>CM040747.1:7273187-7873187 GCA_022829145.1 Albula goreensis
CGCACTTCACCCAACATTCATTCACCCTCGGTGTGTAAGCTCGTCCCTCTGAACAAACTCCCCCGGTCCCCGCTGTTTGTTGAGTAAATATTGATCAAGGAGAGACTTACCTCCTGATAGCTACCGCACTAGCTGGGAGGTGGGGGGGGTGAGGGCTGGGGATGGAGGGGTTTGGATGGGGGGTCGGCAGTGGACAAGCGGAGCGACGGATGAAGACGTGAGCCGTTTAATCGCGCTCCTGCAGACGGTCGCTGTGGGGGAGCTGTGAGCCCCAACCTTTGTGTTCTACGCACTCTTCCCTGACAGTGTGTGTGTGTGTGTGTGTGTGTGTGTGTGTGTGTGTGTGTGTGTGTGTGTGAGTGTGTGTGTGTGTGTCTGTGTGTGTAAGCAGGATTTTGGTTTTCTCCCTTTTGATTTGGTAATTAAGTGGTTGACAAAAACAAGCGACAAACCAGGGCCTGAAATCACAACCGCCACACAGAAACTGCCACACAGAAACTGCCATGCGCAGAAAAACCACAAGTTTAAACAGTTCCTAACTGAGTCCAGGGAAGCACCAGTTTTAAATGGCAGCCCAGGTATGACCTGAAAGTTCACCTTACACATGCCCCGCGCATTCACCATGTAAGATATGATATGATTAAGAGTTTTAAAGAAAGCAACACAAAATCACCTGGAAAACTGTTTTTATTTTGTGCATATTCACTTTTGTGGGGAACTGGATTGGTAAAGCCGATCAGAATTTTTCTGCATCGGTGGACAGTAGTTGAGACATTACACCTTTTATTTGCTCTGCTCTGGCCAAACAAGTTTCCGATAACAACGGGAACGATAAATACATCTGATAGCCTTGAAGGATGCGTAGATCACACATGGCCCAAGTTGTGCGGGTTAATTCCTAACCAGTCCTGGCCTGAGAAATCCTTCCCAGCCTGGGAAAGTGCACAACTTCTCACGCTGTCTTACCACGTCTGTGGAGAGATTTTAATAACCGTTCACCCCCCACTCGGTTTGCATGCCGCCTCAACCCCAGCCCTGATTTCCACAGAACCGACGGTTACAACAGCAATTCACCTCTGCCAATTAGCTTGAGCGATGTCACTTCCTCAGCCTGCCGCTAAAAAAAAACTACATAACATTTCTGTTATTTGAAAAAGAAACCTTGTATCTCCATTCTTCAGTTTCATACAGGAGCTTTCTTTAACAGGGGTGGATCCACAATGCCCAGAGGCTCTATGACCATACAACAAATAACGTCTATGGTGATAAAAGTAACGTCTATGGTAATAATGTCATAATTACAAACGTATGGTGTTTCCTGAAAAAGTTAAGAAATTGTCATTCTTTCGATAAAAAATAGTCATATTTATTCCAATGCTGATGTCGTGGTCGTTGCGTCATGCTCCGATCCTAATCTAACGCTCGGTGGACCAGGTGATGTAAAAAACCGGGGGGTAAAGTGAAGGAAACCCAGGGGTGATTCATGGGGTTGAAGTCTTGCGATTTCCCAGAACGGGACAGTTTTTTTTTTTTTTAAAGAGTTAATAGATTGACAGAGAGCAAACACGCCCCAAGGTCAGGGGTACAGGCACTTTCGTCCATCGCGGTGACTGGAAAAATACGTCTGGGTTTTGGGTCGAGGATCTTACCTAAACTTCAAAAAGAACAATGTTCTGTTGAACCCTAAAAAAAAAAGGAACACGAAGTACTCCGCACACATTAGCCTACCGTAATCGATAGCCCATATGAGCTGAAACCTTCCCGCATGATAAACTCTTGGCTGGAGTGTCACTTAGTCAAACAGATTCCAGGTTCTCCCCCCTCCCCCCCGCTAGATAAAGATGCTTTCAAAAGCCATGACTGTGAGGCAACCAAGGTTCGCAAACTATGCAGCCTTGAGTCGTGGCCGGCAGGTTTCTGCTAGAAGAGCTGGGTAAACACACCACGGCCGCTGATACCGCCGGCCTTGTGGGGGTTGGGGGGCTGGCGGTTGGGGGGGGGGGGGGCGGTGGCGGTTGGACTCTTGTTTTTCATTCTTAAGAAAACGTTTGGCTAGTGCCATGTGTCCGTTTCTCAAGGTGTGCTACAGACTGTCAAGGTCATGGTTGAAGACGTAGATAAAATCCCATCTTTCCTTCGTCTCTCTCTCTTTCTCTCTCTGTCTCTCTCTCTCTCTCTCTTCTGTGTGGAGTCAGACCGTTGCATTTTTGGCTGGTGATTCACCAGTCTGAGCTGTCCATCTGTGAACTGTTTTCAGCCATCAAAACCTTAATGAGGCAGTTTTGAATATACCAACATGAAGTAACAAGAAAGTTGTGATTATTAGCTTTTTTCATCACAATCCTGATTATACACTTCAAGATAATAATAAGCGATATTTCAACTACTGCTGCTCTTACTACAGTTGTAATTATAGTATAACACACTTTTGATCAGTAACAGGTGAAGATTAAGCTAAACCGTAGCACATTCAGTTTAAATACATCTTTTTGTTCTGGCTCAGCTGCATTCACACGCAGCCCAGCGCGACCCATGCGGAGCTAATAGAGTCGTCTTCGGCTGTAATGTAATGGCCAGACACCCCTGACTCAGTGCTGCTCCACGGATCTGCTACAGAGGGGAAGGCGTATGGCTGAGGAGGGCTGGGGTCGGGGTGGGGGCCGGGGGGGATGGGTTGGAGGTCACACCGGGATTGGCTCAGGGTTAGAAAGTCACTTGTCTCTTGTTGCAGAAGTCACAAGCCACAAAGCGTAAGGGAGGCAGAGACGGAGGAGGAGGAGGAGGGGGGAGGCAGGGCGGAGGAAGAAATAGGGGGACATCTGGAGAGTGAGAGGAGGCGGGAGGGACGGGGGGACTGGAAAGGAAAGAATGGACCAAGGAACAAAGTGTGGGGGCACAGAAGGACGGAGGTGGCCCTGTGTCTTGCCTGGTGAAAGTTGGAGGAGGGAGGACACTTGAGACTGATGAGTATGTGTTTGGGGGGGGTGGGATTAGGCATGTGCGTGTGTGTGTGTGTGTGTGTGTGTGTGTGTGTGTGTGTATACATGTGTGCATGCATGTGTGTATATATATATACATATTGTGTGTGTGTAAATATGTATCTGTATATGTATATATGTATATATATATATTATATATATATATATATGTGTGTGTGTATATCTGTATGTCTGTGTGTATGCATGTGTGTATATATGTATCTGTATATATTTATATATATATGTGAGTGTGTGTGTGTGTGTGTGTGTGTGTGTGTATCCGGAGGGGGGGTTAGTTTTGGGAGCAGCGCCAGGGTGAAGGGAAGACACACATCAGAGCTGCAGATGTGTCAAGGCCCCCCAGAGTAGAATAATGACATAATCAGCGGCGATGTCACAGACCAGACTGCGCACAAGGTGACATGGGACGCGATGACGGAGAGCAGGCCCAAAAGGAGAGAGAGGAACAGCCCCTCTCTTTTCCCGGACCCCTCTGCTTCTTTGTGTCTGCCTTTACTACCAAAATCTGGGCAGCTTGGGGAACTAGGGGTGGGCATTTAGCAGACTCTTTAAGACGCCGCTCTCTATCTGACGGATAGCAGGTAATGAAAAAAATCCCAAAAATAAATACTTAAGCAAATATGTAAGTTGTGTCAAGTTCAATATTTATTTTTTTTTAAAAGAACTTTGAGCTTTACATTAAACCTTTAAAAAGATGCAATAATTTAAACTATATCTAAAAAATGTATTTAAATGATCAATTAAATGTAGGATAGTTAGTCATTTAATATGCTAATATTGGGAAATCCAATGGTTATTTGATTCGATGATTAGTCAAAAAGCCAAAAAGAGTAGAAAAACAACTTTCAAGACATCGTTCAACGTTCTTTCACATTTTTACTATGAAGTAATGTGTGCTTCTTTTACAGAGTAGAGCAGTTAAAATGTTAAGGGTCTTCTTTTACCAAAATGAGTGGTAGCTCTTCATTTGTAGCACAACAGCAATGCTATGTTGCTTAAATGGCTGGTATATGATTTCTCATAAAAGGAAAAGTCAAAATCCAAGTGGCTGTCACCTCTGGTTTACAACCTGGCAACACACTGACAACAAGGTTTGTTACAGGGAACTTGACAGTGTTTTCCAACGTGAGGAAACACGTTATAGTATTCTGTAGATAAATGAACAGCATCTCCATTTCTAGCATTGATGGAGGGTTTCATTAAATATCCATAAACATTACCACAGTAATATTGGGTGAAACAGGTCTATATCAGGGATACAAGTTTTGCATATGGACCATTTCTAAAGCACATTCGTATCTTTACCGGTATGCACCTTAAATTCAGATCCAACTTTCAGACATATGTTATCCTTGGATCTCCTCTGGAAAGCATGCAATGTCATTTCCTATATCCGCATGTCTCCGTGAAGCGTCAGCAACAGCCAATTTAGGAGGTCGTCCTCGAAACACGGAGAAACATTCTCATCCCAGAATTAAGCCAGCTCATGTCCGACATGTTCCCACACACACACGCACGCACACACATACACACACACACACACACTCTGGATGTTTACGAAAACATCCCCAAACTGGAAATATAAAGATGGGGAAGCTCCTATATTTTGAGCTTCTTCTGCACACACTGTAAAGCAGGCAGTAGGTGTCTGGACTCTGGTCCTGGTCTGTGGAAGTGGAAGTGGAGAGGCCTGGAGCTATTAATGGATCCTGCTTATGATCGGGAGCAGACTCTGTCCTGACAGGACCGTGTCCCGGCCTGGTGGCTGCGGCCACTTCAGCTGCAGGAGCAATTAAACATGCACACACACACACACACGCACACACACACACTGACACATGCACACACATGCACGCACGCACACACACAAACCAGACCTTGTTCGCCTATGTCTTTCGAGCAGCTGCACCAGGTGTCACAGATAACTATCTTTCCTGTGTGTTTCAGGACATTGTTTTCTTGGCAAAAGTACGGTTGAATCACACTGCAGTGGGTCACAGCTAGTCCAATGAAGGTCTTATAGACACGCTAGAAAATATTTTCCGGCAAAAGAAATCTGGATCTTGACGTATTTAGACCTATTTAAAACCAAGCTGAAGAGTTGTGGTTAAGTAGTGGTTTAAAACACTGCACTGGAGAATGTTTGCCATCTGATTAATTGATCTTCACATACATTTCACAGCACTGATAAACTACAGTGAGGTTGTCTTTACAGCCAATCACATATTTAAGCTTGGGGTTCTAAAGGCTCCTCAATGCGATCAAAGTGCAGAGACTATAATTTAAATTGAGCACATTGCCCGGTCACCAATTTCTCAAGTGTATTACACCACAAAGCAATAGGTAATACTCATGTGTATAGAATGGAATAAACTGTATGTTTACGTAGGGGACACTGACATTAAAGGTCATGACATTTGATGTATTGTACTTTTACATAAGAGACAGTGAGACACTCGTATGTGGCACTGAATATGCTGCACTGATATATAGATGGCACAGCTGAGAGTTTGGAAGGCTGGGGGTGGGGGTGGGGGTGGGGTCATCCAGCTGCCTTGCCCCCCCCCCCATGAAGCCAATACAGCCCCGATTGTCACAGCCCACAGATGGGGTCGACGCCTCATTTCCGAACTGACTGTGCTCAGCGTGGCAGCGGGAATCAGTTTACAAGCAAACTCATGAACACGGGTTCACTGAGGGCATCCTCAGTCGCCATGCCGCCACGCCGCCACGCCGCCCCAGAGTCGGGGAAGCCAGAGCACGGCCAGGCACGGTGCAAAATCAGGGTGAGCTCACGGACGCAAACTATACTCCAAAAGTCAGCGCGGCAGCGGGGATCAACGGGAAACGGAGATTGCTACAAAATAAATAGAGATTGCTACACCCTACAAAGGAATCATGCAACTCTGAAAAGAGCCAATAAAACAAGCATAATAAGAATAACACAATACACGTAGTACTGAGCAAACGTCTTAGGCCACTCTGAAAATGTCAAATTAAAGGCATTTATCCGAACAGTGTTTACTTGTTCCAAAAAGCTTGTTCCTACAAAGCATTGACTTAAACTCAAAGTAATGTATTAATACATTGATAAGTAAGACATTTTTGTGTTTTGAAAACAATTTAGTATTTTGTCTGGCCTCCCTCAGAATGCAGAACGGAAGCCATTCGCTTTGGTAGACTGTCATGTAATTTTTTTCCAAGTAGACCTGTGATAAATTCTTCCAGGTTTCTTGCAGGATTAGCCATAAATCTTCTTTTGACTTTGCCTGCTTTTGCTCTTGTCATCCCATGCTTTATGGTCTCTCGTGAACTGCAATCTCTTCTGCTTGTTTCCTTTCTGCAAGACTGGTTTCTTGGCTGTGACACACCCCACAAGACACGCCCTACATCTTGTAAGACATCTTATCATTGGTCAAAGCCTATGCTTTCCTGCCACATGGCTCGATCAGAAGCTGAGCAAGCGCTTCACTGGATTTCCTCCTGTCTCTCAAGGAAGTGACCTTAAAGTGCTTCTCAACAAACACACACAGTTTTTTTGGGTCTTTCACCGCATTTTCTGTCTTCAACTTGGCCTAAGAGTTTATGCACAGCATCTATATAATACATAGGTGACAATGCACGGCAAGGTGTCAGGTTATACAAAAACCAGAGGTCAAAGAACACCCGGAGGCAAAGCATATATACTATAAATATATATTGTATACATAAACATAATTTTTTGCCATATACATAAACAAATTACTTTACAATTACAAGAACATTTAATATTATGTTATATTACATCGACTATGCTTCTTTCTACCACGTCAAAATATATAGCTGCATTGAATGGAAAGTATTAAAGTATTCATACGGGGTTTGTGTTGTTGTACGAAAGTGGATCAGTGCTGCTCGGGCAGTTTTCGTAGTCCTGAATAAAATAAAAAAGCTGGTTATATTCGTCTGAGGCTGAAGCTTCTGTGCAAATTAGAAGCCATTAATAAGTCATTTAGCCTGGCATGAACAACAAGCCCTGAAAGCTTTGTACAATGGCAGGTAATCACTGGAGAGCCTGGCCTTTCTCTCTGGAAGGCACAAAGCTAGGTGTCTCTGCTCCTACAGCTGTCTGTTTGTTGAGCCTTTTTGTACTAACCGTAAAGTGGAGGAGTGATTCGGGAGATAAAGAGACAATAAAAGAGAAAAAGGAAGCAGTCCATCAACGAAAAAACACGTCTTCAATAATGAATGACCAAAACAAAATGCATCATGCACGCAACTGAGGCAGACACGTACACAGACGCGGAGCGAGATAAAACACCAGAGGTGATGCCACACAAGGTGTGTCTGTATAAGACAAACTCGCACTTCAATAGTCAAACAATATCAATTCCATGAAATGAGATTAACTTCCAGTTCCTGTCTTTTTTAAGTGTTAATTTCTCATGTTAGTGCCAATTATAATTTTGGTCTGGAAAAAAAACTGAGAAAAACAAGCACTCTCTTCCTCATCCTCTCTCTCTCTTCTTCTGTTGGTTTAGTGACACATATATCCTGTGTTCCTTTACAAACAGAGTACCTAACAGAAGGGCATGATGTGTGTGACACAAACCATTGCAATATTGACATGCTTTTTGAGGAGTTGTCAGTCACACTGGAAAAAACTTCTCTCCTTTTTCCCACTTCCCTCTCTCTCTCTCTCTGACATCACATGACGGGAGAAAAACAGCAGTGGCGGGCGAAAGCGGCTGGGATGTGTCACCTTTCTTGGGAAACGGTACGCGATTATGCTGAAGAGCCTTGTTTTCAGAGTCTTGTGATGCGAAACACGGGTCGCTGAGCTAGCACCTGTCCACTTAGCGCTGTCAGGTGGCGACGGCGCCTCGGTTTTGGTTTTCAGGCCGTCCAGGAACGGCGTATTTTAAAGGGAACTGAATGCCACGTGGCACGTGAGACGGATGTGTCCTCATAAATTCCAAACGACCTCTTTTGACATTTCGTTACAGGGCAACCTCACCCTAAAATCTCTTCGATCTGTGCGCTGATAAAAGGGTTAAAGAAACCCATCAACTACAACACACCAACCTCCACATGATCATCTTCTGTGCCAAAAGTAACACCCAAAGTAAGTCCATATTTTTAAGTAGCATGATGCAAAATTTTTTATTGCTAAATTACATAAATCCAAAATACACAATCTGTACAACAAGCAGAGCACAAATCTAACACTGGTTTTGGCATATTTTATTCTTCTTCTTTAAAAGTTAAGCTATATACTCCAGTCTAAATAATAGCTTGTCATCAACTAACATCAGTCGCCTTTCAAACTGCTGAAAGTATGAATAGTCGTAGGGGTTTGGAGAGACAGGCTGTCTGACAAACGTTTCCACAGTCAGGAGTATGCCGTCAAATGTTAATGTTTCCCCCTTTACCAAAACCGATTTTCATTATTGAATAAAAATAAATAGCATTTCATTTAATTGATGCTAAATGTGGTGAACTCCACAAGATTGTCTGTGCTGCAGTTTCTGGCTCATGTCTTAAGGATAGAGTATAGATGGTTCTCTGACAGTATTTCATCCTTTGCGCACTTTAACGGGGACAAGATATTAAAAGACACGCCTGTCAGGAATTAAAAGTGACATTGATACCGTTCTCAGTGTGGCCGATACCGCGGAAACCAGAGGCTCACCTTCGCTTCAAGGTTAAGGATGACGAGACGGGCGAGCTTAGAAAAGAAAACTGTGACACTAAACTGTCCAACCAATAATCTATACCTGTAAATGCAAATTATTTAATCTGTAAAATGCACTATTTGAATATAAACTGAATAGTGTTGGACTTGAAAAACAAATATATAATATGTTACAAAAAATATATAAAATAAAAATATATTTTTCAATGATGAAAATCCATGTGAATCCATGCCGTTTGACATAGCGGAAACTCTGCATGGGGGAGGGAGATAGAAAAGAGAGGGCGACACAGAGAAAAGGAGAATAAAGAAAGAAAAAAAGGAGAAGAAGGGAGAAGAAGGGAGAAGAAGAAATTGAGGAAGACATTGAAAAGGAGAGAGAAGATGGGGAAGAGAATTAAAGAGGAGAAGAGCAAAAAAGAGGGAGGGAAACAGAGAATGAAAATATTGAAATTGAGAATATTGAGGACATAAAGAGTAGGGGTGACGGAGGGAAAGAGAAAAAAGAGAGAAAATGAGAGAGAAGAGAGTGAAAGGCGTAGTTAAGTCATGGCAGAGGATAGCAGGGATAATCTGATGCGGCCGGTTAGCCTATCAGACTCGAGGCACGAGCCAGAGGCAATTAGTCACAGGAGCAGCTTTAAGGGGTGCTGTGTCCGGCCTGGTCAGTCAGGGATGTACCTACTCACACACAATCACCCTCCGAGCCCCGCTACCTGAACCAACCCATATCGCCAGGGAAACAGCCCAGTCACACGACAGGCTCACGACTATGACATCATAAATATGAGCCTGAGTGGTGTCAAGCTCCAGTGTTTGGTGTATGGCTCCACCCACCTGTCAGGGGAGTGATTTTCTAATTAAGCCAATGGTCAGTTAATACTCACAACAGGGTAGGTTTATGAAAAAACGAATCACTCCAACCAAATCCCACCCTCACAAATCTGCCGGCAACCAATCAGATGGCAGGAATAATAGCACTCATCAGAGGCTGTTATCACTAATTTAGCATTTTGAGTCAAAATTAACGGAAAATACGCCAACGAGAGTGTAACTCTGATTAAGAAAGCGTATTGTACACACAACGCAACCTCTGACACTAAAAAGCAAACTGAGACAACCGTGTGACTATTTCTCCCACTGAATGACAAATCCTCATTCCTATCGGAATAAATTCCTATCGGTTAAAAATTCACAGGGGGGCTAACGTCCTGCCACTTTGGAGGAGAGAGACGGAGAGAGAGAGAGAGAGAAAAAGGGGACAGACAGAGAGAGAAATAGGGGAAGAGAAATAAGGAGAAAGGCTAATTGAAATCACTTGTTTGCGGGCTGTTTTGTGCTGGGCAGAAGGTGAGGACAGGAGTGCAGAGCCGTGGAGAGTACGTTGGGGGCTAGGGCAGGGCTCAGGATGATCTGGGCACCGACGGGAAGATCGCTGGAATCACAAGGCACCAGTTTCTGCCCTGGTCTCCATGACCGGCGAGTAATGTCCGACAGATGGATCATTTTTAAGGAGTACGCCACAGGGGAAACTCATGTCCCCTGTCATGATGGAGTGAAGGAGGCCATCTTTATCGCCTCCAAATCAGTGTTGGGTCAGGACTCGAATTTCATTTGGATTCAATCAAATTCCCCCTTTTACTGTAACCTGAATTCAATCAACATCTCTCTGGATTCAGACTCTGGATCTATCCTTAGCTTTAGGCTGGATTCAATCAGAAACCTGTGCTTACATTTGAGATGGATTCAGTGTAAACCTGTTCTTATTTTCAATCCACTAGTAAAAGTCATTGTTCAGTGATCACCAAAAACTAATCCCTAAAAAATTTCTGTGAAAAACAGAACTAGAAACTTGCATTTCATACAAAGTTTAGGACAAATCGTATGTACATGGTGGCTTTAGTTACAGAGAAGAAGGCATGAAACTGAATCAATTACCAACAGCAGAAGAAGCTTAACACACAGAACTGTGGTACACATGGTTGATTCCTGTGGCTGTCAACATTAATTATAAGGTAACGCAGTCATTTTCACAGATCACACCTAGAAATACAAAGACAGTGAAATCACTGTATTGGATCTTTTTGTCCAGTGTGGGCCCCCATAGACAACCCCTCCTCTCCTGTAGAGAAAATGGTGGGAGGGTGACAGAACGAAGAGGAGATGGATATCAGGCGGCAGGTGGCGGTACGGAAAAACGCAGATTTTGAACTTTTTGCATCTCAGAAGAACAATTAATTATGGGGGCCTTAGGGGAAGGTCAGACCGAAGAGGATCGAGGTACCACAGAGGAGAGAGAGGGAGAGGGAGGGAGGGAGGGAGGGGAGAGAGGGAGGGCGAGAAGGAGGGAGCAAGAGAGGGAGTGAGAGAGACAGAGAGAGAGAGATCGAGAGAGGAAGGGGGTAGTAGAGAGGGAATGGAAGAGAGAGAAAAAGAGACGGTAAGATGGAGACAGAGGAGGGAGGAAGACAGAGGGCAAAGGGGAGAGAGAGAGCAAAGCTTTGTGCACTTTATGAAACGCTTTAGATAATTTTTCAGCGTAGTCCAAAGCTCATGTGGCAAAGGAAAAGCACCACAATAGTGCAATGACTTATGTCACACACGTCATGCCCCACTGTAAGCTACCCACTTATTACAGGAACACAGGACATGTGAGTGTCTAAAGCAATGGAAAGAGAGGGGGGAGAAAGAGAGAGAGAGAGAGAGAGAGAGAGAGACATACAGAGAAAATGAGGGGAGGGGGGGGAAAAAAGACAAGGACAGACCAAAACAAAGCGAGCAAGATTTCGATTCAGGGCGAAACCGAGGCGGCCGATACGATAAGGTCAGACACTTGATACCCCCTCCGAAGATGAGGATAAGCAAAAGAGCAGAGAGTCAAAGGGCCTCTCTGTCCGGCCCGGACCCGGCGGAAGCTTCTGCCCCTCTCCCAGAAGAGGGTGCCAAGATGGGCGCAATCTCCTTTACACGTTCTTTACCGTGACACTGGAGGGGCTGGGGAAGGGCTGGGGAGGGGACGGGGGGGACGGGAGGGGCGGGGGGTTGACGGGGGTAGCTTTCATGGGCAGCCCGCTCGACAGAAGAGCCTTGAAGTATTTTTCTGAAAGAAATCTGAAACTGTCCCCTGACCTGTCATAAAAATGTCTTTTTATCCTCCATCGGCTTCCAACCTCCCCCTCCCCCCCAATCCTTTTTCCTGAATGGCGGGTGAACTCTGATACAGTAAGTGACACGGTTTAGCCTCTTTGTCAAAAGGGAAGACAGTTGGGTTTACTGATATTTGGCCCTGCCAGTCTCAATTCACTACAATACTCATAGCATATATACATATGAACATGTAAAGTCAGGTTTGTAACATCTGCATATTTTTAAAAGTTCAACCAGTTAAGTTACATTGGGATGGATACCTTCCTTGCAAGGGGACCTGTAGAAATGTGACCGATAAACCTATGTATTATCAGAGCTTTGTGGATTCCTTTGGCAGAGAATGAACTGATGAATGGTAGCGAGAGAAAGCGCAAAAGCAAAAGCACGGATCATCACAAAGGAAAAGTGTAAAACTCCCAACACCTGCTACTGTCAATCAGACAGCATCTAACACAAAAACACACACACACACACACAAGCATATGCACACACACACACACACACACACAAGCATATGCACACACACACACACACACACACACAAACAAGCATATGCACACACAAACACACACACACACACACACATGCACACAGACATACGAACACACATGCGCTCACACATTCACACACAAAACACACACACAACAGCATGAGCAGAGTTCGTCCTCAGTGAAGTGCGAAGGAAAAATGTTCCCAGCATCCACCGCACTTCAGTCCCCTTCTAACAACACAGTGCAGTTCACTACACTTCACAGTCATTAGTGTATGCAGGGTAAGCTGCTCTCCTTTGTCCCTCTACCATGTCACATCTCACTCTGGAGATGGGTACTGAGCTGGAAAAAGCTGGTCATTATGAAGCTATCTTACGAAAGTGTGTGTGTGTGTGTGTGTGTGTGTGTGTGTGTGTGTGAGTGCATATGGGGGGGCAAGCTTGAAAGGAACCTCAGAGAAGGCAGAGAGATGCAACTGCGGCAAAGGTAATTAATGAAGTTCCTTTAATTACAGATTGTGCTCATTCCGCCATAGGGAATGCGACAATAATGTCATTAAAAGTTCGTAATGGGCAAACAGGGATCGGGGGTGAGGGGTGTGGGGCGGGGTGGGGGGGGGGTGGAAGGGGAAGAAACAAATTTGAAGAGGATGAAAGATGCAAGGCAGCAGAAGAAAAAAAAAATTAAAAACCAACAACAACAACAGGCATCTCAAAGGAGGGAGAGAGCCATTTTACTGGTGCACAATGACAGACCAGATTAACATCAAAAGATCAGCAAAACAGAGGACGTATTCAGTCTGGAGGCTCGACCAAGGTGGAAGGAACTTTGATGATGCTAAATTTGGCAAAAGCGCAAAGTTGCTGAATCGGCTGCGGTTCCAGTTTCCTGCCTCAGAGCGGGCACTGTTTGACAGGTGGAGGAGGGAGAATTCAGTGAAAAACCCAAGTAAGTGGCCCATCAGGGGAGGGTGAGGGGAGCGTGGGGGTGTGGGGGCGTGGGGGAGGGGACAATTCTCCTTCCCCCGTTCCCCACACGCTATGAAGCTCGGAAACGTCTAGTCACAGCAGACAAGCTACACACGAGAGAGTGAGAGAGTGAGAGAGAGCGAGGGAAAAAAAAACCACGCTTCAGTCTAGCCAAGTTGGTTTGTCTAGAAAGATTTGCATCGCTTGGCAAATTTTCCTTGTGCCGAAGCGCTAATCACCTCTTGCAATCTACCTGCCCGGACACCTGCAGAGAAAACGTCACCCTTGATATGCAAAAATCGCCCCCACCCAACTCCCAGCCCAGCTCCTCAACCAACAAAAGTCTTATTCATGACCTCTTTCTTCTCTCGGCTTGCAAATTCTACATTTATGTATGTAAATGGGCCTGGTCCCCCTGAAGTTTCCCGGTAGCAAAGGAGCACGAGCTTTTGTAGGCTATCCACTGCCACCTCATAAAACTTACTCTGACTTATTCAAATCCATCACGACTGGAACGGTGGGGGCTGCAATGAAAACCATAAGGCATTTTGATATTTTACAATATTTGAAGATGGGAGAGTCCCAAAGGACACATACTAGGACCTGCACTCTCTCGTAATGTGAGAAGCATTGCAAATTATGTTTGACAAGGGCACTTCGCCACCGAAGCGTTGCCTACTTTCCCCTTCGACGAGAAGAATGCGTAACATTGATACTGTGAATCCCCTTTTCTGGAGGAGTGCTCAATAAGTAGAGTGGAGAGCAGGCAGAGGGGATGTGCTGTCCTTTCAAACAAACAGAGAATAAAAAGACCCAAACATCTTGAAATCCTAAGAATGTTCAACACTTTCTATAGAGGCAGTTTTCTGTAACAAAAGTAATACTCTCCAAAAGAGTTGTAGGATTTAGACATTTTTAAGGATTATGCTCTACCTTGTCAGATATCCTTACTTTTTTTTTTGCAAAAAAAGAAAAAATGAATATATTACTTCATTAAATGCAAATAAAAAATCTAAATGACTGTTCTTGCAATGATGCCATGTCACCACTAAGGATTACTATGTAGTCAACCGTGTGTGCTAAACAACACAACCCCTATCAATGCTTATGGAGAGGCACTCATTGGGCTACTCCACCCTTAGTGCCGGATTCATGAAAGCCGTAACCACAAAACTTTTGCACATGCAGTTTCAGTGACATGATTTGTGATTGGGGCAAACAACTCACCTCAACCAATCGCACGCTCTCTTATTAATTTTTTGCAACAGAAAATCAGTTTATCATGCGCTTTAGTACATCAGGCCCTAACCGGCTGGGAATACCATGCCGAGGTATCATAAGCATCCATCTCCAATACATCAACCAACATCCCATTCCAAACCTTTGGTTATGCCTCTGTCTCCCTCACCCCAATCTAGACCATTATATAACGGTATCACGCACATTGCTTTTGATAACCGATCACAAACTGATCGCACGTTTCTGACAGATGACCCGTGGATGCGTGCATACGACACTGCGATCTGACTGTAATAAAATGTGACTGAGGTGGACGTAGAACACGTGTTTCAGATTTCTGCACAGCTTTCATGCAATCGGGATAGCAATGAATGCATATGTTCTAGATAGAGACAGGTATTATTTTGAATAAAACAAGGGGTATGGGGGGGGGGGTAAGCTGGAAGAGCTGACTTTAACCTAGGGCACTGATGCTGCCCTATATATTGTGAGAAATTTAGTCCATTAACCCCCCTGTTAAGGAGAAATTCCCGTTTAGAGATGGGAAGTTGAGGTTTCATGAGCCACATGCTGGGTAGGGCTTAGAATGACTGTTCTCAACCACTGACTTATTCAATGGATATTACCCTGAACTGAAAAAATAAAGTAGTTAACATCAGTGAGTCACTAATAGCTTATGGTAGCTGCACCCATTTTTAGTTTTGCGATGTCTCATTCACGCAACGCTACGACCTCTATTACAGCCACACCTCCTGTCCTCCAAGTGATGCCATAGGTGCTGGGTGGAGTCATACCTCAAAATCGTTGGCCTTGTTGTAGTGCATGTTGAGCGCGCGGTACAGCTCGCAGTCCCGGCTCACGTTCATCTCCTCCGACCCCGTCACGCCGTCGTTGATGGCCTGCCGGGCGAATTTCTCCATCTGGATGTAGTAGAACTCACGGAAGTTGCTGAACCACTTGATCAGCTGAGACGTGATGCACCTGTTGAACTAGGGACAGGGAGGGGGAGAGGTGGAACCAGTCAGAACCGGCTGAAGGTGGGCCGGTCAGGGCCACAGCCTCTACACCGGGCAAAAAGATCAAGTCTCAAGAACAGTGAAAACAAGACATTTGGAATACCTGTAAAGGGCTCCTAGCCTAAAGCACAATCAATATAAATACACCAGGCGTTCAAAATAAGTAAATACAAGTGAGTTCATGTTTAAAGTCTGAGTATTTGAGTCTTACATTTCTGTATTAAAACGTCCAATGAACAAAGAATAATTTACATTTCTGGATTCTAAACATTTGATATAACCAAGCAACGTCTACTTTCAAATATTGTGTTACTGCAATACTGAGCAGGTGTGTTTGGAAACCATCTGGACATGGGAAGTGAATTCAAGAGAAATCCAAAAACCTTAAACATTTGAAAGTTCAATCTGGCTTTAATATTTGTCAGGCTATGGTGGTTATACTAACAAAACTATAAATAGGCTCCAGAAATAGTCTGTAATTTAAGCATATTAAAAACATGTCACATAAAGATACTCTGGGATATAAGGTTTTCAGCCACAGTTCAAAAACAACCCTTTCTCTTTAGAAACATCAGTGCAGTCTGTTGCCATGGGATGAACCAACGGAAATATGAGAGGTTAACATTTCACACATAAATACATACATATGTACATGACTGAAAAAAAGTTGCATAGTAATTATTGTCTGGGCTGTAATGCAGACACACACACACGCGTTTACACACATCTGTTCTGGTTTCCTGCTGAGCTCGTTAAAGCATTCAAGGCTTACTTGACTCATCTTGACATTTCTCAGCTGTATATCACATTCTGTAGTTTTAAAATGGTTTTCTGAGTCAAACAACTGATGGCAGTGACAGTTTGAGTATTTTGGCCATAAAAGTCCATTTTCTGGCTACCCCCTAGAACAATAAATGTTATGTGACTTACTTTCTTGCATATATCACCGATGTGACCTAGCTCCCCAAGTGGAAAGGGGGCGTTACTTTTCCAAGCTACTTCCTTAAAATGCTATGTCACCATTCTCTACTTCTGTTATGAGTATTACTTAAAGTAAAATTGGGAAGGCGTGTCTGGCTGGAATGGGCCTTCACACAAGTAAACAATAAATAGACTTGAGCACATGCATACACACACACACTCTCACATACATACTCATTCTCACACGTTTTTGTGCACACACACATACGCACATAGACACACGCTTTCGGTCATGTCTACGCTTGCACACGCGCACCACGTGCTCACGTGTCCGTTTGAATGATCCTCAGAGGTTGCCCACATCTGAAGGTGGGTTCTCACACACACATAGTTCGGAGCTGTTTCGCACCATTGGCTAGAGATCAGGGGTAGGTTAAACTGTAATTACAATTATGTCCATAGTCTGGCAAGCATTTCAAGGCACATTTCCATGCCGGCAAGCAAGGTTAATTGTGATTTGCCCCAAGCCTTTTCCACATTACAGCCTTTTGAACAAAGTGATAGAGTGATTAAACCAAAGATAGATTTTTAACCCTTCCAAAGGCAAACATAACTGCCTTCCCAAGTTCATGAGATGATGGGAACTCAGATAATGTCATCTCGACTAACCAACTGAAGTTTGTGGTTGCTTAGTTTCAGAACCGAGATGGGCAGGTCAAATCAGATCTGGCTCTGACTGGAAACAGCCCTTGCATTGGCAGTGACTGGTTTGATTGCTACATTACAGCTATCGGCGCTGGTCAAACCTCAGATAATGAGTTGCGGAACCATTATAATTTTGATTCACGCCTGCTCCCGCTATGGTCTGTGTTTCAGTCGCAAGGTTTCTCCATGGATGGTGGGTGGGGTTTATGTGTTATCTCTGAACTGCGCTGCCTTTATCTGGCAGAGACCTGTTGGCCTAGCGCACCAAGCCACTTCCTGAATGAGATTCATTTGAGGCTTGTGTGAAATCCCACACATCTCGGTTTGTGGCTACCCAGGCTAAATAAAACACCCAGACTGTGGTTTTTGGATGGTTTATTCAGCCAAGGCTTTTTAGTTAATGCAGGGTGTCTCTAGCATTACTCTTTACTCCATGACAGTGCAGACAGTGGCTGTCGGTTCCACTGGGCGTAGCAAAATAGCGCCCCCTGGACAGCGAAGGGTTCGGTTAGCGTAGTGCTGTATGTTGCACTGCTCAAGAGACACTCTTCTGGTCTGGTCTGGGTGTCTGCAGTCTGTCTGCACCAGCTACACATGTAGTCTGGTCCCCTGGGGCAACACTGTGTAACTCAGTTGACCAACAAATAAGTTAAAATAAGTTGTGTCTGGCTCTGTTCTTCCTGGAGGGTGCTCATGGTAGTCTCGTTGCACTCTCACAAAATAACAAGAGAAAGCTGCAGGAGCACAGACACGGGGTAACAACTGGGAGTGAGCACTCTGAATTAAAAAAAAACTAATTTGGGAATAAGAACATGTTCAGAGAAAAACGCAGATAAATAGATATGCTAATTACACCACACCACTCAAGTGAAGGGTTGAATGAAGTGCTGGTTTGCATTTTTGTGCATCTGGTGGGTGAGTGTCACTTTCCCTGGGCACTACAGCGCGATGGTGACCTTTGACCTGGTCAGGTGACCTGTATGGCAGCTGCATGTGCAGTGGCCCTCAGGGAGAGGCCCGCAGGCAGGGAGAAAGGGAGGGGATCTGCTCCATTCAGCAGGTCAGCTGAGCTGTGTTTGTCCAACTTAGAGCCCATAAATCCCACAGGCTTTATGATTAGGGCTCTGTCACACAACCTCCTGCCTTTTGTCCTTATGGGTATTCATCAACAAACACCAACCAGCACACAAACCAGCACACACACACACACACACGCACACACACACACACACCCACCAGCACGCACACACACACACATACACACACAACCATCCACCAGCACGCACACACACGCACACCACACACACACATGCACACACACACACACACGCACGCACACACACCCACCAGCACGCACACACACACACATACACACACAACCATCCACCAGCACGCACACACACGCACACCACACACACACACGCACACACACATACACTCTTACCTGATAAACAATAATACCTTCAACAAAACATTTTATTCAGCTTTTTATGAGTGTCCTGGATTTGTTTTGAGTCATTAAAGCCCAGTATTACAGAAGTGGAATTGCTTTGCTTTACTGTGACACCTGAGGGCTTGCACCTAGCACAGCTTTTTTAAATTCCCGCCACAACACTAAAATAGTTAGGTCTCACCTCCGACTTGAATACCCTAGATGTAAACATATTAACACCGTCTGTTGTAGATCGGCCTGGATATTTAAGATAGTTGTCTCTTTGCATGACCCACTTCCTGTTGAGCTTCAGCTCACAGAAGAGTGACCTCACGCTCTCCTCAAAGTATGGCAAAATCATGGTTCTGTCTACAATGGCAAGCTGTCCAGTTCCGGAGAAAACAAAGCAGGCCTGAACCATAGAAGTTCCATGTCCGATAACCAGGACAGGGGTCCACTGCCAGAAAAACAGTGTGCTGTATTCACATACAACACTTTTCCTCACTGTGTCCAGAAAGATCAACGTTTGACTCATCAGTTCAGAGACCATTCTACTACTGTTCTTGTGGTCTAGCTGTCTAGCTAACCTTTACCCTTCTGGTGAGAGTGTGGTGGTTTTGAGCTGGAGCTCTGGTCCCCAACGCTGAGGGAACTGCTCGTTTGGCATTTTTATCCGAAATGTCAGGTTTTACCAGAGAATTCAAGATTAAATTAAAATGTTATGGTAGGAAACATTTCAATCAAGCTGCTCGTGTAAGGGAGCCTTCAAGTGTCACAAAGTTGAAGCAATTCTGTCAGCGAGAAGGAAATGAAAATGTTCAAATAAGATTCAAAACACTGATAAACAGCAAAAGGAAATGTTTTGCCTTAGTCACTGCTGTTCAAGGAGTGAACCTGGTTACTGACTGAAAGCAAAATCTCAGATATATCCACACACAAGAATACCTAATGCTGAATCATTCTTTTAAATAAATACTCCAAGGTTATGCAATTTTATGCTTTTTCATTACTTAACATTAACATTCCTAATTTCATGAGACTTTTATGAAGGTCTAATAGGACCTAAGTGTAAAATATGAAAAATGTAAGCCATTACAATGAAGTTAAGAAATTGTGAAGTAGCACTGTACACAAACACAAATTAGATTTTTTCTTTTTGATAATAAGTGATTCAGCTCTATTTAAAGAAAACATTAGCATGGATTTATTTACCCATGTTTAACAGCATAATCAGGCTTTAATTCAGATGTCAACTAAAAGTCAGGAAAGAGGAGGCACAGTGTGTTATACATATGTGTGTGTGTGTGTGTGTGTGTGTTTGTGCGAGTGGTAATTATGGTATAGAGTTGTTTTTATGTTACCAAATTCAAGATAATTAAGTGAATGACAATTCGTGGCAGGGAACCTAAGTATTGAGGCAACAAAAGCTGAAAGAGCTTCTGGGTTTTTCCGGCAGAAGGGGCCAGGCCCGCACGGTAATTGCAGATGCGCGACTTCTTACAGATAATTGAGCAGAAAATGATTAAGTCATCATCAAACCGCTCCTGCCTGGAAGAGTTCAAACATGTACTTAACCTATCCAAGATTTATACATTCACCGTGTCTGCTTTCAGCCTTGCGGGGGGGAACCATTTCAAAAAAAAAAAAAAAAAAAGGGAAAGAAAAAAAAACACAACCAAAGAACCCCGGCTATCTGATCTCCTGGTCGCGGATTTCAATAGAACTTAAACCTATTAGGATCTGCTGAACTTGGAGTTCTCTCCCTTTTTATCTCGGCAGCAAAATACGCTGTCCAAATTTCCAGACACTGAGATAAGGAACCCAGGCCCCCGTGTGACGGCTTACTGTTCCTTTTTAATTCTTTTAGAATAAGAAACAAAACATTACAAAATGATAGGAGACCGTTCACTAGGGAGTGAAAATTGCTTTGACATGGAGATTAGGCTTTCGCATTGTTACAAGACATTGTCTCATTCGAACAAACCCAGGAGAAGGGGAGGGGGGTAGGGGGAGGAAGGAGGGGTGGGGGGGCCAGGGGGCTGGGGGCTGGGGAGGGGTATTTTTTCTGGAATTGCCCACGGATGACATAATGGAGACTACAAAAAAAAGTAAGTGCGCATGACATTGTTTGGCAGGAGGTTTATAAATGGAGATTTAAAGGGTATTGTTGCAGAATAGGGATACCAGAGACGCAGTGGACAAAGGGCCACGTTACTGGAACGTGACAAGTCAGCAAGTAAGGACCATGTCATCTGCTTGTCAAACAAAACACACACACACACACACACACACACACACACACAAATAAGTGCATGCATGCACACACACATATGCATGTGCAAATACACACACACACACACACACACACACACACACACACACACACATTGATACAATACAGCTAAACACCCTCAGGGCAACAAGAATGATTACAGTTCCTTGTTTTGTTCCATCAATGACCCACCTAACACATGGCTCTTGACAGTCAATACAATCGCTACATTTGTTTGAGGGCTCTATTGATGGGAAAATTTACACAAATGAATAAGTTTAATTATTCATACTGAGGATCCTTACTGGCAAAATTTAAATTTTGTCACTAACTTACATAAAATGCACAAAATTTCCAAAATAAAGTCCTTACATGTTTGTGCATGTTAGACACACATTCCACATTTTTCTTAAGTTCAAATGTATCAAATAGGAAGACAATACTCAAGTGTATTTAACTTGTTAAAGTTCAGAAACACAGATGTGTTTGCTGTAATTAATGTACTTCTATTAGCCCCCAACCACTACCTTACAGCCCTTTAGTTAACTAATAAAAAAAGAAAACATCCGATTCAATTCACCAATCAATGGGTCCTAAATTAAATTAAGATTCATGAAATTATTTATAGAACATGTTTACTAATCAGAGCTAATCATTGTACATTATACAAATGAAAAATCTTGTGTACAGTCTAATTAAAATACACACATTTTTGTCACTAAGTCCGCTATAAGCAAAACATTTCTGAAATGCATGTAGTATTCCACACTGATTTACATACATTCAAAAACAAACACATAACAACAAATTCTGTCTGAAAAGCCGTCATGTCTCTGCTTGGACGTCCTCATTGTCAGGGAAAAAAAAACAACATAAAGATGTACATTAAGGCTGACAAAAATAATAAAAAAAAAAAGAAACAGCCAATCAGTGACATCTGCGCTAGGCTAATGCTTTCTTACCAGGGAACCAATTGCTGCCATAAAAAGGCCCGTGTTGTCTCAACACAAGAGCCGCAGCCGTTGATTGATGCTTCCCACGAGCCACCTCTGCCTCAATATTTGCTAAAGAAAAAAAAAAACTAAATATTCAATGAGCACGGTCAAAAGATTCATAAAAACAAATCAATTTGACACCTTAATCTGCTCCGGCAGCAGTTGACTCCGGAAGTGGTGAGGCTGTGGAGGGCTATTTCACACAGTGACTCTCTCTCCCTCCCCCCCCTCTCTCTCTCTCTCTCTCAGCCCCTCTCGTTGATGGGACCTGTGTTCTCCATCCAGCCTCCGCAAGACACAGGCCACAACTCACATGTGTCAGTGTAAACCACCCAATCAGCTGATATATCACAGGGCAAAAGAAAAGCTCCCATGCGCATAGATTTCTTGTTCTTTACATTTTCCAGTCCTTCTGGCAGACACTTGGAACATATACGGACTGAACACTGATTTCTCATTAGTTTCATACACAGAGCTTTCTTAAACTGGAATGAGTGCGTTTCCCCATGCACACACATCCAGACATAGAGGATGGACATGCGCGATATCCTGAGCAAACCAAGGGCAATATATGTCCAAAATTAGATCCGGATCGAATGTTTGTCAGGCTATGGTGCATATTAAAAAAAATGATCCAGCAATGGTAAATATTTTCATTACAATATCAAAGATATGTTAGGCCAAGATCCCTCCAGATACCCAGATACACAACTTCACCTCAACCCAGTGGTAGCACGATAAATACCATAATACACCATAATTACAGAGTATGTTCTGAATGGTTAACTGAATCAAAAAATATAATTTTTGTCTTCTTCCCCCAAAACTGAAAACAACAAATAATAAAGCATTAATTTATGGACTAATGTCAAACTACTTTTTTTTACTTTGAGGACATAAAAAAGGCCACCTGGGTCTGAGAACTGGAAGCAAAAAACTGCTGGAGGAGGAGGAGGAGGAGGGGGGAGGCCCCTCAGACAGTTATTTTCTGGTTGGTTCTGGTCGGTGGATGTCTGAAATATTGCCCTACACCATCAACTACACCCCCCACCCCTCAACGACCCCCACGCGTCGACAGCTGCAATGGCCTCCTGGGTAGAAATAAACACCATGACCCTGAGGAAAAGAGAAAGAGCTGCTATCATCCCTACAGTGACCCCCTTATGTAACCCCCCCTCCTCCTCCTCCTCCTGCACCTTCCTCCACCCCTCTCTCCTTTCCTCTCCTCTTCCCTCCATCTGCAACCTACTCCAAATCTAGTCCATTGAGAAGGTGTCTGGAAAAAAACTGCATCGCAAATGCAATGCTTGTAGAAATTTAGCAGACACTCTTATCTAAAGTGACTTATATAAAGCTTGCATTTTTCAACATTTGTTCCCCATGCTCTCCATTTATTCGGCTGGGTATTTACTGTAGCAATTCAGTTAAGTGCCCTTCTCACAGGTACAATGGCTGTGCCCCACCAGGGAATAAAACGTGCAATCCCCAAGAAACAAGCCCAGGTCCCACTGTATTATACTCCCAGCCCAATAACACGTATCCAAAGCTGAGTCTGAAAATGATGCCAGATATCGCTGTTTTGTTCTGCTCTACAAAGGGACTAACAGGACAAAAAAATGGAGAATACTGTTAACTTCACACCTCTGCATTATTACAATATTAAGACAACGGTGGGGGATAATAAACAGTCCAGAGGCATTACATAACCAGTGAAATCAATGGACTGTTCTGGCTTCCTGTTGCAATTATGAGGAGAGGGCCGAGCGTTAATCTCCTCGTGACTAACGGCTGACTCCACACAAACCCGCGCTACAAAACAATGCCTTTGTCACTGGAACTCAAACCCGGCTCTGCTCAGTGTTTTTGCCACAGTGTCACAGTGCCGGTCTCTGAAGCCATCAGCAGAAAAAAAAAAAGAAAAAAAAAAAACGTCTGACCACATCGAATGCAACGCGGCTCATTCACGGCTGTCTGCAAAAAAAAAAAACGGCCCGGCCAGCAAGTGAACGCCCCTCACCCCACCCACCCCTAAACCCCTTCACCCCCCGCCCCTTCTTTCGCTGCCGGTTTTGCCTTGGCTGAGGGATCACATTGTAAAAATAGAACGGCAATTTAACTACCGTGATCCCTTGCTTTCTGACACAAAGCTAAGCTTTTGAGCTCCCCTTGGAGCCTACAAGTCAAGATAACAATGCCGCTATGTCTGGGGGGACTCTATAATTCAACCTGGCTAAGTGCGTGTGCTCTTGAGCCCCGCTGCGGAGAACAGACTTAAGTTTTGATGGAGAACTCGCCGATAGCCGACAGACAGCTGGAGGCCTGCAGCTTTGCTGCTCCGGCATCATGCAAATCAGTCTGCGCGCCCATAATTTAATTTTCCAAAAAGTTGCGGCTATAAATTCTTTCATCTATTCAGTTACGTCCCTCATGCAAGAAGCATAACCGAAGGAGTTATTAATCCTCAATAAATCATCTGGGCTTCATGTTATTACAACCAGCTTCAGTCACATAGTAGTCAGGTCAAAAGGCAAGCTTTTCTGTACAATACCAATTAGTGAGATTTCAATGAAGCCATTCACAACCTAAATAAGCTTGTTTCCCACACTAATTACGATCTATTCTCATCTGATGCGTTGCTTCATACGTGTCTTAAAACACTCATTCCCATGGCTATTCATGAGCTATTCAATTCCAATTACTTAGCAATGTGTGCTTAATTCCCATACATGCAAACTAGATAATCCAACAATTACTTTCTATCTGTTATTTTTTTTTTACATGCCAGGGTGACCTGGAAACAAAAACATAATCCTAATAATATGACCTTGTTTCAGAATATGGTAATGTAAAGCTAACAGACACCCTCTAAAAAAGCCTGTTTGTTAGGATACATATGGATGTGTATGTGCATAATTTATGCAAAAAAAAAATTAGTTGTGCTTGCGTTGACACTTTTTAGCATTTAGGGAATTCTAAAGAAAAAAAGAACGTGTTAACATGAAAAATACTGAAAAATGGCTTGCAATAGATGAGTATGTTTTTCTTTTTAAGAAATTATACATTGGTGAGATCTCAGACTGAAGTGAATTCTGGGTAATGCTCATTCCATTTTTAATAGCCCACTCTTAGAAGCGCGCTACTTTTCAAGTTACTACATCTGGTTGGAAAACTTGTGGAACTTAACTCAGTCTGATTCAGTCATCTCTGCCACTCAGTTAAAGTATGTAAAACAACCCTGGCACCATCTGCTATGACTGACACAAGTAATTAATGTAAGTAAATAAAACTTTTATTTGTACCTCTTTTCCTGGTTTTACCATGTTGTGTTAACTATAGGGTGTAGAAAATGAACTAAAGAGGTATAAAATAAACACAGTTTCACTTGGTGCATGAAAGTTAGCTGGCTTCATAGATCAAATGTAACCCAAGCAAAGACTTGTATTTTTATTTTTGTCTTGGTGTTCAGGTTAAAGGGTGTAGACGATGATACTTAACAGAGACAAAATAAATGTAAAATTTCAGTTGTAGAGTTCCAAAAGTTACTTGTCCAACTTGTTCTATCTATTATACACCACAAGCAAAGTAATATTTCTATTGTCTTCTTTAGTGAGCCGGTTAAAGAGCGGAGATAATGAACTAAATAGATCCTAAACACACTCAAAGTCTGGGCTCCAGCATTAAATTAGCTCGTTATCTGTCATCGTACCCCCACTATGGCGGGTACCGTTAATGTGCAGGTGCAGTTTAGGGGGGAGGGGGAGGCAGCGGTGGTCAAGGCCGAAGTTTTTCCCCCAGAACCCTGGAGCCCTACAGACCTACTGCCCATCGCCACGGAGATGGCCAGGGGGCACCTGGGGGTGGGGGGTGGGGTCGGAAGGACTGGAGAGAGAGCCCTATCTCCTCATTTGAATAATGTGTCCTGAATCTGTCACGTTACTGACACCCCCACTCCACACACAACCCCTTCACAGTAACTGTACAAAGCATCAACAACAAATTAATTTGTAAATAAGAGACAATCGGCTCTATTGTTTAGCTTTTTTTTTTTTTTTTTTTGCATGTGTTGCGATTAGTTTAGCTCCACCCCCAGCACCCCTCCATCCCTTATCCCTCCATCCACTCACACTCATTTATCCATTTCTCTCCCATTCCCCCTCTCGCACTCAGCCTTTCACAAAATATACTGAACCAGCACAAGTTTAACAGTCAGGAGAGACCAGCGTTTAAAAAGGCACCCAGGGACGTTTCTTAAGGAAGTGAAGCTGAGGATACATTGACTTTGGTTTGACACATCAGACACTCAGAGACCTGCCTTGCGAGAGACTTCACTTAATATGTTAAAACTCGACACTGTCTTTGAGTTTCACTTTCAAACATTTACTCAGGAGAACTTGCAAATTAATTTTCAAATACCTTATTAGATATGCATCTTAAATGATAATTGTTTGTTAATCCACTGATACATTTTTTCAGACATAAGCCTGGAGAGATCTGCACTGAACACACTATTTATTTATGTGTCCTTCATTCTTAGCATTAGGTGAGTACTAAACAGGACATGTTTAGTTTTACTCCCTTTGTTTTTTTTCTTTTAAATAAAATGACATGCAAAGAAGTGGTTAGTGAACTGAAAAATATAGTCACTGTTGCAGGGGGTGGGGAATCTGCTGGGATGATAGTTACAGTAACGCTCCACTCTTAAATGGTTTGAGCTTAAATAGTCTCACCTTCACATCTGAGAAGAACATTTTCAGCATGTTGGAGCTGGGGTATCTGGCGTAGAAGAACATCAGCTTCGCCTTCTTCAAATGATTGGGCGAAAGACCTTCCTGAATTTGGAAAGAGTTTGCGGTCAAGGAAAAAAAAAATGCAGACCCAAACGATCATCTCGATTATGCACATTAGTAAGAATGAAAAGCATGCCTCATAAAATGTTGGCAGCTGTAGAAAACATGACAAACTTCATTTATTTCACCGTAAAATTACCACCAACATCGCACCCTCCCACCCAAACCAGCCACCACCAAGAAAATAAAACAAAATCAAGACAAAACAAAACAAACATTTGCATATCATGATGCCGGCAGTTAAACACAGCAATGAGAAAGCTCCGGGACTGTTTTTAGACAAATCAAGCCTAGAACAATGTTACATTTCATATCCCCCCCTACCCCCCACCCCCCATGCATTCCCTACACTCAATAACAACTCAGTGGCCTTACGATTCGCAAGACCGGAACGGGCGGATCGATATATGCGATATCGCTGATCAATACAGGCCTACTTAGACTAATAAAGGGTCTATTTATCTGTGAGAGGCACTGCCCTCTAGATTTGTAAACAGAAGCTGTTGAGGGGGCGTCTCTAGGGAGGGACGGCGAGGGCGATCCAGACATTCCCATTATCCGGCCCCCAGCTTCCTGGCAAGGCCGCTCGCTCGCTGCCAGTCAGGACGGCTTTGGCCACATCTGCGGTGCGCGCTAGCCCGTGCCATTTCCTCGGCAAATTAACGGCTTTAGAATTTATCTGTGATGGAGATGCAGTGGGGGTGGAGGGGGGGGGGGTGGGTGGGGTAAATCAATGATGGGGCCCCCCTGCAAGGTCGACCACAGTCAGACGCACAACAGAACCCACAAAAACAACAACTCTACTCCAGGTGCTAAATGTTTCATCACCTGTATTCAAGAGAAACAGTACTTACAGAAATGACTTTAAGTTAAGCATCTCCTTTTCAGACTTGGAACCCACACCTCAACCCCAAACACCTCAAACCTCAAATAAAGAAATACAGACCTTAATTATTACTAATTTTACAAATGTTACTACCCCTAAAACTATCCCTATATGTTTGATATTTACCCATAAAAGCTTAATCCACATTACAAGTAATTGCATAATTAAGTACAAATATAAATTGATGCTAATAGGTCCTGTCCCCCTGTTTCACTGTCCATTAGCAAAAGGCACTAATACTGAACATCACACTTTTGCAGGTGCGGAACATCCTCAGAGCCAGACCGCAACGCATCCTGAACCGAGCAGCAACTTCGCCAGAGGTACTCTCCGCGTTTCTGACGCGTTAGCGACCCGCGCGGGGCACAAGCGGTGATTGGCATGCTCCTTGTGCCAGGAGAGGGGACTTGTAAGAACCCTGCATGACCTCCATTAGCGTGATAGGGAAGACTAAAAGAGCATTACCAAGCCTGCCGCCATCTGTCAGAATACATACACCGCATAACAGCACTGAGAGAGTGGAAGACAAGCTGTTCTCTTCTGGTCCTACAGGACTTTTGAAGGAGTCAAATTCAATTCATTCATAATTCGACAACAAAAAAATGTATATATTAAATAACAAAGATGATGCTGATGAAATATTTAGTGTGCAAACTGTTTTTTTTTCCACAGAGAACAGCCTCGGGAAACAGCTGAGGGCATATAAGGGAACATTAAACATCCTAGTGAGCTTCTTAATAAAATTAATTACGTTGAGATGCTCTTTTCAAATTACAGTAGCGATTTGTAAACATTTCATATTGGTGATCTCAATTAAGGAGCAAATCTGTTTAAAAGCTTAGTGGCAGCCTGTGTCCCCATTCCGCAGAAATTCAAGGCGATTCTGTTAAACATCCTTTTCTTTCCTGCATAACCATTTCATTTTAATTATTTATTTTCTCTACTATAAAATTATAAAACAAAAATTGTTTTGCAACACACATCTTTCTGAAACTACACAAATATCTAAGCTTTCCTCATGCAAGGACAGACAAATGCATTTTTCATGTAGTACACAGCCCTTCTTACCTAATTAGGATGAAAACAATATTAATTTGCTATCAAAATAATTACAGTATTTGAGTCAAAGAACTACGATTATACAGTGAAATGAAGTTAAATGAAAACATATTAACGAATCTTCTGTGCCTTGCCACTGTAATTTCTAAATGCAGACTTTTCCAAATAACCAACTGAATAACATTATTATTGGTGCAATTGTGATGGACACAGATGTTAGCTCTTACAGGAAACTGCAACTCAAATTCTCACTGTCCTACAACAAAGCCCTTCTTTCACAAGAAAACGAATGGTTTCCTAGATACATACATGCGCAATGTCTCATGGAAAACCGATTAGATAAACACACAGCTCAGGTGAAAAGAGTCACTGCCATATTCAAAGCATATTCATAAGAGAAACACGCTAAAAATAAATATGGAGAGAGGCCTCAGGGTCTGGACTCTGCATTTAAGAGAGCAGCAACGGTATCAGAGCGGGGTGCGAAGAGAGTAACGCGATGGAGCTGGGGTCTCTCCGGCCCTAGAAACCACCCAGAATAACCTCAGAGAGACCACAACTGTTGAAACCTGAGCCAGGTCCAAAATGTAACAAAGAGATGGGAGAGAAAAAAGAAAAGTGTCGATGATAAGTCCATAAATTAATGATGAGCGTTCTCTGAGGAGCAGAAAAGATTAGAGGAACAGCAGACAATGGCGGAGCAGTCAGCACAGGCTTTGATCAACACTGAGACATTAAGGTGCGCGGAAATAAGCAGGATGTGGAACGGTGTCACATAATCTATACATGCGCTTTCACAAGCACCACGTGTCCCTGAACACCCTGTAAGAGTGATAATACACAAAAATTCACTATATTCCTGGTGTACTTTTTTTTAAAACTATGGTACACACAAGCACCAAGTTGGGTGAAAGAATAACAGTACCCACTTTTACAGATCTGAACTAAAAGCAGTACTATGGAGAAAGACTTAAACATTTTAGCTCCGACTTTTCAAAGCTATGGTAGGGACACAAATTGGAGATGGACGAAAAAAAAATATATAGCGCCTACTTCCACGGCTCTGAAACAGCAACAATGGCAACACCTACTTATTTTGCAGAGCTTTCGCTACCCTGAGGAATAAAACTTGAAATGGCCGTTTTTTTCTGCATGTCGTTAGGAAACAAAGGGCCCTCAGGCCTCCCCTCCAGCTCCGGCTCTCCAGTGAAGGTCAGAGAGTTTCTTTTGTGCATCTGTGAACCGGCCCCTGCAGATAATCTATGGAAAATGCAAAGCGACTTCACCTGCCCCCAATGTCTTGGGCACAGCCAAACGCGGAGAGCCGCGCGCAGACTTTCTGTATGCAAATGTCTCCGGGGGAACTGAACAAGGCTATTTTTTTCTTGAGATGCAAAGAGATCGCGTGACAAGGAAGGATCACTGCAAGCCCTCCGTGAAAGACAATTGGCTGTCTGTTTCTTCGGGCCATTTGAATAAAACTTAATATTTGATTAAACAGCTTCATTTGCAAATATCGAGATGTTGTTGTTGCTCTGGCTGAAAGGGGAATCTGACGGCGCAGGTGTCACTTCCCGGGAATGCTGGGAGAAACCTACTTGCGAGGTTAACTCTTTCAACACTAGAAGGCTACGCACAGAGTCCCTGTGGGACTGGACCCCCCTACAGGACATCTGGTACGCTGAAGGAAAGGGGGCAGAACTCCACAGACTAACACCCACACATCACCTACCTAACTTTTTGCACAGACTCCAAAACTGAAATTAAACAAGATGTGCTGTAGCTCTGACATTCAAGCACCCACTTTGTCAGGAAAAAAAAAAGTGCTCTAAGAGGAAAGAGGTGGTTTTGAATCGCAGTTCCTTTTGCTGACCAATGAATATGTTTGCAAAAGCACTTCCATTCTTTTTAAAAAACACCAAAGATGAGCTGACAATGCTTTGGAATGGCAGAATGAGCTCTGGGTGTGTCTCACAGAGCAGTTTGCACAATACAGCTTTCAGAAGTATTTCACTATAGGGAAATCTAAAAGACACCAGGCAATTGCCAGTTTAATGTTTGTCTTCACAACATTAAATTTTAATGTAAAAAAATATATATATATATAGCAGTTTTAATAACAATCATAGTTGTGACAGTACATTATCCTTCATTTGCACTAAATAGGTGTTGTATAACAACAGTATAACATCTGATGTATGAACATATTATATTATCTTATTTATTATCTTGACTTTTCTGACTTATTGGATGTTGCATTTTATCCATGTATGAATATAACAAGAAGTTATTATGGTATTACTATGACTGGGTGTGTTTGTGGTATGATCTACTGTTGTGTTTTTACATTTCTTGTCTTTTCATATATCAAACAGGAGCTTTAAGTGGCACTCTAGGGAGGCGGGAGGGGGGGTGTGATGGGGCGGGGGGGAGGTGTGGATCTGGGAACGATTCACTCAAAGGTCAAGAAACAAGGCAAGAGACCGGAATGAAAGACAAACATCTACCCGCAAACACCTGTTAACACAAGGCTTCAAAGAAGAGAGGGAAAAAAATTATTTGGCTGCCGAGCAACAGTGAATAGTGCCTCAGGCTGTCAACAAATCTTCATGTATAAAAAAATAAGGATAGAGACAGCAATTATTCCTTTTACAGAGTGATATGATAAGAATATACAGGCAGAAAGTGGGTCTTTATTACCCTCTATGGCCTATTGTAAACGCACAATACCGAGGGTGTGGTTTATACGCTTTTGTTTCTAAATAAAAGACCTCAAATGAACCTCCAGCGCTTTTCTCCATCCTTTTGCTCTCATGTACAAATGACAACAGGGAAGGAACAGAAAACTGAAAAAGATGCAAAAATCCAAGCCTGTGTGTTTAATACTCTGCACTAACTCCACTAGACCTCACCATCAAACTGAAGACAAATCAGTGAAAGCTAAACAAACTTTTATGGAGGGAGTGGTTAAAATACATTTTTTAAATATATTTTAACACTCCTCTGTGTGGCTTCTTGTCACATTTTACTTCCAGGTCCTGAGATATAATTTATTCAGGCATTTATGTACAAAAACAATAAAGAGCTGGGTGATGAAACAGAGGTCAAAAAAAGAAGTGAAGAACAGAAAGAAAGAGAAGTGTGAAGCAAATGGCAGGGGCGTTCGGGTCAGTTCCCCCAAGCTCAAGCTTAAAAAGGCACCCAACTGGGGCTCTTTCATGGCCAGACTGCCATGAGAGCAAACGAGGGGGGTCAATGCTTGAGTCAAACGCAGACCGATATCAAGGATCTCTCTGCTACAAAACGATCTAACAGCAAGCAGCCTTCAGCCTCGGACTGACAGCCACGTACAGTAACTGAATACTTCACTTTGATGCCCTGTAGGGATTGTCTGTAGCGTTTAGACAAACGACATGTAACCTTGTCTGTCAAAGCATCTTTAGTCTCCGAAAAAACACACACACACACACGCACACACACTCACACACACTCACAAGAAAGGGGGGGGCAAGGGAGGAAAAATGGAATCGACAAAAAAAGGAAATAAAAATTCATTAGTTTGGCAAAAAGCGGAAAAGTGGAAGGTTAGATGTGAGTTGGTGGGGGAGGGGGGGGAGGACAGGGGGACAGCAGCACTCAACAAGATTATTCAGCGATTCTCTTTTTTTCACTCTACTTTTTTTTTTTTTTTTGAAAAAGGATATTGTACTTCCTGAATAGGGTGAGATCTCGGACATGTCCTGGAGGTCTCCACACTCGGACTTGATTAGGGACAGGGACAGTCCCTCTGAGGCACTCCCTGGATGAGAGGGGGAGCTGCAGGACCGGTGGTGGTTCAGGTGATTAGACGACATCTTGGTCCGTAGGCTGGTGGTCTCCCGCGACAGGTCCAGCGATTCCGGGGAGGAGCGGTCTTTCCCTGGGTAGCCGCCCGATGGGGTGCCCAGCGGGCTCTGGAAGGGGTAGCCCATCAGGGGGAGGGGGAATGGGTGTCGAAAAGAGGGGGGGCTGAAGCCGACGGTGGCGGAGAGAGGGGAGGGGTGGAGGGAGGGGTGGTGATGGCCCCCGTGGGAGGGCAAGGAGGAGGATTGGTGGTCTGCAGAGTTTTTCCTGACCACCAGGGGGAGGGCTTCCGTCTGATCGTTGATGCTGGGAACCTGCATGCCCCCGAAGGAGTCCAGGGGGTTCGGAATGATGACATCGCCGAAGCACTGCAAGCGTTGGTTGGCGGTGTGGAAGTTCGGGTTGTCCCCGTTAACGCTGATGAATCGGTCCTGCGGCATCTGCAGGGGCGGGAAGACCTGAGGAACGGAGGGGCGCGGCGGCTTGGCGAACACCTTGACCACCGTGTCCACCACCTGGGACATGGCGGAGTTGAGCTCCTGCTTCAGCGTCTCGGCGAGCTGCTTCCCCTCCGTGTTCATGGAGGGCGGCCCCTGGCCCTTTCCTCCCCCACGGGGCCCGTCACGTTTCGGCTTGTCCCCCTCCTCCATCATGGTCTGCTCCCGGAGCAAGGCCCTGGCCCGGTCCAAAAAGCGCCCTGGGTCCAGGTCCGATATCTCGTTGTCGGAGCGGTCGTTGTCGGCGTTGGAGTCCAGCGTCTGCCTGTCGCGGTCAGCTCTGACCCCGCCACCGTCGGACAGCAGGCTGTCCTCCGACTGGTTCCCATCGTTCTCATCGTTCTCGGAGTCGGTGCTGTCGTAGATCTGGTAGAACTTCTCCTGGAGCTGCCGCAGCTGCTTCTGCATGTCCTCCAGCTGCAGCTTCAGCTGCCGCCTCTCCTCGTGCTTCTGCTCCTTGCGTGCCGACACCAGCTGCTGGAAGCTCTGCTGCTGCTGCTGAGGCAGCTTCTGCTTGCGCTTGTTCTCCCGGTAGCTCTCGCGCGGGCTCGGCGGCTGGTGCGCCCCCTCGCGCTCCCTCTCGGCCCCCTCCCCGGCCCGCAGCGTCACGCTGGGCGAGTGGCTCATGCCCCGGATGATGTTCTCCACGCGGGCGCGCTTGGCCCGCAGGTGCTCGTCGCTGAGCCGTTCCATGTCGAACTGGCTGAGCGCGGGCGGCCGTCCGAAGGGCGACATGCACTCCTGGGGGCTCTCGCGGGAGGAGTTGCTGCAGGCGTCCTCTTGGTGGACCTCAGAGCCACCGCTGGAGAGCCCGCCGCTGCCCGGGAACTGCTCGTTGCCGCCGTTTTTGGTCACGTTGTTCTTCAGCAGCTGGGAGATGATGGTGGCTCCAGGGAAAGGCATCATGGCGTCCTCGTAGGAGTTGGCCCTCTTCAGCAACTTGCGCAGGACGTTGGACTTCTCCCCGTCCGCATGCTGGACAATCGAGCACTCCACGTCCTGTTCGGGCCGTGGGGGTTCATACCACTGAGTATGCCGGCTCTTGTGCGGGCGAAATCCAAGGACGCCGTCCCTAAGGTCCTTTTCACTCCAATGTCAACTCTTCTTCTCTTGGTTTGTCTGCTTAGGAGGGCTGAGCTCTCATGGTCAGGCATCACGGGAGCTTTACAGAGCCATCTTCAAAAGCCTGTCAGCTGGGCACAGCTCTGGAGAACCCTGGGACCCTGGCCAACACAACAACAAGAAAAAAAAAGGGACCAGATGAATATTTTTGTCTTTATATTTCTCCAAGTTTCCTGACCTCATTCTTGCATAAAACACAACAATGCAAGTGTGGACACACCACTGAGATTCTCTCTGTCATGTCACAATTACTACAATTTGCAGCACAATCTGATTAAAATTAAAATGCTCAGTGAAATTTCAGTACCAGAGGTTTTAAAAAGGATTACGAAAGAACAAGTGCTTATGGCTGCTCGTAAAACATAATTCTACTTTAGAGATGTCTAAAGCGATACAGTGCTTTATCTTGAGAAATACGACAGATTATAATGGACAAGGAGTTTTACAAGGACGTGATTAAAATGTTAAATGCTGGACGACAGAAGGGAAGAGTCAGTGTAAATATTTACAATATCGAGACCTTGATCTCAATACTGTAAATACTGGACCTTGACTTGATATCAAACAGTCAGTCAGATCTGTCAACGACGGACTGCAAAGTCCATCACCTTCCCTGTGCCCCCTGCTTTCACATGGAGCTGCGGATTGCGCTCACAAAACAAAACACTGTGCGCAATTATGATAATCATTAAGCGCTGTCCCCATTCCCATGCTAGCAGCTTATAAGCCAGTCTGCCCAGGGCTTGTCCATTTAAAGGGCATACAACATCACAGCCATATAAAAATTAATTCATGAAGAACGAACAATTATTCAATGCCTTTTTCTATTCCTGAAAAACTATAGATGAGATAAACACAACAACTATCATTTACATTGCAAAAATATGTATTTATTGTACAGGAAAAAAATATTTTTGTACTTTCACAAAATTATGATTTCTGTGATTAAAATAATTTGTTGTCAAGGAAAGACAGACAATGACCAAAGGGATAGCGTAGTCTATATATGATTTTTCTCGAATTAATTATTGGCCTTCAAGGTGTTCTGTTGAACCTTCTCATATTAGCAGACACTGAAGGTCAATGGAGCATAGCAACAGTAATATTTTGGGGACTAATGTCTGGTAATTTAATTCAGAACAAACATCTACAACTGTTAACATAGAATGATATTACTGGGTACATTTTTTCAGACATGCAGTTCCATCCGTGCCTTGTGGAGACCATCGCCACAGTAACAGGTCGGCATGCCAAGTGCAGCCTGTCAACTTTTTGGATCCACGCCCGTCTCTTTCGGTTCACCTTTATAAAATTCTATTCACTCGCCAGGATGACATCTGTGACTTGGTTTATAGAACTACCCATGCTGAAACCAATTTAGTACATTTCCACGTCTTGAGTGCACGGCGATAGCTCACCCGTGAAATGACCAGAGTATCAAGCGTCACAACTTTGCTAAGCAGATGAATTATTACAAGATGTTGAGACGAAAAACAACACACCTACAGCACCTCTTGTCATACAAAGTTGTTACATTAATGTGCACTACAATTTGCTAATTTAGTGGATCATAGGCCCAGACACATTTTTAATTGTATATTCGTAGGAAATTCAGACAATCCAGCTGGTTTGAAATTGAACATGTTATTGCATATGAAAGTACGCAAATTAAATGCAAATATAAGATGTGGTATATGTCAGGACCATTTTCAACATCGATATAAAATACAGGATATAAAAAAGCCTGGAAGTAAGAAGGTAAGAACTCAAATGAAAGGTTCTTGTTTTTTATTGTTTAAATATATAGTCTGGTAAGGAAAATACACACATGACGATTCTTCCTGTATCGTGACAGTCTGTCCGTTTTCCACAGTATGTGATTCGGCGAAATGTTTCTCAACATCTTGTATTTTAGAATTTAGAGGGACAAAACCAAACACATCAGCTGCCGCCAGCACCCACATAAGAACAAACATTCAATTAATGATTTCTATTATACGTAATCACAGTTTGGGGAAACACACAAAAACAAATTTGTGGAGGCACTATGCTTTGATTCTGCCTTTGTTATACGGGGGAACGGTCACTTGAAAATCAATGACACTAATTCATCAATCCCCAAGTGCGTAGAGAAGGTCTTTCCTTCAGCTTGCGACTGAAAGGTGACCACTACGCGGTGCCACCACACATATAAACCGGAGGAGTACTTAAAAAACGCGGAAGGTGACAAGCAGTGACTCAACCTTATGTAGATAAAAAACAAGACACAATAATCGCTTAGATCAGCTAAACTCTGGTAAAGAAAAGTCCCGACGTCCTCTTTCATCTAAATTGAAAACAAATTGACAAAGTTACTCCATAAATGTTTGCTCGGCAACCCAAACATGAATCCACGGCACATACACACAGGCCTGACACTTAGAACTACATCTGAAACCTGTTCAAGAGGATGCCTGTGCTCTTCATTGCAAAAACAGTGAAAACAAAGATGACAGAAAAATCAGATTATGTTTTTTTTTTTTTTTTTTTAACAAAGAGCCAAGAGAACTTTCAGTAAAGTCTTCATTAAAATGTCATAATTCAAGCTTTGACATACAGCTTCCATTTCACGGGTCTATTTAAAAGTTAATAATATACCTTACAGTGACCTTAAGTTAAGCTCTCAATAGCTAACAATGAGCGAAGTCGTTACCGCTAGAAATAAAGTCACTCGCACCTGTCTTTGCAGGCAACGCACCTGTCTACTACGCCCATGCGCAGTTTTTCATCTGAAGGACCTTTCAACAACTGCAAGGAGTTAAAATAAGGAACTGTTCTCTTCTTTTTAGTCTCTGGAGACCTCAATTGCCTTTATACTTCTCCATATTAAAAATGAAGACAATAAGCGACAGAAGGCAGTCAAAGAACACACAATTTACAACCCCGAAATGTACAACCCGAATAAATATGGAAAGAAGTCTCAAAGCAATAATAGTGAAACAGATATTTACTGTTTTTTTTTTAATTACTTTTAATATCACATGCACGTCATTGAAGAAAAACATTTTTAAAATGTGAAAGAAACAAATACCGTTTGTCACACGTTTAATTACTTTCAAACAAGAGACGAGGAGAGGTAGCCTCTGTGAACTATGGTGCGCGTATGGGCGACAGCACCGTTGCATTCACACTATATTCTAGTCTGAACACATCACGGTCCTCAAATAGGTTGTTTTCTCAAGTCACCATCCTTCAACGTAATCATAACATTTTCCGAGGCAACTAAACACTTAGCCACTAAATCGCTAGTTCTCCTGTTTAGCGCTTAATTCGAATAACTTTTTTTCGGAACCAACTCAACAAGCAACGTTACTCTCTCTAGGGAAAGTCAACAGAATAATAGCTAGCTACATGAAAGTGCATTTGCACCACAAGACATCACAAACAACATAAAGACAAAATAACACATTTTATGACAATGGAAACTGAGACATACTACTAAGACAATCAGACAAAATGTGCACCTAGCCGGTGAGACAAGGAAGAAACATCGCTATTGAGACAAAGAGCATATGCTAATACAGCAGACGTAAAGGTCTACACAGCCATAAACATGATGAATGCGATTTGGCTGTTTTAGTCCAACTTCAAATCCTGCTTTTCTGAAGAGAGACATCGCTTCCATTCGCGTAAAGTTTACGAAACCATAACAAGCATTATTGCCCGACTTACTGTAGAGTTGCAGAATGAGCGCTATCCTCTCGACAAAAACACAATAAACAAAAAAAAACCTTTGAAAGACGTCTTCAGAGTAGTTTCTTAAGAACCTTACATACAGAAAACAAACTTATTCAATCGTTGCTGAAATGAACGATTTTTAAAAAAAAAAAAAAAATATATATATATAACCATGTATATGAACATATGTATTTTCTCCGAGATATTCTTTTCGATCTCGCTTCCAGCGCAAGTGATCAAAGGGAACAAGCGGGAGCTATCTAAGGACAAGGTTACTTACTCCGCAAATGAGAGGAAATTGAGCTTCTTTGCTGGTGAAAGGGAGAATACAGAGGGCTGTTCGTCTGCTGATGAATATTGTAATTTCTCAGGGCAGGCAGGAGTGATGAGCGTGAGAGAGCTCTTTTGCGCCTCTCTCCTTTGTGGATTGAAATTGTATTTATCTCCGAGGCGAGCTGTGCGGAGCTGAGGCTGAGGCAGCACCCACCAACAAGATTCACTTTAAGACACAGTTGAAGGAAACAGGAAGACGCCGCGTCATAATCGTCATGATGTAACACTTGCACCTACCAATAAGAACTGTCCGATGGATTTAGAGGAATACAAAAAACTGAATACTTCACCGAGGGGATAAGGCATGGATGACACCGTATCAGGCAAAAAAGACGACTTTGCTTCCACCTTCCCAGAAAATCTGCGAGTGACTTTGAGCAACGTGTAAGGACGCATAGTTTTCGGTTTTTTATTGTAATTTTGCAGGACTTCGAGGCAATGCATAATTTAGCATTTTTATAAAACATACTGGCAATTTTCCTTAAAAAAAAAAATTTTTTTTTTAGAATTGGAGCAGTAGGATGTCTCGTTGTACATCCAAAAAATATATTAAAGTTTCAAATAAGACTTACTGCTATTATTATTATTACAACATCAACAGCATTAGCAACAATAACGATAATGATGATAATAATAATAATAATAATAATAATAATAACAATTATTGTCTTAAATTCAAGTTGCCTGCATTTTATAAAGAATACAATCTACTTTGGTGGGAATGCAACTCCAGTTTCATGTATTAGGAGAACTTTGTCGTTTTGGTACTATTCAAATGCAGAGAAGATGGAATCAGTGGTGAAAACAATTAAGAATATAGATACCTCTTATTTTTTTCACTGGTGGAGACGTGTCTCGGGCCTGGTATATGGACATTACATTGCCTCATAAGAGGGGTAAATGGAATCCATTCTCACCCGTAGTGAGGAGAATGTAGAAAAAAAGTTAAAAGACCAGACTGCGTACCCAACTGCACATTCGCCTTCTTTTAATCCTTGCATAACGCTAAAGGTGAAGTGGAGATAACCGCACGAATTACTTATTGCACGTCCATTTAAGCCAAACACGAAAGTGCGCGAATGCTCATGTTCGGTGGATACATATAGTCTTTGCTTCGCACAGCCACAAAACATTTATGCGGTAGTTTCTTATTACAGTTGTCCTTCATGCAGTGTGCTCGCATGCCAATGCACAACCATCCGTCGCCAAAACAGTTTAATGCGTCTTGGCTTATCTGTCCCGTGGGTTATACATACAGCATCTGATAATACACTATTTAATAAAGAGAGAAATATCCGTGATATAGAAAATGACAGTTCATTCACTGTTAGTCTTTTGGCCCTGGCTTAAGATGTGCCTGGTCAGAACAGATGGAGTTGTTTTAAATTGTCACATTGCTGTTTTAAGCGGACTTTGCGCTCTGCTCTGTCCTGTGTATATTTTCTGCGTTACATGTCATGGCTGTCATATATTTTTGAACGACCGAAGTACTCTAAACGTAAAAAAAAATGTTAAGTTGTAATTCTGCTTCTCTATGACAGAACTTCTAACAGCACTGACTCCTGCGTTTGCAAGTTTTTCGGTGACAGTAGCAGTATATCGAACAAAATAAGGACATGAGGGAAATCAAACGAAGCTCAACGTAAATGCTAGTGAATAACTATGACATAATCATTGTTAATTGTACCAATCGTCCGTAATTAATTTATGAAGTTGTATTATATAATGTATAAAGTATGTCGAAACAGCATCGAGCGGAGTGCTGTTTCTGCCCGTGTACCAAAATCTTTTGTCTTTCCATCGAGTTATTCGTCATCTAACTGGAATCTACCATAAACAATGTCACTTGTCCACAAGAGTCAAAGTAGACTCTTCAGTTTGTTAATGTAATAACTAATTTAAAAGCCTTGTTGAAATAAATAGTTTCAGATTGAACCTCAACTAAAAATGTTGCTTTCCTGTGCGTTGACATATCAATGTACCCTTTATGAAGTTCACTCGGCCTCTAAGGAATTTTCTCTTAATTTATGGCGAGTGTTTTGACCAGTAAGAGCGCAGACAGCATAAAGGAGAAAATACTATTAATATAACCCGATCTGGCATAATTTAAATGTAGTCTTATGTGAACTAAGAGATTGCCTCTTTTATCTGGAAGAGTATAAATTACAAGTTCGTGTTGTACATTGTACTTCAATAAGATATTTTCTATTAAAATGTAATTTTACCCTTGAGGTAATATGCGATATTTAAGATACAGCACACTCTTTACTTCTGTAAAATGCATGTTTAATCTGTTCAGAAGAGATTCAAGGGGAAATTTGATTGTCTGAAAATAACATTAAATGGCATTAAATTTATAAAATAAAATTATGATGTAAGCGCTTTGAGCATCTGTTTTAACAAAGCAGACGTATCAGATACATCCTCATGTATATATATACACAACATAAATTTCATAAAGTTGATTAGACTGATTGGGTAAGAAGAACTGTATTTACTGAAAAACATCCACATAACAATACATTAATACTAACTGTATTATTCCTGCAGAGCAAATGTGGATATATTATTTAAATTAATTATTGAAGTCTTTGTTGTCATCATTGGGTAAGAATATTATAATTCAAATATTCACACGCGTGGTATTTTTGTCTGGGTTAAGGTACTTCGAGGGGAAGCGGCTGTCATCTATGTGTATGTAAATTCTTTCACTGTCCACCCATTAGTCGTTAATACTGATCATTTTTTTAAAACATGTATCTACCATGACACCCAAAACAATAAAAAGTTTAACGAGGTTAGTATGAGGCCTAGTTTTAAGCGGTGACCCACGCGATTTTGGTACATTGTAATGTATAGGCTATATATTGAACACCTGTCCATTTGGCACAAACCTCATGCGAAATACAGTGTATTTTTCAAATCTGTGAATTATTCAGCTGAAAATGTGCTCCATATTATTCTCTACATTTCAGAGAGCATTCTAGACACAGAATAACTAGTGTTCATGTTTTTTTTTTCCTTTTAATGCTAGATCTTGACTTTGTTACGTGCATTAATTTATTTCGCAGAGCACAGTTTTTAAAAATATAACCCACCACTTGCGTTTTTCCCTGCATGTTTCCAGTATAAGGGATTCATGTTGAATAACTCCTAACAACCAGTTTCATGTTTCCTTTAACTAATTTTGTCCGTGCCAAACGGGAAAGGAGAGTCATTCCGTCACTTTCCATGTCGCAAGCAAGTGTTTTTGAGGACCAATAAATTGCTAGGAAGTCAGGACCTGACTGCCAGAAGTTTATTTTCCAAAACAGGTGTTCCTACTTATTTTATCACATGTTGTTAATTCTGCATTTTTCTCCCGAAGGTGTGATTGGATTGTACTTCACGTGGAAAAAGCACATTACAACATTAAAGCAATGTTGTTTACCAAAGGAAGACGCCGCTGATGTGTAGAGGAAGCCTGTTTATTAACACTGGCACCTCTTATCTCGAATTATTCCAGATGGATCCCCCTTAAATTTTCAGACGTTTTTGAAGTGCGCGATCAGCATCTTTAAAGGAAATTCGGCCGCTGATAAACTGAAATTGTTCATCAAGTGGCGATCATATTAGTATAATTTATATGCGTCCGGTGAGTCTGTGCCAACTAACACCTTTCCATTTTGGTCTCAAATAGCCTCCCTGTCCGCGGCAGACATATTTGCAGGTTATACTAACGAAACATTTGATGCACCGTCAATACCTCTAAATATATCCGACCTGCAAAGGAGAGGAAACGGAGGAAAATACTTATACACGTTTTGACCCAGTCCCTCAAATCAAACAGAAGAATCTTTCTGATATTATCTGGTGTGCAAACTTGTGAGACGAGGCCATCCACGCCGTATACCCGACTCTTCCGGCTCAAAACAGAGTCGGGATTTGACTGATCAGACAGGAATGTTCGTCTGAGCTCTTTCAACAGACAGATAAGTTTGCGAGCGTTTGTGACATCCAGCGGCGCGACGCAAGTCCTTGCGACGGCACAGCGCGTGCAACACACATTTTCAACACAGCAACTATTATTTATGAATGTACCATGAAGCAACTGACAAGTTTACAAGTGCTCTGACAAGCTTGTTATTTGTTTAGCAAACTTGATATAACAGGTGTTAGCATTCCATTATAGTAGGCCATCATCCAAGTGAACCCACAGGGCCTATATTTACTTCAGAGGCATACACATTAGCCAGACGGGTAAGTGCTTCGTATGAATTCGTTCGGTTAAGTTTTCATTTTGTGTATTTGCTGCAAAAATACAGTGCAGACTTACAGAAATGAGACAGGAAAAAACAAACAGATGAGGCCCATGTTTACCAAAGGACTGAAGGGTTGAAAGGCCCCTACAGCTTAACATTTGAAATAAGTTCATCATGAGATAAATAACTGATTATCAGTATTTACCTGTCTGCAGTGTCAAATATATTTGATTTTAATGTTGTTCATGGTTGTCAAGAAAATGTAGGTTTTTATGTGCATGTAATGTCGTAATATTTTGGACCAAAGATGATTCTCAAACAGATCTGACATGCAATACATTATTGACACTTAAATGGACTTTGGCCAGAATTCAATCAACATTTGTGCTTAACTTTTGTTCAGAGTTAAATGCATATGATCATTTTTATCTTCACTGACACAGCTCAGCAATCATAAACATAAAACCATCAAGCTGTTCCTGTACAGAGAAAGCATAACACTCCTATTGTAAGTAAAACATAAAGACAAATGTCGACTGAATCCCAGCTCATATCAATAGCCATGGATCCAAGATGGTGTGTTTTGGGTGGCTCATGCTAAGTACACATTAAAAAAAAAAACACTTGGATAACACATTTTGCACTACGAGTCACACCGGTCAAACAACACCACACTCATTACACAGCATATGTATACAGTGTACATGCATTACCTGTTAAACATTTTTGTGTGGATATTTCAGGCTACATCTTAATAACAGTCTTGTCAAACTTTTTAAAATAATGTAGGTTCAGAATGTTTGAGAGTCTCTAATCTATGATCTAGTGTGACTGGCCAAATCTGATTCTTATGAACACTGCTCATTGAAAATATGCTGGACTTCCTATTGTTTATCTCACAGTCATGTATCTGATGATAGACATACATGACAAAGCTAAAATCCATAGTGTAATGGGTGTTACCATGCCAAATGCTGCTCAAGTATAAAATAGAAAGCACACTTAATTGCTGGTCTGAATTCGGCCCTGAATCAGATGTGTAAAACTCCAGTTCCAGAGGGCTGGTGTGAGTTTTTAAAAAAAAATTCAGGGGGGTTTTTCTAAATTAATTTTGTAGCTATCTACATACACCGATGCAAGTTCACACCTGTATTTGACCAGAGTAAAATGTCGCCCAAAAGGATACCTGAGCAGTCGGCTGCAGTAACTCATAACTTCACCAAACAAGTACAAGTTCCAGCCAAATTTGATTTTGAATGGGCTTCTAGCTGTAGATCTGCCCTCTGTAAAGTTTCAGATGAAATTTCTTTTTAAAAATAAAGGCATTTTTATATCAGCTTGCAGAAGTTAAGTTATATTAAGAGGAGCAGTTACTGCATGTGCTGCAGGTGAAATGTGCAGATGATTGGATGCTATTAGTTCGGTTGTACTCTCGGCCCAAGGTGCTGCTCTCTCTTTCATTGGAGCACCTTGTGAGGAAAACGACGGCTAATAAGGTTACTTTTTCTGCAAACTGATCAGTTTTAGCTGACGCTGTGCTTAATGTGGATTGATGGGTCAGTTTGGATCGTTTCCTCCAGTTGGGAGTCCATCCTATATGGGCGCATGATTCCCTGGAGACGACCGCTGTTCATTTATTAGCAAAATACAGCTCCAGAGGTTGGTGGGCCTTTTTCATACCAGGGCTCCACCCTGCTCAGGCTCATAGGGTTATTGTAATCTGGGACAGATAAGTGAGGTGGATTCTGTTGGGGTGTGACATGAAGGAAAGCCCCCCCCGTTCCGCCCATTTTCATGCAAATGAAAAGGAAAGCTGAAGTTTTTTTCTCTTTTTTTACATGAAATTTGCATATGGAGTTAAGATGTTACAGTTTTTGGCTAAAGTCTTAGCTGTAAGGTTATCACAACATTTCTGATTATTTTAAATCACCTCACATGCAGAACTCTTGCTGTAGAAACAGCAGTATTACTTCCTTAAAACACCAACTAAAAAACAATATGCATGGAAATTAAGTTAATGCAAAGCTGTCGCCATCTTAACTTATTTATATGTGAAAAAAACAGAGCCAGTCCTGGTATTGTACAAACGGTAAATTTATGTTATGTGATGCTTTTATTCAGTTCGGACCTATGCAAGTTTACTGCCTGGATCACTTCAAAACATACAGTAGCTGCAAGAACTCCCACAAAAACATTCCTCCCACAGCTGAACATGCCGTACATTCATCATTTATCTGACAAAAAACACTGATAAGAGGTGGGAGAAAAATATTTAAAATGAATAAAGTGAAAATTAAACTTTTATGTCATTTTTCACACATTTACTTGTTCATTCATTCATTCATTCCTGTGAGCACTTCAGAAACATATGATTGGAGGAAACTGTGTCAACCAAAACGCAGCCAGTGCGAGAAGCTGCGGCCATCGTAATTGCTTCCTTTTTGCTTCTCGTACGGTATGTGTCTGGCGTCCATGTTTTGTGGATAGAGGGAGGGAAAGGTGGAGGTTGTGTGCTGAACACCTTCGTACTGCTGAATAAAACAAAGCTGGCAAACAGCTGCAGCGAGGCCCATGTGACAGTTCACCTCAGCCACACTCCCTCCTCATTGCGCATATCATTATGCTGCCCAATGCACAAACTTTAAAATAACCAATTAGACATAATAACCATCAGGAGGCAAATGTCTGTGCTGACGGTTTTCAAACTGCACACTACCTTTTCCAGGGAATTTTGCAGAAATAAACAATAATATAAGCTTTTGTATTATCACTGATAAGAGTCGAACATTAGTACCTCAGCTGATCAGTTTCAAAGCAATAATCATGATTATATTATTCTCTGACGGTCTTATGGACTTTCCATAGTCTGTAGTAAAATTGTTAAGTCATTATTTGGAAAGCTTGTTAGACACATCGGTGTGTTTCTATGTATCTCTGTGAAAGTCAAAAGTGTTGCCATACAAAGTGATACTCATATCCAAATATGATAATCATAATATGTAACTTTTTGCTCATACAATTACAAACACACAATCACAGTCTCTAATACGCTGTTGATGTTAACCAAAGTTAAAACCTTTTATGGTGAAGCCATCTTATGAGTCTAAGCCAAGAGTATTGTGCCACTGATGGTGAGAGATCAGGCCAGTGAAGACTGATAAGATATTTAGATCTAAATAAATTAAACACATGGGAAGTGTCATGTACTACCCTGGTAGGAACCACAGGCTACAAAGTGAAAAAGAATACATTTTTGGAGTTCTATGACAGTGATAATATTGCAAAAATAAACAATATGTAGGTGAATGCATCCCATGCCGTTTCCTTATCCAATCAAAACAAATATTCCCATTTGCCTTGAACCTCCATTCTTCTGTATGTTGCTGCTCAGAGAACAACGTCTGAATGTCTGTCTGACATCTTCAGTCACACACAAATCAGAGTGCTTGTTCTGTGTAATGTGCTTGATTTCAGTGCTGGACTGCCAGCACTGAGAGAGACTGAGGACGGACTAACGGGCTGGCAGTCCGCACGTCTCTCTCCCTCACACATAAACGCGACACAGTCACAGCGACGGGGCGTATTTGATCCGACAGAAGCCAGTGAGATTTGACCTGTGCTTGGTTTGTCTGAAACTGAAGGCTGAACAGGTTTGATATGCTCCCGTCCAGCTCGGGCAGACTTTGTGGCAGTTGGCCTTTGGAATTACATTTAAATTTTTTTTTTTTTTTAATGTGAAGTATCAATCCTCAGATGAACTCCTAACTTCACCACCTCCAAACACACCCATAGGATCATTTCTAAGGACCTTTCTACTGACTGTGCTGTCTCTAATATGTTGATGCGCCAAAATTGCATGACCCAATGTGTATGTGTTTAGTGTATGAAGTTGTTTTTTGTGTCCAAATTAAGTTAACTGAGTTGCATTAAAGAACTGAGCATTAAAGGTGCTTCAGTCAAACTTTTACACAAACTAAATCAGCTTTAGGCACATCATCTCCAATGTTTTCATCATGCAATAATTTTGGGAGGAAATAGAACCCATTTCTATCTATGTTTCTCCATTCGTGCAAATCTTACTTACTGTTAGATACACATTATGTGCAACTCTTCCTCTTCTTAATTGCACCTAATACATTGCAGGAATAATCTGATTTATATCAATATTATGGCAAGTGTTTATTACATTTTACTTGAAGTACAGAATTTTAACTAGAGAAATATTTTTTCTTAAACAGCACATTTGTCACAGAAAGTGTGTGTGTGCCTTTCAGCTGCCATATCAGGGTAACGATAACGCGGTATCAGAGTAATGCCATTGAAATCACTGCAAAATAAAACTGACGTGACCTTACACCTGGCTGTGGCTGGTCTGTCCAAATGGGAAGCATATTCATATTGTTATAACTAGTGTCAGTCTGAAACTGGCAAAGCCATCGTAAGAGCTGCTGCAAACACACACACTTTCTGTGCCAGAGCTGGAGCCAGAAAACGTTATCCGAATAACAAATTTGTCAATTTCCCCCAGTGCCAGTACTTAGATGGAGGATTCATCAAAAGTTACAGATTTCATGGGCAATATTAAATTGCCCAGCCCTGTTGTCCTAAGTAAAATGTTCAGTGTTAAATCAACTCTGTTCAGGTGTATTTTGGTACACTGGATTCCCTTTGGAATCCTTCGAGTTGTAACTTAACTCTTTTTGCTCAGCAGCCTACCAGTGGAACTATGTCCCCTGCTCATGCAGCCAGCACAGACTGACTGCGCAGGCCAGACCACAGTCCCGCCAGATGACCAGTTGCGTTGTACTTGTGCAGTGAGGCAAGGACTATTCAGCCAACCAAAATCCTCCCTCCGTCACTATGGCAACAGTGCAGCCAATTATGCAGGGTCACTGTCCACAACGTGTAACGTATATTCATTAATAAGTAGTGTCGAATCAACTCTGCTGGAGCAAATTTGATCCCTTTTGGGTCCTATTAGAGTTGAATTACAACAGAACGCGCATGGTCAGTGCTAACATGGTCAGTAATTGATTCTTGTCCATGTGGGGTCCCAATACGCAGAATGAGTGCTTTAGCAGGAAGGGTTAAATTTAACCCTGGTTAAATTCAGCAGCTAATATAAGCCCTGCACCGGGGTCATTTCAATAATGCATTCTCTTCTGGAGCAGAACCCCAGGTGCCCTTCAAATCTCCCAAGACGATAGCATCGCTTTATTTAGAGATTCAGTCATCTGGACCCTGCCAACAGCAGGCTGGCCTACCAGCTCCCGCAGCTAACGCCGTGTACCTCCGCGTGCACTCTGTCTCTCCAGGACAATGTTCCACTTCTGTCACCCACACACAGACTCCCTGGTATTTACACAGGTGGAACATAAGGGCGACGCGTTCACCGCAAGACACCCTGTATGGAAATGAACGTGTCCGTTTGAATAAATTCCGCTCGGGGTCGTGCTGGGAGCTGAGAGTGGGGCTTCATCAGGGCCTTAGTCACCGCATCATCACTGAACGAGTCGCGGCGGCCCCGAACCGCTCTGCTCATTCATGCATTTATTCAGATGGCCAAACTCGGTGGCCTGAAAATATTAGCAATTTAAATACAAGATCAACAAACAACAAAAAAAGAGAAAAAAAATCAGCTTAGCGTTGTTAAGTGTCGATGTAGTGGATTAGTGGAGTCCACAGAGCTGATCCCTGGAGCCGATCAATGACGGAGTTAAAATCAACAGCCACAGACAGTCGGAAAACGTCTTCCTAGTTGATTGGTTTGTACCGTTTAGGGTAAGTGCCACAGTGTTGAGAAAAGGAAAAAAAAAAAGATTTTTTTGCAGCACCACACATTTATCCATACTCTCACACATATGTGTAGATCAGATGAAAGTTTCAGTTTTATTTTTCACAACCCCATCTGAACTATGAACCCCATCTAAAAATAGCCTTACAGTGACCTATCCCCTATAGACTCAGGCACAAGCTCACATCATAACCGAAATTCACATGGAGACTACTCCTCGATGTGACACCGGTTGCATATATCCAATGTTCCTGTAGAAGCACAGATTCAACTATTGTTGAGCTCACAGGTCTGTGGGCAGGGGCGTAGCACCAGGGGGAAAAGGTACACAGTGCCCAAGGGTTTGAAGGGGCCAATGAAAATCTGGGATTTCTTTTTTTTTTAATAAAGCGTACAACCTCAGGGAACCTCAGAGCCTGACTCTGTACAGGGCCCAGAATTTCTAGCTACACCCCTGCCCGTGGGCACCTGGCTGGCGAGGGCAGGTTTCTGGAAAGCCATGGCACTGGTAGGATTAAAAGGCTTACCCACTACTTTACCGCCCAGATTTTGCCCCTATGCCACCCTAGTGAGGCCAAGCCAAGCACGGCCTCAGCGGTCTGAACCTCCGGGCAAAGCCGGTAACACTGCAGCCAGGATTCGAACACCAACTCAAACCATGAACAGTTATGCTGTGAACATGGCACGTTACTCTGTGCACCACTCAAAGACCCCCAGGTCTGCTGGCTTTTCTTTTCACCTTCATTTGCCAAAAAAAGGGCACCCTACAATACTCAAGAAGCAGGACTGAGGAGCGCTCTGGAATAGGAGAACACCTCAAAATCATCACTCTTTCCTGCAAAGCAGCAAACTAATAATCTGCCTCACCCATTTCCCCCATTCTACCAAACAAAAATAGAAATTATATACTGTGATCTGTACTTAATCATTCTCTCATTATCATACATGACATTAGACTGTTCCCAAGGCAGGAGGAGCATTATGAAAACCATGGCAAACGAGTGCATTATCTTCAAATGTGCTGTGAGTGCGGCGGATTTGAGTAGTGTTGCATAACTCTTTTCTCAGAAAGATGATGATCAGGGTACGATTGTATTAAAATAAATCTAACAACAAGGAAAGGAAATTTTTTTTTTTTTTTTTTTTTACATTTTTATATTTATGCGCACAAGTACCTAATGCTTAAGCATCACTGTAATGAAACTCCTTAATCAGGAAATCATCTGACAGCGCAAAAAAAAAAAAGAAGAAATTGGCGTTAGCTGTGTAATGACGGGTATCTTCTGTATCGCAGAGCCGCTTTTCAGCACATTAGTGGAAGGATCGCTAAAAGCTATTATTGTCAGAAGGGTCTTGTAGGTCTTTTGGAAAAAGCATCTCTCGCGCAGAGGAGAATACCTGAGAGTGTGAAGCTCACAGCCGAACATAGAGCTAAATTACCCACCAAAATATCCAAGTATCAAATTTAAATACTTCATCTAAACCATAATGTGAGGGTCATGCCTGTGGCCAGCCTGTCTGCATCATTCTGTCTGTCTGTTTCTCTCTCTCCCCCCCCTCTCTTTCATTCTCTGTCTCCCCTCTCTGTTTCTCTCTCTCTCTTTCAGCCTTTGTGCCTGAGCGAGAGAGTGTGTGTGATTGTGTGTGATTGTTCATATATATATATGGGTAGATATTTGGGCAAAATTATGGAAACACCAAATGGAAAAGGACTCATATTTTAAGGTAACAAAATTTCAGTTGGAAAGGAACGTACACATGTATTCCATACTAGTGTCAGTTCTAATGACTAATATGTTTATTCTGTGAAATCCTTTTTTTAAAAAAAAACCAATATTATTTATGTTTCTAAGGCAAAATTAAAGATCTAACAGATAACAGTAAAAGAGGTAGTTGGTGCCCAGATAGCAGGTGTTTCAGTTACAGAAAAGGCAAAAGTATTAAATGTGTCACGGAGAACAGTGCTGACAATCATGAAGACATATGCCAAACATGGAAAAAAATGCATCAGGAAAGAGGAACAGCGGTCACAAGTCAAGGTTAACTGACAGGGACATTTAACAGGATATTAGCTAATGAGAACAAAAAAAAAACAGCTTCTAAAATGACCACAGATCAGAATCAACAGCTCTGTGACCCAAACAAAAATTGTATATCCTAAACTTCATAAAGGGTGGTTGCTTGGAAGCCACTTGTAACCAAGGCCAATATGCAACAAGGCATAACCCATGGCAATAGGCACAAGATTGGGGCTTCTGAACAGTGGAAGATAGTTATAATAGTAGGCAATCTCATGGTGCAAACACCATGTCCTCAAAACACCATGTCCTATAATCAAAGACCTTAATGCCCTCACCCCCTGCATACTACTAAATTCATTTAAGTGTGGTTTCATGAACACCGGTACGGGCCAAACCCCTGCCATGGCCTCCACTATCACAATATCTAAACTTCAATAAACTTTGTTGGAGATTTTTGAATGCAGAGTACAAAGTCCAATTCCACCACTTTCATCTCTCTACAGGATTACCCTCTCAGAGAAGGGTCCAATATCCCACCTGAAACAATTCAAAACTTGTGTATGAATCCACTCAAGTCTGATAAATATTGCCTTTCATTGTTAAAATGATAATGGATTGTACCAGAACTGATTACTCTTAAAAAAAGACAGTCAGTATCTTCATGGGTCTTCTTTCAAACAAAAGATTCAAGAAAGGTTTTGACCTCAAATTCTATAATTAAGTTAATAAAGTTAAGTATACTTTGAAGATATGTATACCTATAAAAATTTAATAAAATGTTAAAATATTTCAGTTTTCATTATTCACTCTCAGAAATCTGTCAACAGTGATTTAAAGTCACAATCAAATGTAAAATGTCCACAAAATTTCAATTCTAAAGGATGGAAATAAATATTCAGTATAATTACCATTTTAGTTAAAGGTTTGGTATTTGGCATTTGTGGGAAACAGTTGTCTTCATTTCTTCTGTTATTTTGAAAATGTGAGGACATGAGAGTGCACAATGACTGCAAAAGGCCACATGGGTAGGTGCATTAGAATTTGAATTCCTGTGATTTTATCACTATCATAGTTTTTGCATAAAAGCTTCACATGAATTTAAGTCCAGTGTTTAGACATCTTCAGATTGCAGTTTGTCGATTTTAGTCAAACACATGTACATTATTATAATGATATGCCTGTCCACACATAATCCATATTTTACATAAAACATGCCAATTATCATTGGTTAAAGTGGCAAATAATTGTAATTTGTGAGTAGGAGTAGCTATTTGTGATGACACTTTAAAAAAAGCTACTGAAAACATGTTTTTTGTAAATAATGTCATGCTTCTCTGTTGCCATGGCTACCATAATTAAAAAAAAACCCACACAGGAGTGACACACTATTATGTGAGCAAGCACCACTGTCAAACATCTAGTAGTGTGAAGATAGTCCTGCATATGTCCACTGAGGTATGGCCTTCTCATTGTTCATTGGCCATCCACATGGCTGAGTCACATTTCATGCCCAATCGTGTTCCAGCAACCAACGCCACAGGTAAAAAAATCTGTCAGTTTGTTGTTATTGCTACCATGGCTCATATCATATACACCGTCAAATATTTTTGAAAAAATGATGAATAAATAAGAAATGAGAACAGTGGTTCTGGTCTTTGATTTTAGCCAATAATTGAATTCAACCAATGGCCATTTTGGTGCTTGGACTGGAATGAATGAAGTGGGGAGAAAAAAAGTGCTTTTCCTTTCCTGACAGCGCCTGGCCCACAGGGTCAGAGTTGAAGCAAGTTGGCAGGGAAAAGTGGGCCATGCTGGCTCAGTGCCTTCTTTCCTGCCGGCCCGATGCCCCCGTCCCCGCCCACCCCCAACCCATAACCCCCCCACCCCCCCACCCCCATGGACCCCGAGCCTTGTTGGATGAATAGAGGTCTTCAAACGACGGAGCAACAGAGCACTGAACTGAGGCCATTTCACGCTAACAATCCTATCAGCCGTTTCTCTCCAACTTTTCCACCAAGCTGAAGAGGGAACAGGGGTTTTCCAGCCCCCTACCCCCAAACCCAACCCCCCAAACCCCATTCTGCGTTTATCTCTGAGACTCACACGGCAAATGAAGAAGAAAAAAAACAATAAAACAAAAAGAGACAGGAAAAATAAAAACAAGCCCCACGCCACATCAGAATCAAGTGTCCTCACCCAGAGCTCTAAGTGAGCTTGCACTGCTTTGCCTGTGGGTTAATGGAATTGTCTTGATGGTTTTATGGGTATGTCTGTTGCCCCTCTCAGTGTAAAAAAAGAAAAAAGAAAAAAAAAAAAATGCCAGTCATCTTTGACATTTTCACATGCAGGGCTTTTACAGTATTTGCCAGAAAACTTTAAGTTGAAAAATGTGGCTGTGGGGGGGGGGGAATGGTTAGGGGCAGAGGAAAGAGGAAATGTTCAAAAGGTATTATTCTCTTTTATTTACTCTACCCTTTCACTGTCTGCCATTGAAGTAGAGATGAGAGACCAGCAAGAGATGCAGATATCTACACCCCACACGTCAGAGAATAAAAGGTGTCAACATGATGCTTACAATTTTTGTTCATACAGCACAGCATAATGATGCCCTTTGGCAAATTTGGCCCAAGTGTCTCAAATAGCACAAACAAATGGTTAAGTGAATGTATTTACATACTTTGGAGCACCACAAGTCATGGCACATATATTACCCTCATAAAAAAGAGACCCCCTGTTGTGTTGGGAACACAAGCCCTTTGTTGCAAAAGAAGTGGAATGGCAGACTTTTTAATATATTAATGTGATTGTTTTTTTCAATGTGATTAATATTATATGGTTCAATAATCATGAGGAAAGTTGCCAATAAAACCAGCAACGAGCGTATTTAAAATAAAGGGATACCTTTACAACAAATAACATTTTATACTGAATTTATTGGCCTTGGTTCAGTCAAATGTTTTCACAAAACTTTGTCATAATTAAATGTAATTGAAATTTTTTAAAGTTCATTACCTTAATTAAATTCCAAAACTGTATGTGTGAAAGGTAAAAAAAATATATAAAATAAATCCACCTGCATTTATTTTAAGTCAAACATTAAAGTTATACACTGACTGGCTGTAGTAGCTATAGCATAAGCTATGGCTTTCCTTCATGCTAGTGATGAGCTGCATACATATGTTATCCATAGTGGAGTACATGACTAAAATATAGCCAGCTTGGGTGTTCTTACTCAGATAATATCTGTACTTGTAATCCAATAGATATTTTACTGAAGCAATTAAAAATATATAACTTCAAGGATATACAACCTCAAGGATACAATGACACTTATCCACCTGGGTATTAATACATTTGAGTCGTGCGGTCAGTTCCCTAGCCATTACACTGTACACTGCCTTGAGGTCATCCTAATATATGTCTAGTTACAGACTGATGTCACACCATCCTGTCATCCCAACCCATCTATCCAAGGGACACCTGGTGCCAATCCGCAATGGGTGGAGTCTAAACAACTTTACGCTCATTCACTTCAATGACTTGTCTTTAACCAATCATAATACTTTCGTGTCCACATTGGTTAGAGTCAGTGGCAGGTAGTTCTTAATTAATTAATTAAATGGACAGCATCTTCTGCCTGTAACTGCATGATCCTGAGTACTTATGTTTCCTCATTCATGTCCGTAGCAGTGCTACAACATGTTAGCACTCCACATCTGGTATACAGAAAATCAATATCATGGAAAGTGTAGGTGTGCCTGATGAAGTGACAATTCAGAGTATGTGGGAAATGTAGTCTGTGTAAGTTGCTCTGGAGAATATATGCTGTATGTAAATATAAATAATCAAGGTCCTGACTGAAAGCTATATTTAGCTGATTAGTTGAGTCAGGCTCTTTAGTGCATGGAAATAAACCAAAGCCCACACCACACCAGCTTTTCTTGAATCAGACTGGACACTCCAACAACACTGGTATCTGTCTCTGGGTGCAGAGCACTGAAACTTTCACTGAAACAATCTTCTGAACCTCCGTCTTAAGGCCCATCTTGGCGGATCTGTTCCAACAATGAATTTAATTGTTACAGTTCAAATGAATGAAAATATAAAGGTCAAAACAATAACTGTACACGATCTACAGATATAAAATAAATAATTTTTTGGAGAACTGTCAGAACTATTTTTAGAACACAAGTACAATGATAAACAAGCACAGCCAATCATTGCTGTGTGCAGTCTACACCCATGGGAAGTTTGGATGTTGATTGACATGAGTGTACAGAGATAAAATGCTATTAGAATCGATGCTAGCATTCTATTTATAGCTTATTGTTGTAGATATATTTATTGTTATAGCTCCCTGTGGACATGAGTCTTTCCTCATAGTCCCCCTTTATGAGTGCATTGCCAAAAGGATAGGAGAGTTTCATCGCTTGTTCCATTACCTATACCAATCCTTCATCAAATATGACTAGGAGAGAGGGAGCCTATTGTCTGCAGAAACATTGGTCCACTTCACCAGCCTTATTGCTTGATTGGTTCATTGAGAACAGGAAGTTCCTCAAGGTCAAAAGTTATTGGTTGAATATTTATTTGCTAATTTCATTGGTGCATAAAATTTGGTTAGGTCCACAGAAGCTATCTGTTTGTGGTATCATTTAAGCATGACAGGGTCAGTGACAGGGAACATGCGTTATCATTTATAGCAGTGCTATCGGTGAATCAGTGACCGCGTGATGAGTCACCATTGGTTTGTAAGTAGTTTATCTGTGAAACAAATGAGGAAAATTAGCACAGACCGCAGAGTGAGTCCAGTCTCTCAGTGTCATAATACATTTAACACCAAATACACTATAGAAAAAATACATACGCATAACATTGTATAACCCTCTGAAAAATGTTGTCAATAAAAATAATAAACAATCCATAAATGTAGTTAAATATATATTACTTACTTACTCCATACAATATGAAAGCTTAGACAAACATGATTCCTTTTATTGAGTATATCTTAAATGATAAGCCACAGAAAGATACACAGATGTCATTGTCAGCATTTTACCAAGATATTCCAACAGAGACAAATGTTAACACTGTAATTTCTTTGTTTTAAACCTCAACGCACCGCTGCATGATATGCTAATAATAGCCAAGGCACAATTATGTTGGTCAGAATGCTAACCATGTGGTTCAAGAAATGCTATTAGGACAGCTCATTAATTATTCAATTTTTTTATATATTAAAATATAGGTGCATTTATAAATATATTTCTTTTAAACAGACAAATAGGAAAATGCCTGTGGCACATTGATCAGTTTATGGGAATACAAAGAAAGGAAGACATTCATTTAAAAAATCATAATGAAAAAATATTGTGAAAATAATAGGCTATTAAATCTATGCTCATTCTAGCTGAAGTAAATATGTATATGGTGAATTGCTCTCTGGCATAAGAACTCTATTAATTTGTTCTCAAAACATTTTAATTGGTCTAGAAAAGATGCAGCTCTTATCATATCATTTTAACAGTAAATGCAAAACAATATACTAATATGTCTAAAATTTGAGCATTATAACATTAACATTCTAGGCAAAATCATTTTTCGTTGTATGAATGTCATTGCAAAACTAAAAGCAAGATAAATCCACTAATCTTAGCTATTTTATCACTGAATCCCACTGAGTGATCAATCATAAAAAGTCATTTCATGCTTGCAGTACACAATGAAACGTGTATGACATATTTCTTTAGATTCAACACTGAGAGATTATATGTCAATAGCTGACAGGTCAGGCTGTCAAAGAAATCAAGTTATTGTAGCTTTTTGAATCCTCCACAGCTGAAGTTATTGGCCTTTAATGTTAATTAGTAATTATCATTCATATCATTTATTATCATGTTCTGTCCTGCGATTCATTTGCTCCAAAATACAAATCCTTTTTAATTGAACAGTTTTCATCATTGTGTCTCTCTCCTTTATATATATGGTGTTGACAGATTATATGTAAATGGCTGACACTGTGGGGTTTCCGATGAATGACTCACGCCGTTTCAGCGACAGTAACGAATTTTGCAGAGGCGCCTTAGAGATGCCTTCACAGATGGATGGGGACCGTGGCGGCCCGGAACCACATTAAGCCCAGTGTCCTTAAAACAATGGCAGCTTATAAAGGCGGGGGGGCCCCGAGTCGCCTTTGGAAGTCAAGCCAAGCACTCGGCTCTCCCTCTTCACCCTCTCCCGGCCGCTTATCAAGGTTGCCATGTAGCCGTTCTTGAAGTATCAGACTGTGTCATTGGACGTGCCTCGGACGTTTGGGACCCACGGGTTTTGGGGGTAGGGGGGTAGGATGGGGGGTGCAGGACATTGTTTACGTGACCCCAAGCTTGTCAGCTTTCGTTTGAAAATGAAAAACAGAAGAAGATAAAAAAAAATGTAGGCCTACTTTTTTTTTTCATGGCAAGTTGTGTTCCTGACCGAAATCTGAGGGGTCTGTAGGTCTGTTATGAATCTGTACAAACACGCTCAAGCTTTTATTTTTAAATTTATATTTTTCTTTTTTTTCACCCACAGTCTTTGAAAATAATAACCTTTCTGATGGAGAGAGTGAGGCAGTTGCCCACCCCCCCCCCCCGCATCAATCACAATTCTGACATACAATTAATCAGATCCCGACGTGCTTCAGGAAGTGTTTGGATACGGCGCAAAGCGGCAGCAAAGGTGGGCTCCGTGGCAGGTGATCCAATGACGTGAGCCGTTCTGCGGGCGGCCCCCGCTCCCGGACTCTCCCTTTCCATTCCCACCCACCCTCCGCCACCGCGGCTATATTTAGATGTTTTTCACACCAGTCCCATAATGCCCTTTTATGGGCCGCGGCTCGGCAGAAAAAGTAGCAAAGAATAATGATGAAATAATAAAGATAAGGACGGATTTTGTTTTCTTTCTTCTGATCACAGGTGATTTGTATTTGCCTATGAGAGGGAAATGGTTTCTCCCCTGGGGGTGCTATTGTATTTGCTCCATTGCGCTCTCGTAAAAAACTACAAGGAGCCGCTAAGATATCTTACAATAACAAAGTGGAGCTGTACAATAAAGGTGTAGTCCCTTTTTATTTCAAAATAGCTTCATGGAAAATGCATTACAGTTCAGAACTCTTAGAGTAATTCACAATGGGAATGCCTTGGGTGAGGGTCGTTGTCCTTCTGCATTTGAAGTTCGGTTTTTTTTGGTTAAAAATGGAGCTCTGCGGCTTTGAAATTATTTGTTTCAACTGCACTCAAGGTCGAATGCTAATCCAGTCTTGTGGTCTCCTGAATTACACTGAACTGGCATCCTTGCTAGTATCAGTTATCTATCTATATCTGATCTGATCTGGTGGTCGGAGATGATGAGTGATAGAGTGGTCATGGAGCAGCCTTCCTTTCTCACGCACACACAAACACACACACACACACACACACACACACACACACACGTCCACTACAGAATACAGTGGCACTACACAATATACATCACAGGAAATGATATCACTGTACACATGTCCATAACACATCATGATGTCACAACAACAAAAAAAAAGACCATCACAGATAATGATGTCACCGCTCACAGATGGTGATGCCACTGCACATGTACGCCCATTACAAGGCAGTGATGTCACAACTCACAGGCGATGATTTCACGGCACACATTTCTGCTGCAATAATGCCGATGTCTCAGCAATCTCCTTTCACAGCTCCATTACCTATGTATTACTCCTTGGTCCTATGCAGCAATGCTCTCTTGTTGAGGTTTGTGTACCATTTCACCACTCCCTAAGACCGAGAACTGAACACAACACCAACCACGACTACAACATCTGCCAAATGAGATTGCTGGAAATACAAAAATTCTATTTTGACAACATTGCTCTCAGTGGAAATGAGGTATTTGTGCCTAATAGCTTGCAGCTAAATGTTTTTCCTGCCTGCGATTACACACAAACCATCATCAAAGCTTATGTTGCCTTGCAATTAGTCCTCAAAATGGAGCACGCATGATTAGCCATCTCTTTACAGGTGAGTGAACGCATGAAGACTCCTCGACCTGGCGAGTCCAACATATTCCTGTTTGTTAAAGCATCACAAACACAACCCGCAGAAAGGACTGTGAGCGTCATCATATGAAGACACAAGTTTGGAGGTTGTACTATGTACCAGACAGAAGCATTCTGCCATACAATATCCTCCCATTATAAAGGTCATCTGGTCTGGGTTTGGATAGTACTGAATATAGAGCAGGGCTTTGCTTAGCTCATATTGAAGCTAAACGGGGGCATTGCTGGGTTCGTTCTGAAGGGAAGCAAGGTTTGTTTTGGTCAGTACTGAAGTTAAGTGAGTCTGGGCGTGGTTTATTAATTAACTAATAGAGACTCAGCCCCATCTGGTTCAGAAGATCATGACGAGATCCAATCCCTCATGGAATTCTGTTTGAGTCATAAATCTTTCCCAGTGGGATATCTGACCCTTCTTAACGGAAAATCTTCAGTTCTTTCAGAGGTTAAATTTACTCCACATTCAATGTAAAAGAACATCCCAATAAGGACTCAATGATGTTTACATCTAGAGATTGGGGAGGCCATGGAAGGTGCTCGACTCAACCTGGTGCTCATAAAACTACCCCTAACTCGCTACTCCCTTTGATAAATGAAAAAGTTGTGTCCCTTTGTGTCATTTTACACACCTGCCATAGAAGCACAAACTATTGGATCTCATTGCACTACAGTCAGTAAGCCAGTGCAGTCACTACATTTTCAGTTCATTTGCAGACTGAAGTTTTTACTTCAAAATGCATGTTTTTTTGGTTTGTATAAAAAAAAACATTATATATATCAGTTATATACATGATACATGTTATGCACTAATCTGAAAAACAAACAAACAGAAATTGTGAATCCTTAAGAATTGCATTATTCTTGCATGCTCTTTGATGATTCAGGACTCACAGACTGAGCTGTGACGTTTTTCTTTAGTGCAAATCCAGGCAGCAGACAGCGCTAGACGGACCCATATTTGTGCTCTGAGGGAAAAGCTGCTCATTTATGTCATCAAGTCGGGGTCTTCAGATTTACGTCCAACTCCCAGGCCCTAATCCCGTTCGTCCAGCTTTAATGCTTTGAGTGATTCCCCACCCCCTTCCATCTTCTGTCAGTGTATTCTTGAAATAACATCTTATTTGCTATTTTTTGCTATTTTGTCTGAGTGTTGCCAGCTGTCATGGGCTCTTGGACCATCTCCTGTAATGTCCATGTGATGCACAGCCTAGATTACTTTAACGCTCGTCCTGAATGGGTACATACATATGCTGATGTCTCAATGGAGGTGCAAAGGGATTTAAAAGGTGCTCAACAGCCATGAAAACCAAAGTTGAATAAAGGGGATACCTTCACCTGGACTAGCCCAAAATGACAAAAGCTGAGGCTCTCAGAGCTCAAGAAAGAAGGCACTTTTAACAAACAGGGGAGACTGTTTTGAGATCTACACCAGTGACTTTTTGCATCAGTCATGTGAAGTTGGTTAGCCCACTAATCAAAACATTTAAAAAAAATTTTTAACTGAAAAAAATAACACTTGCTTTTTGGATGGCACTCCTGCCCCCTACACCAGATACATTCAGAATAACATAATTGACATGAACAGTATATTGCAAATGGTTTTTTGGTGAGAATAACTACATTTTTGATAAAGAGTATCTGCATTTGTTTTTGGAACAAGATCGTATTTACACCATAAGCCCCAACACTTTGAATCTGTCACCACCATACCCCCCCACCACCCCAATCCAAACCCCAACACAACCCCCCCGCAGTAAACTTTAGTGGGTTACAGCGAGGCCCACTGGCTGCAAAGCTGCTTCCTTCATAAAGAGGTTCAAAGACTTCCCAGAGGAAAAACGAGGTAGGCATTAGACTCATAAATCAAGATAAGACTGGATTGGAGGGCACCATACACCTTGTCCTCACGCCCACGTTAAAACGTTAAATAAACCATAACATCCTGTTCATCGTGCGTCTGGCTGGTCCCAAAGTGGCCCAGGACGGGCGCTGAAGGCGGGAGGGTTCACTTCCGGGAGAGTTTTTTTTTTTTTTTTTGTGTACGACGGCGTCTGACCCAACTGGGCACAGACCTCAGATGGATGGCGGTTCGTGCCTGTAAGGAAAGGCCGCTTTCCATTCCAACTACTTCCTGCCTAAAAAAAAAAAAAAAAACTTGGAAAAATAGGGGGAAGAGGCCACTTAATGGGGGTGACGGAGACGCCCTTTACAGTCGTGTGCCTGATGTGATCAGGTGCGTTTGGTCTACCTTGAGGCTTGTTTTGGCCGAAGCCCGTAAGCTCATAGGGGACTCATTACATTCCTGGCAACGCGACACGTCAAAATACGGTTTTCTTAATTACTGGGCCGCCCTCTGTAAGCGAAGGGTGTGAGGGAGTCGTGTGCGGAGAACAATGGGGATCAGGGTGGAATAACTCAATAAAAGTTTTAATTGCTTCCCTTAAAGATTGGAAAAGCAATTTAAAAAAGAAAACAAACGGTGTAGCCACCCACCGTGGTTAATACATCACTGAGGAGCATGGCGCAATGTTAAGGGCGTCCGACTTCCAGCAACAGCAAGGGGGCCCTATTTACGGAGGGATCGATTGGATAATTAAAAATAAAACATGCACCACACCATATACATGGACGGGTAATGGAACCAGGGGCTGGGCAAGCTCCCATAGGACACGGGGGGGGGGAAAGAACGTTTGAAGTTTTTCTTAGAAGAGAAACGCTGTTTAATCTCTCCCAGCTCCGCTCAGTCTCTCAACAAACGACTTCAGAGCAAAGTCAGCTGAGTGTTTTCCATTGCCTTCCACTGCTTAGCCACATGCTAACCAGGCTATAAACTAATCTCCACTGCTGTTGTCGCACCGATCAAGGGAATCCGTGTTGTAAAATTAGAAGCCCCACCATTCTTTTCTTTGCCTGTCACAACCACCCCCCACTTTGGAAGACAGTTTTGTATTGGTACACATTTACCTCTGTAATCCCCTCCTTTCCCCTGACCCCTCAGGTAAATCTGACAACTTTCCCCCCTGCCCTCCGGATGCCTTTTATTCACTTTTGCTTACACAATTTTTTAAATTTCTGCACCCCACTCCCCACCCTACCCCATGCCATGTGCTGTTCACCTCTACCTTTTGTGATGAAAAATTAAAAATAAAAAGAATGAGAACGAGAACACTCTCTTTCCTTAAACAAACATAAAATATGTAAAAGAAACAAACGCGAGGTAAATAATAACAGGTATATGTAATAAATACATCATAATATTAATGTAGAAAGTGAAAAAGGGAGGAAAGACATGAATGAAGTGGTGGCAGATTTATTGACCTGGAAAGCAGTAATATTTGTCCAGACTGGACGTAAATGCTCCACTGTTACTTCTTAGCATGTTGTTGATATTTTGTTGTTTTTAAATACTGTATGCTATTTTTCATTTTATATATATATATATTATTGATATGCTCAGGTTGCTGGCCCTTGGGGTGGCGTGTTCCTCCACGCCTGTGCTCGGCCGCATCGCTCGCTAGCTCGTCACTCTTGACGCCACCGAACGTGAGTGATGGGAGTTTTTACAGCCGATGACCCCGCAGGAGAGAGCACTAAAACCACGGAAACGATTGAGCCTACTCTTCCTGGTGCAGGAGGCTGGCTCACTGAAGCTCGCGGTTTACCAAGGGCCTGAGTCAGGTATTCTTTTATTCAGGCCTTTCCAGAACCAAGCAGCAAGAACAATAACGCGCAATAACAACTATCCACACACAACACACACACACACACACACACACACACACACACACACACACACACACACACTCACACTCACACACACACACACACACACACACACACACACACACACACACACACACACACACACACACACACACACACACACACACACACACACTCACACTCACACACACACACACACACACTCACACACACAAACACACACACAAACAAACACACTCACACAAGCACACACACACACACACACAAACACACACAAACACACGCATGCAAGCTCACACACACTCACACACACACACACACACGCACACACACACACACACACACACACACAAGCATACAAGCTCAAACATGCACACATACACACACACACATACAAGCTCACACATGCACACACACAGAATGTGTTTATCTTTGGATAGTAAAAAATGATTGACAATATTTTTCTGATGTATCAAGTATTAGATGTTTAAATCCATTAATACTAATTACTTTCTTTGATATATAACTGGCAATTAGCTTTGATGTAAAACCAAAAAACTTTGTATCTATATTAATCATGTGATGAATCATGGCCACTAAACTTTTATTTTCAGACTAATAATTACCGCTCAGTACCAGCATCACCAGATACAGTTCACTCGTGCCCCAAGCTCATATCACTGAAATATTTGGTTGTGACTTGAAATGTGTCCCTGCCAGGAGTGCTTTTCTCTTATATTACCCGTTGCCGGGTCACAGAAGTGCTGCACTCCACTGGCTGCTTACTTCAGCCAGCACCGGTCGCAGACGACCGCGAGACGAACAACCAAAGCCCTCACACCAGGCGCAGACGACCGCGAGAGGAACAGCCCAAGCCCTCTGAGTGCTGGAGGAATGCTCTGTGACAAAGACATGGCCGCTGCCACGTTTTTTATTTTCTTATATCAGGCCATGCGATTGCACATCCTCGTCCAACATGCCACATTTGTATGCCATGAAAAAAACTCACCCCGCCTGCCCAACGCCAATTTTTTTTTTTCACTTTGGAGGTTGAAGGACTCACTTGTGAAGCTGTGACCAAGCCCCAATCCCCATGTGAAAATATCTCATAAAAAACAAGGGAGAGAGAGAAAAAAAGGGTTGTGGCACATTAGCCCATCTGCTACAATTATCCCACTCCAAAAGACTTGGCATAGGCCGTCCTTTTATGACACAATGGCTACGGCGGCGCCCGCTATCTTGACCCAGTTCAGTATCTCAGAGCGTACATAATCTCGCTGAATGCCTCCGTTTAGACCACATATAAACTGTGACTTTCAGACGCAGCAGTTGTTCACAAAAGTGCTGCCTTCTTTGCCGAAGATTATCTGGAAAAAAAAAAAAAAAAAACCCACTACAGAGAGAGGAAAAGAGCGAATGAGGGGAGGGGAGGGGGTCTGGGCAAAAAGCAGGAAAGATGTAGGGTAGGGTAGGAGGGAGATTAATGCAAAATGGGCCCAATGAATGCCGCTTACCAAAACAGCATCCAATACTTTGGCTTCAACGAATCATAAGTAATGGGGATGACACACCGTTTATTCGGGATAATGAGTCGATCTAAAGTAGGGGTCTAGGACAAGAGATTAAAGATTAAAAAAATCCATCTCCAGATGAATATCAATTGCAAGTGTTAACCTTTTCCTTCCTCGGAACTTTGTTTCTGGCAGTAATTGTGTGAGCGAAGCAATGGGGCGGAACAAAAGGCCGCAGTATCTTCACGTCGCGCGAGGGTAAAGCTGGCCTGGGAGGAAGGAAAGATTTAAATGAATCATGGTGTGATTTCACTCTCACTGGTGCTGGGCGAAGTATGCTTGTGTGTGTGTGTGTGTGTGTGTGTGTGTGTGTGTGTGTGTGTGTGTGTGTGTGTGTGTGTGTGTATGTGGTTGTGTATGCATGTGTGTGTAATTTTTTTGTGTTTGTATGTGTGCAAGCTGTGAGTCTATATATACATTGTGTGTGTGTGTATGTGTGTGTGAAGTTGAGTTTGTTCATGTGTGCATGACTCAGTGTGCGCGTGTGTGTGCATGTTCAGCTTTTCCCGCATTTCAATGCAAAACATAATCCCTAACAGCCAGTTAACCATGTTCAAAGCCGTAAGTATATATCTGCCTTTTAATAAACTGCACTGATTGAAAGCATCCATTGACATCAAAAATGTAATAAAATAATAATTAAAAACTAAGAGTCCCTGAATATCTACAAAAAATAAAGCCTTTGGATTTTCTCATTCTTGTGTATGCTAATTTAGAGAGAAACTGGTTAAACTATTCACACTGATGGCATCGTTTGGTCAGAATGCACTCACATCTGTCACTGTGCACTTGGTAAATTACACATTGGGAATACAGGACATATGGCCCTTTTAATGCTTTTATAAAAAACAAATAAACACCCTTAATTCAGCGGGATTAAAGAACATATGACACTTCCCTAATGTACTGTTCTATCATTAAAAAGTGTAGATCATTTATGTTTTTTGTATCTTATTTTACAGTTTATCTTTTAGATCTGTTAAAAAACAGCGTAGCCAGTGTTTAAATTCCTGCCTTTTATTTCCGTCAATAAACAGTGATGATCAAACATGTGAGACAAATGGTCATACAAATAGATCCCAAACATTCACCTTACCTGGAATCACCTGTTTCAATTTTACAAAAGGGTACAAAACTGTGGGAACTGAGTTATAAGGAACACAAAAAAATTTGATTTTTAAACATTCATCTATGTAATGACATAATGACACATTTTTTTTGTCATTAGTGTGGTAAACATGTTCCAGAAACAATGGGCGAGATGCATTCCCTAGACTACCTTTAATGAATCCTGACTGCAAAAATGATCTAATGCTCAAGGCTTATTAAGTCAATAGAGGTTTAAGGCTAGGGTCAGGCGTGAGGTTAATGTATGTGCAGGGTGAGGTCAGGATTAGGGCGAATGTTTGGGTCACTGGCTCTAATCTGTGCATGATGCTTATGAGGCTGCCGTTTGCATGTTTGTTTTCATGTTCTATGTTTTATTGAAAATAAATAAATAAATAAATAAATAAATAAATAAATAAATAAAGCACTTCAAAACGGTTTGCCAAAATTTCAACAGGTGTAATGGTATCCTGGAAGTGAAATAAGTAACATTCGTATAAGCATCAATGGCTTTCCTTTAGCACCAGGAGCACCCTGAAAGTGGCACAAATAGCAGTTTCAGGTTTGTATAACCCTTAAAGACCAGAACAATTTAAAATAATGTATCATACGAAAAAGAAAAAATGATTCAGAATTTGTTCTAATATCACAATTGCAATTTGAGAAAATTTAGATCGAGGGTTCAGTTTTTCTGCAAGTTGGAAGGTAACATGCAAAGCGTGTTGAGGGACTCTTCAAATGAGCCAAATGAAGCACATACATGCACTCACATGTGAAATATGAGTCTGTTGTCTAAATTTAGTGAACATTTGTCCTTCAGTGACTTGTTAACCGATAAAGAAATATGTGTAAGTGAAAGTGAAATCTTCCACTTTTTGGCAAAGTAAATTTTGGTGATTTCTGCACTCGCTACAAAAAGTGCATGAAATCGTAAATCAAAATTAAGGGAAATTGTCGCTCAGACGAAGGCCTACATGTAGCAAATGTTTTTGTTTTTCAGAGGCAGCTTGGTAAATCAGAACTGGCTAACCGTACAACTTCCAAGACCAGCATGCAAAATTGTACCCCCTTTGTCAAAATCGTGATCCTTCCCCTGCTGCCGCGATCGCCGCAAACGTGTGAAATCCGTGATGCCAGTATTGGCAAGAGGGGAAAGAGTGAGCAAGCCGCAAACTGCCGCTGACACAACGTCCTCAAGAGGAGAGACTCACTACCGTTAGCTGGCCAGTCCCAGCAGCCCTGTGCACCCCCCCACACACACTCACACACACACACACACACCCCTCACGTCAGCTCGATTTCTGTCATTCGGTAAAATGAGGGTGCGCCCTCCATTGTACCCACTACCCCCACCTGCACCCCCCATCCCCCCCCCCGCCCGGTCTGGCAACACCCCGAATCCAAACAGCTGTGCTCACAGTGGGCCAATACAGCCGGTTACCAGGGGAATCTGGACTTTACAGGCTAAAGATATGCTGAAAAATACAGACCATTGCCATCCACGGTGATAAAGGGACGGTAGTAATAGCAAGGCTTGCAACTCAGAGGTTGCAGGTTTGAAGCTGTAACATTGAGCAAAGTCCCCAACCCTAATAATTTCAGTAAATACCCAGCTGTGTAATGTGTCTGGATACAGTGTCAAAATAAAAGCCGTATGTGAGTCCCTCTGGATAAAATCTTTTACTAAATGCCTGAATGTAAATCTTGATATGGAACTTAACCTGTCAGATATTAACTCCAGATTTTGCTTTCAGACATGCAGTGCCCTCCATAACATTTTTTCTTGATTTGGGTCTGGACTCCACCATTTTAGATTTGTAATCAATCAATTCACATGTGGTTACAACTGCAGATTCTCAGCTTTTTTCAAAGGGTATTTTTATACATTTTGGTTTCACCGAGTATAATTACAGCACTTTTGAAACACAGCAGTTGCAGGGCACCATAGTGTTTGGGAGAAAAGGATTCACAGGTGCTTCTGATTAGTCAGGTCTGTTCACAATTGCTTCCTAAGCGCAAGTGTAAGCAGGCTTTCAGGATCCAGTTGTGATTCTAGGCTTTTGATTGCCTTTGGAGTCTGTTATTGGTGTTTGTCAACATGAAAACCAGAGTTGTGCCAATAGAAGTTAAGGAAGCCATTATGAGGATGGGAAAAAAAAAAAAAATATGTCTCAGACATATGTCAAACCTTTGGCTAACAAAAATGAAGAAATAAAGAAAGTGAGAGCACTGGTCAGCTTAAAATGTCTGCCTGACAGACCAAAAAAGACCTTCACAACTGATGACCAAAGAATTCTCACCCTAATAAAGAAAAACCTCCAAACTCCCATCGGACATACCTGAGATACTCTTCAGGAGGCAGGTGTGGATATATGTTTATAAAAACTCTTAAATAAAATCTGATTAAATAAAGTCTGCACTTTAACCACATGTGAGCTATTTATTGTAACTCTGAAATTGTAGATTACACAGCCCGTGTCAAGAAAAAATGAGTCTTAGTCCCAAACGCTTAGGACAGCACTGTATGATATGTTTGGGTTCCATGAGTTTGCGTGACAGGTAAGGTAGCACAGTGATTTTTATAGTTCTGACATCATTTTTATTGGTCTGAGACAACTGTATGAGAATATAATGACAGAAATGGTAAGAAACTGTACACTCAAGTTATGTCATAAATGAAAGGTTCCTAGAACACAAATATAAAGACTAGGAAATCCCCCATCTATTGAGTGACTCTAAGCAACACTGTGCACTTTTCAGGTTTTTAAAAGCAAGGAGCTCGGTAATAAAGTTCAATGTGCATCTTGTGACTTCCTGACAGGAGTCTTGTGGTGTTTTCCCTCTCAGCCGGGGATCCAGGTTCAACCAATAAGAAGTGAGTCAGCACAGGCCTGTTTATTATAAGAGGGGAGGTAGCTGCAGAGAAACAAATGATAACAAATATGTATTGACATTTTTCATTCAAAATAAAAACGTCACACATTTTCATTTTATAGGCGCCCTTGAATGATTTGACATTGAAGTGACCGTATGGGGACTTTACCGTACTAAACGTATGTCTTAAAAATCTGTCTTTTAGATCTGGGCCCTTTAAAAATACATTTTGCTATCAGATAATAGATTTTGTCTGTCCATCCATTACTTTGTGGGGTGATAAATATGGGGGCTGGTTCACCATATCTTGCAATAGAAATCGTTGCTTTCTCTGGTCAGAATACAGAAGATAGAGCACATGGGTTTTTTTTTCAGGATTTGAACTCTGTGATGCTTTTGATGCCCTCAGGGCCATACACTTCCACAAAAACCCCAAAAATTATTAATTCTTCATCTGAGGCATTTTAGATCCATTTGTGTCAAATTCAGTATCTGATGGACGGTGAAATTTCCCCAGCACTGCACTGATGTCCAATAGAAACAAATGAGTGGTGATGTCCTTGAACACATCATTGTATCCAAATGACCTTTCGGTCTCTCCAACACCCTTTGACACATAAAGTGGCAGATTGGCAGTCGTTTTCTCTCAAACCTCCCGTCACACTTTAGTAACCATCTGGTTACCTGACACATAAGCTGTTAACCACTGTGAGAGAATAAACAGGTTTGTTTGAGCATTAATAAAACAACTTCACCGTTTTATTTTTTTATTCTTATTTGTGATTCTTTGTGACTTGACAGCACAGAGTAGTATCATTTTCAGGTTGCAAACTAAAACTTGCTGACACAAGCTGGAGATTGAATGCCATTAAAATTGGATAGAACAGAGGTGGTATGTATACAAGAAAAAAACAGACACACACTCTCTCTCTCACACTACACACACACACACACACACACCCTCTGAGGAAGATATACAAAAAGGCAAACACACTGACAGAGCACATTACTTTAACCTTGCAGTGCTAACAAAGTGCATCCCAAAGGCAATTTTGTGATCACCTGTGTCCACTGATTATCCAATAAGCTAAACACATCACTGGAGGAGAGCATCAGTTTACTCAGATAAGTGCTGGTACAGCCAAGACGCTAGCCGTTAAAGGTGCATCTCAGCCGAAGTGAAGTGGCCTTGGAGTAATGCCAGGTAAGTACAGTTCAGAACAGTGGCCAAAGAGTTCTCTTAAACACACACTGTGGGTTGGACTAGTATTAGCCTTGCTATCCATGCAGCCAGATCTCAAGATTTAACAAGCCACTCTAACCTAATCATCTGGGAACAGTGCCTGTATTTATTTATTGATTATTGATTTGCAGTATTATTGTCAATCTGTATTTATCAATAATCAACATTTCTACAGATGCCTTTATATAAGGGTGTCATATTTGGCTGCACTCACCACAGCGGAGTGTATCAATTTGCAAACGGTCCATCGATCCATCTTCACGGAGTTCACTCCAGATAGACCCATGAAATATATTTAATGAGAGGTTCTTTGTTTGGTGAGCGAGCTCTGTCTCCTAAGTTAAAGGTCACAGATGCTACTGGTTGAAGTGCCAAAAATTCCTGCAAATGTGTCTTTACAAAGGTCAAAGGTCAAGTTGAGAGTTACTGGGAAATTATCATTGCTCCTCCTTTTTCCTATTGAATAGAACTAAGCAATCAGCATCTCCCACTAAGGAGGTGCCCACACATGTGCCGCCTCCAATCCGAAAGGTAACAAGCCTTTGGCTATTTTTCCCACTGCAGATTCAACCCCAACTGCAATCTGTCTACAGCTTTGGAGAAACATATTTTCAGTTTACCAATCCACAGGTGCTCGGCCAACCAGGAGAAGTCACTGGACAGTGATAAGACTGATGAGTTTAACTACCTTCTGCCCCACTGTTTTTGTTGCCTTGCACCTGTGGGCTTCCAGCCATAGTCAGTGCTAATCCACCATGACAATGAGCAGGCCTGCTTAATCAGCAGCCTTACTTTTCAGTGCTGTGCAGTGTGTAAGGAAAATCACTGCTGTTCATGAGATGAAATCTACTCACCATTAGTGCTAGTGCTGACTTCAACCAGTTCTACCAATGATGTGTTTGATGTATATGGGAGTGTCTCACTTCTCCCACATGTAATTTTTCCTTGCACTTTCATGCAGATATACCTTTTTTGGTTATTCACATAGTTCAATAAGAAAATCAGTTGCAGGAACAGACAAAATAATTGGTTCAAATATGTAAAAAAGAATACATTAGGAAAATGTAGGTAATTCATGTTAGAAGTCTCCTGTGAAAATGAGTTCAATTCAGGACAGAGAAGTATTGAATTCAACTTGAAATATTAAAACCAATTGATTTGTTAACCAATTGATTGTCTGGTTGGTTCACAATGTGACTGCCTACCTCTGTAAACTCCTATTTTCAATGTAAAAATTGTCTCAACAGTGAATAGCAACTCTTGGCCAAGGCCAAAAACATTACTTTTGACAAAGTAAATGGATTTTACCCACAAGTGTCAATTAACTAAAAAAATCCCCCATAAAGCTCTCTCCGTGGTCTCCATAATGTATGTGAACTACTCTCAGCAGATGTCCCCTTTGTTTCAGTTACTTTGTGTGGCGTGAGATTCGATGATTGGAGTGGTTTAAAGTATCTTCTTCAACCATTAGTCATGCTTCACTCATTAAAACAACACTTGATTGCTTGCTGTGTTGTTCTCCTTTCCCCAATATCAAATGCTACCACTTAATGTTTAGAGGTTTCTGGAGTCCTGAATTTGACTAAATTGTTTAGTCCATTATGGGCGAAAGGGGCGAAGGGTGGGGGTAGCTGGCGCTGACTCTAAAGGCTCTTGTTCGGAAAATTTCTAGCAGAAATTAAATACATCATGGTGGTATTTATTTATTTACTTCAACTACTTTATCATAAGTGCTGCAAATTATTTGACACAGAATCATGGAACATATACACTTAAGGGTTCTTCAACTGTTACAGGGCAGTGAGCTCCTGAGAGAGACTTTTTTGTGCTTTTCGGATTCCTGCCAGACTAAAATCCTTTGTTTAAATGAGGAGGGCTTGGACCGTTCTGCAGAAAAGGGGGAAAGTGCCACACTATCTTTTTTAGATGAACTTTTCCACCCAGTGTGTCCAAACAGGATTTTTATCCATCAGCCATTGTGTTTTTTTTTCATTAGATTACTTCACTCTCACTAATACCAATGCCACTCACATACAAACTACACATGGCTGTTATATCGTGTATCATATCATGGATACATATTGCATCCAACAAGCAAAAGTACATGGCATATAGTCCTTTACCAAGGGAAGAAATAGTCAAGTTCAAACACTGAGTAGCTAATCAAATCCATTGTACAGAGAAACATGGTATTAAAAATAAGTAAATAAATAAATAAATAAAAAAGTTGCTATGCTAACGACTGGATCCCAAAGTGGGTATTCAGTGAACAATCTCTAAAAGCGATAATTTGAAGTTTGATGCTTGTGGTTGGCTGGAAATATTGTCAGATTCTCAGGCATTTTTTAATGTTTTATTGATAAAACTGTCCTTGTTTTCCATATCCATCCTACAGTGTGCTCCGCAGCGTACAGATACGATCTGAAGTAACGGCTACTCCAGTGTCTCAGACTGAGTATAATCTATCTGCAATATTACAAGATACCAAAACCATCAATTGACAGAATTTTTTTGTTTGTTTTTAATTTCGAATTACTTTTTAAATAAACAATCAACAGTATCCAGTGCTCCCCTGTCCAAACAGTGTTCTAAACGCTGCAGCTTGTTTGTTTAATTGCCTGTTGTCTTGTTCAAGCTGACTTCATAAATAACACATAATTCTAGGACACCATGCTGTAATGACAGGACACCTTTTTTGTTCCAATGGTAATTGCAGCCATAGCATGGCATTCGGGACTTTCATCCCACTCTAAGACTTTTAGCACTCTCATTCCCAACCTAATACACTTTGAGGAGGAAGTCACTTTGGATAAGTGTATCTGCAAAATGCCAGTAAAGTAATGTAATGTAATGTAATGTAATGATGTGTGAAACTTGGTACTATGTTCCATAAAACTAATATTTTTGTTTACACTGATGTTTCATTTATATAATTGTTTATAATAAGAGTAGTTACAAATCTGTGTATTTATAATACAAATCAACGCTTAATGACTGACACTGTTTTGTGTCCTGTCAGTGAATACAGTATAGATGTAAATTCCTGATAGGATACTTCACATATTGAGATTAGAGCACAATACTGCTGTTGTTTTCAGTTTCATCCTCTGTCATTTTTATTGTGTTCTGAATATCAACTCAGATAAAGATCAATTAAGCAGATGAGGAGCGTTGTTTGGGAAGCGGTTCTCCACTTGCTCTTACCATCCATTAAATGTAATGAAAGAGAGTGATTACTGCTCTCCCTTAGAGAATGGATCCGTCCTTTTAGTTACAGTTGTAAGCTACTTCCTTGTTGTCATTTCAATATGAGCATCCTCTGCGTAACATATCTGTGTCATGTACATGACACTGAAAACTGTTGTGAAAATCCATTCTGTTTTCACTGCGTTTTTTTTTTCTCCTCTGGTTTTGCCTTAATTCTTTACATGCCTTTTCCCTTGTGATAGAGTAGATACGTTTCCTCCTCCTTTGATAAGCAGGTAATTCATTCTTCACTCAAACAATGGGAAAACAAAGGTAAGAGACAGTGGCAAATCTCTTGAGATTTTCAGTGGATCTAGCTTTAGTTATTTATTTATTTTTGTAAACAGTGCTGTACATTTTTTTTTCATATATTAATAATCTCTATAAAATCCTGGTTTCTCAATCCCAGGGCTCAAGCTGACAGTTTAAATAAAATCACTCAAATCCACGGGGTAAGAGAAATGAAAATGACAAGGATTAAAGACTGGTCAGACCTCTTTCTTTTTTATGACTCTGCCAGGCTTCCAATTGGATCATGACCCTCCTGCACGGCAAGCTTAAGAGCAGACGCCATCCTTTCACTTTTATATGCCCCCAGAACTGGGTTTACAGTATTTACTGAAGGTCTGTGAGGAGAGTGTGCAGCATGGAGGTTTTAATTCCATAATCCTACATCATTAGTGTTAAATGGAGAACAGTCTGCAACAGGAAACGCGTTCATGTTTAGGTACAGCTGACCCATGCAACAGAGACTGCGCTGTAAATATTTGCGGTCTCACAAAAATAAAGGGTCGAAAAGTAGCTGGACAGGCCTTTGAAAGGGGCTGTAATCCAATCACATCGCAGTAAATACCCAGAAACCAACAGTTGTTTGGAAGCAGCTTTATATGGGAATAGTGTGTACACAGCAAAATAAAAGAAGTCTAGTTTCTTGTGTAATGAAAACAATAAAAAAAAAAACCTTTTGGATGCGCACAAAGACAACAACATTTATTTTAGCTGGGGCAGTAGGAAAGATCAGCGTAAGCAATGAAGTTGAAGCAGTAATTATTTTAGTAGAGCAAGACAACAGGAATGCTTTTGTCTCAAGCAGAAAAGTAGGACAAGAGACTCCATCTTTCCTGTTGATTATGTTCTTGTTTGTCAAACAGTGAGATTAATTAAAGAGAGGAGCTGATTGATGTGAATCCCATGCACACATAAATAAGCTTAAGTAAGGTAGTAGCAGCAGAAGAAGTTGAAAACAATACACACATAAGTATATACATTATATGGCATGAGCAGTTACAAAATGAATAAATTAGATGTTTGTTATTGCTTCCCAGAGAGTGTTTTTGAATGTTATATGAAGTGTATTTTTTTTGTGAACAAAGGAGTAATATAAATGAGCTTTGTCAGTAAGTGTTAAGGAGTAAGTCAACTATTAAAAGCATCCTTTACCTAAAAGCTTTGACCTTAATTTATTCTGTCTTGATAAATATCGCTAATACTTGGCTTCAGAAGGAAACAGTGTCGAAAAGCCTCATTAATCTTTTTTTTTCTCCCTGGGAGATTTACTGCACCCCTGTGGGCTGCAATTTCAATTAATATCCATCAATGTAAATAAATCGCAAAATATTAATTACTAAGCTTTTTATTTTGCGTGCATTCCAAATGAAAGCAGCTTTGTCTTGAGACAACATACTGTATCTGTCAAGACGAAATGATGTAAACAAGCATGTAAGTCTTTAAGAAACCCTGCGTTCAGTTAGAGGTTAATTAAATGCGCTGCTGTCGGTTGAATGAAAGTCAGCATTACCTCCAGTACGTTTCCCTGTGCAAGCAAGGGAATCTGTTTGATTTAGCTTAATTTGCAACGAACAACAATAAGGGATTGATGAGAGCGGACAGTGAATCATAATATTATGCACCATGATATTTAGTACTACAAATTTGTGCAATATTGTATTATGTATCATGATAGGCAATGTACCAAAAAAATAATAATAAGAAGAAGAAGAAGATGAAGAAGAAGAAAAAGACCTTCCTGTTTGAATGTATGTGAAACTGCTGTGTAGACCAGGGCATTGTGAGCACTGTACTGTCCCTGTTTCAATAAATGTAACTGGGGGTGAAAGGCTGGGAGGGGGTGGGGCTTATCTCAGACATCTGTCACAATGAACAACTTGTGTGCTTTTCCAGCCTTCCACTGACCCGGGGATTTCTTGCATGACTAGTGAAGAACTATGAGCCAAAAGCAAAGCCTCGCTCTCACTGTACTGGTAGCCTGTCCATATGGAGAGGGTAATCTCCCTAAATCGGGTCTCTTCCACGTATTAAAAGGTAAATTAGTGTTCGGCTACAAAAACCCCCCCAGCCATCCACCGTTGTGTTATGTATATATTTTTTTAAACAAAGGATTTGTTCAATTCACAGATCAGTAAGAAAGTGAAAGTTGTTCCCTTTTTTCTCCTCGAGATTTGACACTGATAGCTGGAGCCCCATGGAGACAGGGTGAGAAGGAGAGAGGAGAGGGGAAATCAGGGGCTGATCTTGGATCAGTGCTCTCCTGTTCACTCCCTTACCTTATCCACTACGGACTACAAAGCTGAAGTGGTCCTAGATCAGGCATCAAAGACCTAAAGTTGCCCCATACATACCATAAACTTACCTATTATGAGAAAAAAGTAAGACTGGCCATGGTTCCCAGCCTTGAGATTACAGGACATAAGCATTTTTTTGTTATCTTAAGATCTACAGACAGTTGAAACATTAATGTTAACGTTATATTTTATACTTGGCATTTCTAAACATCCTTTGGTATGGAAATTGGAAACTCTACACCTGTGGATTAGGATAGCCTTCCCTGTGCTGGGCCATCTGTCAGTCACTGCAGGACAAGAACACTCTGGATCACATGTCTGGAAACATAGAATTATTTATACAAACTATTAGACACTGAAAAAGACAATTCATTTACTTTTACAGCTTAATTTGAAATGAATCTCAGTTAATTCAGTGTATATGCACTTCCATAGTATTTACTTTCTTTATGTCAGTGTATTGTTGATGATACATTTGTATGGTTCACATGTAACCAAATACACAAAAAGCTACATTTCCAAAAAGAAAAGTATCAATGTCCTGTTAACGTTAATTTTTTTAAGGTGTCTGACAATGCATGGCAAACTAAACACCCCATACACAGTTTCATTCCTTTTGTATCCACCCCACCAGGATTTGATAATCAGGGATTATACATAATCATAATGGGCCGTTATCTACATGTAACGGAACACAGTCATTTACTTAAGAGGTAGCCACATTAATGGTGTAAACAGCCAAGCAACTGCCTGTCTGAGTAATGAAAAGCATGCTTGTGTCTCTTACGCTCCAGATTTTCTGGTGTATGTGCTTGTGTGTGTGTGTGTGATCGTACATGAATGTGTGTGTGTGTGTGTGTGTGTTCGTGCATGAATGCGTGTGTGTGTGTGTGTGTGTGTGTGTGTGTGTGTGTGCATCCCAACCCCCCTCCCAGTTTAAACAGCTGAGATGCCAGTCACAAAGCATTGTGATGCCATTGAGTTCTTCCGCCACTGGGTTGAACCTCCTGAATAAGTGAAGTGATTAGAAAAAAAAGAACAATGGACTAAATGAAACAGAGCTTTTGACAGAGCTTTAGGAAGCTCTCGAGGATTAATCCCTCATTTAAAACTTCCATTAACATTCTTTTTTTTTTGCACTCCCCCATGTGTGCCACTTGTGGCGTCTTTCAGAGCCATTTTGTTTGGCACATTATCGCGGCGGCTCCATGCGATTTCAGCGGGTCGACTGCTCGCCACGCATTGTTCATCTTAATCAACGCGTGATCCTCTGCAAAGAAAATATGATATTGTCATTTGTGATTGTTCGGTCATTGCTTGTTTTTATGTTTGTTTTTATGCTTACTTACCCTTTTAACCCTTTTAAGAGATACACACACACACACACACACATGGTTATGACACATATGATAGGGGAACCCATTAGTGTGTCCATTAAGATGTTGCTGAACCATTTTATGTTGCCGCTCGGCAAGTCTGAGTAAAACAAAAATCTCAACTATTCAAGTATCTCCAGAAATAAGGAAAATAAATTTAGCAATGTTATATTTGTAGTCATATTTTTAAATCATCCAGGTTTATACTATACTATGAGGTACTCCCAGCCAATGAAATCCCAGAAGATCTTACTGTTCAATGCTCAGCAATAGGCTTTGAGGGTTGGATTCAAACATATGAAATCATATCTTGCATGCTCATGATCATTTCCATCTTCAGGAAAATGATGCCACATACAAACACACATCTTAATATAATAGAGGAATGTTTTTTTGTTGTTTTTATCACAGAACAATTTGATGTTTTACGTGGAAGAATTTTGATGGCTTTGGAGAGGTGCAGTGTTGACATGAGACATGTATGTTGGGTTTATTCTAACAGAGTATTATGGGTCAGGTGCAACAGAACATTTGATTATCAGTGATTTTACAAAAACTCAATACTAACAAAAATGGCAGAAGAAAGAGAGGCTGGTACAGCTGTGTGGTGCCACCCACCCTCGAGCTCCAGCGCCTGGAGAACAGGGTGACAGAGAATCCCTCCTGCACCCTGAGCCCTGCATTCAGTGAGCTCACATGCAACCCAGTAGTCATTTCTCCATTACTTTACAGGACTACAGGAGCCTTAGTTGAGGGCAACCACTAACCTGAGTACATTACAGTAGATTTTAGTCATTCAGGCGTGTTAGCTTCAGATCTATTTACAGTAAGTTCATCAACAAGTTCAACTGCAGTAAACCGCAAAAGAAGCACATGCTGTAACAATAATAGAATAATACCGGCAGTAGCTGCTGCAATAAAAGCATATTTTTTCATATTCTTAATGCTTTTGAGAATGAGCACAACAGAAGGCTTGTATTAACGGAGGTTATATGGCTTGTATGGTATAAAATCCTGCCATATTAATATATCAGAGGCTGTTCACATAGTAAAGATCATAAGCTTTTTGCTGTAGGTACACAGCATGTTTATAAATGGACCATGCTTTGGAAGGAGTTAGAAACATCATAGGAATGTTTTCGGGAAAATCCATGTTCATATCTAAGACTAATTTTTAGAGAATTTTATAAATGAATTCCCACATCTCTATGTCCTGATCTACATCGCCTGTTTTGTGTACCTGTTTATGTATCTGCCCCTGTCAATATGTAAACATAACAGAAACAGGAACCTGCTATATTCCCAAAAGCATAATAAGGTAAAGCAACCACAAATAATTATGCATTTTACTTTGCACAGGGCATGGCAAGATTCCTGCTTATTATTGCTATGGACCCATTAATCCTGTGTTTTTCTCACCAGAACATGCTTCCAGGAAACCTTTGAAAGTATGAGAACTCTAAGACAGGTGCAGGCTGGTATCCTCCCGCCCACAGGAAGCTGCAGCCTGTTGCCTTTTCACACTGTGCCCCTGCCGACGACGACAGACAGACAGCCGCGGAGCGCAAAAGTCACCTAAAGGACAAACACACCTCTCCGCTGACAGAAGCAGGGGCCTGTGATACCCTGCCAACGCCAGTGGCAGCGGCCTCTGTCACACTCCGTGGCGAAACGAGCCCCGCTCTTCCAGCAACACCCCCCTCGCCGATGACAGGAAGCCCACGACAGACGTGAGGAGCTGGTGAAATCACGATTACGGCTAATCTCTCTCTGGAAATAGTAATGACAAAAATCACATGAATCTTTTAAAATTCTGATGAATGAAGAAAAAATTCAAATGCTTTCCAGTATTGAGCCAAGGCAATTTTTTTTTGCTACCAAAACCACATGACAGGAATAACCTTTCAAATAATCACAATTGTAGATACAGTGCCATGGGGTAACTCAGAATAAACTCAACATGAACAAAGAAAAGATATCATAATGATTAGCTAACTAGGTAGCTCAAACCTAAAGCTGGTTAGCTGGCTAGCTGTTGTTAGCTAGCATATATTGACATTACAGTTCCACATAAAGCAATGAGTTTGAATCGCATTGAATATTTGCTCATAGTGATCACATAATATTCAAAAGTAGGAGCCAACTGTGACTAGCTGCCTAGCAAATTAAAGCTTAGCTTGCTGCTATTATCTAACACTGATGAGGGTGGCCTGCATACATGAAGTAGCTAATTAATTAGCTAAACTGTGATTGTTTGCTTGGAGAAAGATACACCATAGCATACAAGGCTTACCTTTGTCATTTTGTCTCTCATATAAGTAGATATAATTCTGCTGACCTAAGCTAAAAAATTATGTATCTGTTGCTTGTTTAGATGGAGTTTCATCTATCACGTTACATTGTTTGTGGACTATGTATTGTCGCAATGGAGAAAGCATCGTTTTGTGGCTACAGTAAAACTGTTAAATTGTAACAGACAACAGTGTCTTTCCTCTGTAAGAAGCAAAAATGCAGCCTGCTAAAATAACTAAATGACCTCAACCAAACAGCGAAATGGCAGTTGTCTTGAGCATAATCACCATATAGCAGTAGACAGAAAGTCCCATGTGTTTCATTTTTCAATATAGCACAGATCTACTCAACAGTTGCATTTTCCTAACACGCGTGTTAAACAGTAGAACTTGCTGAGTTACAAAATCAACATTATAAAAACCAAATAAGGTTTATCTATTAGTATGCAAGCATTGACGTTAGCAAAAGCATCTGTCTTTTTATTGTATATTGTACAACATTAATGTAGACTTAATTGAAAAATTTTACCTGAAGATCATACCTTATGCATAAAAACACAACAAGAATGGATATCTCAGACTGTTAATACAGAAGGACATGTTCTTGGTGAATATTACTAATTCAGGAAGTTCAAGAGACAGTGGAATGGAAAGTAACTGGCCAGCACTGGACAAGAAAAAAGGTCTTGCAAACCTGTATTTTTGGTTTAACAGACTTAAATGCCTTTTGTTACTGACATATGGATGAAGACAAGTATAAGATGAAAGAAAAGCTGGGCCATAGAACCATTACTGAATCATTATGTTGTTAATATTATGTAGTTGTGAATAAAAACCAAAGCCCTTAAAGAACATTTTTAATGTTTTCTCCACTTTGGTATCCCATGACAAAGATTCAAGTAAGGACACTCTTGGTTTTTGTCAAACTCTTGCCTCCCTTTTGAAAATGAGATAGTGCTCTCGTAATGGAGAATCATGAGTTCTGAAGGATATAGCTGAACAATGGCAGCAAACATTTTCTTACCTGTTTAAAAGCCCCTCATCTGTGGCAGGTTCATGCTATTATCTGTACCGAGGAAGCTGTAACTCTGTTAATGCTACACGATCAAGGATACGCCGAGGCCCTAATTCACCACTGCACTATGGACCTCACCACAGAAGTAAGATATGAAATTTTAAAAAAGTAAAAAAACATTTTAAAAATGTATAAGGACATTTATCAATATCAATACTCAGAAAGTAGCCAAAATAACAGAAACACAATGTAAACAGGACTTTTACTCTGAACTATCTGAATTACAGTTAAAATGGAACCTACGCATGTTTCATATTAATGTCCATACTATGTATGTTAATGTCCATAGAAACAACTTTTTTCTGCTATTACAGATTTTTAAAATCCATATTTAATATATGTGGTTCTAAAACAAAGTCTCTATAATTTAAAAAAAAGGGGTTAAATAGTAGGTGTTCAGCAGCTGGTGTGCCAGTCATAACAAAATGATTTAATGGGTAACAGAGTGAAACACCATGAGGGCATAGACCAAACCAGGAAAACCAGCATCAGGAAAGAGGATAAGTGGACGCAAGTAAATCTCACCAGCATGGATAGACAGACAATGATTTTTAGGAGGTTAGATCTGACGCACAGTGAAATTTTCCCATTCCAGGCTATTTAAAATTCATATAAATCCAGAATTAATTATAGCCACGTTAAATGAATTCTTAAATGTTAGATGGACTCCAGGTATCTCTTGAAACATTCCCAATACAGAAACATAAAGAGCAAGAAATGTTTGCACACTTGGGCTTTTTATTCACTGTTAATTAAAATGTAACTACACACTGATACATGTTTTTCAGTTGAAATTTATTTATATCAGGTAAATCAAGTAGTTTCTTCAAATTCCGATGTAGAAGGCTGTATATGTGTATCTTCATGTCACAAAGTTATTGGCTATAGAAGTTGACCAAACAGATCCACCCCTGTTCTACTGCACACCTTAATTTTTTTTAAAAACCGCTTTGCTGGGGTGTGTCTAGGGAGTTGTGTATCACTACAGACACTCAAGAGACAGGTGAAGTTATGCTTCAGAGTAAGCTTCGTTCTTCCTCTGTTGCTTAAGAGTCTTAACCACGAGAGAGCAGCCCAATGAAGGGTCGCACAGAACTTGAAGCTGAGACTTCAGAATAATAGTACTATTACTTGTACTACATGACATAATGTTTAAATAACAAATGCAACTTAAATGAACTCTCAATTATGACACTGGTCTTAGAAAAGGTAGGGAAATTATAGAAAATATGTAAACAATATTATGTCAACTGTTAAAATCTGAAAGATCAGAGAGAGGATCATGTGACATGGCTGCACTGTGCAGAGCCAAGAAACGTACACGGCATACACCAAGGGGTGGAGCACAGAGGAAAGGGGAGCGTATTTTGTCGACTTTCACACCGCTCCCCCTCAGTACCACCGTCACTGTCACTGTGTCCTGCACCCTGAGTGGGATGGGGTGGGGGTGGGGGCGATGGCGATTTGATGGTTTTGTTATGCAGGCCTCAGGTGCTGTGGCTTGGGCTGATCTCACCAGGGCCATGCATGGATGCACTCTACAAAAGTGCCCCTCGCTGGCTGCCGTTCAGGCTCCTTTGTTCAGCGAGAGAGAGGCTCCTGGATCGAGCCAAGAGGAGGCCCGAGCCAACACCCCCCTCATATGGACTCTCGCGCCGGGAAGAGGCCAGTCGCGTGGGCCCTCGCCCTTATTCCCAGGGTGCTTTGCTGCCCTCGTAATTATCTCCCTGCCTGGTGAAAGCGGAAGGGACTTTCGAAACTTGTGCTCTTCGCTGCCTGTCCCTGCCTCCTCCTCCGAACGAAAAGGCTGTTACCTGACGTGATTGTTGTTATGGATTCAAAATCAGTCTTTATTTATTTCGTTTTAATTATGCTAATGCTAATGCCGCTGCCTTGTTGCCATGACACCAGATGTCTTCTTCTCCTCATCAGCTCCATTGGTACAGATAATGCATTCCTTCATCAAGCCAAAATCACCCTGCACCGCTCACGGACTCTCCACAAAACCCCAGACTCGAGGAATAGGAACACACCCACACGCACACACACACACACACACACACACACACACCCACACACACACACACACACACACACACACTTACACATACAAACACATGGTAACATGTGCTCACATGCTAACACAAACTCTTTCAAAAAGCTGTGATGCATGTTGAACATCCGGAGGGATACAGGAGCTTAATGTAGTTGCTCCCTTCAAGATGGACAGTAGTTGAAAAATACATTTTAAGCGTGTGCCTTTAACACACCTTTTACACATTGTACTCCAGTCCATCTGCTAAGAGAAGCTGTGAATTGCAGATCCTGCTGGAGAGGAAGGACAAACTTGTTTGAACAGATGCTAGTTGGTGGCCATTGAAAGCCAATGAAATACCTGTTTGGCTGATATCATTCAATAAGATTGGCTGTTAAACTGAAAACTGAATAGCAGTGCTAATGTGAAAAACTGTTTATTTATTTGGTTATTTTTTACTTAGTTTACCTCACCTTTTTCTTTTCTGTTCAAGTCTGTTACTCGTAACACAATCACAAGACTTACGAAACCCTTCCAGACTCAGTGAGAGGGAATACAGAGGTATTAACTCTGGGGCTTACATTTTTTTTTTACATTTGCTGAGTCCCACTTTTTCACTCATTAATCAAAAGTGAAGTGCAATTATTTAGATTTAATGACTTTTATCCTGCAGCACACTTTTCTTTGTTTATCACTCTCAGGATAATTGAAAGCCATGCATATGTTTTTCTTGATTTTGGGCCACATAACCGTTTGACATGAAACTCCCAGAAACCTAGCCAAAATGGTCGCCCCCCTATAAATTAAAACACTGTGATGTGTGTATGTGACATCCTCCCTTGCCCTTTCCACCTACAAACCCACCTTTACAACAACGATACAAGAGTTCACAGACTCCCCTGACATGTCAACAATTTCATGGGCGCCCCACCTCAAATCAACAACACATCTGTCTCCTACCATCCCCCAACTGCCACTCCCCCAACCGCCACTGAAGACCCCTGAGGGGTGGTGATCTGGTGCTGCTGTTATTTATTTTGTACTATAATTAACAGGTAAATGTTGAAACTGAAAGTCAGTATATTTTACCTGTACAGTTGTTTTAGCCCATCTCCCTGCCCTGACTCCCATGCAAAAGAGTTACCTGCTGTATCTCAATGGGACTCTCAGGTAAATTGCGGAGGGTAATTATACAAATAGAATTTAAAAAGCATTAAGCACCTGAAGCAGGTCTTCCTGGAGAGACAAAAGTCTCTCATTTCAGGGAGCAAAACAGAAAAATTCCTTACGGCATCACACCTAACCTCAAAACTACGCCTGTGCAAGTTTGTGTTCGCGACAGCGACTCGGTCCAGTCAGGTCCTGACTCCAGACGCTCTTTCAGAGATCTTGAGGCTGAGGTTTCGGATCGGCCCACTGGATCGGTGGCAGATTTCAGGTAGCATGTTTGCTTGGTTTGGGCAGTGTATCATTTCATGCGCCCACTCTGTTCGAGTGATCTGTCAGAACCAATGACCACTTATGGGTTTATTGGCAAATCGCAGTTTGGAAGACCGGCCCAGAATGAATGGCTAGTCGGGCTCGCGTACTCATGAGCGTGACAAGTGGGAATCTTTGCTGGAGTTACGCAGACTGCGCTTGTCAGGGCTTTTGATGCTCTGATCTGGCAGGGATACGTCCTTTGTCCCCCCACCCCAAGCTCCTCTGCACTATGTCCCACGATGCAGTGCAGGATGATTGGTCTCCAGGGCCACCGTCACTTGGGCCTGGCCCCTCTTGCGCTAGACGAGAGCTCCGGCCATCTCTCTCTCTCTCTCCTCTCTCTCTCTCTCTCTCTCTCTCTCTCTCTCTCTCTCTCTCCCTCCCGCGTGCGCACCTCTCCAGATGGCCTCAAAGAGCATCCCGAGAAACTCAGCCAACCTCCAGCATTCAGGGCCCTCAGAAAAAGGAGCAAATGTGCTCTAAATATTTCATAAACGTACGTCCTATTGAGGAAATGGCAGGGAATGGGTATCACAGAGGCAAATCAAAGAGATTTTAATGAATCATTAATCACTCCTTACTCAAAGGTAATGTTTAGAGTTTGCCATTCGGCAGGAATTATTTTTTTTTCTGTCTCTCTCTTGTTTTTTTTTTTTTTTTTTTGGCGGACAGGAGAGAAGAGGTTTCAGAGGTGTCATCTGCAGCATAACATGCTGGCACGATCAGTCGGGCTATGAGATCAATCGCAAATATTTAACGAGTAGCAATGATGTGGCTGCGGGAGGGGGAAGCAGTAAAACGATAAGAATGATTTCTAAAGAAGCTATGAATAATCAATAAGCCGTTTTTAACTACAATAAGGGTGAGTGTGTGTGTGTGTGTGTGTGTGTGTGTGGATGTGTGCATGAGGGGGAAGTATGAGATATTTCACAATTCCAGGACTCAGTGTAGGAATTGCCGGAAGGAATTCCATTCATCTTAAGGTACAATTTATCCTTCTAACACGGAATTCCACTATAGGACAATGCAATAGATGTTTGGAAGTAATTAGTGCTTAATTTGTACACAAACTGTAGAGGCCGTTTCCATCACAGCCTGCATCTTTTGAAATCATTAATCTCTAATTAGGGCCAGTTGGGACCAGCAGTTAGAAGGTTAAAGAGGTTCTGACAGGCCTAATCATTGCTCAGAAAGCTGAAAATATATGCAAAGTCTCAGCAGATGGGGTTAGATCTGACTCTGCCAAGTGATAACTGTTATTCTTTTGCACCTCCAAAGCTGTCATCCTAATAGATGCATTTTGAACGTATTAATACTCCAGCTACAATATTCTCTAATGGTATGTCGTTCAGAGTGTATGAACTGAACGATTAGCTTGTTGTACAATGACGATGGATTTTTTTTAATTTACGTTTTTTTACCGGAATTTATTTTACTTCAGTGAAAAATAATTGTGAGATATTGGCATAGGAGGGGAAAAAAAAACAAGGGAAAGCTTTTCAGTCACAGTCCTCCCCAGTGGCCGTTGTGCATCTGTTAACCTTGAGACAATGTGATGTGTTTATTTACGAGTGATAGCACAGCATAAACAATCACAACAAAACAGCTTGTTTAAATAAAAAAAAGAGACCGTTCCCACTTGCAGTCACGCAAAGTCAGTCACACCGCTTGAAGGCAAACCTACAAACTATCCTTGTTCATGATGCAAGTGCTTTTTTTTTTCAAATGTGTTTGAGATAGCAAATAAAATCCCCACTCCATAGAAAATTTATTAAATACAGATAAAATAATGTTAATAGAAAGCTACTGGGTGTTTTTTTTCCAACCTATCAAACAGGTGGTGGAGTTCAATGAAAGAGTCTGCTAACTTGGCAGCCATTGTGTTTTCTGAAATAAACCACTGGCTCTCCGGCCAAATGTAGTGAATAATACATGCAGGCCCATAATGCTCCTCTGGAGAGCCCGGTGCTGTTAGAGGAAGAGAGATTAATAATAAACCGTTGTTCTGACGGCGCTAATATATGGCGCCTATTCTTTCCTGCCGCTCATTGGCTTTTCAAATTGCATTTATCTATTTCCTTAACAAGTGAAGCAGAACTGTCACATTTTTGGCTCGCGGCTGCCTGGTACTGTAGGCAAGTTACTTGAAATTCGCTCTCTGATCTCGTGTGAAGCTGCCTACCTTTGAAACCAGCAAAGGCCTAGAGGGATGTTTAATAGCCTGGCCAAACAGACCTGAAGTAGAATATAAATCTTTGTAATGGAGCATTAAAAATGTTTTCCCTACTACAGAACAATGTGCAATAATCATTAAAAAATGTCATCCAAAAAAAAAAACCTTGGCTAATTTCACTTCAGTGCAGATCTAGTACAAATAAGTGAGTCAGTGAGAATGCATGGTCATTTTAAATGTTTAATATTATTTCAAGTGTTGAAAATTCTATTAAGTAGTTTGTATTTTCAGTAGACCCTAACTTTCACCTTCACCATGGTATTTATGCCAGTACTAAAAACAGGAGTGGCTAAAAGGCAGCTATACCTTCTTTTAGTTTTTGTTGTTACTCAGGACTTCAAAATATTTAGCATATGTCATCATCCAGAGCAATTTACTAACTGCTTACAAACACAACAACTGCCCAAACAAGGAATTAAACCTGTGGCATCGACCCCAGTGTGCTAACCCATACACTACACTACACTGTAGCTTCGGGGTCACAGTTGGCTGCAGACGATTGGGACAGTAGATAGTGGAAGCTGCAGGTTAAAGTACACCTGTGAAACAGCGTAGCTTTGTGACCACCTATGAATGCACTGTATATCACATGCTTCCGGAGGTTTAACTTATGGATTATATTGTATTGTGTTTTGTTCCTTGTATTGTGGTTTGTTTCTCTGGATATTTTTGACTTACACTGGCTCACAACCAAAGAACCAATATAAATCACAATCCACCAATTTTATAATATTTTACATGATGAGTACTTGACTTGTCCCTCTATCAGTTAATCTCAACAGAGGATTCAGATTTAACTGGAGTGTAATCATTGTAAATCTTATGTTCACCCCATAGACATCAGAAATCTGTTCTTTTTCCATCAGAAGATCCAGTTAGCCCATATTTCATAATTTATACACTTAAAACCTTTTCACCAGCCTGCTTAGCAAGATGAATTGTGTATATTTACTGTAATATCTATTGTAATTGAAATAACAGCACAATGATGAAGCGGTATTAGTCCTAAGTACAGTATATCCAGCGTAACACTAATCATTGGTCATTTTTGGAGTTTTTATGCACAAATTTAAGTAGATTGATTTCAGGTCAACACTTTATTTCATAGAACCCTCTTTACCAGAATGGAGAGGATATAGCTGCTTCATTCTAATTCCAGTGTTGCCATAACCAATCACTACCAGTATACTGCACTGTATCAGTTTCCAAGAGATTAGCAAACATTCAGATGATGCTAGCAGGATGGTTAGATATTCTATAAATGAGTTCGTAATATCTTCTCACAAACAGTAGCGAACAAACAGTAATCGATTATTTGATTAGCCTATTAGCATCGCAGCTATGTAGCTAGTGCGGTACCATACACAGGTGGAGCTTGGCTATGTCTTGCCTGCAGCCTGTCCTTCAAAGGTGACCATCCACCATTCCCCATATGTGATCACTGTACTTGACAGGTTATGGCCCAATAGTTAATTAAAAAGTCAGACGGACTTCAGCAACTTCTTCGGTAAAAATCTCAGGAAAATCTTTTGATGGTGCATTATGTGCCTGTAGAACCTGTATGCTGACAACTTCAATTTGATGATAAGAGCTTAAATCAGGCAGATTATATTTGTAAAATCAGATTCAAATCAGACATTAATGTTTCACAAAATATTCAGACAGCTGACCCCTAATCATCTCTTGTAGTGGATTGTGTGAGAATTTCTTACACATGAAGACTGCATGTTTTATTACACCACAAATAAAAGAATAACCATAATTTGTGGTCATTTACTTTCCACGAGTCTCTTCATATACTATACACCAACACACCAAAATTTTTGGTCACATTCTATGTGGAAAATGTGCAAAAATCCTTAAAATCCAACAAGAGGAAATATTACTTTCAAGGCAATGTACTTGCTGCACTGATCGATGACTACAACATTCAGCTCGCGGGACTCAAAATACTATACAAGCTCATCTGTCTGCGCTGAATTGAGATAAACACGATCCATTTTGTTTTTCCAGGGTCATAAATGTAAGCTGCACGGGGTTCTGTGACATCGTTGTGCAAGTGTGAGGTCAGGGCTGATCATGCGAGAGGCTAGGCCCAGTGTCAGAGTGCAAGCTGCTCCAGCTGGAGTCAGAACGGGGTGAGAGAGAGAGAGAGAGAGAGAGAGAGAGAGAGGGAGAGAGGCTCACTGTTTCGCCAGTGCTGCAGGAATAATCTGTCTGAGTTCGTGACCTCCCCGGACCCCCCGCCTGCGGCATAAAAGAGGACCTGGGGCTCAGATGAAAGAAGAAGTCTTGCAAGGAGTTCATGTTTCAGGATGTCATAATAACAAGAAGCTACTGTTTCTCTCCTGGCTGTCTTGCTCATTGTCTTGGTTTTAGACATTCCCTATTGAGAGAGATGACAGGAAGTGTCTCAACATAACTGGGGGCTGGGGGAACTGTACCGAAACTGAATATTATCTTTATTTTAAATCTTGTTTCGTGTTACTTTGCGATCCTTAGGCCTCTCCAATGGATGCCGTCACAGGGTGACACCACAAGAGACCTGCTCGCTTTCTTGTCCTTTCCACAATGATTAAGAGAACAATATATCACTTTATTGTACTCTTCAGGTCACTGTCAGTTATGCCCTCCATCTCCTTTGATACTTCAGGATGAAGCACAAAGAAACCAAAGTAGGCTGCCTTGTCTTCCTCTAAACCGTCTTCAATGGCTTTTGTTTGATAGGTATTTTTGTGTTCACCCGTCAGCTGTGGCCTCACTCTGAAGAAGCCTTCAGTCACCATGCCGCGCTGTCTGAAAGAGGGGACTCACAAGGTGTAAAATATTTATGGCAGAAGGTACCTCAATCATTCTGACCCCATGAACCTTTTTTATCCGAGGCATCCGTAACATTTGGTGACCTCAGGCTCCTGTCAACTTGTCCATAAGCCTTTTGGAGATAGAGTTCCGATCGTGTAACACGGATTCACACTGTAAAGGAGTCCAGCAAAAATGGCATGAGGTTACAGTGGGAAATCGGTTAGCGGAAAAAAAAGGAACAAGGTGCAGGTGATCCCCAGGTTTATGAGGGGGTTCATGTCCATCCTCCATTTTGAAAAAAACCCAACAGTTTTTTATTAATGATTTCAGTTAGGAATACATTCCAGGTAGTCAAATCATTGAATATAATGAAAGTATTGAAAAAATAAAAATGTACTCTTGCTCTTTGTTTGCACTGGCAGGTCTTCCCCGGCCTCAGAAATAAAACATCATTCTTGTCAGCTGTGTTCCAGCCTTATTTGCCTAGCTGAGAATGGCCTGGTTGGTGCACATACTTTCTAACCACAGTAGGGGTTGTCCTAACAGGACAGTCTTTCTCATGTCATTCCACGGCTCTACGTCCTATCAGTAGTAAAGATGCTGTTAGTATCCTAGGCTATATTACTACCAAAACGTCTGAATTTCTGTCTCAAAACACAAGCAGTGACATGGAAATTTCATTATTAATCCACCGAGACTGTAGAACAAAAAAAGTCCATAAATAAAGTCCTTATCCCTATGTCTGTTAACTAACAATTCATCAACAGAACATTCTTAGTGTGAGGGACACCTGTAAGTAAGAAGAGCAAACAAAATACAAAAATGTATAATAATGATCCTCCCCCTATTGTTTTCATCACCATCTTTGATTTTGCTGTTTATTACAGAGTTATATATTCATTACACTCTTAGAAAAAAAAAGTGCTTTGTAGCAGCTTTAATTTTTTTTCATTTGTCCTGCTGGGGGAACATTTCTCCGTAAGGGTTCCCCCAGCAGGACAAGCAAAGAACCCTTTAGGAACCTTTTTTTTCTAAGAGTGTACGAAAATGAATTCACATAATAATTCATTAGAGAATATTATGGCATAAATATATATATCTTTCATATATATGTGTGTGTGCAGTCCTAGGACAGTGTTGATGGTAAATAAACATATAATTTCTATGTAAATGATTAAAAAATACTCATTAACATATGCAGATAAATCAGTAGATTGATATATCCCTCTCATGTAAAGATGGAATACTGACATACATTGCAGCTATCTGTTAGATATCTGTTTAAAAATCACATATTAAAGTGTTGATTTTAAAACATTCTTCTTTTTAACATTATTTAATCCTTGGCATTAGCATCCTTTTTCGTTTGGTGTTTCCATTATTTTGTCATCCCCTGTGCTCCACTGAACCTCATGTAGTGGTGAAACCAGAAAATGGCGAGTCAGCAGTCAGAGATCAATGTTCTTTTCTTACAGAAACACCGGCCTTTGCATCTTTAGAAAGCACACATTTTTATTTCGGTATCACTTGGAAATGCATGTTTTTCTTTAAAGTTGTGCTGAACACAAGGCGGCTTCACACTCAGAAATGTTGGCTTGTCCTCGCACAAAGCCCACTGCACTGGAACATTTGTAGGTAAATATGCAAATGACTCACAATCTAACAATCTCCTTCACTACACTGTCAAACATCTATGAGAACACCAAAGGCCAAGAGCAGCGGCACTGAAATTCCTTTTCTTTTTTATTTTGTTGAACCCTTTTCCTTTTAGTGACTCGTTATTGACACATAGCATGGGTAATTTAGCTGTTTCTTTTCCGATCCTTTGTCACAGAGCAGTGTCCATTTTGCCATGTTCCTAAGGCAGCAGCTGAAACTACTTTTCATAATTTCCCATCTTCCTGTCCAAAGCAGCTGGATGTTTTCGAGACAAATTAATAATCACCAATTTGGTTTGACACTGAAATTCATAACGGTTATTCTCTTTGTCTACTCTGTGTTTGGCACAATGATTTACATTTTCATCCCTAAGCATGCATTTACAGTTTTTTCTAATATTCATAGCTCCTGTCACTCAGGTGAGGCCAAACAGTTTCATTAGGTCTTGTTGTATGTTATTTTTTAGTAGATAATGAAAGTTCTTTTCCTAGTTTGTTTTTTCTTATATTCCACAAATGCAGATGGGTGTACTCTGAAATACCGATGCCACCACTTTTTCAAATATACTGATATTTTTCCTAAGGTACCACCCACTAAATGAAATTCATTGGACACTAGTCAATGAACAAAACAAGTATAGCAACTTTTAAATATATTAGACTGTGAATGGATGCTAATACAGAATTTTGCATATACAAGCGTGTGCATGCATTACATGATGAATGCTCATTACATCTTTGCATTTTTTTGTCCTATTCAGCAGTAAAAACTCCTGAAGACTTTTTGCCACACTGTGCATGAGATTAAGAAATAGTCATGAGTTATGCACGTTACAGGTTATTGGTTTCTGGCACGCTAGCCTAGCATAGCCAGACCAGGAAAGCTGCACTGCGATACAACGTGGTAAACCTAAACACAGATGAATACATACTGACATACAGGTAGAAAATGTATTTCCTAAATAGAAACGATATACTATAAATGCAATATATAATATGTTAGCATATTATATTACTTGTACCACAACTTGATATCTAAGCATTAACATATTAAAAAAATTGTACCGCATCAATATAATCACAACAGTAAAAAGTGAAAAAAAAGAACATTATGTGACTGATTCTGCCTGCCTAAAATATCTATTTAAGTGTTAAGAAAAAGGGCAGGATGTTGAAAATGTGCATTGTTTAATGTCCTTATTAATTAAAGGCACAATATGACAAGAAGGAGCTCATTCATCATCAGCAAAATGGACACCAGCAACAGGCATAACCATATTCATAATAATTAAAGTTCATTACTGCTTTAATTGAGGGGACAACACAATATCAATATGTGACCGACTCACCCCTCTGATTCTTATCGTCCATCATGTCCGCAGCTCTAACATCAGCCGAAAGAAGATTAGAAATGTCAATATTTGTTCTGTGATTGAGGCTAAGCAAATACACCTCTCCATCAACATTAAGGAAATCACTGCGATCAAATCTATATCATGCTTTCAAATGTAAATGTATTAGCTGTCATAATATCATGATGAACTGACCCTAGGAAAAAAAGGGGGGAAAAAATAACAAGATTTATTTGCAGGAAATGCATAAAATACAGGTAATCTTGTGGAAAAAAAAAACATTCTTTGGAATTGTGGTGAGTCTTATCAAAGTGCACGTTTCCAAACTGCATTTGTATTCATAAAACTACAGTCATTCCATAGATAATTAATTCATCTTTAGCATTTCTTTTGTAAACAGACAGCCCTAGGTCCCGTGTTCGTTTAACCTTGAAGTTGCAAGCGGCCAACTGTGATAATCTTTACTGCAGCCTTCATTATTATCAGAGGGTTGGAAAGCCGCAGACAGGAAAAAACATTTAAGGGCCAGCTTTTTTAAAAGCTGTACTTCTGACACAGTTCAATCAGATCTACATTTCCTGTGCTCATCAGATAGACAGCATTTAGAGATGGGGGGGGAGGGAGGGGATGGGGGCGGGGGATATTGACTTTGAAAAAAAAAAAAAAATCAGAGGGAAGGCACACAGGCCCTACAGGAAAGTCAAACCTCCAACCTGCATTTTGATGTTTCTGCCCCCGGGTTAGTCTTGGGCTAGCATGCTCGGAGCGCTGGCGTTTGTGCGTTAGCATCCATTAGGCGCCCTTGACTCAATGTTATACGAGGCTTTTACGGTTGGCTCGGTGCATCATGGCGACAGGGTGATGAGGAAGCGGGATGTATGGGCGGGGGGGTGGGGTGGCTGGGTGGCAGGGGGGTGGGTTTTGGGGGTGTGGGCTGGGAACATGAAGCTCCGCCTCTTTTTGTTGTGTTGATCCTGTCCTCCCATCCACTTTGCCCTACTGTCGGTATTAAAGCAAACTCCTTCATTATTATTCTGTGAACCACTGCCTGTCTGAGGGAAATTCAGTACAATGGTACACTGGGAAAAAAATATCCAAAATCTGGCATGCATGCATATATACCCACACACACATTTAACTCTGACTCTTATCCAGAGTGACAACAGTTTTTGGTAGGTAAAATCCTTTTGTATGGCTGGAGAGGCAGATCAGGTTAAAACCTTGCTGAAGGGGCACTGTCCAATGACCCCGGCAATATAGATACGGTATCACAGACCTGAACATGTGATTTTTTTCTGCACATCAAGGTGTCATTCCTTTTTTCCCTCATCTTGTGCCATTATGACCTTATAGGTGAGCCTTAGCAGGTGATAGTTAGCAGCAGGCGAGTGCAGTGCATTTTATTTGGGTGTGTGTGTGTGTGTGTGTATGTGTGCGTTTGGGGGTTGGGTGTTTAAATATAATTTTATGAAACTTTTTTTTTTGTAACAGACACTCCAGAACATTCTGCGGGGCCATCCGGCGGCTCCCCCATGTTTTTCGTAACCTTGACAGAAACGAACTGCGATCGCAGGAAACACAGTTCTGATGCCATCTCTCTCCTTCTGGCCCCCCTCCCTCTGTCTTTTCCATGTCAAACAGTTGGCATGTGATCTGGATTGCCAGTCACAGCAATGGAGTCATCCGGAGAACACCCCCCACCCCACTCTCTGCAGCTCCACTTTGTTCCGCCCCTGGAGGAAGCCCCATGCACCAATGTTAATTGTCTCTTTCTCAATTTACAAATCCAGCGAAGACACTTTGAAGGTTACCTAATTAACTCCTGTTTTAGAAAACTTCTGAGTGTCCGGAGCTGTTTTCTATTTCCCCCGATCCCCGGGTGGCGGACGCAGGAAGACTTGAGCTCTGCCAGCGTTCGTTAACATTTTTGGGCCGCTTAATTTGGTCCGTCTTATTAACTGACCTTACCGAAGAGCCGAGAGGGGGTCGCACCACGCCAGGCTTTTTAAGAACGCAGATGCCACTTAAAAAACGGCGGCGTGAGCATGCGGACACAAAGCCAAACATCTGCTCTCGCAGTCAGACCGGGCTCCACCGTCCTGTGTCTCACCACACATTCCCACAGCCTCATTTCAATACTCACTCAGACATGTTTTTATGCACCTTTTAAAGGTGAGGGGGGGACCTTAAAGACATCGGTGAATTTGACATCTCATCCTGTCTCTAGCTCAGATCAACAATAAATACATCACGCCAACAAAACGGATATCACCGATGGATTTCTTAAACCATCACTGAATGCACAAGAGAAAGGTATAGCTGCAACTTAAACTATATTACAATGCTGTCTTTCACACTCAGATGTACATCTTGTACATCTGAGTGTGAATCGAAAAATCAACATTATGTTGATATATATGCATGTGAACATGAAACATATAACACACACATATATGTGTGTGTGTGTGTGTGTGTGTGTGTAGGTGTAGGTGTGTATGCTGTTTTATTGTGATGTATAGCGTGTATACAAAATTATGGAAATTCAAAATTTAAAGGACTTTTATTTTGAAGTGTATCTCAATTAAAAAGGACTACATCTGTGTTTCATATTAATTTCTATAGTAATTACCAATATGTATCTGCTACAGAAGACATTTTTAAATCAACACTTTAATATTTTAAGAAAAGGTCAGAAAGCTGGTGCACCAGCCACAGAAGGGACACAATTACTCAGTGTGTCAAGGGAAATAGCTCTACAAATTATGACAATAAATGCCTAACAAGAGAAGACTGTATCTGGAAAGAAAAACGGTGGTGACACATACAGCTCAATAACTGGGATGGACAGAAACCTCAAAACTACAAAACCTCAAAACTACAGCCTTAAAATGACCACAGAACTGAACCTACACTTCTGTAACACAATCAAAACACAAATGGTGCATTCGTCAGCATCACAAAGCCGATATTTGAGGTAGGGCTTCCATCCGGAGAACGACTGCAACCAAGGCCAATGCGCAGTGACACAGTACCGGAACAAAACCTGAACAGCACCAAACCTTGGACTTCTGGGTAACAGCTGGTTTAGGAGCTAACATATATCTGCTGCTTTGAATACTTCTTCAATTGAAATCAGTTTTATCAGTGATGTCACTTTAACTGACAGTTAAAGTGGCATACAGGACCAAATAGCTGTGAAATAACAGCCTAATATCTTGTGGGCCCCAAGTCTGCCAGCATATGTTTTTGCTGCTCCGAACCTCGTGCGACCCTGTGAACCCGGCCAACTAACTCCGTCGGACGGGACGAAAGCAAATGTTTGTTCGAATGGCGAGGCGAGACCTCCTTTAAATAAGAGGACGTGTGTATGTCACGTCACGGCTTTTGATGCTCGATGATTTAAAAAAAAAAAAAAAAAAAAAAGTCCATTTCAAATGTATCCCTGAGCTTTATTCAGTATTGGCAATGTTCCCCTTTAACCGTCTTTGGTCTCATTATCCCTTAAACTCAAATATGCATTACGGTGATCCTGCTCATATTCAAAGCTGTTTGTTGAGTGGAGTCTTTCAGATTTGAGAGAAAATGGTAATGGCTCCCCAAAGATGACAGAAAAAGCAGCAGCTGGTGACGAGGACAAGGGGAATAAAAAAAAAAAAAATCCTTGATAAAAATGATGGCAAATCAAACTGCTGTCTATTACTGTCCCCGTCCCCCCCAACGCCCGACCACCCCCACCCCCCTCCCAGCTCCACCCCCCGCTGCCCCTCCCTGTTTCATGTTTGTCACTACTGGCTCCCCATTTGAAGTTTAAAGCAAGGTTCAAAAGAGCCAGGTGCTGAATCACAATATTAAAGCACCGGAGAGCGTCCTGTGCTAGGGAGGACATCTGAGAGAGAGAGAGGGGCGAGCGAGCGACAAACACCTCTTTCAACTGCCTTTTGTCAGCCCCCCTCCCCTCCTCCTCCTCCTCCTCCTCCTCTCTTCTCTCCTCTGCAGATGTCACCAGTTGTTATCCCCTACAGAGACCCCGGGCGTGTAGCGCTTGCCTCTGGCCCCGTCCGCGGCCACGTTTCAAGTGTCAATCACAGGAAGGGGGTGGGGGGTGGGGGTTGGGGGGGGAGAGAGACAGAGAGAGAGACAGAGAGAGAGAGGGGCCCTGGTCACTGTCCTGTGAAAAGTGCCAACAATTTACCATTGATTTAACTCACTCGATATACAAAGATAGAGGCAGCTTTGTGCCAGAAAAGCCCCTTTGGCAAGGTTACTTGTTACGAGTGGTGCAGGCAGAATCCGAGCGCTTCCTTGATTCAGAGGCAAACATTAGAGCATCCCGCATCGAAATAAAGAGCTGGTGAAGTGTGAGGGGAGGTGGGGTGGGGTGGGGTGGGGGGGGGGGTGGCCGCAGTGATTCCAGAACGAACGAGCAAACACAAAAGGCTGTCATTTGCAGTGACAGATAATAACTTTGTCAGCCACAACGAGGAGTTTCTTTTAACCTTGTTTAGCCTAAGAATTCCTCTTCCTATGACACATTGTTCGGCTTTCTTAGGCGGCTTTTAATGGGCGAATGCCCAAACAAAATGGACAAGATTGACCAGCCCCGCAGCTTGCTTGCCTAAAGGTATTTTTGACTGCAAATTTTGCAGAGGATGTTATAAAAGTAAACAAATAAACAGTCAGAAAGTTGTTTAGGCATGTAGATGTCATAAAATCTGTTTTGGATGCTTTAATTAATGAAGATTGAATGACTAAGTCAGAAAACCCTCAGATTCTGACAGACAAACGTGCGTACTTCATTCACAAGAAGTGTGAGGGAGCCGGAGGCAGAGCAGTGAATCATAACGGTCAGACGCACAGACAGGATGTTGTGTGTGTGTCTTTATTCTTTATTCGCCACACCCTCTCCACAACTTAGATAAATATGTAAAAAACACCCAATGTTCCTTTAAAAGCTACTCTAAAAGCCAAGTCATGAAAAACAAAGTCCTAAACATAAAATATACATTACATAAATATATGTATTTTTGAAATAACACATCTTATACATATTTCATACACATTTTTTACCTTCACAGTAGAAAATCAACCCTTGCTCAGAGTACTTAACTACAAATTGTATAGAGTCCACTTTTCTGTTCACCATTTTAATGTTTTTCTTTTTTGCATTGTTCCCTATAGTGTATGAAGTGTACGATATTTTTCATGCATACATAATGGCTATTTTCTGACCCAAATGTATTTATCATTGCATGCAGTGCATTGCTGTACAATTGCAATGTCATACAGTCTGTGTTTAAATAAAGTTTTTCCCAATTGAAAAATGACAGCAAAGAGGGCCCAGGCCATGTTTGACCTTGGCACGTCCTTTGAACTTCTTGTGGCTCTCTGTCACCATGGCCAAGGGGCTGATACGAGCCCACGCACGGGACACTGCCAGCCAGTTTGGGATATCCTAGATAAATAACTGGGCCGGTTCCTCTGCACTTCCTGTGTCATAACGTCTCTCAACACCCCGGCCTTCAAGAGAGCCCCTTAAAGTGGCCAGTTCAGCGGGCGTCACAAAAACACATGGCGTGTGTTTTTCAAAGGCCTGTGCCGGGCTACTCTGTGTTGTTAACTCTTTGCTTGTTGCTTTGCTGGAACTTAGCCTGTAATCCAATGCTGAAAAAAAGACAAAAGTTACCCCATTTTCAATAATTTTAATTTCAGCTGAATGGTCTAACCAATAGTGAAAATGTATACTGATAAAAACCAGAACTAAGCCAAGATGGAAAAAAATAAATTGTAATGTCTCAGATTTTTTTGGTGTTATAGCTTCACTTTTAAGTGAGCAAACCTTTCTGATCGTTTTAATATATGATCCAAATTACTGTAGCATTCAACCACTACCTAAGGCTCTTACTCTCAATGTTCCCAAGCTTTCAGGCGTAATTCATGGGTATATTTTTTTCCGACTTTGAATAGTTTGATTACTATTACCAGGTCACTGACTGTGAATGCAGTATGCCTGTAAGAGCTGTTAAACATTTACCTGACTAATGTTGGCTAATGTGATTTTGAACATTTCAGAAAAGAAGGTGTTAGCATGCTCTTAATTCACTTAACCACCCCCCCAATCCCACACCTAGCCTTACCATCTTTTCCAGTCACTGCTCACTCATAACCATTACCAGACCTGAACACGACCTTTGGTTCACAAGCATTAAAAAGCCTGTCCGTTGGTGGGGTTAACACACCTGTAAGATTAGCCGGTCCATTAGGTAATCACCTGTACAGCTCACCTGCCCTTGACGTGTTAAACTATTCCAGAGAGGCTTTTTCCTTTACTTTGGCACACACCTGAATATTACCTCGATTAGCTGAATTTGCAAATCGAAATAAAAGAAGACAGTTACATTTTCGCATCCAACAAATCACCAAAAAATCAGAAACTTTTTCCCTCATGAAACTCATTGGGTTTCCAGTTAAAGTAACTCCATGTGTGTTCAGGGCACATCCTGAATCACTAATCACCAAACCCCCTCCCACCAGCACACACACAAACACACACACACACACACACACACACAAACAAATCTTCTTTTAAAGATTGGGGGGCTTGTAAAGGGACAGTCAAAGTGCCGGGAGATCACTCTCTGTTGGTATGATTCAAGCCTTTCAGAGGGATAAAGTGGCAGGAAACGTATATCTGTCAGCCTCTATTTAGGAGTTCACCTGCGCGGAAGTGCGCTAGCCCACGGGGCTAGCACAGCCACTGTCCCTAGCAACACATCCTCACGCCGAGCTTTGTGCTTCATGCAGTCCTGTCTCACAAAGCTTCCTGCCTCGCTGGCAAATACTCTCTATAGAGGCTTTCTTCTTTGTTTTGCTTTGTTCAGCATATAGGTTTAGAGAGAGAAAGAGAGAGAGAGAGTGAGAGAAAGGAAAAGTCTTTTTTAAACGGAGACATTTATGTCTGCTATTGTGCAACACAAAGTATCTCTTATCTCTGATCCGCAAGACACGTCACATGATGGTGTCTTCCACCATCACATGGTGTCCTTTGTCTTTGTGCTTTGGGCTGTTGGAGATACTGATGCAATGATCTCATTCTTTTTTTTTCTTTTTTTTTTTTTTCATGGGCCATCTGTCTAAAGACCAAGGCTCAGATTCAATCCAAGCTACGATGTGCTCCAAACGTTAACTTTGACCAAATATGGTACAGTTTTTATTTTTTTTTTTGTTAGTTTACCCAGACATTATGAGTCCACAAGAAACTAAAAAATAAGAAGTTCAAAAAAAGGGCTAGAACATTCAAAAGAGACAGAAGTAAAGTTCAAAAGTTCAAAGATACAGAGAGAAATTGAAACTTCAAGTAAAGCTAACATTATTTAATTAAGGACCAAACTGAGGGGTCCCACTTTCAGTAACAGAAACATAATTAACAAATTCAATGGCATTCTCACTTGCAAATAGTTCTTAAAATAACACTAAGATAATAGAAAGTGTAAGAAATATAATGTTCTCATGTGTGATTCTACACAGGTAATGACAGTAGCTGAAACCATTATTATAAATTGATATGCCTACAGACACCTACAGTATCATCAAGCCACAACAGTCAACAATAATTATTATTATTAACATACACACACACATCTGTACACACACACACACGCAGACACACACACAGCATCTGAATTGAATCTGGCTCAAAGGTTCACTACAGCCAGCTCTTTCTTGTGAGAACGAGAACCTCTGTTGTGGGATTCTCACTCGGGGCTTGACTTTGTCTATTGTCTCTTGGTTTCCTGCGTTGTGTCACGGCAGAAACTGCGCCCGTTACAAGGTTAAGTCCGGTGCAGAGGAGCTCTGAGCCGGTGCCCTCTCATTCATTCCCACCTGGCTAAAACAAGCTGCCAAACTTTGAAAGCTGCACCTCTAAGAGTTTTGACCTCCCTCCACTCCGCCTCTTCCCCTTGGCACGCGTAAGAGCATGATACCGATTTGCTCCCTCGAGAGATCAGCTTAGCGGCTTCCAAAGTCCGCTCTCTCTCACTCGCCCAGCAGCGGAGCTCGGTCTCCCTCCAAACAAACGGCGAACAACTACTGAGTGCGGTTGGGCCGGGCAGCTGTCCCATTTCTTTGAATGTGCAAGAGATTATTAGAAATGGAGGCCAAGTGCATATGAGTCTGTGCAAAAAAGAAATGGCCATAGGTTTAAACTTTATGTTCTGTCCCAGAAAACATATATCAGTGTCGTTCTATAAATATATAACCATCATCGGACGTTACAGGAGCTGGACTCAAGCCATGGTGTTTGCATAGGCCCTAAGGACGGAACGTTCACCCTCCTTCTCTTTTGTTAGCTACAAGAATGGCATCACGTTACAGATGGCTGAAATCAAAGAGGGTCGCAGCTGAACTGCTGCAGAATGTTTCTTGGAATACGGGGGTGTGTGACCATAGCCCCCACCCTTTGTCCATAGCTTTTCTCCATATCTCTCTCTCGGTCTCTGTCTCTCTCTTTCTCCCCTCTCAAATTCAAATGCAAATCCAAGTAGCTCCATTGGGAAGACATGCATACGTAAGTGCTGCCAAAGCATACAGAAGGTAATTTGAGGGGGGAGATGTGTCTATATCTCTAACTCTTCTCTCTGACAGTGACCACCAATGTGCTCTTCTTTTGGTAACCACGATTTTTTCATGTATGTGTTGGTCTGTGGTCACTGTGGCTGTATTTGGTCAGGAGCTTTGTCTGCTTTGTATCTCTGACAGAGAAGAATTGCTTTTTTCAGGTCAGATTACAAATTAAACGTAGGTTTTTCATTTTTTTTATGCCGGGTTTCCCAGTTTTTTTTTATTGTTGTTCCAAGTTTTTTGATTGGTTATGCTAATTTTGGCAGACCAATAGACCCTGATGTGTGTGTGTGTGTGTGTGTGTGTGTGTGTGTGTGTGTGTGTGTGTATTAGTTAGGGTTACAGAATTATCAAGCTTCAGTAACAGCTGAACGAGAAGACTGTTTTTAGGGTTCAGTTCTTGAGATTGTGGAACTTTAAATGGTGGTGGTCGTCCCTCTCTTTCGCTCCCTCACTCTTTTTCTCTCTCCCCGCCCCTCTCTCTCTCCCTCTCTGTTTAGGAGACCCTGGGGAATTTCAGAGATAGCAGCCAGCACTGGCCCCACATTCCCCTCTGTGTTGACCTCTGTGACTGTGAGTTCAAGGGGAGGCTTTGCAGTCTGTGACAATGGCACCTGTCACTGTGGCATTTAAAGGGGAGGGTGGAGGAGGGAGCCCCCTGCAGGCCACTCAGCGAATGACAGCCCCACCTCCTCATTCCACCACACCCCCCTGCCGCAAAACTCCCCCCTGAAAAACCACATAGACTGAACTTGAGTCACACTTGAATCATACATGAAATCCCCCCCCATCCCCCAAAAAAACATATATATCCCTCAAGATCCCATGTGAACTCCTGTGAAGTTAATGTTATAACCCACGATCACACGCCATACATACGGGGCAATGCGTGTGATATGCAATGAAAACTACACATGTGCCAAAAAACAATTGCAAACAATAGACATAACTCATGTGGTTTTTATTCTGTGACGGCCTCCACCTCCCTCCCGCGCCGACAGTTCTGTGAGGAGAAAAACAGTCCGATGTGCATCAAAAAGGGGCTGGTGTGCGACTCCAGGGGGCGGAGACCGGTTGAAACCGCTTCACAGCTGACCCGTCCGGTCGGGGTCTTCTGTCAGGGCTTCTGTCAGGACATCACTCTCCTTCTTTTACACCCCCACCCCCCTTCCCCATCTCTAGCCCCCCACCTACACCCCCAACCCCCACCACCACCCCCCCGCCCCTCAGCTCTGTGTTCTTTCCAGACTCATGCATGGTCTCAGCTGTTAGGCCATCTCACTGCTGAATGCATGACAGGACCTTGTGACTGGAGCCCACTCTGGCTCTTCCTTCAATGGCAAGCCCAAGGCCCAGCCAGTCACATCTGGAGACCTAGCTCCTGATTGGCTGCGTTCGAAGCCCCTCCACATGACATCATTTGATTTTTAGAGGGTGTTGTGACCTACATTAAATCCTCATAAGCAAGACTAAAATATGGGTATAAGCCTAGTTATAATCTTAAACTTTTAATAAAATATGCATGATATAATGACATATACTGCACTGAATAATGTTTTGGCACTGATAAATCTGTCTGATGGGTTTCTTTGGCTCTGTGACGAGTTTCTCTATACCAGAAACGTGACATCCTGTAGGATAGTTTCATTTTTCCCTTCCATTTTACTGCCCTCTAAAGATACCAACAAGTTTGGTCCTACCTGAAATATTTAAGTTATAGTTTATTTAAATGCCATTCTTTTATGGGAAATTCATGTGAGACTTAAAAACATTGTCATTTCAAAACGGTAATACACAGTTAGCTAAACTAACAAGGAATCTGTACAATTTTACAACTCATGAACATCTTGAATATTTAATTTATGATCTTAAATAAAGCTCTGAAACTTCATTTTATCACTTGGTCTTATAGTATTTTGCATAGTTTTGGTCACAGGGAGAACTATGGATGTTAAGCAAACACTCTAAAAAATATATGAGCATTACCACCGACGGCACCTCCTTCATCACAGCCAGCATTTCCCCTTTCAGTACAAATTAATGACGTACACTCACTTCAAATTCACTTTTTGTGAACAGATAAAAAAAAAATACAATTTAAAAAAACAAAGGTAGAAAGTAATAAACAGATTACATAATATAAATCACTCCATCTAATCAAATCAAAACAAACAAGTGCCGCTGGAAAAAAAATATTATCTCACTGGCTGCTTTATTTGATATCAGATGATAACAACAATAGCAACAAACACAAGTTTTGATACTGCACAGAAGACGGAGGGTAAGAACAAAGTGAACGCAAGAAATTGAGTCAGCACAGTAACTCTCATGCTCCCAGGTGAATTTTGATTTATTTGTGCTCGGGAAAATATTGGACAACATTTCGATCCCTAGGGGTCCCCGATGAGGATGTCGAGGGATTAGAATATCGTATGATTTTACCTTCATGTGCAAATATACAAAACACAGAGTTGCTGTCCTGGTACACACTATACCAGGAAGCTGAAATTTTTTTTCAAAAAAAAAAAAAATTCTCAGCTGTATGCATTTGGAAAAACAAAAACAAATTCATGTAGCATGAACTAGACACAGAAAAAAATAACAATTCTTTAGTTCATTATTAGTATTTTAACTGACCTATAGAATAACTCCAACACACTTGTGCCATGCAGATCATCACTGTGTAATATAAGATAGGGGTTTTGGGAGATTTGAAAGCATAGTGTTTCACACCCCAATCCCCACAGCTCAGATGAAGCTACTCCACAGGGCTCTTGCTTTTACCTCAATGCCAGAAGTTCAAACGTATGTAGTATGTATGGTGTACATGCGATAGGTTACCATTTCAATGATGAGATCCAGAATGCTCCATCCTTTCGGAGACAACAGAGTTTAAGGGAATCGTAATGCCTTCATTGTCACTATACTGGGGGCCTGTATTTATAATGCATGTAAGAGCAATGTGAGCTGATCCAAGATCAGTTAATAATTTTAGTGTGTACTGAATAAGACAGACTTGGCCAGGTGAAACGTGGTCCTAGATCAGTCCTCTACTCCTTTGGAGTTTCCATTTCATCCGAATCTGAATTGATCTTCCAATAGTATATTTATATGTACCCCAAGTATGAATAACATGCTTTGACCATTAGAACAGGAACAATTTCGGAGACGTTGTGTAGACAAAAGCAATAATGTTACGTGTACTTTACACTTTTTCACAATATCTATTGTATTACATAATGTTGATTATACAATCTGTTTTTTCTCTCAATCTCTGATTTTTTCCCCTGGCAAAGTGTATTTGAATATATACACATGTATATGAATCACCAGAAAGAACAGATTTGAATGCACATAAAATGGCACAAGTAATAAGTGGGGCCAGAATATTTTGTATGTTTCATGAATGCAGAACAATATTTACTGCTGAAAACCATAAAAGAACACTGTTGAATTGTTTTGTAATTTAGCCATCATAAATCTTAAATAAATCATCCTTAATACAGAAACTTTTATGAGGTCTCCTCCCATACGTACGGGGGAAAAAAAAAGCATTTAGCCGTTAGCATTAATGACATTAAGGTCACATTAACGGGGCATCTCTCGAATAACGCTGCATCTTCATCTAAATTAAGGCATGCTGAGATAATGACGCGGCCACCGTTCTAATCTGAATCCATTGTTCGTTCGGGAGGGAGGGAGGGAGAGAGGGAGGGAGGGAGAAAAAACCCACTTTACTCCAGCTCATATGGTTCCCTCAGCATTTCATTATCCGCACTTATCTCTGGCTAAGACCAGATCAAGACTGAGAAATGGCCGTCGTGTCGCTCAGGAGGGGTTAAGAAGTACTCCGCTAACCTAAATGCACCCAAGCAGATGTGGCCATTACGGCATCTCCCGTGCTTTCTTCGGAGCGGCCGGGAGGCCGGGGGTATTAAATATTGGAAAGCAAACAGCTGGTTGTTGATCCTAACTTGAGTGCATTAACCTCTTTAGCCCTTTATATTCCCGGGATAAGAGAGAAGAAGGAGCCTCGCTTGTCATCCGGCCACGGAGCTGGGGGGATTAGACAGGGCACTGGCTCCATGACAGGATCCAAAGTCCGGTAGCGCAAGTAAACATGGAGGACAGTGCACCCGCACCAACAGCCAAGAACTTAGGGTACCGGCTCTTGCCAGAGTGAGAGAGAGCGAAGGTCAGGGTCGAATAAAACATGGCAGTTTTCTTCTGCTTATTCAGCTAAGGGTGACAGAAAGATATTGAGATAAACTCCAAGAGACAAGAGCTGATAGGGCTCCAAAAAACAGTTTTAGAGATAGATTGATCTGCAAATTCCAAGGGGCAAAAAGTTAAAAGTACTGAAAATTAACCTCAGATTGCATTATCATAACTTTTGCTTTACTTAACCATTTAGTATGTGCAAAATTGTCTTGCTAATGCAAACAGACTAAGAGAGCATGTGATTGCTTGAGGTAGTTTGCTCCAATCACAAAAAACATGTCACTGAGACTGATGTGAAAAAATCTTAACATGTGCTGAAGGCTCTGATAAATATATCCCCTAGGCAATGTAACAAGGTATAATGGTGCTCACAAAAAAAAACATGTGTACAAGGAATAGTCAAAGTAATGAAAACAATAAACAATATGTGAATAATCATTACCTTATAAGGAGTTGGGCCTCCTATCACCCTCACTGGGGAATGATGGGGTTAAGCCTGCTATGTTTGTTACTGTTGTTGCTCTGTAGCAGCCACTCCTGGTCGGCCAGGCACCTGTTGATGCAGGTAACCAGGTACTTGCTGCCTTCATCATCCTCCAATGACACTGGTGGCTGTGACTGCTTGAAAATCTGCAGTGTGGAAAGAAGCTAAGATATCAGAGGAATCACATGTTCATGTATACAGCAACCTCCTCCCGACTCGGCAGGAGAAGATAACTGTGGGAAGCTAAGCAGTTTGGCCGGGTTTGGGCAGGAGAGACAACAAAAAAAAGGGAGGTGAGACTACAAAAAAAAAAAACTTGGCCACACCTTCCCTCAGCTTTGGAGTTATACAGTCCTCTAAGACCGTAACAATCCTCTACTGGCGTGAAAGGATTGTAAACACTCAGTAATCTCACTTTGTATGATGTTTTAGACACAAGGCTCCCCATCATTGATTTCAGACTCAGGTCTTGGCTGCTATCTCTGCAGATTCTGAAGCAATGAAGTACTTTTTTTTCTACAGTCCACACATTATGTTTCAAAAACCTCAGGTAGACAGTGATCGAAAGAAACAAAAGAAAAAATAGATAAAAACATGCAGATACATCCGAACCCTTTAAAGCCGAGGATCCTTTTCCTACACAGCAAGATTTGATCTTGATGAATTCATATGTCGTGTTTGTTTGTGTCGCTCTGTTTACTTTGCACCACTTCAGAGTGATAGATTAAAGGCAATTATCATGTTGGGCCTTCAACCTCATGAGAGCCCAGACATTAAGGTGTCTGTGAACCGCCTTGAAATCCCTGAAAGCAGACGCAGACAGAGGTAGCTACCACACCCCTGACACACAATGAACATGTCCTCCGCAAGGCAGCCAGCGCATTGTGTTTGAAACCCTGGTGCAGGTCGTCTTAAGCAAACAGCTCAGTGTTTGCTTCGGCTCCCTCTAATTTAAGGCTCTTTTCAGACCATGACAATGGAGCTGAAAAGAAGAAACAAACAAGGCCGCGAGGACAATAAGCAGACTCCATTGTAGGATAATGTGAGGGTTTCATTAAGGCATGGAGACAGAATGGGACTCGTGAAAGGAGACCTTGACTTTCGGCTGGTGACCTTTCTCCTCATCTTTGCTTAGTATTAGGTATTGTGTATTCAGGTGACTCCTGTGCATGGTAGATAATAGAGCAGGTGTTTCAGGTGTACCTTCCTGGCAGCTGTGTGGTGGTTCTCTTAAGGAGATCAGCTTTTTTCAATTAACTCACTGTCCCATAGCACACCCCATCTTCTCCCAGCCACAGGTCCGCATGAAAAATTATGTGTTATAAGAGCAATAACAGTGGTCCATATTCCTGTTTCCAAACCAGTCTTCACATCATGAGATAAGTTTCATTGAGTATTTTCTGTTTTATTGGAGGCAAGCAAACAGGTTATTTAAATGAGTTATAAGATAGAAAAGTATTTGGTCTTTAAAAAATGGGTCTGCTTTTATTGCAGTGCATGTGTCCTTCAAGAATCTAAGTTAATTTGATTTGGGTCCTGACTCCAATCTTATCTCAGTTGCTGGTCCATGCAAAGAGGGGAAAAGATTATATTTTATTTGCTGTTTTGTGGGTTTACATAACAGTCGAATTATCTCAGGTCAGGATTCCGTCAACATTTGTCAATAACTTTTACTTTCAATTGAATTTGATTGTTATGCTTCTTCTCTACAATCACGGTTTGGCAAATTAATTTTCATAATCGCTAAACTCACCAAACTGTGTTGATGAAGACAAAAATAAACATTTGCATTTAATTGTAAGCCAGCGTTGAGGACAAATGATGATTGATTCCCAGCCATAGATTTTTTTAAAAGATGTTTCTAATAAGAAATACCCGCAAGTAATATCATAACTTTCATTTGACCTAATTGATAAGTTTTGGGTAAAGTGCATGGCATTTTGGGTTTGATTGAATACAAGCCTTTCGGTATGTTGTGCTGAAACAGACTTGTTTGTGTCATCTGTGGAGTTGTTTTGGAGGCGTTTTTTTTTTTTTTTTTTGGCGGAGGAGAACTGAAAGCCGGAGCCACAGGGTAGCGCCATGCCGGGCCTGTCTCATACGGCAGCGCAGCAAGAAATTAATTAAAACGGAGAGACGGACATGAGAGAGAGACATGTGCTACATCTCCTCCGCATTCAGGGCCTCTTCCAGCATGGGCCCGCGCGTGGCCCAAATCTCCTGCGAGGGTCCTTCATCCTGGCCCATCCTGCGGACGACCCACTGCTCGTTTCCCCCTCACGCACTCTGAGTAATCCTTCTGAAGAAGGCGGCAAAGTGGGAGAAGTACTCGTCCTTTTCTTTCTTTTTTTTTTTGTACGACATTACAGCAAAAGGGGCATGTCGTGGTTTCGCATAAAAGGATTGTGGGCAAAAAGCTTATGGTGGAGCAAATTGTCGGCCAAGAAGAATGCATGGTAAATTATGAGGCTTTTATTTTTTTGTGGGGGGGGAGGGGTGTACATGGGTTCCTCCTGACTACAAAACTTGGATCAAGCCAGCCGTTATCGTACTTTTTAACTCCTGGGAAACAAAAGCTTTGGACACACGACCCTGATTGTTGCTACAAACACCACAATGAGGAGAGCTTTGGATGAAGCGACACAGGGATATATATCTGTGTCCAACACTTGTACACAGAGGATCGTTTTTTATTTCTTTGTTTCTAGAGCTTTCAGTCCAAACAAATGCAATTTTGTTTTACAAGGCCCCTAATGTACCGAATTAAATACTTAGGCGAGGAATGATTTATGCTTGGAATAGGCTTGTCTCTTGAACCAAAGTGTTAATAAAATTTTATGAAAAGAAGACAAGACGCTAGACCCTGTTTGTGTGTTTGTTTATTTATTTATTTATTTATTTATTTATTTATCAGTTATGGTGAGAACAATGACATTTAGAAGCGTTGTAATTGTATGCTGGCAGCCACAAGCAAGGTTACAATGGCGCACTGGGAGAGGCTAAGCTGGGAGAGGCTAAGATGTTTTCTTTTTCCAAAGCTGTCAATGTGTTAACTCTCCCTCCTAAACAATTTCTTTGTGTTCTTTTATGGATAAAGAAATCAGTGCGTGACACTCACAAAGCCAGCACAAAGAAGACATTTGGCCATTTTTATGACTCTCTCCAAGTCTTTCCCCAAGATGGGGAAAAAGCACAAGAACAGAAAATTAAGAGAAAAGAGCATGTGTAATCCAATGCCCTTCTCAAGCAAAACTGACTTCCAACTTTTTTTTCCAGTCTTTGTTTGTTTGTCCCAGCTTCCTTACTGAGTCCAGCTGTCCTCTTGGGTGAGAAAGAACACCCCCTGTTCACCCTTATGGAAAGAAATAAGGAACATCACCATGCATTTGTACACTATAATCATCACCATCCATTATAGGGTGGTAGCCCTGGTTACTGCAGTATCTGTTCAAATTGACAGGCATAAGAGAGGGCTACGGATACGTTCACTGATTATTTCAAAACTGACTACAACGAATGGCAACAACTAGGTGAGTGTACACATACGTTAAGTTAGGTAATGATGGCTAGACAGCTTGCTTTAACTCTTTGAGGATTCTTGATGATAGACTAATTCAATGACAAGCTGAAAAGGTGTACTTGCTTTTCACTTTGGCACAATCAGGTATCGTACAATTCCTTAAGGGAATTTAGTATGCCAAGACGAGTGAGCGAGCATCCAAGTTATGACCTGACGTTACTGTCATATCCTTCTGCTCTCTCACCACAACAAAGGGCACATTCACAGAACCATCACTTCATGAGTTTGGACTGGGAGTGGTTTCCAATTATTTAAAAAGCATTCCATGTGTCTAATGAAAAAAAAAACATTTGATGCTCCAAGCACAGTCCCACTGAAGCTACAGGTTACAGGTAGCTAACATTTGCTAACATAACAACTGGAACATGCAAGCCTATGAGAAAAAGCCTGTCTTTGAATCTTCTTTATGACCATTAAAACAACCAGTTAGCTAATGTAGAAAATCAAAAAGATTAAGCTAAAATTATTGTGACTGAAACAAACAGCCGGCCAATTAATGCTACTTAGATAAAGTTACCTTGATGAAAGAAAGTTATCTGAAGTAGTCTGAGGTGAAAATGATTTTACTCACTCTTACTGTATTGGGTATATTTTCAAAATACTCAGGAATAAAGGGTTTACTGACTCAATGCTGCCCATTGTGGCGAGCAACACCATGTAGCTGTTACTACATTGACAATATATAGGGAACTGGATATCACAGCCTGGACCTTTTTGTCTGAAATGGGAACATGTAATTTAGGAGGTGTGTCCACTTCTATAGAACTATACATTGATAGAGGTTCTTCCATTTGTAGTAAATGGTAAATGAGTGAGAGGGAGCACAGCTAAGGATTCCAAACACATAAGAAACCTCTCCATGCAAATCCCCCTTTGTTTCACTGGTTTCTTTCTTTACTGATTTCTTACTGTAGTGATGTCCTTTAGCCCATGATGCTCTAAGCAGCTTAATAGGCTCCAAGAAGTGCCTACTAAGATCCAGACTGTAGTTGTGAATACAATTCAATGAACATACCCATAATTCAGTTTCAACACTACAATATCCGTATTCATATTTGTGAAAGCGCAGCATATTTAACGTGTCAGCTGTGATGAATAAAATTATGTGCTCAAAGGGATTTTCAATGATTATATTTATACATTTCTCAGATTATGCAATCCCAAATTTATGAATAGACTGATTACCAGTGTGCAATCAAACTGTCATTTTTCAACTTCTGGCACCCATGGACCACGTTCCATGCTCCACCAGTATTACGTAACGCAACCATCATCAGTTATCACCTGTGCACAATGTTCCATATGACTCTCAATACAGAGGCACTCCTGAGTCACGTCCATTTATCATTGGCTGTTTGAGACGGCTTCATGAGCCGATCCACAAAGAAAATAATACAGCGTAAATATACAAAACACACTATTAATCACCAGTCATTATTCTGGAAAAAATGGGCACCAGTTTGCTGAAGAAATTTTGTTAACAAAGGTCATTATTTTGGTTAATTTGATTAATTAATCTATACAACCTTGAGTCATGTAATTAGCAACTCTTTCTAAGCACATATGGCACAGGTTAAATAATGGTTTCCTCGTCGAAGTGAAAGATGCTAGCTCTTCTCAGTAAGACGGGGGTGACACGGCGGCATTGTGGATAGGGAGCACGGCTTATAGCTCAGAGGCCAAAGGTGTGGCTCTCAGATAAGGCTCTGGCGTTTGACTCTTGAACTAGGTAACTAAATAGGTTCAGTGAATGTCTGACTCTACACAGGCATAGTGAGTACATGCTTAAGCAGCTCTGGCTAACAATGTTTTATAAATGTTTAAAACAATTACTTTTGTCCATGATAACACGCGGCACGATGACTGCTGATTTGTTTTTCAGAATATTCTTCCAGGCCAAAATCTATCATATCATATGTTGATGTAGCCTGGGTTTGGCCTTATTGATACAAACAACTTTCCCCAGGATTCAAAGACAGACAGATTCTTTAAGCGCTTCTTTACTGTAATTCAATCAAAATGGACTTTTCTTCAGTCTAGTGAAAATAATACATTCCAGAGGAAAAGTCGGCTTGTCTCCAGTGAAATTTAAAATTCAGGTTACATTGATTTGCATATGTCCTTAAATAGATGGAGGAAATTGGATTGGGTTCTGGCCATAATGTTACAATATGATACAATATTCCCCCTTTTTACTGTTTACATTAGAATTTTACAAAGTTTACAAACAGAGAATACACTGTAGGTGCATGCGCAAGAGTTCAGAACAGCATTGGCACAGAACTGGCTAACAAAACTAAACCAGTTATGTCGGCAATTATGCCACCCTATAAAACAGATACAGGTCAAGTTACACATGAAAAAAGTGTACACAAAATTATCCTATGCTATGCATCATATGAAAATATACTAAACATTCTGTAAGGCTTAGTGGTAGGGGGATGAGGTATCCAGAATGTAGCCTGACAAGGCTGGCGTTAAGTTTATAAGTCAGCATGAAAACAAGACAAAATCACAAGTACATAATCAACAGCCATTAAAAGAAAAAGAGGAAGCTGGGAGAGACACACATGGTACATTTGCATTGTGTACTTTAGCTTATGTGTGAGCTTCATTCGAATGTATCCAGCTTCTACTCTTCAAAAAAGCTAACAGCTAACAAGGTCTCTTCTCCCCCTGTTAGGCGCAATGCTCATACACATTACTTGCTAAGTAGCCCAACTTGCAAGTGCTCCAAAAATTGATTTCCTGATTTAACTAAGGACTTTAACATCAGACACAATAACAAACAGCAACACTTACAACCCACAGTACATGAATCTCAGCTCTTCGGGATATTGCCAATGGCAACCGTGCGGTTAATAAACAAATGCATTTATTTTCATGTGACAGAAAGGTTATGTTGGCTGTGTGTGTACTTCTCTGAATCCATCTATCATAATTCATCTGGGAATATGGAAACAGAGTAATCAATTCAGTTACTGGAACAGCGCGGTTCAGAGAAGGGTCGGGAGAGGAAGGCGCCGGAAGGGAAGAAAGCGTCCAGTGCAGCAGTGCTGAATCCACATAAGAAAGACATTTTAGGAAAGTCCAAATGGAAGACAAATACTTTTTTTTTAACTTTTGTGGCCAAGGAAAGACTTACATACATGGAAAAAAATACATGGGAAAAATAACACAGGCTGAAACTTAATCTAATGAAGTTAATCTTGTAAGGGCACATGAAATTCAATGAAGACTTTACAGTGCAACATGAGTATTCTCTGGTTTATTGGAGACAACCACCCATGTGATTCTAAACATGTTCTGAATTTGTGACAGAATTGCATATGGTCTGAAGTCCATTTTGATTGAATTGAATCTTAAAGAGACTAAGACTGGGATTCAATCAACATTTGTCCTTAACTTTTTTTTTTGTCTTTGACAGCCTTTCTTTTGCACCTTTCCAATGGTACTGCCAGGCGCTGCACTCACAAAGCTTTGAATCAGCCCAAGCAGTAAAGAAAGGAGGACAGGACAAAAAAAAATTGTGTTTGAGGAAGTACTCTGATTCCTGTTATCCAATGGAACAGGTGAGTGTTTTTGTGCATGCATGCATGTTTGTGGGTATGTGAGTCTGTGTGTGCATGCATGTGCATTTGCATATGTGTGTGTGTGTACATGGTTGTGTGTGTGAGTGTGTGTGCATGTGTGTTTTGAGTGCACGTGTGTGTATCACATTTTCTTCCCTCTCAGAAGAGGCCTTAAATCTCAGCCTATGAGAGCATTTGTTTTCTCATGCCAATGGGGAAGTACATGAAGCAGGAACATAAGAAACATGAGGGGGCAGGGTGACTTGGGGGTGGGGGGGGGGGGTTGAATGCATTCATATAGCTTTTCTCCAAACTGTTAGGAAGAGGAAAAGGGTGCACTTAGAGCGAAGGGGGGGGGGGGGGTGGGGGGGGTTGGGTGGGAGTGACTAAGTAGTGTTAGCCTTAATCCCAACTCTTAGCGCCCAAGTCACTCCGGCCTATCTTCACTTATCGGTACTGATATGGGCAGTGTGTGGCCAAAGCTCTAAGGCTCTTATCGTTTGATTAAAGCGTCTAAGCACTTGCACAAGATTATCGTAAACCTTGTCGTGTTTAGACAGAGGGAAATGCGGAACTAGGATAGTGTGGTTTATTAAGCCCCTGGTCCCCGGCTGAATAGAATTTGTCTCAGTAATGCCGCAAACAAGCATTTAATTGGAGATAATTAAATGTAAGCATGTCGTCAGTGCATTGTGATTTCAGAGCCATGGCGGGCTTTGTTCAATGCATTCTTGTCATCTGAGTGCTAATTGTGGTTTTTTTACAGAGGCAGTCCCACTTCAATGGCAAATTCACTGATATATGCTTGTCCTTTAAAGAGGTCAGCTTTTACCATTTCTGCCATTAAACAAAACCAAAGATAAAATACAAAAAAAAAAAAAAATCTTCATGCAATTTTTGCATTATTCTGAGATTACATTAATTGTGAATGTGATGGTTCTGGTTGGATTACAAAGAATCTGTTGTATGGTTTGTTCAAGCATAAGTGCACTGCCTGGGGTGTTTTTACTTTACATGTTTTTGATATGGAAAACAATACAGGCCATGTTGGAGACATATTTGTAGTTTTGTCAATATACATCATAACAGGACAAATGTAATGCAGATTTAACATTCACAGACATATTATCATCTCTGTGACACACAAGGTAGCGTCACAATATTCGGAGGTCTGACTTGGCTCATGGAGAAATGTTCTCATCCTAGGGCCATATTTATCAAAGCCCTAGGTGACATGTTTGCACATGCAATTACAGCGACATGATATGTGATTGTAGCAAAGAAAGTGCCTCAAACAATTTTTGTCTTTTTTCATCAGCAAAACAGTTACGTTTGTACAAAATGCTCTCATAAACCAAGCCCCTGGACTGGGTTGCATATGAAATCAGTGAAAGACACGTTCAGAGTATGCGCACTCCGTACATCTGCTGCCTCCTATAAAACCAGGAAATCTCTGAATACTGGACCTGTTTTCCCCAGTGGAGATAACCCTGTAGTGGCACGTAAAGGGTTAAGGAGTCCACTGTAGCTCCATCTTGCTGGAGCCACAGAAACCAGGGCTGTCTCTTCCGTAAGAGCGCTAAGTAGCAGATGTTCACCTGGCGGAGAAAGGACGTTTGGAAGCAAAGACGCCCCATATGCTAAGAGGAGAAGACATGTGATCCAACTCCTAGAGAGGTTCACGTGCCTTGCTGGTTAAAAGCCGCACGAGCGTAGGGGAGGAGAGCTGCAGAATGGCAGAGCAAGCAGGAAATGAGTCCAGTTGGAGATAAGAAACAGTCAAGTCCCCGAGAGTAGGAGCTGTAATGATATAGATATAAAGCCCTATACATCATTCATCAGTCATTGAGATTCTCAAGGAGAGAGAAATATAGGACATAAGGATAGCGGTTGTGATCCACAGAGAATACACACTGTGCAAAGCGTATGTGTATGTTGTAAGATGCCAAATCTAAGCAGACTCTGTATATGTATTGTGCATATGTTTCCCAATTATATTCTTCTTTTAATGACTCTTGGATATGTACTTATTTTTGTGATGCAAAATTTATTTCTATGGGCCAAGATAATAAACGTAATGTATTGTATCATGTACAGATATAGACACTGCAGTGTATGCATGGTAGATTACAATTTTTTACGACCTGCTCGATGTAATGTGTAAATGTCCATGCAAGTGATATTCACCTGTGTCAAGCCGTTGTTTAAAGGCAGTGTTTATCTCAGGGTAAATGAGGTAAAGCACGTTGTCTCATTTTACATAGCTAAACTATCCAGCACTTCGCCTGTAAGGGTTTTCATAATGTAAAAACTATGAAATAGTACCATGTCCAAAGAAAGGGTTATGAAGAGAATACCAACAAAACCTAAATTGTTACATACTGCAGTGCTTCGATAAATGATAGCAATGTCAGCATTGCCCTGTGGCCACATCCTTCTCCTGTAGGCCACAGAAATTGAAAACAATATGATAGTCAATATGTTAATTAATGTTACATGTACATCCATTCATGTTACTGTAAGGATGTAATTCATGCAAACAGCAAGTGAATTAACCAAAAGCATGGATATCAGATAAGCTAATTATATTTTTATTGATGAGACAACGTGTTTTGTACAAAAATGTAAAAGGAAAGGTTTCGTGTTTGTCTGTAATTCAGCATGAGTAAAAGTTAAATCGGGAGCAAAACAGTTTACATTGCAATTAACTGACAGACAGTAAGTTGATTTCAGTAGACACTAATAGGGCAAGCTATTTTTTAAAATCCCGTACTTTCAGTATTTTGCTCTTGACATCTTAACATTACAGTGTAAAAGACAACCGTAGCCTGGGGGTTTTTTCTGGAAGTGCTCATGTAGCAGTATTTTACTGCTTTTGCGTGCCATTGTCCTGCGTTAGCTGTCCCATGCATTTCCTTATAACTAGAAGATGCAGACATGTAATCAAATTGCATTGGGTCACGCGCTATTAATAACTCAGGCTCGTTAAGACCGTGGCACACGTTCTGTTGAAAGGAATTCTGAGCCCGAGCCTAACTCGAACGGAGAATATTCAGGATATGTTTCGCCACGCACCGTGCCAGGTACGCTCCTCACCACAGAAGCACTTGCCTTTCCCTTTTTTAATCCGAGGCGTATTTTGGCACAGAAGCAGGGCACGCTTATTGGAAAAACAGATACCAGACTTTACGGGGAAATAAATCAAAACTATGTCGAAACAGTTAACGGTTGGATAAATCGTTTGTTTACAATTTAATAGGCAGCAAAGTTTGTTTGCCTCGCGCTTTTTCTTTTGGCTACGGTTCGTGTTAATTGCCTATGGCAGTTCAACGGGCCAGACAGAGCATGGAATTGATTCACCAAGTACTGTATCCTGAAGTACCGTAAAACCAAAATTTTGAATGCTGACATTTACGAGCCGTAGTGCAGCATGCAAGCACACTGTCTTGGCAGAACGCAGTCCATGTATTATTGATAAGTTCATAAAATCTATCCATCCTCTTCCGTTGATTAGGAATTACAAAGGCTTTTGTTTTTTTTAGAAGTGCAAGACAAGCTCTTTGTTTTGTAAGTGTTTGCTGAACAGGAATTCGAGGCCGCTAACATTGTTTTGACAACTATAATTCGCCGTCTGTCATACAGCTGAGAATTTTTTTTAACCGTTAGTTACATTTTGAGTGGCAGGTGGACATGCAAATAAGAGGAAAGAACAAAAGGAACATTATTTAATGCGGCCCTACCTTCTCCAGGGCCGTTCTCACTGCGAGAGTCGCCCGTCTTCAGTCAGTGTCAGCAGTCTTGTCTGAAAAAGGCTCCACAAACTTAAAGCCCCAGAGATTCTGTTTTGGGTTTTCATTTGATGCGCAGATTAGTTGATTGATAGCCTTAAAACGTTTATGTAAGCCTTCGTAGTTATTGATGTTGCCAATTTCCAAATGTGTTAAAATTGGAGTCTCTTAAGTCAAATGTAATAATGGCACCCTTGTCAGAAATAAATCTTTTACTTTGAAACGTTTGTTTCCAGGGTTTTCCCGTTAAAGTGACAGTGCCAGGAGACATTCGTTGCACTTTTTTTCAACAGTTACACCAGATGTTCTTTAGTTGTAGAGTCACACTGATAACATTTAATGAATCTATCATTGTCTTACTTCCATACCCCTCATGTATCAAAAATAGGTTATCCTCTGTCCCATGTAACTGTAAAGTGGTATGTACCAACATTTTTTTTAAAAAAGTTAGGAATTTACATATTAGTGAGTGAATATGGGACGGAAACAAAAATACATTAACACTTGCATTTGTTTTTAATTTGTTATTCAAATTAAAGGACCCAGAGCTGAATTCAAGCAAGTCTCACTTTGCAACGAGGTGTGTGTGGAAAATGGCAAGTGCCCTCCACATAGCCGTTATATATAGCCTATATGTTTCTAAGAATATGCACATATAAATATACACCTTGTATGCAGCGTCAGTGTACACCTGAACACAGCAGCGGTGCAGAAACAGGCTTATCAGAAAACACAGTTCATCGTACCTTGTGACAATTGCAGCACAACAGCTAATGACAAAACCAAGTCCTGCTTCCATCAATGAGAAACAGGCAGCTGTGGTCACAATAGGCTAAGGAACACAGACACCGGGCGATGGAGGATTGTACACACACATGGCCTGGTTCGGTCAATCCTGGTTCCTGCTGTAGTGAGAGGATAGAGTTTGTCATGGTGAGAGCCACATGAGTCCATGGGTCCATCCAGCCGAGTGTCAACAACACAGGCTGGTTGTGGTGGCATAGTGGTGTGGGTGTCGTGTGTTTTCATGGCACATAGTTGGACACTTCATACAACTACAGCAAATTTTGATGGCTGGTGTGTTGTGAGGTGTGGAGTTTTCGATAAATCGGTTTCAGTTAAAAGGTTACAATCCTTGAAAGTTTAGTTCAACTTAAGTTCCAGTAAAATGGAGCCAGGAGCTCAAATTACTGAGGTTAAACTGTAAATAAATCATGAAGTGCTGCCAATCTTTCACATGTGCTTGTTAATAGCCATGGGATTTAGGAACAAGTTTTCTCAATGTAGAAAAGTCATGGTAATCACTGAGGCTATGTGCAGGTCTAAACTAAATGTTAAAAAAAACACACACACAGTTGTATTCTTTGTAGCCAGCTCTCTATTCAGCAGCTCTCAGGAGAGATTTAGAGCTGGAGCCGAAGCTGCCCAAAGCTATTCTCTTTAACCACTAAGCCTCGATGCTCTGGCACTGTCTTTTCATTGCCCATTGCAGAGGTCTTCTCTCTTTTTTTTTTTTTTTAAATGCAAGTTGCCATGAAAAATTTGTTAACAAAATATTTGCTCAGAAGAGTGTGCTGGGCCGGGTAGATAACCTATCTCTGTTTGAGTTTAGCTTCCCATGTTCTAAATATTCATCTTCTGCCTGTTTGGCTTATTGATTGGTTTGGCATAAAACTAGGCCTCTTCAGCAATGACCAAGGTCAAATGACACACACACACACACACACACAGGCGCGCGAACACACGCACGCATGCACACACACACACACACACACACACTTTCACAAACAGAACACCAAATAAGCAAGGATAATACAACCCATAGTTTGGTATATAGCTATTCAAAGCAATGTAGTTTTTTGAAAAGTATATATTTCAGTGACTGGTGAAGGTAAGATGTCTGCAGATTAAGCCTGCATATTATTTTAACAATATCTTCATGTTCCAAATACATGATCTCCCTATGTCTACAAAATTTCAGCATTTAGTGTATGTGTGTGTGTGTTTCATTTTTATGCCTGTGTATGTATATGAATGCATGGGTATTTGTGTGTATAGTTTTATATGACTGTGTGTGCATTTTGTGAGTGTGAATATGTCTGTATGTTAGAGTATGTATGTGTGTTTTAGTGTGTGTTTTAGTGTATATGATGGTGTATGTTGAGTATGTATATTTGTGTGTCCATATGATTGGAAAGCTGGTAGGACTTCCCTGAATGTATGTGTGTTTCTGTATTGTAATTTTCCATTACATGAGATCCTTTCACCAGGGGGCTGATAGCAGTGGATTAAACCACGGCGCACTGGCCCGGGGCGTCATCTCGCCACAAGCTCCAGCACCTGACACCTATGTGAGGTCACACACTGTAACACATGATCCCTAGCTCTGTCTGTCTCTTCCTCGGCGACATACCCTGACTCAAACTCACCAAGCACGTCAAAAAAGTCGACTTGGCTCTCCGTCGGAACACTGAGTCCACCCAGATGTTTGTTTCTTTGGAATTACGGAAGGAGGGAAAGGGAGAGAGGCCCGGAGCAGCGGACTGACTGGGATGTTCAATTAAAGTGGATCGTTAGAACGTTCCCCCCGGCATTAGTCTGAGTCTGAGTGCAGTACAGCTGCACCACCGTGAGCCTGCTTCCTCCATCTCACGCAGAAAAAAGTGCCACTTTGCAAGATTTAAGGTTCCTGCCAATCACCAGAAAGTAAAGGGTGGGGTAGGACTGGGGAAGGGCCGGGGGTGGGGTATTTGCATGACCGATCAGCGAGTGTTCCTAATTAGGCAGGGCTGGAGATTGGGGGCGGAGGCCTCCCACTTTCTCACTCTGATCAATGATATTGAAATCTGAAGGTTCTTTCAGGGGCGTTGGACCAGACTGTCGATACACATTCCTGTCAACACGCCCAGGACCCTCTGGCCTGTTTTTAAGCGTCACAGGACAGAGAGGGGAAAGGGGGTTCCTGATTCTTACCACTTTGATTCTACTTTTCCAACAAGTAATTACAGAGTCTGATGACCTAAATGGCCACTATCAGGTTAGAGGAGGCCATACAACAGCTTACATAAATCACTGCTTCCCTTTGACCTCATATACAGCTAACTTGATACATAGGAACAGGCAAATACACACACAGGCACAAACACACAGGCATGCATGCGTATATTATCACCTAGACAAGAAAAGAACCTTGTGTCTCTATTTTTTAGGTTGACACATGAGTAGGAAGACGCATGAGCTGCACACTGCCAGTGCTTCGAGTGTCTCTGACTCACATACAACGCATTAAAAATAGTTTGCGACTGAACGTTTCTACATGTAAAGTAACTCAACAATGAAATCGTCGCAGCAGGTGATGCTCGTGACCGTATCTGCGCGCTTTTTTGCGCGGTACGCTTGGAGTGTGGCCAGGGAGACCCATTATCCCAGCAAGGGGAGACGGGCAGAGGGGGCTTGAGCTGACATTTGTGACTTTTCAAAAGGCGGCCGGTGTTAATCGATAGGCTGCATCTGCTCCAGAGAGAGCTGTAGTGGGCCAAGGCAAGGTAAACACACAGCGTAATCCTTAAGCAAATGAGGCAGGGGGGTGTGTGTGTGTGTGTGTGGGGTGGGGGGGGGGGGGGTGGGGGTTCTGAGGGCTGCCTGCCTCTGCGACTGCCCCCCGTCTGTGCTTTATCTCATCAGTTCAGTATTAGCACATGGTATTTTGTACTCAAGTGCTTAACATCTATGCAAATCTCAGAACAGCCTCCCAGTTTTTTTTTCTTTCTTTCTTTCTTTCATTATTTTTTTATTTTTTAATGAGTGGCAGGAAACTGTTTATGGGCTGAAAATCAATGTGTGTGTGTGTGTGTGTGTGTATGTGCATGTGCGTGTGTGTGTGTGAATGTGTGTGTGTGCTACAGACACAAGCTGTGAGTGGGGGTTGGGAGTGAGTTGTCTGGAAAAGTAGAGGGAAAGTAAAGGTGTATTCACACAGCACCTGAGGCTAGCATTAGTAGCGCGGGAAGTCGTTGCTTATCAGTTGAGCTGTTGTTTTGCCTTAGCTTTGCGTCACTCGCTTTGGAGTGTGGGCTTGCGTCAAAAACAAAAAAATTGAGCTCAAGTCTTCTCTTGCCCACTCCCTTCACTTCAGCGGTATGTCCAACCCATCACAAAATGAAAGGGAGTGACACTGAAAATACAAGAACTATTAAAATGGAGAAGCTAGCAATAACAGTGATACCTGAATACTCTGCAAAATTCATTCTTAAACATATAATGGGAGATTTCTGATAAAGAGTTCAAATAGAAGACTGTAGGGCAGACTGGAAGGATTTCATTCACTGACTCACTAACAAAATATTAATTCAAAGGAACTAACCATGCCCAGTTATGTCACATATACTCGCTATCTTCTAAATCCTCCCACTATCTTCGCTATCTAAAGCTTCACTTTCATTTTTCAGATTGATCTTCATGTTTTAAGACAAGTGTTTACCCTCTGTAGATAAGACCAATAAACATCTTCCACAGCAATTGTTTTAGTTGTGTATGGGGACAACTAATATACAGCTCTACTCACAGGTGAATCACACGATGCTATACTCTCAGCGTCTTACAGTCAGTGCAAAGAGAAGAAGAAAAGAGTTGTAAATTGTGGTGAAATGATGAGAAAAATTTTTAATAAATTGTATTAATGTTCGCAAATACAGTGAGCAGTGCTGGCGCTGTGTGCATACAGTGGATCTAAGTGAACCACAGCCACCAAATTCAACCTTCCCGCTTTGTGTGATTGGCATGTGCCATAACATACTCCCAAGCCAATGTGGTGAGTTGCTCTTGGCACCATCTGAATGCACTTCAGTGAAACTAAACACCAATCACCATGGTGTTTAGTCCCCCCCACGCACACACAGATTCGGCATCTCTGAAAACTGCATGAAAGAACACAGGCAGTACCGTTCAACAGAGATAATGATAATAAACTCTACCTTTATAACTAATAAACTGTATATGTAATGCAGTGCATCATTAGCAAGTTAGTACGAAGAACACACAGTCATGAGATAAGCAGACTATAGCAGTGAAATAAGACACACAAATGCTGAAAAATCTACAGTTTGATAAAGCATCACTGCTTATTTGTGAGTGCAAGAACATTCTTCCCTCTCTGAGAGTGATGACCAAATTCCAGACACCCCCCCGTGACATCACCTTCCATTGTTACTTCTAAGTACGGATTAATCGAAACAATGTTGCCCCTCTCCTGGAAAAAGTCCGCGGACGCCGCGAGAGGCTTAACCGAAGGAGCGAAATTATTTATGCTGCGACCTTTCTCTGATAGGTTGAGTGATATACGACGTCGATGGCAGAGCCATCCGCATTGTGCCTTGCGTGCTGCCGGGGCGAGACATGTTTTTGCTCTGTATGTCCTCCTCCTGCCTGCGGAATTGCAGCTATATTAAGACAATTATGACGTGCTATTTTTTGCACCCTCTCCGTTTTTCGCTCCCTCATTCATCTTAAACCTTTTAATGACCCCAGTTGAAGGACTCGTACTTGGAAGGCGTTCTGCGGCATTCCAACACCAGGATCAGAGACAGAAGGGGGGGGCAGCGTTCTTTGCAAAATAAAGTCCCTGTGTCCTATAGAAATGACATAAATTGGAATACAATTGTACACTCAATATATTATGAATATCAGGGATGACATTTCAACACTTTGCTTATAAAGGCAGAGTAAGGGCAAATATACTAATAGCCCTTATATAATATAAATTTATCACTGCTACACCACAGTATATTCCACCATTGTGGGGTTGGATTGCTTGCCTTTTGTTGTATTTCACTGTACCGTTGGGTTGTAGTAGGCACTTTTATAGCGTTTCACTCCACTGTTGTGTATCTCTCTTTCAGATCTGAGGGGAATCTTTTTTATAGGTACATAAAAAATCCCAAGTGGCTTGATTGTTACTATGCATTACTTTGTTATGTTTTGAAATGTTAAATGCATCATTCCTCTTAATTTACAAGTTATTTAAAGATTCATATTAGAAGTTATGTTTGGGTAAAATTAACTCAAACACCTTCAATGGCTGCCAGATATAAACATCACTTAACCTTTATCTGAAGTTCTGTAACAGAAAGTGCAGGGCAGATGTCCTTCAGCTCTCAAAGAACTGGACACTTTTTCTTGAAGAGTACTCAAATTTCACACCCAAAACCATCAAAACCACCATAACAGTTTTCCAAGAAGAAGTGAAGCTGTTATGAATGTAAAGGACAGCCTAACTCCTTATTTGTTATGAAACAGTCATATAATTGCTTGTTTTTATTATTTTGTCTATAATTCAGGACAGTTTCATCAGCAGTCAGTGATATCCTCATTTCACCACCTTTCATTATTTCAGTCTTTGTGATATTTCTGCATATATGAAGCCATGATAAATGTAAAAGGCCCTAAAAAATTTTATTTTGTTTTGGTGTCGCTTCCCTCTGAACCTATTGGGATAGCTTTGATTTTGCTATATTTTATTAGATAACATTTTAGCCATTTTTGAACACAGACATTTTCACCCAATAATACTGAAACCAATCTTTTGTAAATTAAAAAAATACTCATTGAACATTAAACCTTTTTTGTAAGCAAATTTTGCTTACAAATTTTGTAAAAATAATTTTGCTTCCAACCTTTGCAAGAACCAACAGTGGGTTAGATCCCCACTGGAGACCGCTGTCAGACGCCATATCTACTAAACTTAAGAGTCCTCAAGCGCAGCTCTCTTTGAAAAGACAATAATTCCCTGTTTTAAAAGGTAAATAAGATGCTGATTTAATTTAAAGAGCACACACGCTTTCTGAGCTTTGTGCTTATGCAGATATCATTAATGATTATTGTGTGAACTGGGCTCTAAACATCGTATAAATAAAACTATTAGCACATTGGATGCTGAATTATATTCTGCTGCTTTGCATTGATGAGTATGCTTCCAGAGGGGCCACAGCTTCGAGTGGGGTTCATTACTTGTGCGTTTGACTGAGTGTGCTGACAGAACTGGGGGGATTAGCACCGTCTTATACTCCACCGCCAGCAGCACATGTGTAAGCCACATCCAGAATGTTAACACCGCTCCCCAGCTCGGCTTCACAAAGTCATCAAATCTGCTCCGGGATTTCGCAAGTCGAAATCAATTATCCAAAGAGACAGTTTGCAAGAAAGAAAAAAGGAAAAAAGGCATGCAGACAATATCCATTGTGTGTGTGTTTTTTTCCTGGTGAATTCTTCTTTTTTTTTCTTCTTCTTGAAATGAGTACAGTGGGATTACCGAGAAAGGGAGGATAAAGAGAGGATTATTTTGGTCCTTTGGTTTCTCAAGTGGCACCACTTTGACCGCACTTGAGTCTCCTTGTGTACAGTCTATCATCCTTCTCCTCCAGATTATGCATTTAACTAATGTCCTAGCTCACGTAGTGGTCATTAAAGATCCCATGGCACTTTTTGAGAGAGTAGGGGAATTAACCCCGGTGTTCAGGCAGATTTCCTCAGAACTGGCTCTGTCCTTCCACCCACCTAATCAGACTCTTCCTCTATTGGCTACATAATCCTTGTTACTTGTTACTACCTCTATTGCCAGGGTCGTCATTGCAAGACTAAACTGACTTCTCAGTTGACCTACCTGGCAGAATAAAGATAAAATTAAAGATGAAAAATAAAGGAAGTGCATGGTCTGTCCACAGCCACAGGCGATCATTCTGACCCTCAGAATACTGCTTCCTGTTGTGCTTTTGTGGTGTACAGGTGTTCGTAAATCACATGGGGTTTTTTGAATCACATGTTAACATAAAGGTATAATTCATTGGCTGCTATGACCTTTACCCAAAGAAAACATGTGTGGTAGAAACACTGTCTTTGCAATTGCTAACAGCTGTTAGCTACATCAATACATGTAGAAATAATTGACCCTTTCTTCATCAGATTTTTGACAATTTTTTGTGCAGTTACTACTATGAAATGGCCTTAGAAGTAGATCTGTCATTCTATAGGTCAACGGTACAGTAAATTACACATTTGTGACGAATCCTCCTGTCAGGGTGTGACAGGGTAATTTCCTGCCAGCTGATTGAGCGATGGGAATAATTGTATTCTCAGGCGAAGGTGTCTTAAATAACACCCCCGCGTTGTTCTGGGGTCTCCGAGATGTTAAGCGCTCTCTGTGGTTCCATCACGGAATGATTCATCACCCGCCATAGACAGGAAAGTCTGAAGGGATCAGTGACCACACACATGCTTTATACTAAGGACAGGATTCAATCTTAACGCAAAGACGCGCTTTGGCCTGGATTCAATCAGTACTGCAAAGGGGAAAAAATGTCAAATACACACACCTTTCTTGGTCTTAATATTTCTGGTCTGGGAATGTTTTTGTAGCTATCCAGAGTGCGTATTGCTTCTGAAATCTTGCTGTCACTTCTCCAGGAAGAAAAGGAGGAGGGATGTGATTTTAGATTTTCAGATACAGCTGAATTTTGTTCTTCTTTGCAAAGCCAATTTGACAAATTAACACGTGTTAGGGAAGAACGAATAGATTAACTATTAAGTTAATAAGGTCAAATGTTGATTGGCTCCATACCATTGTCTTTAAATTTAAGTCTAGATTGCTTTTTTTATTCCTTACTCCATAATTGCACTTTTGACTTTTCAGTAGTATTTAATACAGAAGAAGTAATATCAGATGACACATTTAAGAAGTACCATAAAATTGGCTTACACAGTAAAATGTTTACTGTTAATTCCACTCCGGTAGAGTATACAAGATCCCTCTTGGATTCATGCAAACTCTGATGCAGTTAAATTAACACCAAACACTGTCCTGTGTGTAAATTCCTTATCCAGTTGAATCTGAGCTGTAATCTTGAAGATAAAAATGTAAATGTGCAGAGCAAAGCAATAAATATGATGGGAACCTGAAATTCAGGAGCCTTGCCTCCTCTCCTCACCACGTTGTGCTCTCTAAACCTCAGCATTATATCAGCAGATCGAGTTCAGGCAGCGTGTTTCTGCATCGTCTTTTTCGCCCATTGCTGTTGGGTCATGACATGAGTCAGCCAACTTTGGAAAGGAGCTTTTTATTAGCCAGATGCTGATATTATGTGTGTGTGTGTGTTGTGTGTGTGTGTGTGTGTGTGTGTGTGTGTGTGTGTGTGTGAATGTGCATGCATATGTGTTTTTCACATTTTAACAAATTTTTCATGTGATCTACCTGGATCTGGAATGTTGTTATAACTTTGTTTCCCCACAATTAAAAAAAAATTTTTTTTTTTTTGGGGGGGTTCTTAACATGACACCCAAAAAAAAACTGGAATACAGAATTTCTGATTTGCATTGGAAATTGTGCGTGTAAGAGTGAATGTCCCTCTTAATTCTGAGGAGGCACTTAAAAAACACTTTACGTTTCTCCCGCATCCATCATTATGCGCTTCCCTCTGTCCCCGCCCTCCTCACCCACCCCTTCGCCTGAGCTCAGGCAGTATCTTCCAAAAAGGAGAAGCACAGCTGAAGCAGAGCCAGGACAGGGGCCTAATTAAGGCTGTTGTCAGGCCTGCTCTGGAGGACAGCAGTAAATCACAGCGGGACAGTACAGGGGGGCCGCTCGGGAAGCAGGAGAGGGGCGATTGATTCTCCATGGAGGTTGACCCCACCCCTTATCCCACTCCCCACCAACCTCCTACCTGTCCTCCCCTCTCCCCTACACATTATCTACTCCTGGCACCATTTTTAAGAAAGAAAAAAAAACTGGCATAGGCCTCAGGGTGTCTCACATTAAATGGCTTGAGAGAGAGAGAGAGAGAGAGAGAGCAGGAAGTCTCCCTTTCTTCCCACTCACGGCCCATCGCCATGATTTACGGCCCAATGTAACTCAAAGTTCATAAACTTCCCGACCCACTGATAGTTTATACAAGCCCAGTGATTTATTTTTGTCAAGCAACAGGACCGCAGGCCCATGTGACTGATAATCCTAGAGTCCTTGGTTTGGCTTCTGCTCAGTCAGTAAGTAGGTACACCATAGCCTCATGACAGGTTTCTGATGCTTCGTTTCTAAAAAGACATGCATCCAAAGCCGTGGCTCCCGGCCTGGCGCCCAGGATGGGGCAGAGATCGGCACCCAATGTTTGGCTCGTAAGCCATGGCAGCTGTCAGAGAGGGCCAAGGTCACCAGGAAGAAAAATTATACTTCATTTATTTAATTTCAACCCTCCTCTCAAGACTGAAACTGAAAAACTATTTCAAAAAGACTCTCTCTTCAAGATTGAGTTGAGTATGTCAGAAACAAAGTCAGTGCCAAAAAAACCAGCTGGATAGAAACTGTCAAAATATCCATTGTTCATAAATTATATAATGAAACGAGAAGATCAATATGCATACGCTTTATGAATATGCAACTCGTCAGTCGAGTGGGAAACATCTCCATTCATGAAGCACACCACAAAATGCTATTTTCAATTCTGGTCAGCAACAAACAACCCAGCCGACTGGGATGAGAGCGATATTTTTAAACATTTCAACGAGCATGACCTGAGCCTGTGACTGGAGGAAAAACTGCAGGTTATAGAGGAAACATGATACGGAGCCCCCTGAAAATAGTAACTGTGAACAATGTCCATTTAATGTGACCTCCATATATTACGCGGTCTTCACTGCCCCGTTCGCTCATCGGGCTGGAGGCCAGATCATCTCACCACACGCGCTTACCATATTTCCCCCTGTATCGGTGCTGGTGGCTGGGGGGTGGCGCGGAGGCGGGGGCTGGTTTCGGGTTCGGCAAACAGCTGTCTGGCGAGCGCCGGCGTGCAAGACTGTGCTACATCACTGTCACGCTCCCATCACCTGCGTTCTCTCCCTTATTCAACGCTCCTTCAATTCGTCAGCGTTTTTAGATGCAGCGTTTGACAAGGGCACGTCCAACAGATAGCCAATACATCATGCTTATGTCTCCCAGCGACAAGCCCCAGGACGTACAGCAGGGTTGCCTTTAGCCTTTCTTTTATAAACTCTTCAAGACAGGCGGTTTCACTGCATATATATATATATATATATATATATATAGTATTTTCCTGCTTTGCTGTCATTTGGTTGTTGTGCAAAGTCATGTGAAAAAAATTATTTTCCCACCTTGCTTAATTCAATCCAATTAAAGAGATAATTAGGTTTGACTGAATAATTGGTAAATACCTGGTAAAGAACCAGACCTGTGCTATAATGGAAAGAAATTCCTGATGACCTCTAGAAAAAACTAGTTGATGCCTACCAGGCAGGAAAGTTCAACTTTCCCCTGAAAAGGTTAAGGGGTGCTTCAGCACTGCCCAGCAATCGACTCGTTCACTTTAGTTCACAAACTTTAGTCACTCAAGACTTCACGCGGACTGCTGATACTATTCTCTGTCATCTACACCGGGTGAATTCTATTGCTCTTCACTCAGATCTAAATCTCACTTTTCATTTTCCTGTTGGTGGTGAGTGGGTAGTTAGTTTCTGCATCAGGAGGGGTTTATTTTTGGAGAACACCAAAAGAGGCCTTCGAACTACACTGCTTGTTCTCAGATCTTAAACGGATCTGTTATGTTGTGGGCAGCCATGTTGTGGGAGTCATTGGGATTAGTTTAATTTATCTTTATGGTAAAATTACAGCAAAAGACTATGCAGCCATTACAGTGATAAGGTGCACCCTACGGTGTGTGCATTGTTTCCTCAACATGGTCCCATATTCCAAGACAATTATTTCATTTCTAAAGCCTCACATTAGCTAGTAAATCATATTCAAAGAAATTTTTTCATGTTGTTAGTGATTCTTTTAGAGGAATATTTAGTAAATAAAATCAAATTAGAATACTATTGAAGTAAAACACGTTTTTTAGGACGAAATCCATTACTGTGTGCTGGAATTGTAGTCTCACCGTGGTTCAAGCTAACATGAACAGGCATGAGGTGAGGGGCAAACATTTGCCCTCGCCTTAAGCTTGACCAAAAATTCTGAGCCTATGCTGCACTCAACGCACATGCCGAGCAGAGGAAAGCGTGATAAACATAACAGCAACTGCAATGAGAGAAATATCTGCATCTCAGTGAAGTGGGTTGGAAAGAATCAGCTGAGTGGTCTAATCCCCCCCCCCCCATTTACCACCTTTTTTAACAAAGCGCTTCGCATGGACCTATAGGTGGGGGTATAGCTCAGTGGTAGAGCATTTGACTGCAGATCAAGAGGTCCCTGGTTCAATTCCGGGTGCCCCCTTTCGAGACCAATCCCATTTTAAACCTTGACAAATATGATTATACAAAATAATTTCAAAGTTGAAACCTTGTTAAAGATACAGGTTATGTAGGTATGCCAATCTAGAAATAAAACATACAGATCCTGGTTCCCCCTTGAAATCAACAAATTCTAAATGAATTGATGTATGGTTTTTGTGAATTTTTGTATGTATATTGTTAACATGCAGCATTTAACAAGGGGTATTGCTCAGTGGTAGAGCATTTAACTGCAGCTCAAGTGGTCCCAGGTTCAAATCCTGGTGTCCCCTTATATAAACAATATTTAATCCCTAATTCAAACATTGTCACTGGTCATATCAATTAGAGAAATGGCATTAGTCTGAGAATCACAAGATTCAATGTCCAAGTTCTGGTTTCCCCATATAAATATTTTCAATTAGGGTATAAAAAATGTATTCATTAAGATCAGGTTACATAAATGTGAAGTTATTTTTACTCAATAACATAGGTTTTCCATCCATTTCATGTCTGTTCCTCTTATCATAGATTCAGACACAGACAATGCAGTCTACAGATCTGCTCCATAAAGATTTTAAACTTTTCAATTTTAAAGATTATTTTCTTCATTTCCATTTACTTAGATTTTCATACATTTGATACATTTAAATAAAAACCATAGAAAAGAAACTGCTAGAAAGAAAATGGCTTTAATTCTTCATCTACCATAGGGAGTTTTAGAAAAGGAATAAAACACTGTCTTTCAGTTATTTCTTGTTAGGGACAAAAAGAAAAAAAATAATATCTTAAAGTACATGGACTAGGCATGGTAAAAAACCTTGAGATGAATGCTTGCCATTCTCAAGGTCATTGCTTCAAAAGAAGCCAGCATTCTTTCAAAAACCAAAAGTGACGAAACCTTTTACAATAAAATGCAAGCCTGTCGGTTTCTATAATGATAATGTAGTTATAACAATTAATATCAGCTCTTACTAACACCTAAGCTACTTCCCCTGATAAGTTACCAGCTCTTACTGGCTTCCAAAAACATGACAGTAATACAGAAGAATAAGATGGCAGTTACTGCAACGCTCAGATAGCAGAGGTAGCCTCCACTGTGCTTTGTCTTAAAAAGGGGGCATATAATTGTAGGTTTTAAAGGAGAAACAAAATTCTTACCCCCACATCAGTACCTCATGTTCACCCCAAACAACACCAATTTGTTTTGTGTAGCCGCTTCCCTCAGACTGAAACCCCCCAAAAAAAAAAAAAAAAAAAAAAATGTTTTGTCTGTGGTTTAATTTGGCTGCCATTGTGGCAATGAGAACATCACACTCCAAAGTGATTAGCCTTTGTTTTCATCACAACCCATTCAATAAATCAGACAGGGCCACACCTCAGTTAAAGTGGCCGGCAAGGATGTACATTAATTACATTTTAATAGGCTCTTCCACTTAATGTAATAAGGATAGCATGAAGCAGACATGAAGCCATTGTGTCCCTGCTATTTTTCCTTTTGTCGCTGTTGTTGTCATCACTGAGAGTGGTTGGAATCTAAATACTCCAAAGTGCAGGTAAAGAAGAATTGTCTGGTAAGCTTTGTTTTGGCAATTGCCTGTTGTTCAAACAGCAACGTAATCCCGGCTAATTTCAGATATAAACATGCTTAGACACTAGCAGGAGAACAAAAGGACCATTGAAACACTTTTCACAGCTCCAGTTTTCCAGGATATGCAATAAAACTCACTAATTCTGATGAGTAGCTCTCAGAAAAAGGTATGAAATGTACAGATTTTAACTGCTCAAAAAAAAATACGATATCCTATTCAATATTTGTCTCCAAAACATGAAGGGCTGTATTTACAACGCCTTCTTCCTTAAAATGAAGTACAGTGAGCTTCTTCCAGATAATTGCAGTGTTATTCTCTATAGTGAACTATTATTGGTGTTATTAAGTGTTGCAACTTGACATGATATGGATACGTGGCAGATATCAGAAGTAGTCTGGAAGCAGTTTTTTGGGCCCAGTTAGTTTCCAGTCTTTGTCTTACAGATGCTGACTAAAGGCTACACCCTCTGATTCATAGGAGTTCTTCAGCTAAACAAGGAGAGTCGTGACACAGGAAAGAAGTAAATTGCAGGAAACCATTTGCTGACACCCTGTTGCTTTTGACATGTTTGACAGATATACTACTTCTTAATGTTAATATTAAGTTCAACGTACTCACAAGGACAAAGCCAACTGTGCAGGTGAAACCTGGTGTTAAGTGTTGACCATATTCACTCATACAAAGCAAAGCAGGAAAATCATATCTATCCACATGCAGTAATGCTCATAATATGATATAACACAACTATTAAACACATAATAAATGTAACAACCATACAACACCTACAAACAGCAATTGCCATGGGTAGAAATCTGGTGATAAAAGGTTTTCCAATGTGAAAACAGAAACTATATACCAGCCAACTTATATGTAATACACACAAAATGTTACATTACATTCATGGAACATTGCAAATAGGTAAGACATGGCAATGTATTTGTTTTTTACATGCTATAATAATAACAAAAAAGCAATTTAAACATCAATATTTCAAGATTTTTGATTAATGGAGGAATTGCACAGGGTAAATATTCAGGGGACATTATTAAGCTAAAGTAGGCAGGATACAGGAAGAGATTTTTTTTTTCCAAATCGATCAAAACCTCATCACTAAGACACAAGGAGGCCACGAGGGTGGCTTTCTGTCCTCGCTGTTTTTGTTCTCACATTTGCTCATTTGGAGGGTGGTGAAGCTGTCTCAGGGTGAGATAAACTGTTTTTTTACATCTTCCAAACAGACATGGTGTTGACATGGAAATGGTTCAGTATTCCAAGCAGATCTTCCTTATTGGACACAGTCCAGTCTAGCCACGCCCCTCCTCTAGCGCAGGGGAGTGATGTTTTCATTGTTAGTGGTTTGACACCGCACACCCTGTCACAGTTCTCAAGAAAGGATGCAGCTGCTCTCAAGTTAATCTCAGTCCTCCAAAAAGACATAAAAAAGAGAAAATCACACAGGATGTGTGTCATGCAAAGACCAAAAAAAAAGGGGGTCTTAAAGGTTTTGCTCATAAACCTCAGCAGGGCCCCGGGATGGGAGTTAAAGAACAGGACGAGACAATGACAGATCGGTTCCACATAAACACCGACAGGAAAAAAAAAACAGCGACACCAAGATGTAGGATGTACAGAGGGGAAATAAGATCAAGCTGATTGCGCAAGAGCAAGAGCAGCACAATATTCTTTTCTTTCACTGCTACATCTTATGCATTCGTGTAATTCAAGATTTATGTGGATGTGAAAAAATATTTGATCATGCTGTACTATTAACTTGCACAAGAATGGCAGTGTGTACACAAGCATAATAAAAGCACATATCTGCATGTATTCACATGTCCTATGGATCGATACTAACATCTGAGTACATAAATATGCATCTGAACCCAAACTCTATATATGTTCATTTTTTATGTCTGTAGTTGTATTCATGAAGAATATTTTAGTCAAAGTATTTCAGGATTTAAAAGGTCTGTTGTTAGTGGTGTCTTGTAAATGTAACTGACCCAAGCCATAAGGCAGAGTCTTCCACTTGTTACAATGCTGTTCACAGATAAGAGAAGCACTCAGAGTATCAACACAGAGTAAAAACAAACTTTACATTCAAGCCAACTACAGTCTAATTAACTAAAGTTCTGTGGATAGCAAGCTTATACATGTGTTACATTTTTGAAACTCTTAAACAATGTCAGCTGGTGAAATTATTAAAGCAAAATGTTGAAAAAGAAAGTATGAAATGTAACCACAAGGCCAAGGCAGAGATACAGGTGGGCTCTGGAGGCATGAAAGAATGAACACATTAATAATTTAGGAACTCCAGGCCTTGTAAATTTAAACAATGTGACAGATTCAAGACTGTTTTCCTGTGCATGAGGAAGTGGTGTTGCCACCCTTGGACAGCTGTGTGAGCCGCGAGAGCCGCTCCTGCTGACCGCGGAATGGCGGTTCCCGTGTACGGAAGGTGTTCGGGCCCGGATCCTCTGCTTTTCAGGAGGGCCTGAGCCCAAAGCTTGCCCGGAGGCATTCGCAGCCCGGCTCCACAGCGCGACTAAATAAAACATCGCTGCGGTGTCACTCCGAAAAGGCTGTGACCCTAGAACAGGGAAAAAATGCATCATTTATACCAGCAAACAAATAAGACGGTGAATGCGAAACTAGACGAAGGCCAGGTCTGTAGGCCCCTTGGCCGATGTGTCTTAGACACAGTGCAGCAGCTGTAGGTGCATAGGTTATATCTGAAAATGGTATTCTTCTGAATTTCACTTGATTTGTAAAGGTGAAAACATGATTTATACAAAATCATTTTTAAATATTCTTAAGGTTTCTCCTCTTCTTATCTCAAAGTGCATTTAGAAACAAAATATGTAAAATATTAATTTATTATTTATATATTGTAAATTATTTCATATGTACTCATTTTAATTATTCACACAGGCTGTTTATAACTTAAAAGCATTTTTTTTCTTTTGCACTGCTGAAAATAGGTAGTAGTGGGGGTATCATTAGTTTGTATTTTAGAAATTAGAGTTTTGACTTTTTGTTATTTAAATGATGAATATTTAGTTTGGGGAGTATTTTTCTTTTTAATTGCTTCCTTCCTTCCATCACACCTGGATCTCCAAGGACAAGCCCAAGAGAGTATCATCCTGTTATTCTTCCTTAGAAAAGTTAATGAATACAACAGTGTGATTTTCCTAAAGTGCTGTGTTAGAACAGAGAGAGAGCGTTATAATCAAATGAACTCATACTCTCTGGTCACCCATTTCAATTCACACATTGTTATGGTGGCAAAGCTTCCATTCTGATAGAATTCTAATGAAAGTAAGCCTTCCATTCTGATAGAATTCTAATGAAAGTAAGCCTTCCATTCTGATAGAATTCTAATGAAAGTAAGCCTTCCATTCTGATAGAATTCTAATGAAAGTAAGCCTTCCATTCTGATAGAATTGTAATGAAAGTAAGCCTTCCATTCTAATAGAATTCTAATGTCAGATCATTAATCAGCTTCACTCACAGCAGACTGGCAGAATCTTTTTACAGCAGTAGACTGCTTATATAGGGGTACCTGAAGACGAAGATTTAAACAAACCAAGTCATGTTTGTGGTATGGCAGTTTTGTCTCAGTTTTAACTGTTTCTGTAGTTATTTTCCTTGTCTGATTTTACAGTAGGAAAGGGGAAAAGGCATTCATTTTCTGGTGTTAGTTGAAGGGATGACAGGTGTTAACCGATAGCAATGGCGACTGTGGAGAGGTTAACACATCAACACTAGCAGTACACCGGCCTTGTGGCTAGGACACAGTGGTGCATCTCCATGGTCTGATGCTAATTTTTTACCCTGTTTTCCTTATTTCCTTGGAACAGGTTGCCAGGTCATGTAGTTGAGGCTGAGACCTTTGGTTTTTCCAGGGTTAATGCAGCACTAGATACACTAGGCTAAATCACAAGACTACTTGGCCTGAATGGCCCGTTCTCAGTTTATATGTTTTTATTCTGAAATACCTCAGTTGTAACCCCTATCACTACTGTTAAAACTGATAAACTGCAGATGACAATGTGAAAAAGATAAATAGTCATCTCAACAGTTTCCATGTTGAAATAGGGAGTTAAAAAAAAGCCCAGCCAAGGCTGTCTTCTCTCTTCGTATCCCAGTAAGGTCACCAGCGTCTCTGACCTTCACAAAAACTATTTTGGAAAGAAGGGAAAAACCCTTTGTTAATTTTTTGCTGACTTAAACCCATTGAAATGGAAAAAAATGGCACCTAGTCCGTTTGCCCTTCAGCGGCGTGACCAGTTTCACTTGTGGACCCACGTCCCTCCCTCGCCCAAGTGCTTCTGCGTTCAGCACCATCGAACCTGAGAGCGTTTCACGCATCTGTGCCCAATCAGCTCCGATCTCCGCCGTTAGCGTGCGAGGTGCGTGAGCTCGCCTTCCTTACCTCCCCGCTTAAACTGCAGTTAAACAACTGCCGTGTTCCTCGCACCTTAATTATTCCTGTCCTTTACAAATGAACAAACTAATTTCCTTCACGGCATAATTACTGTACACTGTGTGTGTGGCTGTGTCACCTCAATTTGGTTCTAACCATCTCAATTTCCTCATAAATCATTTTTTATGGGCCGTAGTAAAGCTGTGCCATTCAGCCTGGCGCCATTACTCATCTAACCATGGCAACATGCTGCAGGACTTTTTTTGTCAGGTCACTTTTATTTTAGAAAAGAATGAGGTTTCCTATCCCTCACTCTCACTTGTAACAGGAGTTGATTATTACCATCAAACAGATATCCAAATATCAGTTTGTTTATTATCAAGTTGTTTCATGAGGCCACTTTTGATCAGTGCATCGTAACATAACTGCAAGTATCTGTGAGACAATGGCTAGGTGTCTCAGTGGGTATAGTGTCACATTATTTCCTAACTTAGTCACACCAAGCTTTCTACAGTGATCTATATATGTAATATCATTTTTTATGGCAACCAATGAAATCATAACACAAATACTACATGGCTTCAACCTTGCCTATGAAAATAGGTTACCTTGGTACATCCATGCCCTGGGGTGTTTTTTTTTTTTTTTTTTTTTTTTTTGTTATACCAGCGGTACCTCTTCTTTGTTCTGTAGATGTTTCTTGGTGAATAACTACTAGTATGGGCAGCAAAATGCAAAATACAGTATTATGTGTCTCCTCTTCTTAGAACACTGTAACACAAAGAATAAAATATTATTTGTGATTGTCTATACATCGAAAAAAAAAAAATTTTTTTTTTTCAATTTTAATTTAATGGTACGTTTTTAACAAAAGCAACATGGAGGACATTTGTTATAATCATATAAATTAATGGTCTTTGTGATAAACATCCTTTCAGAGCCAGGAGGATGACCCCATGCTGGAGATTTAGCGGGATTCTCCCTCTTTCTATGGTCCTATGGACAGGGCTAACCTCCAACCGCAACAAGATATAAACGCTAACAAATATTTGTGAAACTGACAGTGGGATTTAACTGAGATTAAAATTAATATTTAAAAAAAGGTATTAACAGAATTCTTCTCAGCATTAAAATACATGTCCCCATCCAAAACAGGAGGACAGAAAAAGGCAACAGAGACATGTTTTCTGTTTTTGTATTCCTTCTTGGATATACCTTACCATTGTGTGTGTGTTTTTTTCCCCAATTGATTACTACCATCTACTTTGCCTGCATATATTTCTATGAATTCGTGCTCCTGCAGTTCAAGAAGTACATTCATATTGTGGGAGAGAAAAAGTATGATTCATAACCAAGATTTGAAGCCATACTTTATAACTAAATGAAAGTAAGAGATCTAAACAGCAGTGTTGGAGGATCATGGTGTCTGATGGTTTTTGTGACTAGTTTAAGTCACTCTTTGGTTGTTAGTGTGAGTTATTAGCAGGGGCCCAATGAATATACTCCAATGAAGTCTCTTTGCAAGTCAAAATTGTACCTTTCAACAAAGTTTATTTTTTCCTGTTCTGTGTGATACATGTTCTAAACAGAACAGCAAATGCCCGTAAAACAGACTGGAGTTGATACCTATTGTACATGCCCTTAAAGAGACTAAGCTGGAGTTTGACTTGGGCTCCAGTCAAGGTTAGGCTGAAAGAGTTCTTACACCTGGTTACCAAGGCCTAAACTGGCTGGTTACCCGCAGTAAACTGAGCAAACCTGCAGACACTACAGCCCAGCACAACAGAGCGTTTTGATCGCAATGGATGAAATGACATACACTCAAAAGCTTTAGGTGGTGTTTGCTTGGCTTCCAGAGACACAAAGAAAGCCTTTTCTTCAGCAGCATAATTTATGGTGATTTCTCTTGATTCACATGAAAAAAGTCTCACAAGAGCTGTGACCAGGTGATTAAATTAACCTTACTTTTTTCTTTAAAACATTTCTGTTTACACATTCTATAATAAACATTATTATTATGATGATGATTATTATTATTAACAGCAACAACAACAACAATAATGATGATGATAATAATAATAATTATATAAAGTTTTATTACACAATAATGTGCTTATCTGCTTTTATTCATATTCAGTGTTTCTATACTGTCACATGTTAGCTGATATTGTCACAAGATTTTACCTAGCTCTGCTATTTCCTTGAAGTGTGTGAGCAGGACCGCGTCTCTAGTGCCATCTATACTGTGTGTGTTTCTCTCCTCCGCTGTCAGGTGCCGGCGGAAGGACAGAGAGGAGTTTGAGATAGCCGTCTTGGGACTCGATGAGTGTCATTGTCAGACACACACAAAGGGCTTCCTTTCTCTTTAAAAAGGCATTTGCGCAGTGGATTAAGGACTCTCTCGACTTGGACCGAAACCCAAAATCTTCTCTATCTCCGGAACAACAGCGACGGCACTGTGACGAGCCCTCTCCCAGGTGGCCAGTTGAAATAATTAGGATGACTACTTGAATGAGCATCTCCAAGACTTGTTGTAGTGACTCCACTCCCTGCGAAGCAAGACGCTCTGTCCTATTAAATGGCTTTCCGCTAGTAATTGTCTGTCGTAAGCATTCTCCAAGCGACGTTTCAAAAGCTCATTGTTTTCCATCTCCAAAGGACATTTAACACAGAGGCTTAAACAACACAGAAATAAGCTGTTTCACAGCAAAAAAATAAAAAAAGATCCCTGTGTATATCAAGTGTCATTAATTAATCCCTTCTATAATAATGCAAATCTTCCTCCATTCCTTCATTGTATTCATTTATTTCTCTTTGTAGGAATTACAAGTATTTTCTGTGTTTGTTCCTCTCCCCTCTGGTGCTCCGTCCACATTGTTGCTCAAACCGCAATATTCAACTGAACGTGCTATCGGCCGAACCCATTTATCCTTCTAATTAAGGAGAAAACGACTGTTTAGCTGAATGTATTTTTTTCCCATTGACCCCTGAAGACGGGGGGTGGGGGGGGGAGGTTTTGGGGGGGTTCTCACTTATCTTTTCTTCTAGATTACCAAACAGTGTAATCCTATACTGGATATGCTGGCCAAGCAGTCGAAAAGATAGGAATGCTATATATAAATTAATTATGTTTGTGGTGGACTGTGGGCATACACTTCTGCTCAAAGAGGTTAACTGCACAGTGCGAACGTATGCTGAACATTGACAAGATACAAGTTACATGTCTTTGGCACATACCCATCCAACATTCGATAATAAAAGGTTTTGGATCGACTGAAAGGATACAAGAAAGAGGACGCAATCTTGGAGTTCATTAAGTGAACCTCTATCAGTCTGAAGATTCACAAAAACTGGCACAGGCCAGAACTGGATTGACATTAATCATTCAGTGTGAGAATACAAGTCCCAGTTCATTTTCATAAAAAACTCAAGTTGGTATAAAAATGTTGGTGATTTCTGAACTGAACTAAACAGTTTATAACTGAAGATATAATTTTGCCTCAAGGGTAAAGGAAACATTCTGGACCAGCTACTTGTAAAACACCCAAATATCTAAGTGCAGAGGGGACAGTGTTTTGGTTTACCCCTTCACTTACACCTAGCAGTAATCACATTATTAGTAGCAGAATTTACAGCAGAAATAGTGTTACCAGTAGTAGTAGTCATTGTATCAGTGATATTAGTCACAGCAGTAATTGCTGTTGCACCAGTTGTTGCTCGTCTTTACTTGATTCCAATAATTGGAAATTGCTTTATCACTAAGCATGACAGCATAATATTTAGATGAAACAGTGACATGTTTATAAAGTGCACATAAATAAGTGGATGAGTGAGAGAGGCCCGGACAGCGCAGTGACATGTGTCATGTAGAGGCGGTGAAATGCAGCAGTCTCTGCATACAGCTGCCGTGTGTCACAGGTAACAGATGGGATTGTGATGTGAGGGTGAAGGAGGGCCTGTTCAGCCCTCCCATAGTTTATGTCATCAGATTCATTCAAAAGCAGCTTTCATATTGGAATTTTTCTACAAACTTCCCCTTTGCTCTGGGGTGAAACTGTACAGTATTCCACCTGGGAACTGGTCATGCACCACTACACTGTAACTTGAGCTATAAGCCCAGCTCCCGAACCATTATACTACACTGCAACCTCTGAGCTACAAGCCCAGCTCCCTAACATTTATACTACACTGTAACCTCTGAGCTACAAGCCCAGCTCCCTAACCATTATACTGCACTGTCTCTGTATGGTATGAATCCAAGTGGTCACTGTGGTGTGACATCATTGTGAAGAGCAGGAGAATAAAGAGATTAGAGCCTTATCCTAATAAAGCATATCCGAGTAGGAGTACTGATCCAGGATCAGGTTCCCTCCTGCCCATATCCAAACCTTAATCCTGTATAAGATAAAAGTATAGCAGACTTGCTCATCTCCGTTACAAATCGTAAATTACCCATTATGATCCAACAGACAAAACTGATCCCAAATCACAGCCCTTCATGTACTACCTCAGAGAAAGTATAGTGATAAGCAATAAAACCACTGAACCTGAATCAGTTTATCAGCTCAACACACTGAAGGACTTTCTATCTATACAGTAGTGCCATCTTGAAAAGTCAGTTCAAGATTTTTAATTTTACATTATTTATTTATTTTTTTAATTATGTTTACTACATTATAACTTTATCTTTCAGGCCTGTGCACATATTTAATGACAGTGAATTACTCACAGTAAAAAAAAAAAAAAAAAAAAAGATGCAGATTATTTTTAAAATCATCTTCTGTGCAACTCAAATAAATCAAGTATAAACAGCAGAGCATTGAATGAGTGAATCTCCTGTTCATTGAGCACACAGACTCATTTACTGATCGCTTCTGTTTAAAAAAAAGTGTTACAAGATTTGACAGTCCACCTCCTTAACATTTATCAGAGACAGACAGCCTTTTAAACTTCCCCATAATAGATTATTAAAGGCAGGAGTCAAAAACAGAAACTGTATTATGTTTTAGCTGCATATTGTTGAATTTTATTTGGGGTGAAACAGTCAGAAATGTTCATTATTATATGTTCCCATTAAACTTCACTAGCATGGTTCCTTATCACTAATTAAAGAGATTTATCCCATTAATGGAACCAATGAGGAGTTCATATTCAAGATTTTTTTTTTATGTTGAAGGTTAAATTAAAAAAGAAGGAAACACTCCACATTTCATATTTAAACGCACACATTTTATTGCCATAAATCATTAATGCCTGTCTTCACATAAACTTGGGTGGGCTGAGTTCACGTGGCTTTGTTTTGTTAATTAGACAATGATTAAGTATCTCTTCTCTCGAGACCTCATTGTTCTCATGTGCATTTTTCCCAGAAAATGACCCTGGCCTATTCATGCTCCCAACTCAAGCACAAGATTTGCAAGTACGAGATGATCGCTTAGGACAAATGGGACGTGCTTACGGTTCTCGAGCAGAATCAATGATGTTCTAAGTGATTTTATTATTTTACAGCTGCGCATTTTGAATATCAAACGGAGCTTCTGCATCATGATGACGCCATTTATGAGAGACGCTCGTTAACCCATCGGCCTTTCTTCCTTCTGTTTTCCAAGGAGCCCATGAAATTCTGCAAGGCCTTCATGCACAGACTGCTCCTCTGGGTCTACAGACACATTAGCCAGCATTCAGGACTAGCATATAAAAGGAGGCAAACAAGGAGGAGAAACTGATGTGAAACAAAGCAAACAGGAATCTTTTGTCCCATGTATAATTTGCTTGAGGTAACCAAACTAGCCTTAGTGGTACATCTGACTATTGTTGAGTACAAAGACCCTGTAAAATTACCCATGGAAGCATTATGCATAAGAAAGCATGTTCAAGAGTTATGTCATAACTGAACAAGACCTATTAAAGTATCAAATAAGTCCTGCAGAGAGAGAATTATAGAACTAATTCATGACAAGTAATTATGATTCTTTCAAAACCCAGTCAGCAACATTCAGTGTAAGATTCATGAAGAGCAGTTTGTTCAGAATTGTATTAATGTTGAATACACATGACAAGCATTGGTGGGCGTTCTGTATTTGAAAAATGTAAAGACCTCTTACATGAATTTGATGAGGCAAACATCAAGCAGGCCTTACAGAAAAAATGAAGAGCATTTGTGCTTGTGCATAATGTAAAAACATACTCTGTTGAAGCTGTGAGCTTACATTTGTTTACTCACTAGTCACTACTGACTACCAAATTACGTAAATGGGAGCTGTAGACCATTACGTGCGATCTCATTGGCTGTTTGTTTTCATAAAAATTAAGCTTGTGCATAAGTCATCAAGTAAATTATGTATATGTCATTTCTGCAACACCATGATAAAAAAATAATATCATAAACAAGCCACAAACCATGTTTTTGAGGGATTTTGACAAGAAGAAATACTGTCCATTTTTTCAAAATCTATCTGAGCATATTGCTATTTAAGAACGTGAACATTGTGGTGCAGCTACATGTATGTCACCTCATTGCTAAAACCAAGGGCCGAATTGTCAATGTGGGCCTGTATGACATGCACTCAGTGATACGGTGATAGGATTGCCAGTGTCTATGTGATCAAATGTAACATGAATTTGAAATTTGTGAAGATAAGCAAATATGCTTACTTTCAGCCACGGTAATCATGATTACATGGCTTTCATCAGGGCTTTTGGAGAAGGCCATAATGTCCCACAGAAACACGGGTGTCAGGGGCAGTCAAAACACATTTGAGACATGCCTTGGATAAACGGGATGAATGGGGGTTACTTTTAGCTCAAAACCTTGATTAGAGCAGGTAATTTTTTTTTTTCGCCATTTTTCAGATGGATTTCTCAGTCCACAGCAGCTCTAAAAGGCTTTGGGATTTGTTTCAGAGTCTCTCTCCACGGCATTTTGGGTCCTGATTACACTCTGGGTTGGTGGAGTGGACATGTTGAGCAAGGGAATTATTATTATCATTATTATTATCATTTCTAAGCGGAAGGCGATTTTCGCATTTTTGTCTCCTCAAGCTGTGGCTTTGTAGACTGTGATGATGATAGCCCGGGGATGAAAAAAAAAAACAACCAGTTAGAAACCTTAGGCTTTTTCGAGAAGGGCCGCATCAGGCTTTGGTCAGATTTCACTAATCCTCGACTTGTACCTTATTTTACCGGAATCTGCATGCCAACAGATTAATACAATAAGCAAAGATAATTCACATTTCTAAACAGTCATCTCTCAAATCTCTGAAATGCTTGTGGAAGCTACCTTCAAAGCCCCAGATTAAGGCAAGGGATCTGGTGCCTTAGCCCCTCTTACTGTATATATTAGTGGTACCGTTTTAATTTTTTTATAGATAATGCTGCTTGTAGCGGCATCATCTGCGTGCTGCACAATCTGCCCTGGATGGATGAAACAATATCATACAGCCGCGGAGAGAACCCTGTAATCTATGTGATACGGCCACCCCCCTGGGGTCAAGTGTTTAAGGAGAGCGTTCTTATGCCAACATCCGTAAAGGGGGATGACTGAAGCATCGCATGCCATAGTTTACATGTAGGATTCTTGAGTTTCACCCTGTCCCTGGAAATGTATTAAACGCTCAGACATGTGGGGTCATTTTTAGATTAGGAAATGAAAGCCAAGGAAAGGATCCGATTGTGTGTTTCAAGTGTTTATGAGGACCCAGGGATGGAGGGTCACGGTGGGGAGGATAGGTGCAGGGCGTCTCCGCTGTCACTGCGGTCTCTGACAGACTGATGGAAAGGTTCAGATCTCCTCAGCCTTTTGGAGGTGGTCCCATCCAGTGCCTTCCAGACTTACAAACATCACTACGTGCTACTGCTGCTGCATTTATGGCAGAAAACATTTAATGCAATAGAGAAAATGTGTTGTGAAAATCATGGTTAGTGAAAAGTCATAGAATTTGATTTCTGTGATTTAATTTAATTTTTACTGGATGTACACAAGTGCATGCCTGTCCTGACTGCACTGGGTGTAGCAAGGGCGTAGGTGGGATGTTTTCCATATTCGTAGGGGGAGCATCCAGGATCAAACCAGTTCACTCCTGCCCCAGTATCAGCAAGCAGTAGCAACAGCGTCATGGGCTGAGCCCAGAGGTCCACATCAGCGAGGCAACAATTATCCCAGCCTTTCCTGGGATAGTAGGGGTATATACCTGTTGAAAGTTTGTTAGTTCATCGCTCCTCCTGTTCGGCCAGGCACCTGTAGGTGGACAAGCCGAACGTAGGCTGGCTGACTGGGGAAAATAGGCAGAATGTGATTAGTGGTCCGGCCAACTACATGAAAAGAAGTAAGGGCCAGTCGTCACGTGAGTTGGAGAAATCACATGCCACGGCTTCCTCCTCCTGAGTCGGCAGAAGCAGTTGGGCTAAACTCTTTTGCTGTGGTCAAGGTGGGAAAAGATCCCGAAAAAAAATGTCTTGAGGTTTCACTGCCCCATCATTAATGACCAGCATTAATATTGTGATATCGTTTTATAGCATGGGAGTAATTTCAGATTTTCATATGAACAAAGCTGAAGTGGCTTACACCAAACTTTTCTTGTTTTTTTTTTTATCAGATGGAGTCTATTGCTTTGTTTTTTCTTTCATTCACAGACAAAATCAAACAAATGTCACAGATGTCACAGATGAATGAGCCCATGTGTAGCCTTTGTGCTATCCATGATTTTTAGCAATTTGTGTATTGCTATGGGTCACATGTGTGCATATATATGTTTCCATTGGTCAAATAAATGCAACATTCCATGATGCTAAATGATTGGTTAATGGCTCTCACCACAGCGAATCGCTGTCAACAAATCCCTGTCAACAGTGTCCCTCAGGATTCCCTGCAGTCCTCAGCACTGACTAAATTTTCTTAGAAAAGCAGGGAGTGGGACGGTTCCTGTGAACCTCCCAAATATATTTGGTACCATTTCTACAGCTGCGGAGGCGCTGGCCGTGGCCTTGGTACGGTATGTAATAGAAACCCTACGTGCCCCCTGCGCATGGATAAAGAGTCAGTATCACAAAGGGCACTTAAGCCAGGATCAACAGGTCAACAAACAAAAAACAAAACCTTGCCCTCATCCCCTCTTTCATTTTTCACTGCTCAAAGGCCATTTAACGAACCTATGCCAGCCCCTTCTGATCTCACATGCCATGTCAGTTGTGAGCGCTTCACCATCTCATGACCCACTGAGCCTGGTGGCGTTGGGATGGGAATGAGTGTGGTTTGGGGGATATAAGTTCTAATATGAACCAATTAGCTTATACTTTAACCATTGGCCATAATAGGGGATATGTGGTCAGACAAAGAGAACTGACTACAGTGAGAGGCATCTTTAAACACAATGCCCTGGCCTCTACTCAATTAACCTCAGCCATGGGTGAGAACAATACAAAGACATTTATTCTAAGGAAAACAAAATTGGTTATTGAATAGATACATGCTGTGCTTTCAGGCCATTGCCTAATTGGTAGGGGAATTGTAACAGAAAAAAAATGAGAAGAATATCTCTATAATTAATTAGTCCACTGTGTCAGACATAAAAACGGATGTATGAAAGAGTAACACTTAAGAGACATTTTATTGAATTTGCGTAAGGTTTGAAAATTCTGATACAACAGTAAATCTATATTCATCTATATATTTTTCAGTTATTCATGTTGTGCATTCATCTGTGGCTCAATCAGGAGAGTAGCTATGTTTTCAGATGTTTGTTGTCTTGCCTCACCACAGAGTGTAAATATTTAAGCCCAGACCCTGAGCAACCATATGTGATCATGTGATCTCTGTGATCTGATACTTATATTTCCAAATATTTTATTCAAAAACAATTTTGCACATTACTTTTCATCATTACTCCTTTAGTAAAAGCGTATGATAATAAAGGTCATAAAATCAGTAGCAACCAGTTAGCACAGTGGTTGATTCACTTAGATTTCAAATAAGGGGTGTTCATTTGCATGTGCAGGCAAAGTGGGTGGGGATGTTGCTATTCAGTCTTTGCAGCTGATTACCAAAGAATAATACTGTGAACTGCATCAGGTACAATAAGCCAACCAGCTTCCAACTGCACAAGTACAACTTCAGTACATCTGGGCTCAAATAAGTATGGGTTTAGGTGTGTGCAGTTCAAAAAAAAATCCTCAATGACATTATGGAGCAAAAAATTAGCCAGCTAGCTAGCTTTGGCATGTAGCTGACTAACTAGTGGAGTAGCCTAGTAACCATACCACTACAGACCACTACTAGATTATTTTAAACCTAAGGCCCCTAAAGTTATGCCTGGCTTCATTGTAAAAAAATTTTCATCACTTTTTATTGGACCTCCATAGGCCTCCATTCATTTGGCTAAAGCTAAGCGTGAGTCCGTTGAATTGTTCAGAGCATTTCACTGGAATGCACAGAAAACAGAAATGAAAATGCCACTGATACATTGTTGCAAATTCTATGTATAACTGTGGCTAATGTTTGGCCCTCTAATGTTAATCAGCTAGCTCCAGTCAAACATGGCTGAACATATATTTAAGTCAAAATGCTTAGATGAATATAGGAGGCCTATTTTCTATTCTGTTTCTATTGCATTTTTTTTTTTTTTTTTTTAATTGTGTCATTTCTTATCCGTTTGCTTAAGAGACATCTTTATCTAGGACAACTTGCTTACTGCAGCATTGTGCTTTTCCAATGACCCGATTGCTCCAGGTGGGAGTTCACTGAAGCACCTCAGGTTAAGCATGCTGTTCAAGGGTACAACCTCAGGGTTCCTCACCTGAGTCCAGCTCTGCACCTGTGAATTACAAGTGTCACTGACTGATGGTGGACAGGCATACCGTGCTGCTTGCCATGCCAGAAAATTAGGAGTTTCAATACTGTTTTCACATAGGCTGCAGTTGTTTCCATTGCATTGTGTGCTTCAAGACATATTTTGAAAATGACTGGCAGCGTAGTGTTTAGGATAACCTCTGAATGCTTCACAATAAAATGGACTAAGCAATTATCCGACATGCAATTACAGGGAGTTGATTATGTCTGAGAAATGGCTCTGATGAGAGTTTAATTATAATGCAACTTGAGTTATGATCGTAACAGATCATAAACGGTAAACAGCAAGGCGTGATCTGGAGCGAAAGGGTTTTGGAAAAACAGTGAAAGAAGGATCTCATTCACTGTCTAGCCAAAGATTCCCTCTGAACAGAAGAACATTTAAAGTGTTAACGGTACAATTAGACTTGATATGAGACTGAGCAAATCGACTTGTAATGTTGAACTGTATATGCTTTTAAAACCATGTCAGAAATCACCTGACACCTTCCTCACACACTGAAAAAAAGCCTTAGGTGTGGAATGTTCTGACCCTTATTCTGAACAACAGTTCCATCTGCAATTAAGCCACGACACTGCTATTACATTAAATGCTCACCTGTAAAGCTTTTATTGGAGGTAATTAGCTATGAACATAATAATAGAATAAAACTCTATTTACCTGGTATGGAGCCAGAGGAATCTCATTATAACATGGGTAACACACCCAGTAGTGCGTTTACTTCAGCATGTTATTTTATGAATGTTTATGAAACCTGGCAATATGCAGATTGGCATTTCCACTGCATCTGACTGCTACTGTATGCAAGTTAATTATATCACAGAGAATATTATTAAAGATTTGGGATATCAAAGCATGTTAAAACTAGCATGTTACATCTACGTTAGTTTAAACAGCTTTACAAATGTAATTTCGGATGTTTGCTCTGTTCTGTAGCAGAAATGAAAATGTGAACGTCAATTTTTTTTTTTTTTAAAAAGCAGTTTTCTGAGGAAATGTCAGATAGATAGATGTCTCCAGATGCAGCACAGGTGAGTGAGTAGAGCAAGGGGGAAAAATCTCAGAACGGTGCTGCGTATTAAAGTAAATAATTGCATAAACTCAATTTGGTAAGTTGGCAAACCCGCGCTCGGCTGCGCTTTCACCACCCGCGCTGAAACGGTTTGAGGCTGCGTCCCACAACAGCGGCTCCGTCTTGTCGCGCTGGAGAGCCCTTGAGTGTGTTATTAGCTGGGTGTTCGGCTTGCCATTTTACACCCGAGGCAGATGGGTAATTACCAAACTAATAGTCTGATTGAGGCAAATCAGATGCGGAGGCTCGCCCAATTAGATGATACATTAGCTTTCTTTCTTTGTAAGCAGCTAATGTGTGAAGCGAAGTGGCATTTCTGAGGGTCAGAGTACTCAAACAAGCGTCGACGAGTCGCAGATTATCGGTCTTTTTTTTTTTTCCAAGGTGTGAAGTTGTCATTACCAGAAAGCATATGAATTTAGCTCCCCCCTCCTCCCCTCCCCACTATTAGCCCCAAAACAAGTACAATGACTGCGTGTGATAGGCACGTCAACCTACAACATCAATTACATTAAAATGCATGGGAGCTAATGAAGGATGGTACGATTGTGTTGCTCTTTTGTTGCAGGAAATACTGCTGTTGTTTTTCTGACGGTCATCAGGGTTTCCGTATTATCAGCTTGGCTACAAGGGGAGAGAAACTCGGTGTGCGCAATTGGCAGTGGAATATGTTTGATCAGTGTTTTAGTCTCAGTCCTCGGCTCCCATGCATGCACAGAAACACAATCACACACACAACACAAACTCACGCATCCACACACATGCATACAATACCATTTGTAATTTTGAAAGTGTACGCTAAATGAAAAATGAAACACACACACACACACACACATTCATGTATGCACACACACACACACACACACACAGCCATGCACCCAAGGGCACATACACCATAAGCACATTAGAAACAAGCACTCACACACAAACATGCATGCTCACACAAACACAGAATCAACATGCATACATGGGTACATACATGCTGAGGCAGATTAAACGCACGCACACACACACACACACACACACACACACAGACACACACACACACACACACACACACACACACACACACACAGAGTCAAGCACCGAATATATAGTCACTGTTACATACCGAGGATGCACAGAAAGGTTTGTTTGTTACATGTTGTCTCTCTCTCATCCGCAGCCTGTTTTACACTATCCCAGCCATAGCAATCAGCACACTGATAATAATGGCATCACGCAGCGCTCTGACCATGTGCCCCCTTACCTTTGTTTTCAAGTGTGTCTCTGTGGGTGCTCCCAGGCCGTTGAGCCCATTCCAAAACACATTAGAGCACATCTGTGCTCTCCCATCTTCCTTTGCATCCAATTGCTATTTGTTACATTTTCAAAGGCTCTCAAGGCTGTAATTGTTCGGTTTTCCAAACCATTTGCATTTCCTACCAGTATCACTCCTCCTCACTCACTGTGTGTTGTGTATTTTTCTTTACACACATTTAATTATCCATTTTCAACATTGCTAAAGCATTTTTTTTTAAATGTTCAAAAATCAAAAAATGGCGAGTTATAAAAATAAACCTGTGTCCCACTCTCATATTTTGTATGCTGTTTCAATGTTTAAGTGGCATTACCCAGACATACTGTGTTAAACTTGTTTAAGTCTACCCAAATAAAATTGAACTACTTTGCTCATTTGAATTTGTAATCAGTAATTAGAAGTGACTGCAGACAGCCGTGGCTCATGTGAGAATGTACAGAAATTCAAGTGCTGTCTGCTAATTTCTACTGAAATATAAACATTGAAGTCATTTTGTAGTGATATTCAAGATTGTGGAAATCTTTAGGATTATGAAGTGATATTCAGAGAAAATGGTCTTAGAGAGGGTGATTGACATATTCAGGGTAGCTTCGATTTCAGACGTCCAGTCTCTCACAGACAAACATGACTTTTTGTCTCAGGCTGCCTTATTGGCCATCTGGGTTCTGAAGGTCTGTTTGATTGGCTGTGATGGTCTGCTTATAAGATAGCATGGTTTACTTGCATTGGATGATGTTTTTAGAGGGGAGGATCTAACCATCACATGACTAAACTGTGCCCAATAACATCACTCAGTGGTCATTGCAATTGACATGCAACAAATGTACATATTTTTACTGAATTAGATTTTTTTTTCTAGCTACACCTCTGTTAGACTCCTCAAAATCTCTCACATTTTAAACGTAATTTTAGGAGAGCTCATGTCTCATTCAGGTGTTCCTCTGTGTTTTGCTGGTGGGTATTAAAGGTGTGCCTTTGTTAGTTAACAGGAACTCCTACCACTGATTAATTTCTGGTAGCTACAAAATGACAGCAGAGTCTTTAACTTGTATTGTATGTAAACCATGTGGTTTGTCATTCAGATAAAAGCAGAAAAGCACAGAGAATTCAATAACCTGCAAAAAATGTTATTTAAAATGTTCTTGTTCTCATGTTGTTGTACAGCCCTAAAGCCATGTTCCTTTCAAAGGGTCTAAATTGCCATGAATGGATCCTGTACTAACATATAATGATTTTTTTATCCAGTGGATCACACAAGGTACTTATGTGCAAAGATGTTAAGATAAAAGACGTTGAGGTATCTTGAGAGGATTATGTGAAGTACCGATGAAAACATTGTGAGCATGTGTGACATTTGTTGAATGTTTCCAAAAGTCATGCAACAGCCAGCTCAAAAATTAGCTACCTACCTTTTGCATCAGTAGGTCATTTGGTACTGGTTGTTTGTCGGGGGTCATTTTTCGTATCTCCTTAGTTAAAAGAAATAACAAGAACATAGGGTATCTTGAGATGCTTATGAGAAGTACTGCATATATTGTGAGCAGGTATGAAATTTGCTGAATGTTTCCAGAGCTCATGCAACAGCAAGTTCTAAGAGTAACTACCCACCTTTTGCATCGTTAGGGCTTTTGGTACCGTTTGTCCCCTGGGGGGTCATTTTCATATCTGCTTGGCTAAAAGAAATAACAACCACTTGGGTTTTCCACAAGTTTACCACACTCTAACCACCATACGCTTTGCTCCACACAAGGGCAATTGTTTCTGCATTATTTGCCAAAGAAGTTCAATGAAACCACAGCAGCACTTCATCTACAATGTCCAAATGAAGTGGCCTCCATTGTGTGAAACCAGGGGTTGTCGCATAGAAAATGGCCCTCATTACCTATTAAGCCAAGAGGGTCTGAATGAGGAGACCAACAACATACTCAATGTGTTTATTGTGCAGACTTCATAATAAATGGTCAACTGCAAGGGACACTTGTCTGGTACTCCAGACAGCCAGGTCATAAGAGTCATGGGCACTATCAAGTGAAAGGACAAGGTTAGTGGTCTCTATAGATGTTTTGTTTAACTATCCCCAACCGAACAGCTGCAACCCTAGAACTGTTTGTTGGAACTTTTTTGTGTATGCCATCATTTATTTTCAAACCTTCCCCCCTTACATGTAATTTTGCCATTTCAGTAGCGGGCACCAACTATTTAACCACTTAGATCACTGTAAGATCTAAGAAAATATTAAATCTTTCACAGTGTTTTAGAAACTTTTGTTAATCAATACTGACATTAAGATGAAACATCCACACTTTAAACTCCTTTGTAATATAAATTATATTGACTAGATTTAGGCTAGCTTTGGTTTTAAAAGTAATTAAGTAACATAATTAGGTTTGAAGTTCTTTGGAGTCCTTTTCAATTTAGCTTTCCATTTATTTATTCTAACCCCTGTATAGTATTTATTATTTTTTCCAGAAATTTATATACTTACAACATACACTGCACTATATTTCATTTTGAAAGAGATCTTGTCTACTCTGTTATAACATAAATTTCCATTGCCTATTTTACATAGGAATCTATTGCACAGTGTTTATTGCAATTGGAATATTATAAAAATGTCCAAAATACAGCTTGACTTTTATTATCCCAGTTGGCTTAACCATTGCACTCAGGTTACAGAACTGCTACAGAGCTCATCCTGTGCAAACGGACACAAGGAAATAATGAGTCATGAAGAAACCCTCACCGTCACCAGGTGTGGAAGTGGGACCCGTTTCTCAGAAAGACGTCAGCCAACGCGCCTGCTATTTTGCTTCATTATAATCACAAATGAAAAAGCCAGCTGACACAAGAACAGCAAACCAAAAACGTCAAACACAAAAAAAATGAAACAAAAAAAATTTAAGAGAAAAGTGCAGTATGGGTTTTGTCGTGTCTCAAACGGCCTTCGTGCTAATGACCGGCCACAAAAGCTCAAGACCCTCTGGGCAGCCACTCAAATTGTTGCCCAGCAGTGCTTCAACAGTCTCCTCACCATCGAAATGTCAACACTCACACTTGGAAAACGCGTGTTTTGAACAGACGGTCAGCCCTACATAAAGAACAATTATTTATGCAATCTCCACATTGACGAGATGGCAATAAGTACTGTATTCTTCACTGCCGGGGAAAAAAATGGGGCCTTATTATGAAGCACAAAAGGCCCTGAAACAGATATAATTTCTGCGTATAAAAGGAGGAACCCCGATTTGGCGTTGCACGTCTGTGTTTTACATTTTTATTAATGTTGGTGCTTTCATCAAGGTCCATCTTCAATATTTACCAAAATGGCGTAGAAAACTTTTAAAAGGAGCTGAAAGGATAAGGACTCATCCCTGTTGTGGAGGGGGATAATTAGAGATAATAGCACCGCATTATTACTATCTGCCATGTGATCTGATGGGTCATTATTGATAATGGTTATATCATAGCTGTTCATTGTGTAACTTCTATTGCATCTGAGGAGCCAGACTGTACCTTGATTGTATTTGGTGAAATGATGCTGATTTGAAAGGGAGAATTACTTGAAGAGGTCGACTGGACCCGACTGAACAGAAGGGCCTGGGCGGTGTTAGTGTCACTGAATTTCATCTCACATCAAAATATTTTAGAAAAGCAAACTTGCTCGCATCAAATATCCCCCTTCCCCCTGCTCTCTGCAGTGTTTAAAAAGAAAAAAAAACACTCTGCAAAATACCTATATGCCATAAAATGGCCTGTATAACAGAAGCCACAGCATGTAAAACAGTGATATACTTCAAAGGTACAATAGCTGGTAATTGTAAAAACAGACGGTTTTGAGCATTTAGGGAGACAGCCAATTCATTCCCAAGGCAACCTGGGGTCAATATTCTCATGTTGTGGCGTGAGAGGAAATCGATAAACACTTTTCTCCCTCTGGTGTAATAAGTGCAGACAGCAGGAGGGCTCCGGGGAGCGGAGTGGTCAGGAGGCAGGAGTACGCAGGGGGGTTTCCTGCATGGCTGCTATTGAGTGCTACGTCTCATTCGCTCAGTTTCAATAAGCTGTGGTGCCTTTAACAACATAGCATGGCTGCTATGCACTTCTTTAGACCCTCTGTAGGAGGAGCAACATTCCGCACCTTCACATAAATTAAAACACTACAATGTCCACTCCACCAACCCGGAGTATTAACTACACTCTTTACAACAATAACAGAATACACTATACAGAAATTAACTACTAAACCTTACAATTTCTATATGTGCCACTGCAGTTTTACTTTATATATCAATTTTGAAAAAGAGAATACTAAATATTTTCCTATTTACACAATTTTGGAAGGCATGAAAAGTGCACATGACAATCCTTGTACACAGCTGATAATATTATATCTTTGTTTTCATAGTTAATAAATGAAACATATATAAATACATCTACATATTAATCATATATATAATGATGACTGACACACAGCTCTTCCCGTGATTAGACACTGACTTTATTTGAGTAATCACTGAACGGAACATTGATTATTATATTTGGTCAGAAATGCCCATTTTCTGCAAGGGCCTCTAAATGAGTATGAGTGAGAGCATTAAAGGCCTGAGCTAAGCCTGCGCAGCATTTTATTGGGTTTCTCAGAAAGAATAAAAAACACATAATGGATCTTAGATATAATTCTCAAGGTCTCAGAAATGCTAAGTAATTGCCCGTTGCAAAGCAGACCAAGGCAAGCTGAGTGCTTTTCATAGGGGATATAGTAAGTAGCTGACGACAGATGAGCCTTAGTGACATGTCCCTTGCCTTGCATAAAAAGGAATTTAATTAAAAGCCTTGAAGAAACATGGCAGCAATGATAATCCTAATAAGTAATACCATGTCCATTTGTTGTTTAAATGTCTGTAAATGGGTTATTTAAAATGGGACTTTTTGAGGCTTTTAATTCACTGTCCCCATTGTCATTAGCAGCAAAGTGACACAGTACAGTAGCTCCTCTTTTGTGTTTGTCTTTTCTTTTCTCCTGTCTCCCAGGAAAGAGACCATTGAATATGAGTGTTCAACTCAAGACATATCTGGATCTATACGTCTTGCTGTATATGGGGTTTTGGGCAGGAATTTGCTTTTGCCATTTTGTTTACTGCTGATAGGCTAAATAAGGATTTTTATTTGTCCATGTTTGTCATAAAAAGAACAGCTGTTTCTAAGTTAGTTGCTTTATGAAGCAAGAAATATCCAAGCACAAAATATATGTAGTTATAATTACTAGGCTCCCAGGATATATCCACTCATTGCATTTGCTGTAATCTGTGAAGGGGTGAATATGGCAGAAACCAAGGTCAGGACTGTATCCCTGTGTTGTTCTATTTTCCAAAGTCCTGGATACTGTTTATAATGAATATGTATATATGCTTATGAAGAGAAACTATTGTGTATTGTTGTACTAACCCTAAAGTAACGGAGTCTCTTTATGATAGTAGCTTCTTGCGTTGGTAAGATATTCACATTTAAGTCAGGTTGACCCTCCTGAGTGTCAATAGGATCCTAACGGTAAAATACCCACCCCTGCATCTTGTAGACAGCAAACAACAATTGAATCCAATATTGATTTTAGAATTCGAAAGATTTTCCCAAAAAATACATTTGTATAGTTTCCTGGATGTTCCTTGAATGTTATTTTAAGTCACCACAAAAATTGTAGGATTGTTCTCACAACATCACTATTTTGGTACTTTAACCCTTAAAATCATTTTAATTGTCATCCTTGCTAATATTATCATGCAATTTGGTTTTGATGTTAATCAAATCTGGAATTTCAATCCATGTACACTTTCAATACTCTCAAATCTCAATACTCTGAATGCACTCAAATTTCAATACTCTTTTCACTTGCTGAAAACACTGAAGTTGTTGAAAAACTTGTTGAAAACATTATGTAATCTGAATGTTTTTTTCAACAACAAAATAATCGAGGGATGCTATCATTAAGTTTGTTTTTGACTTGCAAAGAGAATTTAGAGAATTGTACAGAGAACGTTACCAGAATAAAAAAAAAAAAACCTTTTAAGACTATTTGGGGAATCTGCATGGGATGGTTCTTAATGTTCTTGAAATGATCCCTGTAAGCTGGACAGAAGGGGAAAAAATAAGCCAGCCTGGCTGTGAAAAAAAAAACTTAAGCAAAGGGAACTACATCTTCACAGCTAACATAATATTATGGGCGGAATCCAAATGAGGTGGCCATTTTTGTTTTCCTTTCCTGTGCGTTGTAGCCGTCCCTCTGTGAGTGACACTGGCTTTGGGGAGGCTCGCAGCGACCCACGTCCCTTCCTCACCTTGAAGAGTTTGCTGTAGGCGATCATGCTCCCTCTGACTACTAATGAACGCGGGGGGGGGGGGGGGGTGGGGGCCTGGCAGGACATGCACATCTCCATTGCTTCACCAGGACAGCCGCTACAGCCTGACAGAAAGCATCTCAGCCTTCGCTGGGCGCGAATGTCCCATGCGCAGAGATTCACGGCTTCTCATACACCGATTCTGGCCTTTAGCAGGTATATGGAGCACCCACACTCCCAAAGTGGCCTGTAATTCAGTACAGCGGGCCTACATCCGCAATGGAGTCAATCATAAACATGTTCATTCGGACATCGCAGAATCTCAGTACAACCATCTGCGAAGACATCACAGTAAATAACCATGTATGATATCCAGAGGAATCAATGCAAGTATCATGTTTGGGGAATAATGTGTGTAACTACAGTGTTACATGCTTTAAATACAAATGTGCATCTATACTGTATGCATGAATGTACACGTTTGGGCGTATTCAAGCAAAGCACTCAGAATACTTGAATTTGTATCGTGTTCTGAGGGTTATCTTTAAATTGTGCTGTATGTAAGTGTTCATTGTGATAGTTCATTCATATATGATTATCATCGGATGATCAAAAAACAGTATGTGAAAGTCATGAAAATCCGTAAGGAATGGAATCAAAGAGGAAGCAGGTTTGATGGTGGACCATCCCACAAACACACCCTCTCTGGTTTTATTGTTTTCTGTAAGAAAGTATCCTTTGCCCAAAATTATTACATGGGACTCAACATTAACAAAAATTGAGGGTATCTGTTGGTGTGTTTGGTGGTATGTCTACAAAAAGCTCACCACATTCAAGAGTTACGCTGAAGTCAGAAAGAAAATGTACACTAAAATGTACTTTTGTAGAATCTTAGATGCATCAGGTCTCCATTCCATCAATTAGGGACCATGTTAAAAGGCACCAGGCTATTTGGCACAGTTGCCAGAAGACAGACTTTATAACAAACTAATTCAGACACCTGGAGTTTGCCAAATGCCATTAGCACTTTGATTGGATCTGGGTCGAATGAGACCAACATGTAAGTATTTGACCATGTACGCCATCGGTCCTGGAGCCCTTGCTAAGATCGATGGCATCATGAACTCAATAAGATTTTATTCTAGAAGTCTATTAATAAGGCACTAATTATGTTCTTATTAGCATCTAATAAATAATGATTCCATCATTTATTGGTACCTAGTTATGCTCAATTAAATATTAATTAGACTAAAGGAAAGCAAAATGGCACTGGAGTTGCAGATTTCAATCACAAGCTCTGTGCATGTGTTTTACATAGTTGCAACAGTTGTACAAAATGTCATTACAATAGAAAATAGAGTAAAAATGTGTCTCAGGTGTCAACTCACAAAGAGTTGCGTTGTTTTTAAATGAGCCCCTGGTTTATGCAGATTCAACAGCGCAACATTCTACGATAGTGGCCTCTAAAAGATCCTCTGACGTCATCATATTTATGAACAAAGCACAAAGTCAACATCACCCACCAGCACTAATTCTGCTTACTGCTACAACCAATTACATCCAACTTCAGAAGTCTGTGAGACTAATCAGATCGCAGAACCCTATGCCGAAGGTTTTCTGGATGTCACAATTAGATGTTCTGGTCTATTGTGCACACAACACTGTACAGATATAATGATGGTTTTCATTACAAATGTTTTTTGGACAAACATTTATGTTTTCCCTTGGCTACAACTACTCCCGCATCTTCTACATTTGTAATGCTCAAGTACCATACATTCTGGTAGCAATATGCTACTTAAAATAAATCATTCAAGTCTTCAGCAAGTTCTTCTGGAACTCTCTACCCAGCTAATCAGTTGTTTGCTTGCATCTCATTTGTATTGCTTCATATATAATAAAGACCATTGGGTGTGCTAAAAGATTTACAAATGTGCTTAGCCATTTCTGTGCTGTCATATTTAAGCCGCTGTGATGGGAACTCCAGGCGTGACAGCTTGTTTCGGTGAGTACCTTTTTAAGACCCGACCTGGGAGCCAAAGCCCGCAACTCCAAAAGGTGAAGAATATGCTATCAATCACAGTTCACCCTGTTCCCTGTCAGATTATGCGGAAACGCATGTCTTCCCATCTGACCGGCTCTTTGAAAGCTGAAAGCAAGGAACACACCCTGGCTGCCGCTCGGAGCAAAGAACGTGAGCGCTGTTTGTGGGGTGGTAGCTCTAACCTCATCCTCCCTTACACTCTCTCACACTCGCACACGCAGAATGAGTCTCCCATTGCACAAGGGCAGCTGCAGGCACATAACCTTATGTAATGCTAAATTCATTAGCAGGGCCTCCTAATGAACCAAAGCCCTTTCCCTCGTGGTGAGCACCAGAGGCTGGTGACCCTGAGAGGCCTGACCACCGACCCCAGAGCGCAAGGAAGGATAAAGAACTTGGTGCCACTGGGCCGTCCGTGAAGGATATCCGCTCACAGGGTCTCACCAGTGTCACTGTCCTTCGTCATTAGCATCAGGGAGAATGATTGCTTCGATGATGCTTCTTGAGCGATACAATTACGTTTAACAGTGGCGCGATGTGAAATATATTCTCAGCCTCCTCCACCCGCCCACCCGCTGCCCCCGGCCCCATCTTCCCCCTGCATAAAAACACAATCCTCATCCCTGCCGGTAAATAATTGGTCTCATAGCGCATGCCCATGGCTTCCTTCTGCTGGAGTCGGATCTGGGTTAACTTCGCCCCCTGACAAACGGTCCTTAAGAACTTTGTGCCCGGGTTCAAAGTGAGAGGGTTGTGTTCAGGCACCAGAAAAAAAAGCTGTTACAAATATTTTTCCATTAAGATGACATAAGTATCGTTGGAGAAACAGCAATGGACAGAAATAGCAGGTGCCTCTTCGGCCTCCTCCCATCTGCATGATAATCGTGTAGCAGGAAGAGGGTCTACAAGCTGACAGCGGGTTAAAACTGTGCCTGCCTCTCTCCAGCACAACAACACACTCACAGAAGACACTGTATTTCCATAACTCCACTGAAACACTTTAAGGATGTCAACACCGCAGCAAAAACAAAACAAAAACAACAAAAATGAGTAGAGAGCTTTCATCACTTGTCATATCCTGTTGTTTTCTCACTTTCTTATGATTCCTAAATGTGTTCAGTCCATCAGTAGACATTATAGGTATGTTTTACCAAAAAATATAATGAGTTGGGTGTACTAAACAGAAAAGGTAACCAGGTAATACTGTTGAAAAACATGTAATTATTTTATTGTTAGTTATCAGGCCAGACCAGGCTTTTAATTGTCTCTGGTGTACATTGATGATGTGTTCCCTGCCATGCTATTGAGACTCAGTCATGTTGTAATATAGGCTAAGTTAGGAACAGGCAAGTTTGTGTCTCATGTAACCTGAAAAATATTGTTTCTGCATCCCCCTGCTTACAGAGCTTTTGTTTTGTAATGATTTTTTAATCTATTCTCCATCTCACAAGCTTGTTTTATTATAGATACAGACTTTTACTAACAACTAGATCTTGGTGGATGGGTAGTATTGTACTTAAGGGTGATTCTCCCCTAGCTAAGCTGTTTCACAGGAGGCATTGGGCTCCAACCTGCTTGTGAAGGGAGTAGGATATAGATTCTCTGTCTCTTTTTTGATTGACTCTCTTGTCAATCTACACTATACTAAAAAGGGAACTGAAATACCCACTCTCCAGAAATCGCTCCTTTTTAATCATTCCTGTCATCCCTTTAAGATGAAAGGAAAATTGACAGCTGACTGTTTTGACAGCTTAGAAACACCATGTAACGCTTCCTAAAACATTAATGAGCGCTGCGGTTTTTTGGAGGCCTGGCCATGGGAAATGGCCTCCATATTCCACTGTCTGCACTCAGAATTTTTCCAGCTTCTTTTTTTCAGGTGAAGTTTTAGGCATCTCATTTTTTTTTGTGTTTGAATGGTCCCCTCACTGTGCACTCCACGCTGTACAAAGGCCCCGCGGTGCATGGGACCAACAATAATCTCCCTCTCCAAGGGCTCTCTGAGCTCCTTTGAGCCTCAATGCGTATGTCCTCCACACGAAATGGCGGAGGCAAACTCGCCAGAATACAATGGCTCTCGGAGACGCCACCTTGCTGGTCTCAGACACGTTGAAGACGAGGTGCACAATGGAGGAAGAGGAGGAGCAGGAGGAGGAGGTGGACAACTCGCAAACAAATGGAAATGAGCAACTTGGCTCTTGAGTGGTGGGCACCAATGGAACGCATATGCCCTGAGGCCCCCCGCCGCCGGCTGCCTGCTTCTTGCCCCAATCCAAAACAGCTCTTCAGCCATGCCCCTTTCACACCCCCTATAGGGGGCCCTACTTACACCCCTCCCCCAGAGCCCCATTGTTACCCTCTCCTGTCTCCAGACTGGTCTCGCTCGTCTACAGTCTGTAAGGACACTTCCGCAGGCCTGCTACGCTCTCTCCGTCTCCCCAGAGCAAACCGGCCCTTCCGAGAGCCCTCCAGCGGGCTCCTAGAGCGTAGGACGAGAGGAGGGCGGAGCCCAAGAGAGCTCAAAGCGTGGGGCGCCTGCCCACAAGGATTTCACTGGAGCCACACACACCTCCACTCCTCACTTGCTGACGGGAGCTTTCTCACACTCTGCGTCCGTAACTCTGCCGCCTTCACAACATTTCATCTTATGGACATTTCTTGAGGCCTGGCCATAACTGCTGTTTTCCTCCACCCAGCTACTAAGAAGGCAGAACATGATTTAAGAGCCTTCAGTTTTGGGTCTTGTGGAAGGAAGCAAACATCAGCTAATGGGTGCCTTAAAAAAAATTTCAGGAAATGTCAAGCATGCAAATAAAAGTTTTAAAAAAGGTTAAAAGTTTTAGATGTTTGATTTAAGCATGTGGCATAAGCAAGCAGAGAGGCAAAAACAGCTCATTTTCATTTCTCTTATTGTATTCCTTTATTGAAAGATCAAAGGACTCATTGAAGAAATAAGAGCCCTCTGAAAGCTGTGTTCTCATTTTTATCTCTCCTTACTTTTATAATTAAACCACGGCTGGTTGAAATCTTTGATGAAATGTTGCCAGGTTGGAAGGGAACAAGATAATTAGACACACAAAAGAGTTGGTGTTTCAACACTCCTAGTCATTTTAACGTCTTCAGGATACCTTTAACCACTCAGGGCTTTACTTGGAAGTTTAGATCAAAAAGGCCTCGCTGAACTGATAGAGCCTTTGCGAAATGTATGTTTTCTGCTCGCCGCTTCATCTTCCTTGAAAATTGCGGCTCTCAGACTGCTGATGTTGTGCATTGATGTTATACCCTGTCATGCAAATGAAACAGACATTGACATTTCACAGCAGCAAATGACATCACATTTCACAATATATCAAAAACATATCCACAATAATTTGTTTATGTCTATTGCAATATATCTAAAAAAAACTAAAAACATTGTTGTCAAATATACAAGGAGGACACAAAACAATGGAAGTAAGAAACAATATAGTCATATTTATGAACTAATAATGAGTTGAGCTACCTATTACCATAGCAGGGCAGGGTAAATGTTTTCTCTGGTTTTATCCAAACATAAAACCTTTAAGATGTAGAAAAAAGGAAAAAGTAGAAGATGGCTTCTCAGGCCATATCACTTTCTTCCTCCGCTCAGTAGTGGGAGTGCTGCATTCAGCGGCCTGGTTTACAGACTGTCAGCAGGGTGCCATTACATGGTATATAAAGGCAGCCCTAACATGGTATAGGTCTGTGAAGTTGACAACATGCAGTTTTTTGAGACTGAGTCACAGTGGTGTATGTCGTTCTGTGATCGTTTTTGAGGCTGATTTTTTTGTGGTTTTTAACAGCTACCCTGTTAAGAGTCCGTCTAACACTGTCAGTGGGCTATAAACTCCTGATTCTCTCTCTTGGCCTAATGTTTACCTTGTTTGGCAGGTTGTGATATATCGTATTACAGCATTCCACTTGATACATGACATCATTTTCAAATGAAAACCATTAGAATTAAACCCTTTCTGTGACTGAAACACCTGCAATGCAAACACCAGTTATTTGCCCTTTTGTAAACAAGTGTCATGTTTCTCATGTTGTTTTCATATTTATTTTTACCTTTGTAGCAGAAACATAATTAAATTGGTCATTTGTATTTACATGTATTAATGAGACACATGCACAGACTCATTTTATTGCAATAGAGTTACTTAAAAAAAAGTCACCATTTGTTTCCTTTTTTTCTCTACTACCCTCATGCAACATAAATTCCATTTTGTGGAGTGACATGGCCCGGTCTCCAGTGCCTGGAATCCCAAAACGCCAATGCAGTGGAGAGGAGTTGCTAAGCTGTGTGTTTATGTGTGTGTGTGTGTGTGTGTGTGTGTGTGTGTGTGTGTGTGTGTGTGTGTGTGTGTGTGTGTGTGTGTGTGTGTGTGTGTGTGTGTGTGTGTGTGTGTGTGTGTGACCTCCTATCAATGGCACTAAGAACTGTGTCAATACCTGTAACCTCTCTGGAGGACAGCTAACCGAGCGCCCTTTTTGCAGTCTGGATAAAGGTGGAGTCCCACTGAGATCCTGTAAGTGTTTGGGCCCATTCATCGTCCCATCGCAGTAAATAATTTAAACGATGGCATCATTTTATGATTTTATGATTGATCATTGTTTTGCTTTCTGGATCAATCACATTCTGTGTAATCATATTTCCGCTGTTCTCGTGGGGAAACCCGTTTCTGGTAGTCTGCGGACCAGATTATTATGATAAGGTCAATAATATTAACACCCACTCATTATCATTGTGAACTGGCTGTAGCTAACACAAATTGTTAGCTAACACAGCTTGGTAAGTCACAAATTTTACTTAGTCATATTGGGCAGGTGATTTTACTCTTCTTAATGATCAACATGTTGCTTAATTAAGTTTAATAAGGTGAGGACAGGAAGAATGAACTTCGGTACTACTTTTGGAAAAATGTTATTGTAATGTAATGTGTAAATTTAATTCATTCTTACATGTTTAATTTTATTTTACCAGTCTGGTAAATTCAAATCTCAGTTTTCTTCTCAATTCTGTGTGAAGAATAGTACCTCCTACATTACTGTGTCCCCATTACCATTAAGATGCAACAGATATCTCTTTAGTCCAAAGGAAAGTGTGTACTGGCATTGTTGCATACTGGGCCCAAGGCTTTAGTTGCATGGCGTCAGTGGCCTACATCCCATGAACACATTTCCAAATCTAAAACAGAGTGAAAAATCCCCAGCAAGAATTTAATCTAGCGCTGGCTACTCACATCACACGCCACAGACTCTAACACGGGCCACTGCGTTAGATACGATCGAGGATGATCGAGAATTCTCACATGGTGACAGCGATGCATTTTCACAGTTTAAGCACAGCTGCATTCCTACATTTATCTGACATTTTTATACAGCTGAAACCGGAACAAACAGACTATACCAACAATCTTTAATTTTTGCTTTATTAGCATTGGGAAAAATTGCTCATATCCATTGCTATCCGAATATGTGTTTCCTGTGGATGTAATACATCGCTCATTCCTGTATCCAGCTGTATGTTTCACATAAGGTAGCTCAGCCATTTTGGAGGTGAAAGTGAAGTTTTTAGAAATGTTGCCACTTCACACTCATGACCAGCTGTGTGTATGAAATTAATAGCAGACATTTTCAGAGTATGTACATGCCAGATACTTTATCTCCTGATACACTCCCAAGGAAATGTAATGACCATGAAATATCTGCTTAATGAATCTTTTTTTCCCATTGTACATTTTTTTTTAAATTTGGATTTGGTGTCAGCACTGTTGCCAAGACAGACAGAGAGTATTCTAGAAAGGCCCCCGCCCCCCACACCTCCTGCATCTCTCAGCAAGAGGTCAGGTATCGGCTCACCAAAAAATCACGTGCCCCATTTGTCAATTACCCGTGTGCTGTTTGTCACCCATAATAAGTGTTTACCGTGAGATTCGGGGAAATTGAGTGAAAGTGGCTGAGAGATTGACCTGCTCGGTGTGAAGATGACTGAGTGTTTGTTTCAGATCAGGAGGTTTAAAATCTCTGCTCAGGATGCTAAGGGTCCCCCTGGACCTTTTTCAAAAAGGCTGAATTTGCCCCCCGGCATTTTCAAACTCGTGAAACATATATTTGTTTGTACGTCTATCTGTTGAAAATGTTCTGAAAATTACTTTGCATTTGGATCACTGGGGAAAGGGCAGAAGGACCTGATAACCCGGGATAGGTCAAAATGTTGATGATGTTTTGTGGAGAAAATTTGTTGGAATTCTGTGTGCGGGCTCTACTCCTTTTGAGACAAATTTCCCGTTACCAGTGTTCACCTAAGTGAAGGGAAGCTGTATTCATGAAAAAGATTGCTTTAGGTCAAAATGTATTATATTTTATAATGTTCAGATTAACATTTAGGATCAAAGAATTTTATATTCATTTTTCTGCCATAGCTTTACCAGTTGTTGTTAGCTCGCCAGCTAGCTATTTAGCTAAGAGATTTTTTTCTTCAACATCTTCCAGAAATACAATGTGGTAAAATAATTTAATATCTTTTGAAAATGACTACTGCTTCAATGATTATGGATAAAACTTTCCCTGCCAACATACATAACAAAAACTTAAAGCTATTTGTTAAATAGTTCTATGATTTGAGCTAGTTTAGATAGCTAATTATCGATGTCCCCTTCCAGTGAGTATTCTGAAACAACATTGAAGATTTTGAACTATTTTTTGGGGATGTTTTCTGTTCCCCAATACCTCTCAGTGTCTTTTTGGCTTGATTTAAATTTATACCGCTATTTTTCAAAAACTATTTTAATCATTGCTAGAACTTTAGTCTTCTACAGCACAGTTCATTCAAATAATTGCATTCCAATGAGTTTTACGCATCATGCTACAACCAAATGAAGATCAAACTGAATGACAAGAAAGCAGTAAGGAAATAAAGAGTGCTTAACTCCTACAATAAGATAATTTATAGTGACATACTGAATGCACATTGTTTACATCGATTAAATTAAATGCACATTGTGAAACCAATAAATCCCATGCATCAATCTGGTTGTTGCAACATTTTGATATTTTCAGCATGTGATGCATACAGATTGTGGTACAACCAGAGTTTTAAAACTAAAATTACCTCTTAATTGGTTCTGCTCAGTAATTGTAGTTTAATTGTTAATTGTCATTTAAATGAATTATTGTAATTTACATTTTTTAATTGTAATCTACAATTATTGTGGTTGTACTCAATAACTGCAGTTTAATTGTAATGTAAATTATTTCTGGACAGCCTGCTGACGCAAATAATGCTTGTGTGCCAAAGGCCAAAATGAAATGTACTTAATACTTTTGAAACATACATAAAATAAATTTTATTGTCCAAAAAAAAAAAAATTCAATGGCATTTACATGTGTGGTGGTGTGTGGTGTTGCACATTTGTGCAGTGTGTATGCTTATTGTTTATTAGAATGTGGCCCACGGCTTTTACAGAAGGGACAGGTTTGTGGTTACTGGATAATGGCGTGGCTTCACAATGGATCAGACTGACTGACCTTTGACCTGGAGCTGAACTCGAGTCTCCTGGCTTAGACTGTGCCCAAGCTCGCTGAGTTGTGGAGCATTAGAACACTCCACCTCTTCTGGAGTGCAAGGGTCCAGCTGTAAGTGATGCCCCCCCCCCCATGCATCTGCCTCACCAGACACAAAAAAAAGGGAAATGTTAGGACCACAACCCAACGTCAAAATAGAAGCCCCTCTCCCCCCCATTCCAGTGTTTCCTTTGTGGACTTTGTGCATCAAAGCAGAGAGGAACAAAAGAGCAGAGAAGGCTGACAAAGACAAGAACGGGAGGTATGCGGTGCCATCTGTTTGGGAACACACCCAGATCTCGTGTATGCTACACTTTAGCTATCCCACATGCCCCCTGGTCTTTTCCTGGAGTACTCTAGCTCCAATTCACAGTGTAGGCCATACAGTGCCCATCCCCTGGCTGGTGATTTTTTTTTTTTTTTTTGCAATTAAGTAATTTATTCCTTTCTTTGCCACCCCCCTCTCTCCCGTTTTTTTTTATAATGAATCCAAGCCACAAACAAGCGCAGTTGCCTCTATTCAAGGCTTGTGATTGCATCTGGCTGTAATTGCTCTGAAGGTTGAAGTGGGAACGGGATGGAAAGCGCATTGTTTTGGGGGTAATAGGTGAAGACCTGCCTCTCTTGACCTGTAATACATTAGTGTCAGTGAACATTTGGCAGCCCTCGAATGATTAGCAATGAAGATGAATTGAGGGAGAAAAAAAAAAACCAGGGAGAAATCCGGCTCATCTGAAACACTGGAGCCGCATAAATTTGCATGATGATCAGTCGTCCTTTTGTCTGCGCCCCTAATTATTATGACACATTATGTCTTCATCATGCAAGACTCAGATCTATCTTGTTCAGAATTCACGTCGGGAAAATGCTTATTGATTCTACATGGAAGTGGTTTTTGTTGCCGCTGAATTTTTATGTCTGCTTTAATTGAGTACAAATTTGATCGCCTTTGACTGTCACTCTCTTCGGCAGGTTTGTAATCATCTTTATTTGCTCTTGTTGACAAACACACAGGTAAACACCTCCCCCTCCACCACTGGTGCACTGGTTGCCTTGGATTAATGCTGCGATATTTATTCTACCAGTACCCCCTTCAAAAACAAATGCTTCTGGCCAGGGCCAATGGACCTCGCCTCAGGGAGCTGAAGTTCCAGGAGGCGAGACGGGCACCCGTAACAAAATCAGTTGTCTTGTCTGAGTGATTGTGCATTATGTAGCCATCTGCAAGTCCATCTTCCTGAAGCCTTAATAACATATTTTTGGATAAATGTGTTCTGAAATACTCACAGATTGGTCCATTTACAGATATGGAAGAATAAATCTGCAGATTACAGATTAGCAGGAGTGCCAGCTCCCTGCCCGTCTGGTACGGGGCCAGTGTACTTAGGCATCTGCCTGAGACTGGAACAGTAAGTAGATTGTAGTAGGCCTAAGACAAAAGGTTGCAAGGTTTACTCTAAATAAGTCCTCTGAGGGATTTCTGACCCTTGCTGTTTGGTGGTTGGTTGGTGGTGGGGGTGCAGAAGGGGGCACGTGCTATGCTTTAGGACTGACAACCAGCGCAGAATCTCCAGAAAAATGATCCCCCCCCTCCACCCGCACCCCCACCCTCCAGACCCAGCTAAAGGCCAGATCAGAGCACATTTTAAGCACAACAACTGTTCTGTTTGGGGTATTATATATTTGGAATATTACCGTGTGAAGACTGCATGAATGCGTGCCAAAAAAATAATATTCCCCTGATAATAATCTATGGGGTATTTTGAGCCTTAGCACATATTATTAGGCACTAATTCCCTTTTTACATGGGTGTAAGTAATCAGCAGCTTAATTAAAATTATATAAATAAATAATTAAATAAATAACATGTTTTTCGTGTGGGTTCTTTTAGTCTGGTTCCACGGCTTCCTGTGATTTAGTGTTGGATTTGTATGAAGCAAACATGCCCAAGATTAACAGGTCAAATGTGTGAAATGAACAGAACCAAAGGGGCCTATGATGACCTACCACCTGCAAACTCTAGCCCGGTGTAGAAATCATCCAAACATCCATACATGCAAGTCAGATAATCAGCTTGTTTAAAGGTTTCTGCTTTAAATCCTTCAGGTCTGTAATGGTGCAGGTACCTTGGTATTTGGAGCATGGGATTCTATAATTCTGTAGCATGAGGCCTGCTCTCACCTGGTGCTCATATGGGGAGCTGCCAGTGGATTTTTCAGTTGGGGAAACTCATCTGCATAGAGGAACCAAGAGGAACCAACCTCACACACTCTGCAACACACATCACTTCCTGCCAGCAACCAAAAACTGCAATGCAGATGTTTACATTAGCAACTTGAGAACAGAACAGACTTGCCATGGATAGCAGCTCAACAACAGAATGCAAACACTACAGGCACAAGCATGGAGAGGAGCTGTAAATGGTTGACAGTCACTATGAGGAAAAGGAACTGCTATGGGACATTACTCAACAGCAGAGCGTAGTTTCAGTGAAGAACCGCTCCAGAGCAGACCGAAGTGGGTAGAAGGAGCAGCTCGAACTGGAAGCCCAGAACTTAGAATATCCAGGCTGTGGAGGCCACACATGGGCTTCCTATGGAAATTTGGAACAATAAATCTTGGAGAGGAGCTTGTTGGCCCACCAGCTGTGGCCAGCCAGCTGCCGCTGGGTTCTGTGAATGAAGATTTGAAAACGAATATAAAAGGACGGGAGACAATCAGAAATCATAGGCCTTTTATGGAGCATCCAAGAGCCTGGTCAAAATCCTGTTGGGTGCATGCTCTTGGCTTTATTTTTCCACTTTTTACAGAAGCCTCAACTAAAGCAATCACTCCAAAAAAACTAAAACCCAGACAGCAGTCCAATCCAGAATGATTCTCTGCCACGTCTAAATACTCAGTGGTGCCATTTACATTTTTAGATTTTAAGTCGCAAACCCTGTAGGCCAGAAAAAAAAGTTAAGTTTGCAGAAAAATTTATTAAATGGACGAACACCAGACCAAGATGGGTCAAAATCAGTTTTGTGATGTTTTATCTAATGGGAATGTTGATGTGATGTCTTTCACTGTAAATAAATACAATGCATCAATAATCATCTGTTGACAGCTCAATATATTGAACAAAAACATTTGACCTATGGCCCAAAGTAATGCATTGACATGTCCGTCAATGAAAAACCGTTTCCATCAGACAGCTGATTTTCTTTGTGGAAATTTTATTGACTGGTGATCATATTGATTGACTAACAATTCAAATTTAGAGCAAATGCTGCCACTATTACAAAACATTTTGTTTAGTGATAGTGGAAACAATAATGTTGTTTTAATTTTTTTTTTTTAAGTTTTAAGGTCCCTTGTTTTCAGAAAGGCACTGTATGATGCAGCTTGGTGGGTTGTTTTTTACACCTTTAGTTCAGCGCTGTTGTTTTTCATTGGCCGATGGAAGGCTGAGTGGTGGTGTGGTGTGACCATGTGCTACATGCTTTCATAAATCTGCCCCAAGAATGAGAACATTCCCCCATGAGCCACGTCAGACCTCTGAGGATTGTGATACTGCCTCGTGTGTCACAGAGATATCCAGGCATAGGAAATAACCCTTCATGATAACTGAAGGAATCAAATGATAATATGGATGTAAAAGTTGACGTTGACGTTTCTGAGCATCTCCGGTCAGCACTTTGGCACAGAACTGAACAAAACCCTCAATTTTGCTCTCAGCAGGACTCCCAAATCAGAGGCGCAGTGAATCCTGGCACTCGGTTAGCGCTCCTGTACACAAACGACCCAGAATTAATCACAGTAATCCCAGCAAGACAGTGCTGCTGGGTAATGCTAGCTAAGAGTATGATAAGGACAGTGAGACAGTCAGTTTGCCTTCACCTTACAGCAGGTTCATGTTCATGTTATATTTTCTCAAAGGAGAGGTTACCTGTTTTAATCATTCATTGATTCAAAAATCATCAAAATATAAAAATACATAAAAGAGGACCAGGCAGGAGTAATGGATAGGTGGATTGATTGATAGATCAAAAATGGAAGGATGTACCGTAAAATGTTGGCGACTCAGTGAATTGAACCAGTGACTGTAGCAACTGGCTATGGAGAGAAAATGGATTGGTTTATTGGAATAGATTGGATTGGTTCAAAAAGTCAATGATTGACAGCTGACAGTGTAGCTTCACCTCTACCCTCTACTCCACCACTAACATACACTGCTGAATTATGGTTAATGGTAAGCTTTTATAACACTGGGCAAAAATATAGAGATTTTTTTTGCCTATGGGGATCTTTATCTGGGATTGTCTCAGAAGAACTCTGGAATGCTCCAAACATATCTCTCAGTAATTTCACTCATGAAGTGTCTTAAGTATGGGAGGGTAACTTATTTCAAACTATCAAAAAAATGCTGTGCTACCTTATTTGTCTATGAGACATCCAGACATAATTGTTTATGATATCCACAGGAGTAAAACATAAATTTATGGGTTTAAATCTGGATTCATTTTTCAAGTCATGATACTGTACATATAAAAAAACTAATATTATATTTAATAAATCTTGTGTTTTTTAGCATATCAAACATTCTTGTGAAGTCAAGATACTGCTGGATATTGACTGCTTTCACCCAGAGTAAAACAAAGTCAAAATTCAATGAAATATGTTAAAAAATGTATTTGTATATTTTCAAATAAGTTCTATTTTGAAAATATACAAAATACATGTTTATTTGCTGTCTATTTTACATTTGACAGTTAAGCCGCAACTACTGCACACCTGTATACTTGTGCTCAGAGTTGGGATTCTTATTTGCTTCACTCAGACAAGAGAAAAAAACTATTTTACTCTCAGGCTTTGGGTGTGCAAGGCTTCTAGGTACATGGACACATGGTGAGACTGTCCTTATCTGGACCACTGGAGGGCAAACATGTCAAAATCACACATCGCTGTCTGTCTGCACTTGTTTACCATTCAATAAATATATTTTTTTCCTACTTCAAAACATAGCATTCTCTCAGAGGGTCTCTTTAGCGCCCTCCGAGTCTGCATGTACTTGTGAAGAGGGTTGTGTCACATTAGCGTTCTGGGAAACGTGCTTTATTTGATTACGCTCTTCACTGGCTTCGCTCGTTCATGCTGCTCCCCCGTTAACGTTCTGCAGCGCGCCGGTTCAGCAGCCTTTCTAACGTACGCCTTCATCATGTGGTCATGACAACGACAAAGCCATAACAAATGCTGGACCGTCCTCATTGCTTGCCAACATGTTCATTTTTCAAACAGCGCATCTTCCAGAGGTGAGTTACATATTCATAATCATTGTATTAAACAAAACCCTTGCTATCTTGTCAAATTATGAATCCTATTATTAGCTTCCACATGTCAAAGGCACAAGACAGTAAAATCCTTCCAGTCATGATGGAAAACCCCTCAAGAGCCGGAATGTGTGCATTAAAGAGGGAAATGGGAAGAAAAAATGTAGGAAAAGTTTCAATTGAAGTTGGAGTATAATTTAGATGATTATTTAAATGACCCTTTTAGCACAGAAATGCTACTACAGTAAAATCACTACTTAAAACCTCTAGAGATAATGAACTTATAGCGAAATTAATTGGATCACATGATATTGCATTGAATCAGTACTTTAGAAAAAATGGCTTTTAAATACTACAGTATCTGAGAAGTGCTTAAGGTTTTCTATAACTTTTACAAAGGCAGGCTGATCTATCACTTGCCCTAATTTCAGGTAATTGCAATAATTTCCCCTTTTGGTCTGTAAGATGTACATACTCGAGAATCAGACTAATTACAAACGTTATCATTGACAGAAATGTATTGGGAATTCTCAGGAAAGTCTCTCAGAAACAGTTTCATGATTTCGCTTTTAAGAATTAATTTGTTTCAAAACTTAATGTGTTTCAAAACTTTAACTGGATAATATACTTAATTGTCTCATGTCCTGAGATATTAGAAAACAGCTCATGCAGAAACAGCAATAGGCTATTCAGTGTGACCAACTGTGAGATTCCTAGAGGTCAGGCCTAATGTTTTCTAAAAATATATACATTTATTTATTCTGCATGCCTACTGTCTGCAGCAAAAACTATTGATTTTTGAGACAGAATTTTGCTGATGAATTTTCAAGAACATAGAAACTTAACTCTTGTATTGATTGGACAGAACATCAAGAATAAACATGAAGGCCGCAAATATATTGGGAAGGTTAATGTGCTTCTATTTCACAGCAACAGTTTCCTGTAGTAGACTATGGGATGACACTGTAGTGTAATGGTTAGGGAGCTGAGTCGCTTAGCTAAAGGTTGTAGGTTCAAATAACATCATCTGCTAAGTGTAATGTGAAAACAATGCATTGACCTCGCATAAAAATTGTTGCTATTATTCATTGTGAGGCCATTAAGCAGGATATGTTTTGCATATTTTACTTATATAGCCAAACATTATTGCATCCATACTGTGCATGGCTAACCCTTGTAGAAAATTCATGTGTGAGTCCACAGGATTCATGTGTATATCGCATAATGTGACATATATGTCATGTGATCAAATATTTTCACATATACTTCATGGATATCAGCAGTATTCATATTTTTATTTCCTTTTGGACTTGAGTCATTCATGTGATTTTATATGTTAAACATGAATTTGTGAAAGGCATTAGTAACCAATAATGTATGGAAATGTATTTTTAAAAACATACATTGTCTGTGATTTGTTTATGCCTGCATCGTTTACAGGAGACCAGGAGGAGAGGAGGAGATAAACAATCTCTCCCACAGCGCCTGCCAGCTTTTTGGGGATTTCACATTTATGGAAATACTATCTTTTCATAGTTGCACAGGCAGTTGTTCAGGATGAACTGTGTAATTGTTTCAGGCACTCTTTCAGTACAGATAGATGAGGTACTTCACTTCGTCTCTTCACGACTCTGGCAAATTCAGAAAATGCACAACAGTATTCATTTAGGATGCCCAATTCCCCCCCTCCCGACCCCCCAAAAAAATACCCTTTACCTTTTTAATGTTTAAACTCTAATTTCACAGCCTTCTAAGTAACTTACATGACCTGAAGAACCCTGCTGTACATAGTACCTCAGATATATTGCTCACAACTGTTCTGGTACTGTTAGAGCAATGCATGAATAAAAAGGACTGGATAGCAGTACACTTCTGTGTTGTAGCTAGAAAAGGGTAGCTAAAATAAAGCCAAACAATATATAAACTATATTTATCAACTAATGAGGATGAGGAGTTGGATGCCTGTTACCTTCAGAGCAGCTTCAGCCCTAGTTGGAATGCTGCTATAGATGTTTTGAACTGTGCGTAGTGGGATATTGGACCATTCTTCAAGAAGGAGAGCCTCCAGTTCTTTGAGAGACGATGGAGGTGGAAAGCCGCTCCCCGCTCCACGTTCCAGAAATTCCCAGAGAACATCTTGAGGAAACAATGTTGCAAGCAGCCATATGGCGCACCTGTTCGCTCAAAATGGCTTTGTATTCCTTGGCCGTAATTCTGCCTTTCAAAGCAATAATTGGACCCAATGACTCCCGAGAGATGGCTGCCCATAGCATAACAGAGCTATCAGCATGTCTTGAGAGACTAGAACAAGCAGCGTGGGTTGAGGGCCTCCTTTGCTGTGGGTTTCCTAAAGGGGGTCCTACCATAAATACCAGCTTTCTGAGGTACAGTTTTTTGTTGACCATGGGTCACAGAGGTCTGAATTCAGTTCTTTGGTCATTTTTGAAGTTGTTATTATGTCGTTTTAACCATTTTTTGGGTGGTTTTTGGTGTACAACATCATGGTCTTTAACACTGTTACAGCTATTCAACCTTTTTAAAAATCTGTTACATGTCACATCATATTACTTTAGGGTATATTGGGTATTGAGTATATTGCTGTTGATAGCCATGGCCAGAGGTCCCTATTGGCAAGGCAATGATTGGACTTTCTGGAGAGCAATAAGAGGTAAATCACCAAGTTCCGTTGACGTCATCACTATCTAGCAGGCATGCACAAGCAGGTGAGGTTGAAAGCTGTGGGGACAGAAATGCTCATAGAGATAAGAGACCAAATGCCTACAGTTTCAGACCAAAACTCAGATCAATAGGTTCTCCATGATGCTGAAGACCAGATATTATCTTCACTTCACCCCAGCCACAGCCACAGTCTTAGTTCTGCTGCCATGTTAAACCTACGCACCACAAGTCAGTTTTGGTTTAAAATCATTCATTCAACTGTGAAGTTGTATGTTGAGCCTGGTAGCAGGAACTGATGGGTAGTGCAAAAGAATGGGTCTATGAGCAGCCGTGAGCAGGCGCTGCGAGCAGACACAGCTGCACGGAACAGGAAGGGCCAGTTAATGAGCAGCCCGTGAGGTGATGCCACCAGGATGACCCCCTAGCTTCACGGCCCGTGTTATCCACCTCTCCTGAAGACCACCCGAAAGGTCAAACCCATGTCCTGCTCCAGACCATGTAACGGGGGAAGGGAGAAACACCAGACAATGATTGACCCCTGACCCCTCCCCTCTGACCCCTCCCTTCTCCTCCTTCCTTTTTCCTACTTCCCAAATGAGCTTATAACTGCCACATGTCTCGCCTTCATAAATCACGTCCACAGCGTAGCGGAATATTGAGGAACGATGCGAGCCAGGCGATCTTAACCTGGCTGTCACTCATGACAGCACTTCCTGTCTGGGTTAGGGCATGTCAATTACCGAAACCACCTGCACAAAGGTGAAGTCCAAGTGTTACAATAACATCATTGTGAACATGTTAAAAAAAGAAAATGTAATAAAAATGATAAACAATATGCCAAAAATAAGAAAAGGATATATAATAAGAAATGTAACACAGGACAGACATACATTCAGACACAGAGTTGTTGAAAATGATTGACTTGCTTTTACACAATTTGAGGGCCTCTGCATGGAAAGACCTTGCTTGTTTGAATTACATATGTTGTTATTCCTTGAGTTACAATGACAGGATGTTGGGGATTGACAAATTATGAAACGGGTTAATATTTACCTGCAAGTCATGGCAAATGTGCAGTGTTTGTTAAAATGAAAGCTTTGTTGCTGCTCTTCCAAAATAAGAATCATAATAGTCAAAATAAGTACCTTTCATTTCTTTTGGAGGTTTTATTACATTTTTTGTCTCCACATAATATTTTACAAAAAACATGTTTCCTACCAGGAGTTTTGAAAATTGATTCATTTCAGGCCATACACTGGCATATCATTTTCATTCTCTCCAATCTGCAAGAATGCTGTTTTAACACTAATGCAAACTCAGGTAAGGTAATTGCCACTAATGGATGTGAAGTGCGTCAAAATTGGACATCATTAAAGCTGTCAACACATTCTCTGGATAGTTCAAATTGTATGGCAATGCAACGAGAGAAAGGGAGAAATGGAGGAAAAAAAACACGTATGTGTTCCCAAAAAAAAAAAAAAAAAAAACGCAAGGCATCGTTGAGGAAGGTGGTCGGCTCGCACAAATTGAGGTGACCCATGCAAGGAACTTTTCAGCAACAAATAACCTGTAATAAGGTGCTTTATCCCAGCACTAATCCGTGTGTTTTAAGGTAATTTAATGCGTCTTTTTTCGCAGGACAGGACTACTCATGATAGCATGGCATGTGGGTTGTGTACCGCCATTAGTGCCTTGCCAGGTCCTATTAACCGAGACAATAAGTAGTAAATTGTGGACAATAATGGAAAAGGATAATGGGTAATCCCGAGAGCCAGAGGTACTTTCTGAAAATGAGTTGAAGCTGTAAAAAAACTGGGGAGGGGGAGAGTGGGGGCAGAAAGATCTTCCGTCTGTTCTCAGTGCTGAGGGACTTTCTGGAGAGTGGCACTGGCAGGATACCAATAACGTTGCTTCAACTGTTCACCTTGTCTTCAAAGCTCTGAGTCGGTTCTCCTCTGCTCTCTGGCCTGGTCGCTGTTTAGCTCTGGAGCTTTTTTTCTGTTGCCTTCCCCTTTTTCTGCAAAGGGAGCACCCCCAGCTCCACACAAAAATGTTTCCCGAACATTTGGAGCAACTTGTGGTTAGAATAACGTTTGTTTTTGAGATAATGTTAGGGACACAATGTTCCCGTAACAGTCTCTGGACATTTTATTGTTCCAAACAAGGTCTGTCAAAGTCACAGGAAAACGGCCAGGCAAATACTCCTCTGTACATCGCTAATGAACTGAGGCAGTCATTACTGGTAACTAGTTTGCATTGATAACTTGTCTTAACTGGGTCAAACATAGAACCTTAATCCAGGAAACATAGGGCACAAAAGTTTATTACATCATACGGATGCTCTGTAAGATTTTAAGTGTCTGGATGCGTGGTTTCTCATGTATACCCTGTTTCATTTTTTTAAGAACAAAACAAAGACATTAGCCCAGTGTTATGACACTGTCGTGCTGGGAAACACCAGCAGGGTTATTGTCTTTGGTATAATCATACCGGCGTGTTTGATGCCCAACACCCATGCCATATTCAAAGACACTAAATCTTTTGTCTTACTTACTCTTCCTCAGAATAACACACACACAGGCTGTAACTGCCCACCTCATTTTAAGATTATAATATGATCATATTGACATATTATTAATATGACACTGTCACCGACTGGGCAGGCAATTTCATGGAAAGGGCAGGTGTACCTGGTATCTATCCTCGTTGTTACTTGGGGTGTTGGTGAAACAGAGGCGTTATAGTGTCAAATACAGTATCAGGCAGACTCTGCACAGTGTGGGAGGAGCTTCACCTGTTTACCTGTGGATCGGCAGGAGCTCCAGAGCAGTTATTCTCTCTGTTCTCCTGAACCTGGAGCTGTTTCTGGCCAGAGGGGAAGGGAACGGCTGGAGGTGGTCCTCATTGTAGATTTTTTTTGGTCTGCCTGGCTGTTTGTTCACACAAATGCTTCAGAGGCCCACGGATTTCAATCAGCTTACACAAAAAAAAAAACACAAACACAAGATTTTGTGAATGCATCCATCTAAACACACTGACGTAAAGAGACGTACGTCACACACGTCTGGTGAAAACTAGCCTTTAAAATAGGAATCTGGCAAAGACTGGAATCCACTAGTCACAGAATACGGAGGGCTCTTGAGAGATCACCATACACCCCCACCTACTTTGAACAGACTAAACAGTACCAGTCACCATGGCAGGAAATGGCCGCTTAGCTGTAAGCAAGATTATCATGAGGCAGCTCATCAAAGTGTGATGTACCCGGAAAAAAATAAATAAAAATATTATTAAAAATAAAAAATAAATAATATTGCTCAATGATACTTCAACAAGAATTCCTAAGCTGTCTATGGTGAGGTGTGTCAAAGCTCCAGAGTGAAATCGGTAAATTACAGTGTTGAACAAGATATTCCCTTATATGGAAATGAGTTCCATCCACTGTTGACTTTGGACAAAAGAGAGAGAAAATTGTGCTTCAGTAGCGCACTGATTAATGACCGGGATCGTATGATACATTGAGATGTTTCCTCCGCAGTCACATGAGACAGCAAACATGAATAATGTTTCCCTTCACCGCAAACGCCGCTCTCTCACCTTCAAAAGTGTCGGATGCTCCACACGGTCAACGTTAACTCCACAAAGTTCAGCAAGAGCATCACGCAAACTGTTTGACTCAATAAACAACCAATACAAAACGAAAGGATGAGTGACATCACAATTACCAATGTTATGCAGTCAGGACATTGTGGTGAACCATTTTTTTGATGACAGTTCAGGCAGTCAGCAGCTACCTAGGTAAAGGAATTTGTATTGGAAATGTACTTTAATCTCTGTGGTTTCAGTGTTTAATCTACTCTTCTTAATTCTTTTTTTTAAACTTTGCAACAGTTTCTATTTTACCATGAGGAAGGAGGAGTGGCCAACTGACTGGATGAAGAAATGTCACGTTTTCCTAAACTGGAAAGAATATGCCCTGCTTTAGATCAAACTGGCTGAGTCTGAAGGTTTTGCCAAAACAAAACTGTTCAAAAACCATGCGTTTGGTCCAACCATTCCACCATACACAGTGTTAAAGCGTGTGCTGTAGCAGGCAATGGTAGCGCTCTCATAGCGTGGCTTCTTGTTTTTGTTGTGCAATAGGGCCAATCCCCTCTTCCCCAAGAACGCCCCTCCCAACATCACAAGAAATTGAGAAGAGAGATCTCAACATGGAATACTACGAATCAATGGGAATTAATTTTCCAAAAGCAATTGTGTTGTGTGCGGTCTAGTGTGTCACAGCTCCTGTTAGCGTGTTTTCTGTGTTTTCTGTAACAGTCAAGTTAAACGCTTTGTGACGGAATTGAATTTTAGCCCCTAGTTTCCAGCGTCCCAGGGGAGTTTATTCTTGGAAAAAGTATGTGTGTGGGCATCAATCTTAACATAACCAAACCAAGCTGACAGGGTCAGGCCTTTCATACATGCTGCCTTTTATTCATACTTAAGGCCTCCCAATGCACAAAAGAAAAGCAGAATCAACTTTGATCCAAACAAAAAGAAACCAGCCCCCACCCCACCCCACCACACTCCCAACTCTCTGTTGTTGTGACTTCTCCTTGAGCTGTAGCTGTGCCCGCGCAGAGCGCCCGCGCCGGCTCCCCCGTCTCTTTAGTTACTCTGCTCGCCTGACAAACTGATCTGTGCCACCGCGGCCGGGCTTAACGTCAAAACGGCACAAACAATCGAATCAGTCATTAACCTGCGCAATGTCATCCCCACCCCACCCCCTATTAAAAATAACTGGCCCTGTCAGCCATCTCATTTCCGAAGGACATGCCACCCCCACCCCCCACCCCCACCCCCCACTCAGAGACTCAGATGAGCCTCTTCATTAAGTGAGCCTCTGCTGGCTGGTGCCCGGTGCCACCATCTACACCATAACTAAGGCTGTTAGCATCTGTTTCACTCCAAGCAAAGTCAAAAGGTTCAGGGCTTTGAGGAAACTCCTCGGCTCCCGCAAGAGTCTGCCCCCCCCCCCCCAATCCACTCCTCCCACCATCCCCACACACACACACACACACAAACACACAAACACACACACACACATCCACCCCAACTTACTTTGCGGGGCTGTCGACTCATTTTCGGCAAGCTGTTACAGAAGTGGCTTCCTTCCTTTGCCAAAAGAAAAAAAATGGCAGGGCCCTTTGGAGGAACGTAAATGAATCTGTGCGTTTTTTACATTTTTTTTTTTTTTTTTTAGGGGACATGGCGGCTCTTAAAAGGCGTCGGAGGCCTGAGGGCAGGCGGCTAGAACTCAAACACGAAGGGGGAAGGAGGAGAAGTGATATAATGGTGTGGTGGGAAAACCAAGGACTGTGCCTCAAAGTCAAGCCCTGCTCTCAGCTCTCCGCAGCAATGGGGGGACGCGTCGCTCCCCCCGCCCCCGCCCCCACCCCCACCCCCACCCCCAAGCCCCCCGCTGTTGACATCTTGGCTGTGGCTTGGAGCACATTAGCCTGCGCGGAGGACAAACACGCGGCTTCAGAAGGTGGATTTTTTTGTATCGCAGCGGCATAGAAAGAAAGCGTTCAGACAGCGACACACCGCCCCCCACGGCAACCGCCCTTAATGTTGTGTCAGTGAGTCACTCAAGGCCTGTCTGTCTGGACAACACATTTAACAGTGAGAAGTTAAAACATAAAACCAGTTCATCACTTCCAGCACATTTATCATTTTTGGATTTGTAACTGATAATGGGGAGATCGTAATTGGAGCTACTATGTACCATTCATTTTAAAGTGAACAAATACAGGATGTAGACGAAATAATGGAAACAATGAATATGAATATATATTAGTTGATGAGGGGTTATGTTGCTCTATGAACTCAGAGTAGCTTCACTCCTTCTTGGAATGTGGTTAAACAAGATAGGAGAGATTTCTTGTAGGATATTGGACCATTCTTCAAGGAGGACAGTCTCCAGGTCTTTGAGAGAGGAAGGAGGTGGAACTCTGATTCACACTCTGGGCTCCAGAACATTCCATGAAATTCTTGCTGATGTTTAGATCGAGTGATTGCCAGATGGCTACCGAATGTGTTCATTTTGGTGTTCTCGAAAGTGCTCTTGTACCTGTTTTTGCAGTGTGTCTGCGGACATTATTATCTTGGACTATGGGTCCATCTTGAGGAAACAATGTGAGCACTACAAAGTGCACCGCGGCTAACTTAAAATTGGCTTCTATTCCTTGGCTGTAATTCTACCACAAAGTGAGCTGGCTGGCTGTACCGTAACAGAGCCGCCACTACGCTTAATGGTTGGGAACAAAAGACATTGTGGGTAAAAGGTGAAAGACTTCCTTTGCCTTTCATAAATAAGTTCAAAAACATTAAAAAAACTGTGTGTTTCCTGTCCTATGAGGAGAAGAGAGAGGGACAGAAAACAGCCTAATATGAAGAGGGAAAAGACAATAACCACGAGAGAGAGAAGGACTTGTGGGGGAGGGGGGGTGCTCAGTGAAGAACCAATGAGAACAAGACTGGTTTCAGATCAGTTCTGACATTTTAAAATTCCAGTTAAGACATACTCTCTTAATTAACCAAAACCTCTTACTACAGGCAAAAAGGAACACTGAACGGCTGCTTGCCCAAGACACCGCCATCAATTCTCACAGAGCGATTACCAGATGCATAACGCCACTCTGTTCCTGCGCACTCTATCTGCGGCTCCTCGGTCCGCGAGCCAACCTCGAGCGGGCGACCTGCGGGCGCAATTACAGTAATGAACAGATTAGAGTCGGAATCCCCTGTGATTGACAGGTCACTTGTGCGGGATACAGCTGTGGAGTGATAAACCCCTTCCTTAACCTCCACGGTCCTCCACCGGAGACTGGGTATTAATGAGCTGGCCTCCATCTCTAATCAGCTCCTCTGTCAGGAGACACAATTCAGTGTCATCGTGCTTGACTTTAGGAGATATACAGCATCAATGCAAAGTACATCCTCTTGTGACCCGCTTTTTTTGGCAGCACAGTTTTAAAAAATAATCTCTTGGCATCTGTAGCCTTTGAGGAGGGATATTGTTATTTTGTTCAGGTAGAGTTTCAGCACGACAGTATTTAACCAGGTAATATGGCTCTATCCAGCCCAGTGAGCAAACTCGACATTGTAATTCACACCTCGGTCTTTGGTAAAAATGTGATCTTGAGTGGAACCTCCCATTAGAGCTACACCTGCTTAAATTTCTAATCACTTCTTCTTTGTCATTTTTATCTCATAACTTTATTTTATCTCATAAGTTTACCACAGGTTGAAATATGGAGTCCTTTTTGTAGGCCATCTTGTAGCGGCTTTTCTACTCTTTACAGTCCATCTGCAGTGCTGCGCAGTTGCTCTGCATTTCACCTGTACAGTCAGTCTGTGGTCCTCCAGCTGAGCTGCGCAGTCACTCTGCAGTCCCCCAGCTGAGCTGCGCAGGCACTCTGCAGTCCTGCCAGCTGAGCTGCGCAGGCACTCTGGTGTGCAGAGAAGGTGCTCCTAGGTATGGAGGCAGGTGATTGTCCAGAGGTAGTACTCTTGTATCTAGAGGCAGGTGACTGGCCAAAGGGGTGCTCTTGTGTGTGGAAACTGGGACACCCTGAGAACTCTGAATGTGCCACAGCTGTTTAAATGACAAGCACATTAAAAGTAGGTTTTTTATTGTTTTTTTTAACCATCGGTCAGTCCATCATTATACTTCTGGGATGTTCTAATCAACAACCAAATGATGGCTCCATGTGACTGATGTATCCACCAGGTGTATATCGTCTGATCCACCCTTACAGATCTTACAGGATCCTGAACGGCGACACCTACTTTAACATCAATTACGGGAGATACCCTGCCACCCCGGCCTGTGTCATCATTACGAACACTCCAAACCCCCCCCCAGAAGGTGCTTAAACGAGGGTGTCTCTGTGTCAGCTTTGTGGGGCACTTATAGCTCAGGAGTTAGGATTTTGCATTATTAAGATCAGACCTGGTAACCTCGGCAGTCATGGGGAGGGGGGTTTGGGCAGGTAAGGCACACAATGCGTGCCGTCATGCTAATGCATGTAATTGCCTCCGTATATTCCCGTCTCAGCCATCTCACCCATGTTGATCCCTGGGAAACTGGGTTCAAGTCCTGGCTACAACCTTTCTATCTATGCCTCCTTTTGTCTGAACCCCTCTCAGCCTTCCTACTGTCTAAATAAAGAGAAATACATAAAGAGGGTGGCCTGGCCGCTGTCTTTTAAAATAAATATAAAATGAACAAATAATGATCCTGGAACACTCAAGTCCAGCTCCTTACCAGTGCAACACGCACTCATACAATTAGACTACAAAAACTTACACTGATAAGAACAGGCCGTTGAACTAAATAAGGCTCACCATTTTCCTACAATCTACAGAGTATCCAGCACTGATCCAAGCCTGGACTTGAACACACAAAGGGTGTCTGTCACAACCACATGACCCATGGCAACATATTCTAAGCATCGGCAACTCAAAAGAAAACTTCCTGACACCCATATAGAATGTACTGTTAACAAGCTTCCATGTATGCCCCCTTGTTCTACAGACTACAGAGCTCAACCTGACCAAAATATTTTGTTGTTTACCTTGTGGAACCCTTTCATAAATTTAAGACATAAAATGAACCCCCCTTTAAGTCTTCCTGGTCTGAACAGATGAAGTGTCTTCTCATAGCTGTTAAGTTTATATATTGGAGTGATATCAGGGACTCGGCTGAATGTTAGAGGTGATTTGCACCCCATAGATCATGGCGGACTTGGCCTGCTGACAGGAGCCAATGGGCAGCTGGCATTTAGAGGGGGCTGGAGGGGTTTGGGGGGGTATCATTGACCCAGCTCTGCCCCCGGTCCATGGCATTGGAGGCTGGGAGATACTCTCACCACCCGCCCGGAACTTGCCGAGCCGCGGGAGCAATCATACTCCAAAAGTGGCGCTGTCACTTGGGCTGAGCATCATCCCCCCCCACCCCACACCCCCACCCCAAAGGGCACTCCTCTACCAGCTCTACTGCTTTATACTGCATATTGTTGGATCATGTGTGTTGTAATAATGTGCTGTCTTAGATCGTGTTTTGCGTTAGACTGTGAATGCTGCGCTGTATTAGCTTTTTGTGAGTTTAGTGCACAACGGATTGCGGTATACTTGGTTCCATGCGTCTGTGTAGCACTGGATTGCATTTTATTGTATCTATGTGTATTGCATTATTGAGTGTGTTGTCCTGGATTTTATTAGCCTGAGGATTGCGTTATTTTGTGCTGTATTTTATATTTCAAATGTTATGTATATTATTGGTTTAATAAAGCACTGTATTAGTTTGTGGTGTACTGTATTTTATTCATTTATGTTTATTCTATTGTGGTTCCAAGAGTGGCCACTCTTTCAACAGCCCAAAAATCCACCATGAGTCCAATTTGTTACTCATTCATAAATTTATTGAAATGCAGTTCGCAACATTACAGATTCATACAACGTGGTTAGTACAACTATGAAACAGGTGCAAAAACGAGCGATGGACACACAGACTCACAATTGTTTATGGATTTGCATTGTTCAGTTTCTGTTAGTTTTTGCATGGCCGTCATATCGTTAGATGAAGGGTGCAGTGAAGTGAAGCAGTGCGCTAAAACAAGCTGCCTGTCCTGGCCACAGGTACAGTACGTATCAGACAATTATTTACTGATGCTTTCCTAAAATAACTTCATTCTCTCTTTAAAATGCTTCAATTACCTGCCAAGCGTAACACAGGAAAAATAGCTGCACTTCATATTTCATAACTACCTTATAGCCGAGGACAGCCAATCTCCAAAGCCAGTCAGTTAATGTTCATTAAAATATTTAAATTCTCGCAGAAAGATTAAGGTTGGGTGGCCCTTGAATAAAGGCTGCAGAGAGATTACATACTTTAGATTTGTGATTTCAGCCATTTTAAACCAGCTCATTACACATACTGCCTTGTCATGAAGCATAGAGAAAAACAAATTAAACCTAGTCGCTCATTTTAGCATTTCTTTATTATGTCATGCTCGCAAATATGGCTCTATGCTAAGAATCACAGAGTGAATCAGATGAAATAGACCTCACTGTATGCCAAGAGTCACATAGTGAATCAAATACAATAGATCTGGCTCTGTGCTAAGGGTAACTCAGTGAATAAACTGCTACGGGCCTGGCTCTTCGCAAAGAATCATACAGTGAATAAAACGCAATTCCTTGTTCAGCAGCACTGTAATCACTGTTCAACAGCTCCCTGCAAGAGAACATTTCCAATGGAAGTGGCAGTCTACGGAAAACAGAGTCATTGCATTTCTTTTATCATACACCACTTCTGAACAGTATTATAAAATTTGAACAATGTTCGAGCATAAATCTCGCACACTTACATTTCTTTAGTAATGCCACACACTCACCTCAGCTCCTTAGAAGTGTCTATTTTTGACACTTTTATATAACCTGAATTTCAACTGAGAATTCAGACAGCTCAACACCTTAAGAAAAGGGAAAAAAACTCATAAAAAACTATACACTACTACATCGCGGCATTTAAAAACTCATTTGATCACAATATTTCAAAAGATATTCTGCTCCAAAGATATTCTGCCATGCAGTTTTCTCTTGTAGCACCTGTAACTACTCCTCAAAATATTTAAACATTGGCACAGAGACACTACCCTATCACATATATTTGGTCAATTTTTAAATATTCATAAATATTCATTAATATGTAAGAGTTGAAGGTTTATGTTCGGTAATGCAGGCATTTTTGCTGCTTTTTCCTGGCACATATTTAGTTCTGACAATTTTCATAATATTAGTTACGCTCACAAATATTTTTCATTTGTTTTACCATACTACCAAAATAATTGAAAAATATATATTATAAAAAGCAGGTTTTTACAACTATACAGTGTATTTCATTTTAATGGGCTCTAACCATAAGCTATCCTTTCACTTTTGTCTCTGGGTTAATATTGAGACGGAAGTGCCTGTTGATCTGGAGTTGGCTTGCTGTAACTGCGCACTGAAACCAGTGAAAGGCAGGCTGCTGCAAACTGACCTGGGATCAGCCCACTGAGGATGTAGGATGCAGAACCAATAAGATATACTTCAGAGGAGAGAAGAGTACATACTTTAGAGGTGAGACAACTTAATCATGTCTCTTCTCTTTAAAACGAATGATGCAGGGCACTGGATAGTTCTTGATCAAAGGTGAATCGTTAACATTTTCCATTCCTGTTTTCATAACATAAACTGAGATAATTCACAATGCTTTAGGCAAATTTGAGACCTCAACCTCTTTCATTTATAAGAAATGCTAAAAGATAAACGTATCCCATGTCTGTGAGACAGGTATCCCAGTTTCACAGAAGCTGCTCTTTTCTCTATTCAGCTTCCATTGAAAAATAACAGACAGTCTGATGTCATAGGTCTGTAGCTGAATTCAGTCCTTTACATCAACAGAACATGCATTATCTGTGTTAATTCTGGAAGCTCTATATCACAACTCTCCCTCTGGAACCCCCTCATATGCCCAACATGGCAACCCAAAGCAGGATCTCACAACTAGCAGAGGGTTTCAACACAGACTTAGCCAAAGAGAGGTGAGATTAACCAAATGCCAGAACAGCCATGAAACTGAAGAGCACCAACAGACATTCAGCTCACAGCCCTTATTGTTCACTCTGACTTTTTGATCTCAATGGAATTTAATGTAAACAAACATTTCAGCTATTTTCAAAAATGGCAGACTGTAGGAATACCCTTTGTTTGGAAAGGGTTTTATATGAATGGTGAAGCTCGCCAGTGCACTACATCCTTCCTATTTGTTATTCATCGCGCATTATTCAATTTTTCACTAAAAAAGAAATCACTGCATTTCTAAGTAAAAAAAAAAAAAAAAAACAGACAATTGCTGAGAGGACAAGCCATCACACACGTTGACAGTGAAAATGCCTAGTACATATGTGCCTACAAGAGACGGTGTGCTTTCTGCACACCTTTCTACAACTGCAGGCAAACCTGTCCATCCGGTCAAAATCAGGAAATACTGACATAAGTGTAACTTTCTATAGTCTATTTCAAAATATAGCACTGCATAAGTTACTATGTTAATGGTATGTGTTAGTGTGTGTGTGTGTGTGTGTGCATAGAGCTGTTAGCCATGCAGGTATAAACTGGGGGTGTAATATGTGTGTAAACACAGCTGTGTAAGGTGTGTATACTAGGGCAGATACCATTATGTGTATATTAATTAAAAAAGTAGTAATAATGGCTGGAGATTTTAACTATTTGTGAGAAGTTATTTAATATAGTGAATTCATTCTATTTATCTCTATCTCATTAATTCTATGTTGTGATTCTACTCTGTTATTTGACATTGCCATTGCCCTGACAAACGACCATGTAACAGAACACAGTGAAATCATTACTTACATTGTTTTAAAGGTGTTTAAAAGTTCAATACGCTCCTTTCAGTATGTTTGATCAGCTTCACCAGCTTTTATACTCTGGTCTAATCTTTATTTCATTCTTGCAATGTTGCAATTAAAAATCACTATTTAATTATTGAGTAAACCAATAATGATTTTATTTGTCAATAATAATTATGACTCAGCAGTGATTAAGCATTTTTTTTACATAATGATGCAGCCTTAGGAATATGTATGTGCTAAAGGTATGTGTCTTCTATATGCATAGACTTGTTAGATGTGAATGTGTATAACGGTGTGCAAAGTGTGAAAGACATATGTGGGTGCATAGAGCAGTTACAGGTGTATGAGCATACAAGGGGGCATAGTATTGTCAGGTTTAATTAAAAAAGCTGAATTAATTTTACAGATATTTGTAAACAACCTCTCTAAAAGACTATCTTGTCAAGGAGGGAAGTAAATTTCATGAATGACAAATAAAAAAATCTTGCAAAAAAAAACACACAAACAAATAAATTAAAAAAAAGACAAAACCAACAAATACCTCCAGCCCTAGTATCTCCATAGCTCACTGTTAGTGTATATGTTTGCTGAATATGGCTTGTGATATACAATGAAAACAACAATGTCAGAGACGTTCAATTCTGTGCAATTTATTTGTGGCCTGGATGTCTGTTTCCAGTAGACAGGATGTGAGGTGCAGTGTTTTGCCTGTGTGGAAAGGGCTTGGCTCCTCAGTTATCCCTTTAGTTTCTCACGGGGGACCCGGGAGGCTCTCATACCCTGTGCGTTTCGGGCATGGCCACTGGCGAGGAGGGGGGAGGGACAAAGTCCATGGGCGTGGCACGTCCAGGTGTCCGCTGGCTATTTGGGCCAGTTCACTCTAGCAAAGAACGGATGCGACTTGATGTCCTCCACTCCTGCTACACCTGCCCCAAGTCTCTCAATAGGATTGAACTGTAAAAGCTACAAAACACACTCAATCAAAAAATAAATTCATTCATTTTAATAAAAAACACATATAAAAAAATACATAACAATAGTTTTAAAACGAGAGAACACAGGGAACTGTATTCCTACTGTTCTATTAGCCATATAAATAAGGGTTGGTAAAATTAACACAAAATCTGCAACTGTAATAAAATGGAAACTCTCAAATTCTCCAGGCTATCCAAATAAATTACAAAGCACTTTTAATTAACGAGTACTATAGACAGATATGGTAGACAAATACCATGGCAATGATCAAGATTGTGTTTCATCTTGCCTTGTTTCATCTGCCTTGAAGCAGATCTTAAAATGCCAAACCCACATTATTAAAATATCTATCCAGTGCCTTTATTAGGAAGCTGTTTTCACAACAGAGCTTCCTTGCTTACGTACATCCAAATTAACGACGTGCCTTGCCAATTAATTGAGCGAGTCTTTCTCTCATTAAAGAAACCTTTTTTCATTACCTAAATACCTGCTCCAAAGTGACTGAAGGTGCAGTCGCCGAGAAGCCACTCGTAGTGCCGCTTGCTTTGAGAGGCACGCTTGGAACGCGTATGGCATATGCAAATGGCCATCTAAACCCTCCTTAGAGTCTCCGCCACTTCAATTTGGGCAAGCAAACTCCTCGGACCTTAGTCACAGACTTGGGAACCTGCATACCCCTCTTCCTTTATATCCGGCTCATTAATTTGACTGTGAAATGTTTCCTTCGACTGGCTCACCCACAGCAACGGTAACGCGAGAGGAACTGGACACAGCACCGTCTTGGCATGAAACATATACTAGCAAACAGCTAATTTATAGGGTGACTCCACATTTATGCAAGTGTTAGCTGTGATATCAGCCATTTTGACGAAGAGGTTATATATGTATAATACATGCATACATGTGAAAAGATAAGTTAATGGATTTATTTTAAAGTACATGCGTTCAGGTAATTTTCCTGTATAATGCCTTTCCTACCCCGGCCAATTGAATTTCATGTGTATTTGCAGAATCAAATGTACAAATGTCAACAGTAATGAGACAAGATCATTCCAATTCTGTACATTTTGGCAATACGTTTAAAATAATAAAGCGCTGACATGCAGCCAGGCCTAAATGAAAGAGGGAGGAGAAAGAGAGAGAGAGAGAGAGGAAGCAGAATGGATCTCTGTTCTCTCTTTGGCAGTGTGCGCCAGGACCTACCTGCTGTAACAAGGACTTGGCTTCTTCAGACAGGAAGTCGGGCACGTTGAGAGACGTGTGGCGGCTGATTCCGGCCGGGTGGCACTGGGCAAGGGACTGCAGGGAGACACAGAGACAGAGAGTCTGCTCACAGCCGCCTGAAACCACGTCTCAGACAAACACAACAGCCAATACTGAGTCTGTGCGCCTCATACAAACCCAACAGGCCCTCTGGAGTCTGTGTCTCAGACAAATTCGTACTACTCCAGAATCTGTGAGTCTAAGACAAAATACAACTACAACTCCAGAATCTGTGCATTTCAGACAAACCCACCAGCCCCTCTGGAGTCTCAAAAGCCAATCCTGAACCTGTGTGTCTCAGACAAACCAACAGCCCCTCCAAAGTCTGTCTCAGACACATCTAACTGTACATTTCTTTACCTCCTTATGGGTCAAGGTTTCCTCATTTTTATCACTGGTAATGTAAACGTGTAAACACCGGTCTGGGACTGCATTGCTCCTGGGAAAGAGTTCCATCTGATCTCTGACAGGCCTCTTCAGAACACTGTAAGCTGTGTTTAAACCTTTTTGATTCTTTTAAGTATCACTGTTTTATGTATGCACTTATAAATAAGTCACTGACTCACTGGTTTCCTTTGAAATCATATCTGACCTAAGCTGGAAAGAACACTGGGACACTCCTTTATTGGATCAAAGGTGCTACACAAATATTGTTCATTTCTATTTCTATATAACAGGGCTCAGAGAAATGATGTCTCTACTTAACTAGACTGCAAATAATAAAAAAGATCTACCTCAATGTGCCAGCAACTATCTGACAACACACTCCTCCATATCTATAAGCTGCCCTGCTCTGTATGATTACTGTGACATCATAACTATGAGCCTACCTCTGCTGTGACATAATAACTATGAGCCTAACTAGTGTCTAAATCCAGTATTTTATAACTTAATAACCATAATCGGTCACTGCTTCTGAGTGTGAGTGAGGACAGATAAACTGCTAAAGCCAATCAAATCCACAAGAGGCATCTGCTGCTACCAATCAGACTGCAGCAAGGCCAAGTCAGAAATTTCATATATCTATCAGAAGCACACAGAGTGTATCGAGTTGAGACTAGTACCATCCTAATTATGTTCTCACATCCTTATGTGATTGGACGAAAGAAAAAAAACATAAGACAGGACTGGAGGCGGATCTGTTAGAGGAGAAAGTGGAGAGCTGGTAATTGTTTGCCTGACAGAGTGTTTGAGGTGAGGCATGCTGGGACAGCTGCTAGGGGCAGCGACAGGCCGGGTTAGAGCCGTGGCAGCTGACTGGCCAGCCTGCAGGCCCTCGGCACACATGCGCCAACCTGCCCGCCCGCCTGCCCTGCTGCCTGTCTGTGTGTGTGTGTGTGTGTGTGTGTGTGTGAGCCACCAGCACACGGATCACACTCCCCACCCCAGAGATTGCATTACACCCTCTTTACAGAGAGCTTCCACTGGAAGAATTATGCTGCTGGACTGCTGGGGGACTCACCTATACGCACACACATGCACACACTCACGTGCACACACTAACACCAATACACATGTAGACACTCACGTGCACACACTAACTCACACCCATACACAGCCATACATATGCACACACTAACTCACACCCATACACATGCACACACACGTGCACACACTAACTCACACCCATACACATGCATACTCACGTGCACACACTAACTCACACCCATACACATGCACACTCACGTGCACACACTAACTCACACCCATACACATGCACACTCACGTGCACACACTAACTCACACCCATACATATTCATAGACATGCACACTCACATGCACACAGTAACTAACACCCATAACCGTTCATACACACACACACACACACACACACACACACACACACACACACACACACACACACACACACACACACACACCCATACAAACACATACTTACATACACACATGCACACACACACACACAGACACGCACACAATAACAGACACTCACATACATGTACGCACTCGTGCACACACTAACTCAATCCCATACACATGCACACTAAAGCACACACAGCCACATACTAACTTTCACCCATACACATGCATGAACACACACACACAATCATGGACACTCAAATAAATAATTTACCTGTTCACTATATTTCTAGATATGTTCACATATTTGTGGATTATATTAACCACCCAGAAGTAGAGGAAAGTATGCCTTTCGACAGCTTTGAAAATTACAATTGTAATGACAGGATATTGTCAAAAAACTGTAAGAGCACATGTGTAATGGACTTCATACAGTGTGTTATTTTTGCTGGTTGATACATGTTTCAGCTTAAAGAAGGAGGAGGATGAAGAAAAAGGCTTTATACCTAAAAGACAATTTTATAGCGCAGGTTCTTTTTTTTTGGCAAGGCCACCATTCATAAAGCCGAAGAAGGTACTCCAACTGAACTCTCAAAACAAGATATTTAAGACTTCGTAATGTTTTTCTCACTGTTAAAAACGAAGAGGATTAAATAAAAGGGAACTCATAATGAGAGAGAACGGGGGCTGTGCAGAAGCACTGAGCTGAATTACGGGGGGCTGTGAGAGGCGCAGCTTCGCTGGGCTGCTGGATCGGTTAGATCATGTTCTGGCCCATTACGCCGCAGCTCAGAACATGGCTGGATTCCCAGTGTCGGTTGAGATAGCTCAGGGCGGTGTGGTTCATCTTATGACTGTAGGAACATGCGTTAACACCTAGTCTGGGGCGCTGGAGCAGCTCACAGTTAAGGGGTGGGGGGTGGTGGAGGCTGGTGGATTCAGCTCTCATAGCAGAAGAAGGAGGGAGGAATACGTGAAGACAATACAACCACAGTGACGGCAAGACAGGAAAAACAATGACACAAAACACACCTGCACACAGTATACATACACAACAATGCATATATGCACACACAACGCACACACGTACATACAGGAGGAGGATAAAATAACGTAAACATCGAAAGGTAACATCATACTAATGTCCAGACTATTTACTAAAATGTTCAGCTATGTAAAATCAGAACGCTCGTGTTGAAAGAAACATGAAAAATGTAACACAGGTGAGACGAGGTCAGATAGTTGGCGCCTATGTTGCTGGGGCTTCAGTTACTGAAGAGGCTGAATGGTTTAATATGTCAAGAGGAACAGTGTCAAAAATCATGATGGCATATGCAAAACCAGGAAAAACCACATCAGGAAAGAGGAACAGTGGCAGTCGTCAAGTTTAAATTCTCAAAGAGGAACAGACAGCCAAGAGGACGGTATTAATAAAAAAAAAACAAAACCACAAATAGACGGGGGTCAGAAATCACCAAAGAACTGAATTCTCACTTCCATGACCCAGTCATACCAATCAAAAACTGAGCTTCAGAAAATCAAGGGTTTCACAACACATGTTTATGGTAACTAAGGTCAAAGAGCAACAACATATAACCAGGTGTAGTGTGCATTTAGTCTGGACTCCTGGGCAGGGGGTGGAACAAAGCAATATAGTCTCATGAGTAATCTTTTCCTCTTTTTCCTAAATCTGGATGGATGTACATTTGGAGAAATACAAACCCTCTAGCTTCATTGCCTGTTCCCATCTGTTACATGTGGCTGAGGATCTGCTCCTGTTTGGGAAGGCAAACTTGTATAACAGCATCTCAAGAGGAGCTGAAGCTGTTGTGAAGTCAAAGGGTGGCCTGACTACTTATTAGTTAATATTGATAATATTGGTTATTATATTGTTCATGTTCTTTCCATTACTTTGTCTACTCCCGGACATAAATACACACATAAATGTGTAAACAATTTTATAGTGATTGTTGGACATCAAGATTGATTCCACTCTACTGCTGATGCCATGACTACAGTTTCTGCTTGCTAATAATAGTAATTATTATGACAAGAATGAAATATTCCAAAACTGAGGTTCAGAGAAAGGGCATAAATAATAAATGGCAGATTATAATTAGTAATTTTCTGTGGATTCGGTCAGACTTCACTATAAACGTAAATAAACGAAGAGAAATGAATCAACATCGCGTCTCAGTTTGACCTTGTCCGCGATGTACTGGGTCGGGCCTCGTCTGCGGGAGGCAGTACCTTGGCGGTCCCAGCGCGGGTGACTTAGCGGCGGCCGGACGGCGTGTCTTTGATCCAGGAAGCCGGCGCCTGGGCGAAATGACCCAGAGATCTGGCCCTTCCGCCTCGGCCCTCTCCTCTCCACCAGATGGAGGGGGGGGCAGAGGCCCTGGCACGGGGCTGGCTTGGCACTGCCGGAAAGCGCCGGGCCGAATCGGGGAGCCAAGACGTGCACTCCCTCTGTCTTCACCCCCCCTCCACCACCCTCACCCTCACCCCTCCCGGCCCCCGAGCCACTCAGACTTGCCCAGTGACTTTCAACCTTTGTTCCACTTTCCCAGCGACAAACTACTTGTCTTATTTAGAGGCAGTGAGATCATCCTGAAAAACTGAATACCTTTCTTCATTATATATTTCATCTGCAGCTCATGGACTTTACAGCACACACATTTTAGTGACAGCAAGGTTTTTAAAAAATCCCTACAAAACAGGCTTACTTTCTATCATTTGTAGTGTATGACAAACTAATTACTTACTGGTTATATTAAAATATTCTTGTGTTTAAAGTTTAAAAACAGAACATAAACTTCTGAAAAGAAAAGTCAGGCTTCTAATGTCTTGACTGGAAAATAAGTAACAGTGTAAACTTGTTGTCAGGGGACAATTAAAATGAATTGAAAAATGTGTTGGGAGCAAAACGCTAACACAACCTGAATGTAGAATCTCATGACAAAATGACTCTATTTCAAAGAAAATGGGAAAATGGATGGGACATCAGAATAAATCTCCAAATCCAATTAGGCCTGTGCCAGACCCACCTGTCAGTGAAGCTGCCAGCTGACGGTTTCCTCCACAGAAAGCTTACATTTCTTGGTTAATAAGTGCCATACCTTAGCCGCTAGTCAGCCATTAGTCAGCAAATCATAGATGGGATAGCTTTTACAGGTTCATGCCCCTTTACCAAAACCCCAAACATGATTCGCTGAAAAAGAGTGGGAGGTGTCAAAATGAATGTATGTTTAGGAATGCTCAACTATCCTTCCCAGTGAGCGGCTTGAGCAAACTCCAGTACAACACACTGAATGCCCTCCCAATTCACACATCACACCAGCATTGCATAACAGAGCCTCATGTCTCCATTTTTGCTGCTTTCCCATCGGACATGATGAACAGAAATCTCAATCACCAGTTGCGTACTGTGTGTGTCATTGTTCTGCTGCTAATAAAGTTTATTCAAAGAAGTTACCACAACTCATATGATGTAACCTAAAGGAGTAAAAAAATATATAATTCCTATAAAGCTGTCTTTTTGAAGATGAAGGTTGCTATGATGGTCGTCCTTTACCCCAAACACTGAAATCCATATTATAGATTTCACATTGTGACAAATATTAAGCTTTTAGTCAGGATTATCAGGAATGTTCAGTTATGTTTGGAGTTTGTACCCATCTGCCTGAGACTCATCTTGCTTTAGCATTCCTGAATGCTGATTGGCTGATCCAGCACAGGAAAACCATCTCCTTACCTTTCCAGTCAGCAGCTCAAACAGGATGGCACCCAAGCTCCACCAGTCACATGCGGCCGTCTCCTCATTTATACTCCCCACTTCTGCATGAGGAACACAAGAACAGAAGGAGGGCGTTCATGCTTACATTCTTACATTCACACATAGGTATTCAGCTTATTGTCGCCCAGAGTGAGTCTGATAATGTTTTTTTGTTTTGTTTTTTTTTTTTTTTTTTTTGGACACATTACCCAGCTGAATATTGACTGAAATTATTCAGGTTAAGCACTTTTCTCAAGGGTAAATGCCCCAACCAGGTAGTCAAACCTGCAACCTCTAAGTTACAAACCTCCACAAATGTGTTTCTCCATTTCAGCGAAGCCACTTCTACCTCCAGTTCACAGCAATTTCCCTATTTTGGTAAACTTGCTTACCTCAAGTTCACTCTCATCGCTCCATTTTAACAGACCACACCTGCTTCGACCTCATGTTTACTACAACTTCTCCACATATACTCCTACTTCAACTTTACTGTAATCTCTTGGATTAAACTAGGATTGGTGGGGGAAGAGGAAGACTACAGCTGAAATGAAATGGCAGGGTACTACTGCCTGAGACTTTCTGCTGTCACGTGCCCGTGTGGGGGGGAATATATTTGTACCGCAATGTGATCTGGGCATGGCGGTTCAGTCGGCTGCCTTGTTCGCCGTCTCATGGGGAAATTAGCGGCAATCAGCTTCCCTTTCTGCGAAACTGGAGTTGTTTAGGTAATTATGCCAACACCTGCCAACGAGTCGCGAACGGCCAGGCGAGGAGGTGGGGAGGAGATTCAAGATGTAAGCGATGAGTAATGTGTGCGCTCGCCAGTACCACTGAAAAAGACGATTTTCTCAGCGTTTCCAAGAGTCCGCTAAACAGCAAGCCATCAAGTACTCTGTAATTGCCTACTTACCTGTTCTAGTGGTGAGAAAGATGGACACAGAGGCAGTGGAAAAAAACAACTATTAGCATGTAGATATAATTGTGTTGTTTGGATAAGGTATTTACTTCCCACACATTTACACTTTGAGAGTCTCGCCAAACTATTGGCATAATATCAGATAGAGACATCACAATCTGTTTCCTCAGGTTTGAGACTACCTTCAAAACAGATTTTTTGCCCTGCAATGGACATATAAACACCTGACACCATAATGTCAAAAGTATTTATTAGTATTCATATTCATATAAAATGAAACTATAGAAAGATACATTTTCAGAAAACTGACAAAAAAAACAGTTGTATGACTTTATTACACTGCATCAAAAAAGTTTTGGTCACATGGTGGTTTGAACACACTTGCACTAGTGAGAGAGGCCCTCTGACATAAAATACCTTTTGATTACTTCATTAAACCCAAAAATATCAAAAATGGAAATCAAAGATATTTTATTAGACCCAACAATGAGCAGGAGTATAATGTAGCAGACTCTTTTTTAGTCACAGCTTATTTAACATTATCTAACAGCTATGTTTTTAAGTATACAGAGGAAAATGAAAATAGACTTTCTTTTTATGGCACACCATTGACATGTACGTGTTCACTTATTTATTCAGTTCTAGAAGTGATACTGAAAAAGCTGAAGGTGACAGAACAATAAGAGTTCCTCCATTTGTATGTGCAGCATTTAGGGAACTATGAAATACTTCCAGGTATAGTGCGGCCCTCCTGGACCAGGGCAGAGTAGCCATGCAAGCACTGTGGCCCTCCTGGACCAGAGTAGAGTAGCCCTGAAGGCACTGTGGCCCTCCTGGACCAGGGTACAGTAGCCCTGCAGGCACTGTGGACCTCCAGAACCAGGGTAGAGTAGCCCTGCAGGCACTGTGGCCCTCCAGAACCAGGGCAGAGTAGCCCTGCAGGCACTGTGGACCTCCAGGACCAGGGTGCAGTAGCCCTGCAGGCACTGTGGACCTCCAGAACCAGAGTAGAGTAGCCCTGCAGGCACTGTGGCCCTCCAGGGCCAGGGTAGAGCAGTTCCAGTTATTGTCCTAATTCTCACCTCACTCGCTACTAACTGAACTTCCATGGCTGGCACACTTGCTGGTGCTGCTGGAGATAGCGCTAGCACACAGGAAAGCTAAGCAGGTCCCAGAGGACAAGCTCATCCACAGACAGCGGCTAAGTGCTCCCATCCTCACTGTGCCATCTGGGCTCACAGGCCCCTAATGAGAAGAGCATTAGCCCCACCACTGCCCTCTGAACAACCCAGCCATAAGACCCCACAACCACCCTCTGAACAACCCAGCCATGAGACTCCACCACCGCCCTCTGAACAACCTAGCCATGAGACTCCACCACTGCCCTCTGAACAACCCAGCCATGAGACTCCACCACTGCCCTCTGAACAACCCAGCCATGAGACTCCACCACCGCCCTCTGAACAACCCAGCCATGAGACTCCACCACCACCCTCTGAACAACCCAGCCATGAGACTCCACCACCGCCCTCTGAACAACCCAGCCTGAGACTCCACCACCGCCTCTGAACAACCCAGCCATGAGACTCCACCACTGCCCCTCTGAACAACCCAGCCATGAGACTCCACCACCCCTCTGAACAACCCAGCCATGAGACTCCACCACCGCCCTCTGAACAACCCAGCCATGAGACTCCACCACTGCCCTCTGAACAACCCAGCCATGAGACTCCACCACTGCCCTCTGAACAACCCAGCCATGAGACTCCACCACCGCCCTCTGAACAACCCAGCCATGAGACTCCACCACTGCCCTCTGAACAACCCAGCCATGAGACTCCACCACTGAACAACCCAGCCATGAGACTCCACCACCGCCCTCTGAAAAACCCAGCCATAAGACTCCACCATTGCCCTCTGAACAACCCAGCCACTTTTCCCTCAGAATCACTTCATTTTGTCACTGAAGCTAGCCTGCCAGCTGTGGCTAGAGGTGATGCAGAACATGCACCATGACTAAGGGTAAAAAAAAGAGGGAATGGGTTAAAGATTGTTATTCAGGGAGGGAACAGGAATGGGAACAGGAACAGGAGCTGCAGAGGCTCGTAACGACTGACCCAGGAATCGCAATGCTCCAGTCCTGTTCTGCATATACAAAAAGCAGTGGACCCAGTAATTCACAGTGGCTTTTCCAAGCCCCTGTCTTAACAAATTCAAGGGCATTTTATGAAATCTCAAGGGTATTTTAGCCCTGATCCACAGCCATGAGACAAATACGAAACTCTGCCCAACGTCACTGCTACATGACCGTGAGTCTCTGCACAAGGCAGTCGTCATCACAGTGAGGTCAACTCACACTTTAAACTGAGTCTGGCTGTTTTCATTCAAAAGCATGGGTGATTTTTTTCCCCAATGCCATGAGTGAACACACCATGTTTAGGTGGAATATTGCAAATTATGTGTGAAATAATTTCAAATAATTGGAATGAACTGCTCAGTAAAGTAAGACAGCGAGACTGGCGTGTCTCAGTTTGAAAGAGCTGTTATTCTCTGAGTCGCTTAGAGCATTAGCTACTATTAACTGTTATTAACTGATTCACTCACACTGCACTGTGGCAGGACCCGTGGAACTGGGCCAAACTCTTTGCTCCCTACTCTTCCTTAAGCTTCCTGCAACTGCATGAACTTGTATGAGATGTTGATTTATCACTGCGAAGTGTTGACTCTCACAAAACACCCAGGTGAATGCCGACACACTTCAAAGGGAATGCCAAGAAACCTTTTTTTTTTTTTTTTTTTTTTGGAAGAGAGAAAATCAGGTTATGAAAAGGTAAATGCTAATGCTTTCATCCATTTCTTTCACATTTATCTCTCCGTCCATCTCTGCCTGTTTAATACGACCCCTAACATGACTGTGAACCTTCTGCTCACAAAACAATTTTTTTTTTTTTTTTTAACGACAAATGCAGTTACTCAAATGATTATTTTTCTTGGCAACAATTCCTTCCCGCACACAAAACAAAGTGAAGACCCTGGTAGCAAGGAATACAGTGGCTGCCTCGTAAATGAATCATTTGCATGATAAAATGTAGTCAAATTGCAGAAAAACGTTCATGAGATGAGGAGGCGGGTGCCGGGGGGTTTGGAAACTCCACTGTTGTCATCATTTGCGTGGCCTGCCCAGACTTCTTAAAAGCAGAAAAAAACCCCAGAAACATTGAACATTTTAATGCCCTTCACACTACAGAAAGTAGAGTTCTTTTTGTTCTCCCACCCCCAAGTGCAGTTTTGCGGCGTTCTCTTTGCTTTACCCTTTTGTTTCTCCTAATAAACTCTCCTAACAGAGAGCTGGCTTGCTCGCAGCTAGGCCAGACTTGCTTGCTTAGAAAGGACAATTCCTTGCAGGGTTTTCTGATACACAAAAAAAAAAAACAACCCCCCCCAAACACCACCAGCACCACCATTACCCCTGCCACTGTTTCATTTTGTTTTGTTATGCAGAGGTGCTTGTGTCGAGACTGGGCTCTGGCAGATCTTGTTGGTGCCTCTGGAATTTTCTCAAGGTGAAAGGACGTGGCTCCCCTTGGCTTCCCCCGACCACCACCCCCCCCCCCCCAACTCCTAACTCTCGGTCGCCATGCCGATGGGGATCTCCGGCCCTCGCAAAAAGTATTTAGGGAGAAAGGACGGACAGTGGGAGAGACAGGAGGGTCATCTCTGAAGGCTCCTCAGGGCCACCAGATGGCCGCCATTTGCGTTTTTTGTTGTTGTTGTTTTGTTTTATGCTCTTTCCATTTTGTTTCCAGAGGAGCGAGTAGGGGGTAGTGGGTAGGGGGTGGTGGGGGTTCACAATGGCCCTGAGTGGTTCAGCTGAGCGCGTGTGGCCAGCGCTGGGCTCCCCCCCCACACCACCCACCCTCCCTCCACAGCTGACTGGAGATCGGGTATGAAGTCTTTCACCCTAGGGGGGTCGCGGCTCTTTCCCTGCCAAGGTTATAAGACAATCCAAAGGGCAGCACCCCCACCCCCACCCCACCCCCGAAACAAACAGATCAGTACAGAAAGAGGACAGAAGCTGTTGTACTTCGGGATATGAGCAAGAGAGTGCACTGTGTAAGATTGTGTGTGTGTGTGTGTGTGTGTGTGTGTGTGAGAGAGTCTGCATGTAGGAGTGTACATATGCATGTGTATGTATGCGTGCGAGTGTGTGTATGCATGTATGTATGGTGTGGGAGTGTATCGCCGTGCCGTGAGTTTTTTCTGGACTGGGTTAAAGCAGACATACATATGTCTCTTTCAGCAAGGTCGGTTGTCAGCACAAAAGAGGTTTAATTCTTGAAAGGGCTTGAGGGAGAAACCATCACCAACCACCAACCACCAAGTAAAAGATGAACTAACCGGTGGCTTAATTTTCTGCCTCATCAAAAGCATCAGGGAGCCACAGAGACTCTCAAGGAAGTGAAACTGAGCAACCCCCATCGGCCACGTCTTCACAGCCCATCCCATAATACCAGGCCTGTGCATCCACCTTGGAAACCGCCAAGAGCCCAACAAACTTACTGTGCATGTGTGCCTTTCTGTGAATGTGTGACACTGTGAGGGGGAATGTGTATGTGTGCAAAATTTTGTGTGTGTGAGTATGTATGTTTGTGTGGACAAGAGCTTGTGTGTGTGTGTGTTATGAATTGATAAATCATGTGACTCTGCAAACAAACACTGGCATTGGTTATTTCACTCAGGTCTGTCAAAGGAACCATTTTGGAGAAAGAGGGAAATGGACATGGTGCTTTTATGCGAAGTGATCCGTTCAGGTCTGCAAATGATTGCCCTCTGCTCTTCCCCTTTCGTGACTGAAGGAGTTCCCCTGTCCCTTAAGAAAAATGGGCAAAAGCCGCCGAGGGAAGCCTGGCTCTTCCCCTGAAAGGAACATGGTGCTTCCCCAAAAGACACCAAGAGGCATTGTTTAGCAAAAAAGAAGAAAGAAAAAAAAAATCCAGGTGATTGTATCAGTGGTGCGAGAAGAAGAGAAGAACTTCTGAAAAACGCGCGTGGCGGAACAAGACAGCCGTTCTCACCACCCCAGGGCGAAGTCATGAGTCATTATCGTCACACCCGTCTGACCACACTTCACACGTTTAGGAACAAAACTCCGCTAAAGGCAAAAGGCCCACCTTCTAACACAGGCTGCTTAAGATGCTGCGGTGATGGGAAAGTGTAGCACTCATAAGACTTACCACTTACAGAAATGGAATATGCTGAAATATATTGTACATATATTTTTGAAAAAAAAAAAAACATGATGTTAAACATTTCAGATCAATATTTTTTTGAAGATATGTTGCAGAAAATAACAATTGTGTTCTGAAAATCACAATTATTGTTTCATGTATTGGTAAGTGTTCAACATCTATTTCAGTCCTGATCATACATTTAATTTCTGTACATGTCATTGTATTTCATTTCTGGTAAAGCTCAGTGAGGTGTTGCTGAAAGAGTAGCCATATTTCACACACTGAACAAGTCACACAGAGGACAGGTGTCTACTGTGTTTTATGTGACAGACCTACAAACTTTAAATGTAATGCTTACAAAATATTGCATGAATAAGAAATGTTGTGCTTGACTGTAGATAAATTAGGAGGCATCTTATAATATTTATAGTGCTATAGTTTATTGCTGTTAGTATTACAAAACTCTGGGGAAGGAATTGCACACTGATTTATGTTTTTCCCCATTGCAGACATTTTGGGTGGGAAACACGGCCCAAAATGTCCAAAGGACTGAGATACACAGCCACGCCCTAAGAGCTGGAGACCCGAGCAGCCACTGCTGCTGACTGCAGTTCGACCAAGGAGAGATCACCAGGATCATAACGCATGTGGAACAGCGGCATCCACTACCAGAACTGAAAAACACCCTATGCGGACCGGCCTCACCAAAGCAGTTACACAAGTGGACAAAAATGCCAACACATTTGAATACTCGGTGCCATAAAAATAAATAAAACACCCTTCTTGGAACAGAGAAGCCCTTGATTGCATAGCAAACCATTGGAACAGTTTTCAAATGGCAGTTTGGGTAAATGGGGTGGGGTGGAGGGGGGGGTGTGGGGGGTGTGGAGGGAGGGGAATCAAAACTATAATCTTGTCATTCCAGTGTGTCTTAGTTTCCAAGCCCCTTTTGTTGAAAACATGTTTGTTTCAGCCCCTCTGCATTCACAGGCACCCTGCTAGTGTTTGGCTACAGTTCATCAATCTGTCATCAGAAATTAAGCTGTTACAGTATTTTTTTTCCTTGAAAAATACAGGGGGACATTAAAACTGAGGGAGATAAGGAGATGGGCTGTTGATAATAGAAAGATCAGAAACAGGTGGGGAATGTTTTTTTGGAAAGAAATATAATAACAAAAAAAAAATTCCCCCTGGGACGGGCTTGGGAGGGGGACGTTAAGGCCCGATCAAACGAAAGCCGATAATTTCTGTCACGCTTGGCCAGTGGGTCTTTGTCAAAATGTCCCCTCTAGCCTGGTCCAGTCATGGCTGGGAACCAGGCAGGCTTATGGGTGAATGAAAGATGCTCTTCTCTCCAGCTCTTCTACAGTTTCATAGTGATGTTACTTCCTGTATTTTCTGCCATCTAAGGTCCCATAAAGAGACTGTTATAGGTGGATTAAGAACAGACACATGGGTTAACATGGGAATGAAAGACACCCTTTTCTCCGTCTGATATCCATCGGTTTCATGTGATGTCACTTCCTGTATTTCAACTTGATGGGAATGATTTTTTTTTTCCTCTACCTCCTTTTGAGCCCTGCTATTCATTGATTTCATGTGATGTCACTTTCAGTATTTCATGCAAGTTGTGAACCTATAATGAGGAGCTCCAAAACGAAATCTGACCCAATGGCTTGAGCTTGCAAAAATTACAATTTCCTCAAGAAGAAATTGCATAGGTATAATGTGTTATTATTTCAGTAAGAAACATGCAAACATAAAGTTGATGAAAAATTACTGATGAGATTTTTGGTAAATATTGATAAAGTTTAACTGTTTTGTTCCTCAATGAAAATAAGTCTATGTTGCATTACATTTGGCCCTTGGAGCTGGACCACATGGACAGCTAAAATGAAAACTTTTTCACCCAACACTTTGTTTTTTCCCTTTAGTCTCAATATGATTGAAATAAACAGGGCTAAACCAAGATAAAAGCAATGGTGTCTCAGATTATCCAGAAAGGGACTGAATCATCTTTCACTTCAGCACTCATATTAGTGTGAAGGGGGTCAAAATGTGGGCAGTGAGAAAAACATTTTCATATATTCCTTTTTTTTTGTTAGTTAAACTCAACAACACTACCCAAGCAATGGTGCAGAGTCTGATACTATAGATGCTTAACTTAAGAGTAACATCCCTCTAATTTTATTTTAAATCTGAAATTGGATTCAGGAAAATAACTGTGTGTGCACACATTTGTGTGAGAGACGAGCGTGTGTGGGTGACAGTAAGAGAGCGTGTGTGTATGTGTGTGTGTCAGCTCAGTGCCACGCGGCTGTGTTTCCCAAGTCCTCCAAATGAAAATAAATAAATAAGCAAACAGAAAGTTCTCTGGGCAGACAGGGTTTTGAAGTGTTTACCTGCAGATTTGGGCTGGCTCTGTTTGCCGCGCTCCCCTGCCTGCCAGCACGGCTGACTGTGGTGAGTGATAGTGCCAGACGCTCTTTGTTTGGCTTTCTGCTCACAGTGTGGAGCGCGGAGTAAGAAGCAGCACTCCACATCTCACTGATAATCAGACCTGTACACACATGTGAATGCATGCACACACACACACACACACACACACACACACACACACACACACACACACACACACACACACACACACTTACAGGAACATACACGCATGCACACACATACATGCTCTCTCTGTCATGCACACACACACACACACACACACACACACACAAAAGCACACCAATATATGCTCTCTCTGTCATGCACACACACACACACACACACACACACACACACACACACACACACACACACACACACACACAGGCGCACACACACACACACACACACAGGCGCACACACACACACACACACACACACTCACATCTCTGTCTCACACACACACACTCTCTCAGTCTCTCAGACACAAACTCTCAGTCATACACTCACACAAACAGGCATGCTGACACATGTATGAGCTTGCACACACAAACACACAAATGCATTCACACCTATGTACCCACACATAAGCACATATCCATTCATGCACACACAAACTGACTTTAAAGTTGTCAATGCTTACAGAAGCTTGACAGTATTCTTACATATTTATTTCCTAATGCCAGAGTAGTATAATGGTGAGGAAGCTTGTCTTATAACTCAGAGGTTGTTGGTTCAATACCTATCCAGGGCACTGCTGTTGTACTCTTGACCTCAATTGCTACAGTAAAGATCCAGCTCTATAGATAGATAGCACATGTGTGATAAGAAATTTTGACAAGTGCCTAAAACACAATATAAATGAAAGCTGTGATCTTGGTCAGACTAGGGGTAACTGGCATCAGCAGTAACTTAAAAGCAAGGACGAACATAGCTAATTAGGCTACCTACTGAGCATTCAGGTACATTACTTCAACATGTCTTCCTCTCACTCAACGACAGGAGCAACCAAATGCAAAGTTTCTTCAACTGCAGCACAACAGACATGACTACAAATCTTCTTATTAAATATAATCAATACATATGGAATATGAAGCTTCTTACCTATTCTTTTACAGGCTGTTCTGTTCCTAAAAGTACTTATGTATGTATAAATATGTATAAATACAGAAAGGCCAAGTCAACACCACATTTGACCCAGGCTATAGTACACCAAGAAAATCTACAGAGGTGCTGTGCTCCAGAAAAGAAAAGGATTTCATAAAAACCAGCCTCAGTGAAACGGACTACCGTTCAACTCTGACTCTGTGTGTGAATGTAAAGCACTGTTGTAAACCTTGGTTGTCTTCACTCTGATGGTCTGCAGCTGATCCCACCCCGAGCTCCGGCCACAGTTGAAGGCGTTTGTTTTTAACCAGCACTGAGCTCTGACACTGGAAGACGATGGCATTTCACCCTGAACTGGGGTCAGTGTTGGTGGGCCTGACTCGTGGGTGGAATTATATACAGGGTGAAAGCACACAGACGTGACCTGAGTCACAGCCTTTCTCACCATTACCCATAATGCCCTTCCCCTCGGCTCACTCGGACTGCCCTTCCTAACAGATGTCATAAATACAAGCTCTTTATACCACTTTTACCTCTTTTTTTTCCATTTGTGTATATAAAACTGTGGAACAAACTTATTTTCACTGAAATGTGTTTGATAACAAACTTGGGCAGTAGGGGAGGGGGCTTAGTTGTCAGTGACATATTTCAATGTTATCCCATGTATAAAATGCGAAACTTTTTTTCCATACAAAATAAGTCATTTGTTGATACAGGTGACCATAAATTAACCTTTAGGTTATTTATACACACAGACCACCGCACCTTTTTTCCACATTTATGCCGGCAGCCTTCAACTGACTCCATACTATGCTGTAGACATTAGGCTCAAAAACTGTCGCAGAAGTGCAGAGAGAGGAACAGAGCTATCGGCTCAGAGGCTGATATGGTGCATCAAGACAGCATATGACTCCACCTGCTGGTGATCCTGTGTTATTGCATTCTCTACCAAAGGAAGAGAAGGTTTATAATGGGTTTCATGCAGTACTTTTTCACAAGCCTTTATTGTGGCAGATTCAGAGCTCCTTCATGACTCCAAGTACCAATAGTTTAAAACAAGAGAACATAAAAAAAAAAAACACAGACATGAGGACAAATACAATTAATGTTGTTAAAACTAAGCACATTTGTGGAAATTTACAGTAATAATCCACAGTGGAAGATGTTCCCCAAGATAAAGTCAGAACACCAAATGTGTTCACGGTACTTGGAAAAAAACACTTGGTGATGTTGAATATCTTAAGCATTTTGTTTTTATCTCTCTACTGAAGAGAAAGAGGTAACTCACAACTGCAGTCAACTGTTACAGTTCAGTCATTCAGTCAAGAGGATGAGAAATTATAAAGACAGAGTTCAAGATAATCTGAAAATGCCTGCTGGAATGGTGAAGCGGATACGAGAAAAACACCGGGTGTGAGAGGGGATGAAGGTCAAGACAAATCTCTCCAGCTGCACACCTCTCAGTTAACGGCTCCATGTTCAAAGGCAGAGAAACGTACAATATCAAACACTGGTGACCATTTCCAATGCACGGTGTAGGATTTCTTCTGTTTTGGGATTCGAGTCAGTTTCGTTCACATGGATACAGCACTTTTTGATCACCTTGCAAATGGCTGCACAGTAAAGGAATGAATGGAGCAGATCTTGCAACGGAATTGATTAAAAGGTCAGCTCGTTAAGATCCAGCGATTTACAGTCCCCTCGTCAAATGTCATTTAATTTATTTCGGGCTTGTGTCAATATCATTAGTGTTTCAAAGCAAACACTTTAAGGAGAGATGCTCGAATCTGCAGTAATTGCATTTTACAGGACTGTGTGCGACAGGAAGGAACAGTTGAACAAGTCAATGAGAGCACCATAAAGTGCACCACGCCTGGACTCGTGTATTAGCGGGAAAATGAAGTTATTTGGCTCCATTTTTTTTTTCGATTGAGGAAACCCAGGGAGTGAGTTTGGTTGGGGTGTACCAAGCTTTCAAATAGACAACAGTTTCTGCAAAAGCAGATTCAGAAGCACTATAAAAAAAAAAGTCCATAAAATGCTATCAATTTTCACTAGTTCAATTTGTCCAGAGAAGACCCCTTTGGCGGACTTAATGACATTACATGACTGACATATGTTAACATTTTTTTCTCTTCCTTTTTCATTAAAAGGCAATGCACTACAGGCACGCTTTAAGGCTTAAGTATTTGGATCGGACTTGTAGAAATCGTGCTTTCAACTTATTAAAAGGGGGCGGTCTGGAGAGCCGGCCGGCAGGAGGCAATCCCCTTTAACCTGCCAGCTTCGTAAATAAGTGGAGGAGCTCTCCCAGCGAGATCTCCGCACACTTTCATAACGGCATCCAATCCCTAAAGTGCTTCTTTAAATGATTGGAGAAGGCCTTCCCTTCCCTCCCCCTTCTTGGCATCTGCTGTTTTTAGTGAAATTAGGGCAGAAGTGGACGTTTACCATACTTTTTAAAGAATTTCTCCAAAATTATGGGGGATATGAAAAGCCGCACAAATTAGTTTTTGAATCCTACCCCCCCCCCCACATGAACTGTTGAACAATGCAATCCATAGGACAGCAGGAGTGTTTTTTTGTCCACCACACTGAGGTACTGAAAGCTCATCGTAATCTTCCACAGCTGGCCAGTGAGAGGCCTGGGCTGGTAACTATACCCAGGCAGTTGCATATGCAAACTGAGTCACCACATTCTGGTCTTCGGGATCCAGAGGGTTGACATTGTGTTAAACCTTATGGAGATGGGAAATACTGACAGTGTCTGTGGGATCAGAGTGAGTGTGTGTGTGTGTGTGTGTGTGTGTGTGTGTGTGTGTGTGAGTCTCAATGTGGTTGATAGCAGCCTATAAGCAGCACTAATTCACAGTTCTTCAGCTCCCGTTAGCACTCCAGCACACCTCCAAGCAGTAAAACATGAACCCTTGTCTAAGTACGAACACCTGTACAAGTCCAGGGCCCATATGCCACTGAATTAATCTCAACTTGCTGACTCAAATTCCAGTACAACATAATACACCGTTAAGCCTGCATAACGCTGTCATAAGCATGTAATAAATGGTCATGATGGTTTATAACCACTTGACACAACACTCATAATTAGAGCAATGAATTTCACCAAACACATTGAAAATAACAGTCAGAATTACTGCTCCATATGTGGTGGCAGTGTTATGATATTGTTCATTGGTGGTGTGCGTGCAGTCATATGATTGCTGGTTAGCTGAAGAGCCCTTGCCACAGCAGGGTGACGGGAGGCCTTCATGTAAATGAGAAATCTGGCTTGTGTTCAGTGTTCAAAACGGCATCCGCTGCCGAAATTCGAGCACTGAGCTGCTTTGTTTCTATGAGGTCCCTCTCCCTCCAAAGAGCTCTGAGTGTCCAGGATCACACCTGATCTGGTCTGAGCTGGCTAACACTCGCTAACGCTCGCCTCTTCCCCAAGAGCACCATGTTCATGCGTCGCTTTATTCAAACCGGGGGATTTTTATTCAAAACAAAATACCTTTTCTTTGTGTGAAAATGGTAATGGACAAACAAAATCACTATGGCCAGGAGCTCGATTCTGACAGTGTTAAACCCCAAATACAGATAAGGGACCGAACGCTAATCACAAAGAAAAAATATGCATCCATTTTGTTACCCTTAAAAATGTGTTCAACTTAAATAAACAACTGTCACTAATTTGTGTTTTTCCTAAGCAGCAGATGTGATCAACAGCCATATCTCAGGGGGCACAATGACACACGAGTAAAGGTTCCACCAGGGACTGGGTAAATGATTGACCAAAGGAAATGTATGAATCGTGACCTGATTGTAAATAACAGTGATATTTACTCAGTAAAGTATATCACACCAGTATAAATGCTTATGACTTATTTTACTTCTTTAAAGATTTTTTTGCTTATATACTGAATTTAAACATATTAATTCAGCCCAATGTTTTTTAGTCTTCATTGTAAGATCTCAACTCTCCTTCCTGAATCAGGGGGTGGGGGTGGGGGGTTCAGGCTCCTCTGCTCCTCTCATTGAACTACTGTCAGTTCCTGTTACCTGCCTTAGTGTAGAGTGCAGGAACTGCAGCGGTCTTAAACTTAAACTCTTAAACTAAAACAAGCGGCCCAACCTTGAGGTGGATTTGTAATCAACACAGGTGTTAGCCATTGCCTTCATTAGAGCCTTCAATTCAAAGCACAGTCTGCCAGGCAGGGGTTAGACTTTTGGGTTGTGACTATTGTTTATACATTGTTGGCTGTGGTTGTTTTGTTTTTGTATATTTGACCTTCTTGATTTACTAAAGAGTTTTATTTTTTATTTTCCAGTAGGAGGAAAAAAAGAGCATCAGGCTTATTTTGGTTCACTCATTTGTGTTTTGTTTTTTGCTGCTTCCCCTCATTACCTGGCCCAGCAGCCATACCTGTCACTGCACCACAATATTTATAATTTCAGCCTATGTTTGATGATACCTATTTTTTAACTGTCAATAGATTTTTCCCTGTTCTGTTGCTAGCTGTTGTTGTTAGCTGTTGAAACGGAGATGGTGGCATTGTGTGATGAACAGAAGAAAACAGCTCTGACAGGACAGTCTGGTCAGAATACGCAGTTTAACTATCGCACATGCCCACAATGCCCTTCCTCTGTAAATAATGCCATTGTGAAGCAAAATGATCTACTTGTGGCATGGCACTTTTTCCCTATAATTACCAGAGACACAATGTCATCCACAACCTTCATTAGTTAGCACTGCACTAAGGCTGCATGATATGGAGAAAAAATGTGATGTGCGATTAACTTATGGATTATGGTGTGGCAATGTGATAAACTCAAGATTAATGTATTTAATCAGTTTCAATTATTGTTAAGTACATTTAAAACCTAAAATAATGATATTTCCAATATGCATGTTTCCTGTTCTTCCTGGGTAAAGAAACATCCCTCCCAACTTCTCAGAGACTCATTTCAACGACAAGCCAACTAGCGCGCTAAGATGTTCTTTGCTTGACTGCTCCGTACTCGTATTGCGCATGACATCATCGGTGTGCACGCATCTGCAGCAAGAGCCAATTGTGCCTGTGACTATTCTCTGCTGTCTATGTTTCCATAAAGTTGTAGGCTTATTAAATTAAAATAATTGAATTATTGCAACACATCGCAATACGCCTATCGCAAAGACTTCATCTGCAGTATTTTTAAAAATGCAATGTTCCCTACACTGCATCGAATGACATCATGCAAATGTGGTCCCATTTCACTTTCAGCATCATGACTTAGATAATGTATATGAGAATAGATGGGCAAGAGCAATTAAAAAATAAAAACTCAATTTACCAAAACAAAAAAGACATCAAAGCCACACTTTTCAAGCAGTGAGAAAACACACTACAAACAGAACTGGTAAAGAAAACGGACAAGCAAATGGCAACACGTCTGTCAAAAGCTAAGCAATGAGGTGAGAAGAAAAAAAAGGCGATGAGCTGAACATGTCGCGGGTGAAGAGCAAAATGAATGTTTAAGGCATGCGAATGCCCATGTGCATTTGAGCTGCAGAGGGCGCTGTTCTGACCTGGAGCGCAGTACATTTTGGCAAGGGCCTCCCTGTCGCACGAATCTTCCACCTCGCTCCAACTGCAGAAGTACGTCAGCTGAATGTGTCCTAAAAAACAAAGACGGGTGAAATGAAAACATTTCCCACCACCGCCACCCCTGCCCACAATCCCCCCCCCTCCCCTTTCTGCTCTTCCAGCAGAAAACTAACTGTAATTATTCCTTTGTAACTAAAAACAGTCTCATTAAGAATAATGGCATCATTAAGTACTAGAAGCTATTACTGCCGGTGAATCTGCCGCGTTGATAATGAAAGGAAATGAAGATACTAATTATGGGATAAAACATCTACTCAGATAATTGGAAGCAGGAGCTAATAGAAAAGGAAATGCATTTAGCTGTGGAATAAAAAATGAAAGACAGGAAAGATGGGGAAGCGAGGTCTGACCTCTGTCGTTGAGTAAGATGTTGTTGGGGTTCAGGTCCCGGCAGACGATGCCCTCTTGGTGGAGGGCGCTGAGGGCGAGAATGATCTCCACGGCCCAGCGTTGGACGTACTCTTCCGGGATGTGGGCCTGGGACGCCAGGAGCAGGCGCTCGTCCAGGTCTCTGAAGAGCTGGGAGACGTCTCTCTCCGCTTTCCCCTCATCCTTCTCGGGCCTCCCCGCGCAGTCCTCAGTCGACCCGGCTCGGAGGGAGGGCTCACGGCTCGACTCAGGCTGGGCCGATGGGACTCCGCTTTCGGACGATGCTTTTGAAGTCAGGGATGGGGGCAAAGGCGGGAGGTCCTTCGGCAGCACTGAGCAAGCGTCCGTTTCCGTTGCCCCCAGTTCGAAGGGTAAACCGTGGCCATCCTGCCCCAGTGCCCCAAACACGTCCGGGATGGCCTTAGTGCTCAAATGGTCGCTGTCTGTGATTGGCCCAAGGTCTCCTAGTGACAGGGCGTATGCAGCTTCTTCCGCCTCCAGCTCCTCCTCTTCCTCCTCCAGGCTGTGATGCAGCTGCAGGACGTCCGGTTTGCCAAACTTGGGGGAGGCCTTGGCCTTAGCCTCGCCTGCGGACGCCAGCCGGGGGAGGGCCCGCTCTTCCTGGGACAGGGCCTCCCCGACCCCCGGCAGGTTGACCAGCAGGTCTGGCGGCTGGCCGTCGTCGCAGCTCTCCGTCTCCACGTCCTCCACCAAAGGCATCCTTGAAGGAGATGACGGGCACGGACTCGTTGGACACCCTGTCGCTGTCTGTGAGCCAAAGGTCCGCCTTGTTCCCCCTGCAGTCCGAGTCCAGCTCAGGGGGGCTCTGGAAGGCCTTGAGGGGGTCAGCCTTGGACCTGGTGCAGAGACAGATCACAAACAGACATTTTATCAATTAGGGATATGATGATTAATCGACTAATCGGTCCAATAAGTCAACTGACTGATTTTTGAGAAAAATAACGAATCTGAGTAGCATCTAAGCTGGCACAATGCTGGCATGGAGCGCTCACTTTTACACTGAGTGCTCTTCCCAAATGTCACATTTCCAAAACATTTCTGCATAACTGGCAGAAATGCAGTATAATGGATAAGGATCAGGTCTTGTAACTCGGAGTGTAAAGGTTTAACTCCCAGCTACGGCACCCTGCTGCAAGGTATTTCACCTGAACTACTTCAGCTGTGTAAATGGACAGAGTGTAATATATAAAACTGTGTGTGGCTCTGAATAAGACCATCTGCTAAATGTAATGTAATATCAGACAAATAAATATAATAGTCGGTTAATTGTTTTTCTCCAGCCTACTTTGTGTTGTCAGGGGCGTCTGTGTACTGGAGCTGGACCTCGCTGGCGCTGTCCTTGCTGTCGATGCGGAAGAACTCCATGGGCGACCTCTTGGACTGGTCCAGCGAATCAGCGGCGGGCTTAGGGGCGGGGCTGAACACGTCGGGCTGGGCCGTCTCGTCCTCCGTGAAGAAGCGCAGCTCCTGGGCGGTGATGGGCGAGCAGAGGGAGTCGCTGCTCAGCAGGGGGTGGGACCTGGGTGAGGGAGGGGCCTTGCGGGCCCCCTTGTCTTGCTCCACCTCTTCCTCCAGAGAATCGGGCTCCATCTTCTCCTTCGTACTCGTTGCAGAGCGTCAGGTAGCTGTTGGTGCACTCCTCCTCCGACGTTGCCCCAGAGTCGGGCAGAGGCCCTGGGGCCAGCCCCTCGTCGTCCTGCATGCTGCTGTCATCCTGAGAGCTGGGGGTCAGGCTGCTCTTCAGCGGGAGGCCCAGCAGGGCGGCGCCGTCGTGCTCGCTCTCCCGAGGGCCAGACTCCTCGCTGCTGGAGCTGGGTCCGCCCTCTGCCCCCTGTGGTGCCGCCCTCTCCACCGAGTGCACGGCTGCGGTGTGAGACTTCTGGATGAATGGGATGTCGAAGCTCTCCTCCGGGCTCCGGTTCAGGAACTTACTGACATGGGACCACAGCCTCCCCCCTGCCACCAACCACAGAAACAGAGACACAAACCTCAGAGTTACAGACTCACCTATCAACCAAACTGGCATGAAATCACAAGCACATGCAGTTATGGGCCTAACATGAAGACCCATTATTATTGCTAATATAAAGGCATTAAATAGAAAGGAAGTCACTCTGTACTGAAAATTCAGTAGAACCTCTGAAATACAAGTCAGTGTCTGGGAAACACTGACTAACTGAATGAGTTATAAACCCAGTGGTGACAATCTAATTATGCCTTTTCAATTTCAAAATCTGGCACAAAACATATTTTTCATCATCTGCAATAGAATACTATTTGCAATTTGAAAACTAACATTACGATATTTTTTTAAATTGAAAACTGACAAGCAGCTGACAAGCAAACACAAAGAGACCCAAGCATCTCATCGTTACAAACAGCCCTGTTCATGAAGCACTCCTATCTCAAAGATTATACTAGAGTCTAAAATAGTATACTGAGACTGAAGTATACTCTTTGACTCTCAGCGAGGTTGAATTGTTAAACTCAATATAATTCAGATCAACTGCATTGCACCTTATAATCAGAGATGAGTTCCATTGAACAGTGTTATCACATTCTTAAATCGTCTTATTTACTTTTTTTTTTTTTTTAAAACAGACATCGCGTTGTCTGGATTCGTGCGGCTGAAGTCACCGGGAACAGCCTGAGAGGAAAGGTCAGCCAGGAAATCAAATGGAGGACCGTATTCTGTTCCTGAGAGCTGGGGCTCGAGCTCACATCTGAGGCGCAGTTCTGGGCTGAATAATTGCGAGAGCACATCTGGTGTGCTTCGGAAATGAATTGGCCCGGCGCTGGAGCAGTAATGACAGTACGGTAACCGAGTAATTAAAAAAATGCTGCATTCCGAAAGTCACTCCGGTCGATCGGAAGCTTAGTTTGTTTAATAACTTCCATTGGAGCCTGACTCCCCAGCACACATACATTATTATCCATTTACTCATGCTTAGACACAGGATAGATATTACATATACGCACAGTACAGTAAAAACTTCAGTCAAAATCAGAAATCAGTACTGGAGGAACACTAGTACATTGAAAAGGGTAAAAACTCAGATGTGCTATTCTATTAAAAAAAAAGAAAAAAAAATGACATTTAATGAGAAATTTCAAGTTGGCTTCAAAGAGCCAATTTAGAGTATATATTTTCATAAGTAGTTTTAACTACTTGAAGTTCTGCAAGTAGTTATTTTTAGGCAGTAAAAAAATAGTAATTTTACAATATTAACAATTTTACCATATTAATTCCAAGCAAATGGCAGAGCATTAAAATGGAAAGCTACCATACTTTACAAGGATACAAAAAGTGTAATATGACATAGGAATGCATTTAATCAACTGCTGCTCTCAAAAGATTCTCACTTTTGAAGGCTGTATTTTATTGCGATTGCTTTTATTTTATTGTTTCATGCATACACTGGTGTTTTTTTCCTATTGCCATTACATGTAATAATTTGTAACGTTTTTGCTTTTATGAGCACAATATGAGTAGTTTTTTTTTTTTTTTTTTTTTCATTCTTATTTTTGTGCCTGTACTAGTTGACAGGAACTTCTGCTGCTGCTTTGATTGCTGTAGGGGCATATTGTCGGTATGAAGTACTTCAGTTTAAAAAGCTGAGGGGAAGCTTTCAAGCCTGTTCATGGTGCTGCTGGGTGGTAAAATCCCAGCCACACCAATACCTGCTTTGGCCAGAGTTTCATCGTGGCAAGGCAAAGATTGGCCAATTAATCCAGGGAGGAACAGGGGTTAAAAATCCTCAGTGTCATCATTCTCTTCCAGCCACTATTGACCAAACAGGCACCTGCAAGGCTTGCGATCACATGGAGAAAAAGTAATATCAGATGTCACATGAATCGGAGAATCCACCTTTTTATGGCTGTCTGCACCAGTTGTCCAGTGAGGCAACTAAAACTGTATTTCATTTTGGATAGGAAAAAAAAGAGGAAAAAGTGCAAAAAGAAACAAAAAAAATCTACCAGTCTGTATCAGCAAAGCAGTTCTGCACGCCTGTGTCCTAACCTTTCTTACACAGTGCCCTGCCCACCTGGACAGACCGCACCTGAGCACATCTGAGTTCTACCATTATCGAGAGCGTCTGACGTCTCCTGTCAAGATGGCTCGGCAGAACCGGGCGTTCGTTTACAAGAAGTCTTACCAGGGCACAAAAAAAAAAAAGCCCTGCTGTCCAATTAGGCAGTTGATATACGTGCCCTCTCACGCAGAGCATAAAATATGGAGGAACGCCTGCCCGCATTCTGGTGCCACTAACGACCCGAGTCATCAACTGCCGTGGAGGATAACGGCCTGTGACACGATCCTCCCCAACCAACCCCCAACCCACCCCCCGCACCCCAGCCTGCACACACCCCCACCACCCCAAACCAAACATCTGCCTGCCCAAGGTTAGCGGGGGAGCAGACTAGAGAGGAGAACACGCCACCCTCGCCCCGCAAACATACACACACACGTCCCTTCACCATGGTGTGCATGGGAAGCCGTATCTTCCGCTAGGTGCAGCTAATCCGCGCGTTAAAGCGGGGGTGTTCGACCCCAGGCCCAGACAGTGGCAGCTGTGCTGTTTTCCCCCTCGTTATTCAGATCTTACTTGTTCAACCCAAGCAGCTGCCTGGACAGTTAAATCTCCCAACATGGTTTCTCGGGTGTAAAATGGTTCCTGTTTTCAGCAAGGAAACTAAAAAAAACCAGCATACACCACAGCGGTCCATGGCCAGGGTTGAGTAACCACATGTATGCTCCCGAAAGCATGCGGGAGATGTGAGCTCCACTTTGCCTGTCCATCAGGGAAACCTTGCCTGGTCTCCTCATGTGTAAAAGGGCTCCCAGGAGATCGGTTGGGCTCAACACAGTCACTAATTTCCAGCTCCACGCGAAGCGAAGGCATCCGTCAGATAAACTGTGGGGAGGTGTCGGCCCGGAAAGTTTACCCAACCGCTAATTTCCACATTTCCACACGGCAAAAGAGCACTCATTAGCAAGATAAACACTAGCTGTCTCTTCATGCACCACTTCACACACATGTATACCAGGCTCCAGAAAATGTAGTGAAGGTCTCCTATGGCCTGAGTGACATTTTCCTACACTGTGTATGGTATTTGTGCATGTAGGTATCAAATAAACACAGCTCAGCATCTGAGATCAGTGTTGTTTTGTTAGAGTCAACATTTTAAATCTCAGGCTGTTTCATAAAGGGGTTTGAATTTTGTTCCAGTTATGATGTCACAGAAGGGATTCATTTTAAATCAGCAAATCATGTTTAACCTATTATTTGCATATCCCTCCCCCATAAAGTGACCTCCTCAGTTTGCATCGATGTTGTGTGAGTTACACAATGTTTTGATGGTATTTCACATTATAACTGAAATAACCATTGGAAACTTCCAAGTTTGTTGAGCTGTGGACTCTATATTGAAACATCTTTACTCAACAGGGGTATAGAACGTAACATGGACCCATAATAGAAATGTAATTTTAGCTAAATCAAAAAGATTTAAAATGCCAAATTAAAAAGATACATGATGCATAGCACAATTTTGGGAGGGCTGGACACACAGAAAGTATAAGAAAAACCCATGTACATGGAATTAGGGGAAGAACACATGAAATGTGGGCCCACACATGAGTGTGCATCTCAACATGATGAAATAAAATTAACTGGTCTATGGGAGCTAGTCAAGATAACAAGAACACAAGAACACATAATGATGAGAGCAGTCCATCCAGCTCACATAGGCCTATTATTTACCCACGATCTACAGAGTATCCAGCACTGATCCAAGCCTGGACTTGAACACAAGTCCTTCTACTACAAGTGTTTCTACTACAAGCAAATTACAAGCAAAGACAACTATCTGTAAACCTAAACGCATTACATGTCACTACAGACATGGATTTGTTCTTGAAAATAGTGTATGTGTTGGCGGCGATCATTCATGCAAGTGTATGGGTCAACAGCAGAGCTTTGCTGTAATGTTGTTACGGAGTGAAATACGAGCAGGAGCAAAGCCTGCTGTGGATGGAGCGTACTGGGGTTTCGCTATTTTATGGAGTTTTACGGGTTTTATTTTCTTGCGCGCCGAGAGTCTGCATCCCCGCGGGCTCCTTGATTGTGCATTTAGCGGACTTGTGTGGTTGCACACCACGCTCCTCTTTGCAGAGCTCACGCGGGCCCGCTACCTTCTCGCGCGCAGTGTGGCCTTAAGTGCTTCTCGTCCTTCCCGCCACGAGCCGCCGAAGGCAGGCCGGCCAACAAAAAGAAACAAACAGTGGGAAACACTTAAAACAAGGCCGCACGCTCGGGCAGGCTACTCTTCCCTTCGGCTAAAAGCTGCCAAGACCGTGGAAGTCTCCGGAGAGAGTCAAGTAAATAACAGCCACACTGTACCCCCCTCCCCACCCACTCACCTCCACACACAACAACAAAGTCTGATTCCACTATAACAGAGGTGTGACTGAACAACCCCCACGGCTAGAAACAAACCTCCACAAAAAGACAGACGTCACAGGGGAGTTAACGGCCAAAAAAAAACAACAAAAACAAAACATAATCTAAAATAATTAAAATAGCGGCTTTTAATAGTGGCTTTTAAAAACGTTGTGGGCGTACCTTCAGCGTGCTGCAGCAGGAGGAAAATGGAGTCCTCAGAGACGATGTACTTGTGCAGGCGCACCATGTTGGGCACGCAGTGGGGGACGATGGTCTTTTTGTTCCTGCCGCACTCGATGCTTTTCCTCAGCCCCTGACAGAGAACAAAAAGGTCAGCCGTACCCTCGGTCGCCTTTGGAGCACGCTGAGCCTCGTGTTTATCAACCAAACTAATCTATTCTTGTTACTCTCCACTTCAGAGAGAGGCACTCATCTGCGCCCCCCCCCCCACCCCCACCCCACCGGTCCCCTGGGGGGCCGCGCTGATGGCATCTGGCTGGCTTCCAGAGCGCGGAAGATGGCGCAGGGCTGCCATTAAAATCAATTACATGGGTCAATGTTTTTATTAGAGAATTTCTCAAACTAAGTCATCAGGACTGGCAACTCGCTGCTATTTCCTGCGACCTTTTTCTGCCACAAAGACCTTGTTGGGGGGTAAAAAAAAAAAAAAAAAAAGGAACCACAAAGTTTAAAGGGAGGAAGATTCAAGGCCAATAAAGGTGTTGGATTCTTTTTTTTTTGGGTTTATGTATTCACGGTTAAATGTTTAAACCACTGTAAACTGACTGACACCTAAAAGTTGACATGCAGTAAAGCTTTTTGTAATGTTATGCCCTGGAAAAACTAGTTTTAAAGCAAAACAGAGAGTAGCGCTTAAGAGAAATCAACCACATGGTTACTGCTTATTAATCGCTGTGGAGTTTATAATTTCATCCCTTTTCAACAATTCAAGAGTGTAGATTCATATTTTTCATGCAGTTTTTAATGTTTTCCTGACAAAGGAATGCTAATATAAATATCCTATATAGCTCACTGAGCGCAACTATCTAGTTTTGCAAGGTCCCTTTTAAATAAACCAGTTCACTAAAAAAATGTAAAGTACTAAAAATAAATAAATGGAAGCAACATCTACGTATGATAAACTACTTTTAATGCTCATTTGTTCAATTATGTATGAATAAACATTATAGTTTACAGTAGCTCCAGCAAGTATATGCATGTATACATGTTAATTTGATTAACTGAATTTAAATTAATAATGTTAATTCAAATTTTGAGTTTTAACTTTGATTTCCCTTAATACTTCAGTGGTAAGTCATAATTAGTACAATATTTAGTCATTCCGAAATTACATTTAATAATTCCAACTGAATGTAATTCAAGAGGATTTGTGGTGAAATAACAAGGAATCTTCCATAAGAACTCCTGCAGTCCAACAGAAACTGAAAAAGTGAATTAAGTTCAAATACAAATGGGAACTTACTCTTAAAAAACACAGCCTTAATACAGGAACTCTTCATTAATGAAACATCACCGTAATTATATTCATTATCATAATTATCTTGAGTGAATCCATAACTTACTTTTAAAATGAAAGTCTCCTGGGTTCTTTTATCTAAAACCAGCAAGACCTGAGGAGAAAAAGACAAACAGAGTAAATACAGCAGACCCTCAGAGAGACATGCTCACTGGGAACACAGCTATTACGATCCTACACTTACAAAACCCAAAAACATTACAATTTTTAGGTACGGTTAGATAGCTGCAGTACATTCTGAGCTAGCTCTCTTAATTGTCTCCAGAAATGCCCTCTGAATATTCCCTCATAAAAATGTAACAATTTGTACAAATGTAAAATACACATTTGCAAATAATTGAGTGACAATTTAATAAAGAGGTATGCAGAAGAAGTATGAATAGGATTGTAGAATTGCAGAATTTGCTGTCACCAAACTTTTTATAGTTTTCAACTGACATGCTAATTCTGCCCAGTGTCATGAAATAATGTATTCACCGGGAGAACTATCAAGAACAGAACAGTTGGTTCACAGTAGTTTACTGGGTCTCACTGATATACATGTATGCAAACACACAGAGACACGCACTGACATACATGTGTAAGCAAACACACACAAACACACATTGGTTGGAATTCCTGCACAAACACACACACACACACACACACACACACACACACACACACACACACACACACACACACACACACACACACACACACACACACACACACACACACACACACTCAGTCACTTAAACGTACACATACATGGTGGCGCACACACAGTCAGTCATACATGCACAAACTGAAACGCCAACACTGCTCAGAGACAGAGCTAACCCTCACAAAATGTCTACCCCACCCCATGTACATGTCAGACACCAGTGTCCAGGACAGGTGAGGAGAGGACCAGCGGTGGGGCTGCTCACAGACCTGGGTATCTGAGCCCCACTGTGCCCCTCTCCTGGGCAGGAGGGCATCACATCACCCCTGCCCCCGTTTGGGCTGTCAGTTTGGGTGGGTCAGGCGCAGGAATGGGCCCTTCCCCCCAGTGCCCCCTCTCCAGGGCACCGCAGAGAGGTCTCCTCTTCAAACGACATGAGCGGAGCCTGACCTTTACGCTGATCGCCACACTGCGACAGAACTCCGAGCATGGCTTGGCGATACAGTCGTAGCTGCGTATCGAATAGCGTGTGCGCAAACTTCAGCGGCCAATGTGAAATGCTTCCGGGGGAGAAAAACATTGCGTGTATCTAATGGTTATGTTGGTCAACTTACCCATTAGTCTTGAAAAACACATTGCTTATGTTTTCAATCTCAGCCCTCACAGTGATGTGCTTCTTCCTGCCACACAGAAGCAGTATGGCCCTGTTGCTGATTGTATGCAATCTCAACATTGAATAAATACCAATGTGGTTTTTTTCCCCGGTAGAATTTCTCATTGGACTCTGATGGAAAGTGCGCTATTGCATGAAACATGCTGCATACCAGAGATACTTGTTATTGTGCTCCAAAAACTATTCCATATACCGGTATGGCTATACCACCCACTTCATCTCGTATTGTAGCCTTAGACCTTAATCAAAATTATTCAACAATCAAACCAGTGGCACTTGGTTTATTCCACTGAAAAAGCCTCACTTGAGACATTACCGCTGCATAACAAACTGGATTTATTATAACTTCCAGCAAAATAACATATCAAACCACATCTGGCCAACTAATTGCTCTCTACATCTGACTGGCTGCAGAAATCATTACATTCTCCACTTGCTTATGTTGCTCATGCTGTCACTGCTAAAGAGACTTGAGTTCTCAGTTGGACCCATTAGGTTTAAAATAAGGTTTAAAAAAACCTGATGGACAGGCATGGCCACTGTCCTCTTCCACGTACCGCACCAACCTCACGTAGAGAGGAGACAGCGCAGTCCGGAACATATGTGGCTGTTTTTTTTTTTGGGGCGTTTTTGTCCCCCCACCCGGTCCCTAACCCTAGCTTTTCCCCAAACAGGTGCTGGCTAAATGATTATAAATTGGGCCCTGGATGAACATTCACGGCGGAGCCAAGCCAGGCTGGCACTAATATAATTAAAACGCAAACATCAGGACAGTAAGAGCCTTCCATCTGTCTGACATTCCCCCTTCCTTAGCTGCTGCCGCAAAGCATCGGCAAGGAGCGAGTTTAAGGAGAGAGGGGAAAGCGAGAAAGAGAGGCAGACAGAGGTAGAGAGAGATGGAGGGACGGAGAGGCAGAGGCCGTCATGCAGCCGGGCCGTTTGACGCCGTGTGCCTTGGTTCAGTCCTCCACAGCTGGAGTTTGACCCTGAGAGCTGCTCAGAGAACACCCTTAATCGCCGGGGGCATAAACCAACAGACTTCGGGCCTGTACTGTCACTTCCCAGACACCGGCGAGGCAACGAGGTGGCAAACAACATGGAGAGACCAAGCGGGTCTTCTGAACCAATTCAGCTACTCTCATATACATATATGTGCACACACACGCACGCACCCATGCATGCACAAACTCACGAACTCTAACAATCAATTTTGGTATCTTTCATCATTATTCATTCATTTGGCAGTCTTTTTACTGAAGAATAATGCCTGCAAATTGTCATTTTTGATTGCTTACCAGAAATAACATTCTGCCAAAAATGTAAAATTACATATTTTCATTTAGAAAATCTTAGCTTTAGAAAAATCTGAAAATCGAAAAAAATCTTTGGCTTTACCACCCACACGTCAAAACATCTTTTTTTTTTTTTTTTTTTGTTGCCGTTGTCTTGTTTCTTTTCTTAAGATTAAAGAGGACGCCCCCTTTTTCAGTCTTTGCTGACCTTTTGGGGAAGCTGATGCAGGGTTTGTGCTTTTCCTCCATCTTTTACAGTCTGGCTTACGTATGTTGACATGAAATCCAGAATACTTGTGCTGTTGCTGTTCTTAAGCAGGTTATTCTTCAGAGAAATTCAGGATTAGGTGCATAGGACTAGGAGCATACATTTTCCTTACACAAACCACAGACCATTCTGAAATGTATTATTCTAGTTTGGTTCAACAAAAACCTGAACTAACTCAGTCCACTTAAATATGTCCTCGTGCATGCTTAAGGACTGTCAAATAGTAATTCAAAACATATGTTTACCAAAGGTTGTTATTATATACAAAAGCAGGAACCAGAAGTGTATTAGCTTGCAGATAGCTTACTATCATATATATTAATCCATCTGCATAGCCCCTAAACAACAGAAATTAAGCCTTTAAACAGGAGTAATGTTTACAGTGACAATCATCATGCCTGAGTGGAAAGACTCTGGCTGATCCTCATAAGTAGTGAAGGAAGATGCAGGCCTGTCTATATTCCAGCCAAAACTAAACTCTCATAGGAAAGTTTACAACTCACTTCAAATGGTAATAGTCTAATAATTTAAGCTGGTATATTATATACAATATAATATGATTGCTGGATTTATTTGTGCCTTGTGGCTGTAACTTTGAACAGAGATAAATATTCAGCAAAATGACCTTTTTCCTCAGATCAAACAACTGGTCTCCTGCCAATAACATGTGTGTTTGTGTGTGATTGTAAGTGATTTGTGTGCATTCATGTATATGTGTGCATGTGAGTGTGTGTGTGAGTGCGTGTGTACATGCATATGTGTATGTGTGTGAGTGTGTGTGTGTGTGTGCGTGTGTTTGCGCGTGTGCAGCACGATTCCTCTTATCAGAGACCAGCAGTCCAGCCTGTGTCCAGCTTTCCCTTGTCGGCCCAGTGGGCATTAGGCTAGAGCTGCAGCCCTTTGGCCTCCGGCCCACCGAAAACAACGGAAACTGAGAGGCGCTGATTCACTTCCACCAACAGCTTTCCCTCTTGCTGCCTCCCTCTCACGTTTGCTCTTTCTGTTGTTCCCCCTCTCCCCCTATCTCTCTCTCTTCTTCTTCTTCTTCCTAAAAGTGTCTCCCTCTCTCTTTCTCTCCAAGCAGAAGACCGCTGTTTTATACACCACTGAGTTTTCAATGAAACGTTCAGGGAGAAAAGAGGGGGAAAAAAAATGGTTGGGAAACGAGCGGCGCTTCGGTCAGCGGAGGCCTGAGGGTCGGCCATCTGCCACCGGGCGTCTCGGCGTCGGCGGCCGGGCTCCGGCGCATATGCGGCAGGGCGCTGGGTGAGTGGGCTGGCGGAGTCCCGCAGAAAGCCAGCAGACGGCGAGGCCGCGGGACCCTGGGGCAGCCATGGGAAGAATCCCTGCTCACAGTCGCCCCCCTCCCTTCGTCTCTCCCTCCCTTCCTCTCTCTCTCTCTTCCCCACCCACGCTCCCACTCCCGCCCACGCTCCTGCCATCCGGGGCCACCTCAGAATGGACCCTGTCGGGGCCCGCGGCCACCAGGGGAGGACCTGGGCCTAGACCCTTGCCTGGACAGAGAGGGTCATGGTGTGGCACTCACCAAAAAACTACTGTCCTGGCCACAGCTTCAGGACAGTGCTCTCAGCAGTGGGGGGTTTGGTAGCACTACAGCACTGAGCCAGCCTGTGTATACGAACACAAAATGGGCTTATCTGCTGGAAAAGTGTTTTGATAGTGGAACTTCTGCTGAAATAATATTTAGTTGGAACGGATTTGGAACGGTTTCTCACGGCAAGTGGGGGGACGGCTGTCGTGAACCGTGAGAAAGTCAACAATGAACCAAAAGCCCATACAGGCAGGTGCTCTTCTTGAAACTCACCGAAAGCAGCAGACAGATAAAAATAACTAAATTATACAAATATTTTCAAATTACACATATTTGTAAAAAGATTTACAGTGTAAAGATTTCCATCATTTTTCATCCTTTTGGTGTCTCACGTATTTACAGTTGCCCATCAGTTTATTATTCAAACAAATAGTTTACACCTCCAGAAAGAAAGAGTTTTTTTAAAAGAGATGATTTGTCATGTCATGATGAACACATAATAACCTGATATACTAAATCTAATCTCACAGTTCCTGTAAAAAAAAAAAAAAAAAAAGTGTACAAAAGTCTCTTGGCAAGAAAGTGAAACATCAATAGAATTTACATGACAGCTGATGGTTAAAGTATAAATTGTGAGGTAGTCTTACCCTAATGTCACCCTAGCAACATTCTATTTGCTTTCAGTCAATAAACACAGATCTCATGAAAAACAAACAAATTTTAATAACGTTCTTTTATGAGCAGAGACAACACACAAAAATATGACCCTAAGAAATAATCTCTTGTGCCAGTCTATATTCAAATCAGGCAGCACTTCCTTTTTCTAAAGCAAATTCTTGCTGAGCACCTGAAAACATTGGGTGCATGGTAGTGCATAGCCATTGCTCCGATTAAACAGGTATTTCTGTATATCTGAGCTGACGCACCTTTTACTGTGATCTGAACGAGTCTAAGAGTGCTAATGACACATTCCTATGTGCCAGAACATCCTCCAAATAGGATGATCAAGACCAGCTTTTAACAGAGCTGTAATTTCATCATAGGTTAACCCTCAACATCTCCTGTCTCAACTCAACTTGCTTGTCTTGACCTTGCCTTAAGCATAAATAGGACCCATAAAGGAGGACAGTTTTGAAGGACGGATACTACTTCCAAACATTCAATTATATACAGGATGTCCTCGGGCTACGATGTTCTCGAGTTACGTCATTTCGTGGTTACAACGCACTCCCATAAATTACTTAAAAAACCTAGTTTCAACTTAAGCGGTTTGGGTCGTAATTACGACCACAGAAATAAAGGAATTATTCTCTCTTTTTTTGTATGACTGTTTCGTTTAATTACTGTATTTTATATGTCCTTCATGTGTTGTGTGTACAGTGTGAGTGACTTAAGGTGTAAATTTAGGTATAATTTAGGTATAAATTCCGACTTATATCGAAAAATGGCTTATAACACGTTGTAGGAACGGAACTCGTTCGTAAGTCGAGGACCCCCTGTATTATATGTATTATATATAACTTTATAATTATAACTACTATGTGAGTGTGTGTGTGTATATATATACACATATACATACACATACACACACACACATATATATATATCTATATATAGGGGTAAATGGAGCAGGGGTGTTTTATTACGCACAAGGAGCAGTAATTTATTTGCCCTTTCTGAAGACTCACACGGCTAAATTGATAAATAAATCATCACAGCCTTTGGCTTGACCTTTTCCCCACCCCGACAAACTTTGCATGACCTTACAAGATGCGCTCGCTCAGATTAAAGACTCTCTTTCTTCTGTTTTATTTATTTATTTTCCTCCCACCCCACCTCCACGCCCCCCCCACCCCAAGGGCTCCTAACCCCCCGCCCCATTCCGATTAGCAGGGCGAGTTTCAATCATTTGAGCCGCTTGTTTCATATCCTCCCCTGAAGATCCGGCGCTTCAAAGCGCGGCCCACACGGTGCGGCGGAGAGAGGCACTGATCCCCCTGCTTAAGACTCACCTTGTCGATCACCCCCAGGACCCTGAGGACCTTCAGCTCCCCCGAGGGGCCGCTGTGGCTCCAGGGGGACCCCGCGCCCTGGGGCCCCAAGCTCTGCTGCTGTAGGGGGGACATCAAAGATTAAAGATCAATCACGGCCCACGGGCCAAGGACCCCGCACCCCGACGCAGCTAAAGGCCAACCCAAGGAAGTAAGCTGTGACAGAGGCAGATAGATAGATATGCTCATTAATAAATAAAAAGATGGGAGCAGATTTGACGTTACACCACAAGCAGGGAAGACTTTGAGGTAAGAACTTCTTTTATTTCTTCTTTTCACCCCAGCAGCGTTCCCTTTGTTTTACTGTTCCCCTTTACCTGTTTTATTTTTTTAATTTGTTTTTTGTTACTAGCTTCTGATTTCATTATGGTATCATTTCTGTTCTTTTTTTGTTGCTATGTTTGGTTTATTACCATTATTCATTTTTGCTATTGACTTAAAATGAGATGAGTGCAGCAATAGCTCTCCAACTTTTGTCTCATTTCCTAGGGATTGGTGTTATAAAAAGTGCAGATGAACGAAAGGAGAAGTGCAATAAAAGCAGGCAACCTGATTCAGTTGTCTTAAGGCTCATTTACACTGGTGAAAACTGGCAAAATGACTCATTTTCTACACTAGTTTCCTGTACAGGTATATATCTAATGAACATGAACTTTCCATCCAGAACACGGCACAGTATCTCTCCCTAGCAGAGCTAACGCTACAGAAAGGGCTAATTGTTACTGTCTATCTCAGGACAGCCATGTACCCAAAAAGCTAGCTTTCACCAGTGCGGACAAGCTCTCTATGAGTCACACATCCCTCCATTTGCTGCCACATATTGAGGGCCAAGCGCCGACTATAGTCAGTACTGCGCACAGCTTAATTTGTAAAAATACCAGGAGACACTGAATTTTCCAACAATGTTCCAACTAAGATTCGCTGCACTGCTTAACATCCACCAATTTTCTGTTCACAAAACTAACTAATGAAACACCTGAACAATCCTAAAAACAACAAAAAAAATTGTTTTGCTTTTGTAAAATATGACTATAGACCTTTCTGCGATCTGAAGCTTGATACGGCTGTTTCAGACTGATGTTTCAGACTGGGTAAGGCACAGTACGCTGGTTTGTTTCATAATGAGATGTAGGTGTGTGTGAGGAGAAGGTGGAACTGACCATGGGTTGCAGGTGTATTTTAGTGAGATGTAGTTATGTGTGTGTGTGAAGTGCAGGTGAGACGGACCCCAGGTTGGTGTGTATTTTGACGAGATGCAGCTGCATGATACAGGTACTGCAGATGGTGCAGGTACAGGTGAGACTCACCACAGATTGGGCAGGTCCTTTGTCCACAGTGTTTTTCAGGTACTGGCTGGATATCTGCTCAGCCCTCATCAGGTACTCTGCAGTCTTCTTTTTCACCGCCTCTCTTCTGGTGGGACTTGGCTCACCTGGTAAACAAAAACACACACACACACATGGTCAAACAGGCAACTCTAAACTACACATTAGTTTTGTTCTCACAAACTGTAAAGCTGATTAATTAGTCCCAGTTCTTCGGCTCAATCGGAGCAACACAATGACTTTAATTTTGCTTAACTTTCACACAGAAATGTTCTCATACACATGCGCTCACTCCTTCATTACAAGCATACTGTATCTGCAGCACATCAATGCGCATATGACATCAGGAGAAATGCAGAATTTTTTTTTTTCCTTATTATAAAATACAAATTATATGCAAACTTTTAAAATGGAGCTGTTCCAACTACATGGAACTTAAGTATTGATGTTTTAATATTTTCATTTTTGCATTTATTGAGCTGGATATTTGTAAGTGCTCCAGGCTCAGTGTCTTGCAGCATCAACCTGTTTGGGCCCTGCAAACGTTTCGGGGGCACTTTCACAGTGTCAAGACATGGGAAAAACTGCAGGAAAACGAAAGAGAAACAGGTGTGGATCCACAGCACTAGATAGGAGCGGGTAAGAATCACGCAGGTCCCATAGCGTCCACAGAAACAAACATATGAGACAAGAGCAGGACCACACCGGAGGAGGCAGAGGAAAGGCCCGGTGAAACCATGAGCCTGGCCGAATCTGTGGCTCTCCTGACGGTGGCCTAGTTTGCTGCAAAGTTCTCCCCGAGCTCAGCCTAGAGCAGCTGCTTCCCACCACTTGGAGCGTGGCAGAGGGATGGAACAATGATACGATAATGATCCTCTTACTTACACAATTGGCGCATTTTGGGTCCCTTAATCCATTTTTTTCTCCCTCCCTCTCCCACCCCATCAAGGCATAAACGAGAAGTATTGGGGCCCGGCATGGGCGGGGGGCTGGAATGCAGTTCAGCCACCTGGCTTTGGTGGAGTTCAGCTAGGAATCGTCAATTATCTGAGGCTGAGTACCGAGTCGGCAGTAACGCGCCTTTTGTCTTTACAGCGGCCTCTCCTGTGTCCCACACGCAGCTCGCAAGATCGGACCGAGCTGCTTTGGCCCGGGAGGGACAAGAGGGACGTGCTAAGATTAACATGTTTCTAAAGCACCTTCACTGGCGCTTCCGGGGAGGGGGAGGTTCCAGAGCCCACGTTGAGCTTCGAAAAGCGGCGACGTCTCGAGACAACAATCCCCGGCTTTCCTGCGCTCTCCCGTGCATATCCATCGTGTTCTGACTAACGGTAAGCGGGCAGGAAGTCACAGAGGGGACAAAATGGCGGCAGCAGAGATAATCTCTATCTTTAGAGGAGGTCTGAAAATCAGGAACCGGGTTTTTTTCCCCTCATAAACCATGTACACTGAGATTCAACGTACCCACCATTGTACCGTAAGCAGATCACAGACTGTTGATTGCATGGGTGTGTGTGTGTGTGTTTGTGTTTGTGTGTGCATGTGCTCTAGAGGTTGGCAAATATGGCTCCCTGCACAGACGGCTCCAGTGAATTTAGGCCGGATTGGCGGACTTCTACAGCACACCAGCCAATCCGCCAAAAAAACAAAAAAAAGGCACAAAAAAAGGCAAGAGGCAATATGCTGTGAAGATTTGAGGCGATGCAAAATCGGCCGATAAGGCTCAACTGTGAAATCTTAATTCCATCGCATTTGTTTGCAAATGAGCGTGGGTGTTTGATGGAGCTTAGAGTGACATTAGTGGCACACAGAATGGAAACAGATATCATGATTACGAGCCCTCTTGTGATGCAGAGATGAAAGTGTCTTTCTGATACAACACCAAGAGTCCCGGCCAAGGAAGACTTGGGGAGAGAGTCTGCTGCTGGACACAGTGTTTCTTTAATTCTGCATGCACAGAGACTTGTTTGATGCAGCTTGGCCCAACTTCTCTGGAAATCCATTCGTGACAACTACGCATATGAAACTGTTTTTTTTTTTTTTTGTTGTTGTTGTTTGTTTGTTTGTTTCTCCAGAGTGAACAGACAGACATCACCAGAATTCCAAGGTGTTCACAGCCAGGTTGGGCTTGTGAAGCTATGGAAGAAATATGAAAAGTAATTGTATCTGGCAAACAAATAAAAATTATACCCCCACAACAACAAAAACAGGCTCTTTTCTGTCTTTGCCCAAACAACAGATCTAGAATTTGCAGAAAATCATGAGGTAAAACATTTTTCTCTTTGCTCTATTTTGAAACAGAGTCATGAAGCTGAAGCTTTAATGATGAGGTCAGTGTTCAACTGGAGGCCACCAGTGTTGACTGTTCTTCTTCAGACAGTGCTTCTCCAATGGAGTAATCAAGAGAGCTTGTGCTTTCTGAGGCTCACATGCCCAAACGGCCGTGGTTCACACAGATGGCTGCACACCTATGGCTACTCACACCGCGGGTCGCGCACAGGGACCTGACGGCGACTCTGAATGGAAGAGGGCACGCGGGGGCTTGACAGAGGAGGGTATGACAGGTTGATTGGCGGCGTCGGGGTGAGACCTGGCAGGCTGGTCGGTGATGCTCATGCGGGGGTAAGCAGTAAGCAGGGGGAAAATGTCTCCAACGTCACGAAATGTCTGGCGTACCGGAGAGAGGGGTTGGGTCGGCCACGCCGGGCAGCCAGCAGGGGTAGCTGCCTGAGAGGAGTGAGCAAGAGGGTTTGCTCTATGGCAGTCGGGGGTTTTGGGGGGGCAGGTGGGTGCCTGGACCGATGCTCAGATCTCTGCCCGGCAACAGCACCTGAGAGCCATCACGGCCCAGCAGGATCACAGCCCAACACCTTTTTTTTTCAAACAACAAAAAGAAAAAAAATTTAAAAGAAACAATAATGGGAGGGTTCTCTCTTCCAACTCCAGGGCTAAAAAGGCTAAAAAGCACTATCTGTCCCCATTTGCGAAGAGCATTTCAGACACGGTGAAGTGTTTCACCGTTCCGAGAGAGGCCGGGGGAAAAACAAAGAGCCGCGCGCCTGAGCTGTAATTAAGATCCTTTTAAAAAATAAATAAATAACAGTAATTTGTGGTAACAAAAATCCCCCTGCCACGCCGTTCTTTCAGCAGGCTCCTATTATTCGGTTGGAAACAAAGCACGAAAACAAACAAACAAACACGCCAAAAAAAAAGGCAACCTTCTCCTTTGTAACGTATCGCGCCTTTTTTTCTTCATGTGCCTGATGATGGCATTTTGGGATTTTTAAAAGGGGTGCGCAGACCATGTAAATTATCCACCAAAAAAAAAAAAAAAAAAAAAAAAAAGACATGTGCAAATATAAATAAGGCACTTCTCCTTCCTGGAAAATGGAAAAAAGAAAAAAGGGAGAGGAGAGAGATGGAGAGGGAGTGAGAGGAAGCGAGGAAAAGCTGGCGTTAACGCCAACCTTGATGGCCGGCCATCTCGCTCGCCTCCATTTGCTAATCTCCAGCTGCAGTGCTTACCGATCTGCATGGTTGAAGGTACGGCCACAAGAAACCTCCCACTTATTTTATTTTCATCTCACTTTCCTGTAATTATTCCCTAAACCGTGCGCACAACAATGCACGGCAAAAACATCTGCAGAAACAGGTAATTAATGTGTCAAGCCAAACTAATGCATTTTATATGAAAACTATGCTTTGAGGACCGTAATTATAACGCTCCCCCCCGTCAGACTCTACCCCCCCCACCCCTCACCCTCCCCCTACCCCCCTCCAGTGAATGATTATTTGTTGGATAATGCTTCATGTAACACGTAAGTGCTTATTTACAAAGTGTGCATTTTGATGCATAATTTTTCCAGTCGCAATCCCCTCGTTCGATGGTACATCGGGAGCTGCCTTCCTTAAGCATTTCGAGTCCCATCATTTGCATCTCTGTTTAAAAGGATTTGGTTTCTTCATTATAAAGGACATAATTGTGCTCTTATTTAGCTACGGACATGTCGCCATTTGTGTTTTCCTCTCTGCCTCCTAAATTACTGGTAGACAATTAAAAAAAAAAAAAAAAACCAGGCAATTAATATTTATTCATTCTCACTCTCCAGAACGGGTCATACTTTATTCTGCTATGCCACAGAAATTCTGTAATTCCATGCTCATCAATATACACATACGATCAACTTTGAATTTTGTTTTATTATTAACTGCAAAAAGTCGCTAGCTCTTACCTCTTAAAATTTGATTAATAGTTTTATGTGATACAAACGAAATTGGTCATAGTCAAGACTTTAGGTGTTGTTTGCACTGTAATAAAAAGAAAACTCTTGACACAGAACTGGCAAACAGCACTCACTTCAAAATTATTACAACTTTATTCAGCACCTCTAAAGAGGCAAATCAGAAATCTATGCATCGCTCACAAATCCTTTGTTTGTTTGTAGAGAGAGATGATTAACAATGCAAACGAGGGCTTAACTGGGGGTGCCTGGGGGAGGCTGGTCATTAATTCGTCCAGCACACTGCCCGGCCCGGCTGACTTTGCCCAGGGGCAGCCTTCTCTCAGCCAAGGTGACAGGAGTCCTCTGGCAGGGGGGGGAATCACTTTTGTCCTCAAAACTTTCAATGACAAAATGAGTGTAGCCTTGACTCCACTGCTATTACTTACCTATACTGATCACTGAACTTTAAATGACAAAAGGGCCACCACTGTCTATAATAACAATGACAAAAAAACAACACTTGTTTGTTTCCGCTTCAACATTTCACAAGTTGCAATAAATAAATAAAGAACTAATTTAAAAATGTAGTGATAAAAACCACTTCCAAAAGCGGTACTCACAAACAAAGCAAGTACAAATCCAGCAGAAAACCGAGAATTTATCTTGGGACTCCTCACTACAGATAAGGGGTGCTTTAATAGTAGGGTTTGTTCCGGCTTTACAATTAAACCCAAAGGGACCTGAGCTGGGCAGAATCTATACAGATGCAAAATGGCACCAGGTTGTTGGTTTTAATAGCTGCTTTGCTGCCTCATTGAACAGAATCTACTAATTTTAACAAACATGTAGCTCACACTATATGTACAGCTAAGAATGACACAGAGTTGCATTCAAATCCAAGAGGCTGAAAAACCCTCTCCAAGGGTGTCTTATAGCAACTGTATTGTATGAAAGTGGAATTTGTCCAAAAACAAATCCAAAAAAACTGTAACTTCCTTTACAAACACCCATTTCATTTAATATCTAAAAAAAATTAAAAAATGAAAATAACTATTTTCAAACAAACTATTTATTGACTCATTAATAGTTGTTTTGAGCTAATTCTGCATAGCCTATTAGCTCGGGTGCCAATAATTCTGTAGTTGACTGTATGTGCCTTCATTTTTGCAGGCGAATGCAATGGCTTGGCAACTGTAAAAGTTACATTCTAAGATGATATGAAATGAAAACTGCCCCGGAACAGAAACGATACATATCTCTGTTCTAAACAAATGATGCATCACTTATTCACCATGATACAGTCCTTCTGCCACATCTTCATGGATTTTGATCATCAAAATAAAGCCCAAACACACATTTATAGTCTATTCCACACACATTTTCTCAGAAACTGATCACACAATAAAATGTTCTGTAGTGATACACCAGAAATTAAATTAAAAATAAAGTAGGACTAACTAAACTAAACGAAAGCTATTTCTGGATTCTTAGATGAAATAAATTATGTAATTTTGCAAGTGCAATGTCATTTACATCATCAGCAAGCATGTAAAATATACTCTAAAATCTGCAGTGCATTTAAATCTATATGACAAACATGGAATATTTCCTCATTTTAAAACAATTACAAAACAATACACAGAGGTGCCAACATATTCCCTTCGTGTCATGCATGCACCAGAGTAAACACTGTCACCTTGAGTTATCTTTAAATAAATTACTCATGCACTTCAAACTATGCATACAGGCAAGTTCCTGCAATAACTGTTTGCAGATGTGCAACTAGATACAACCCTAAAGGACCCCATGTTGAAGATTTTCCACTTTATTTCCACTATGGTACAGATCGTGAGCTACAGTCCTTTAATGGTCCTGAAAGGAAGCTAGCACATTTTCACTCAAATGTACACCGCAGGTCCGTGTTACTTTTACATTAGACCGTCTACACTGTTTGTATCTTCTGCTGCATTTTAAATTTTGTACTACCAGCTCCTTACTGAAAGCAATGTGACTGCATTATCTAAAAAGGGCTGAAAAGGATTTTTAAAATGTAACCTCATTATTCCATCCTGCATCTCAGCCTCCTCTACAGAGGAGTTTGTAGCGTGTTCAGGAGAGCTGTTACATGCAGATCTGAGGTACTGTGTGGACCTCAGGCTTGCAGGTGTCTGAGTGAGTGTGCCTTCCTCCTGCCCCCGCCCTACCCCACCCCACCCCACCCTGCCCCGCCCTATACACCCCGCCCCACCCCACCCTGCCCCGCCCTATACACCCCGCCCCACCCCACCCACTCCCATAAGGCCCTCCCCCTTGGCAGGAAGAAGGAGCAAGCAGGCGAGAGGGAGGGATGCATGGGGCTTGTTTGCCAACTTTCACCGGGAAGGAAGAGAGTCCTGGAGGAATGTCAGCAAGGGGGTCCAGTGGTGCCAAGACTCAGCAGGAGGTCACCTCACTAACAAGAGCCATTCCTTTAGCTCAGGGATATCTTCCTTCCCTTGCATTTAAACACCTGTATTATGCTGCTGGTAAATCAGTTTTACACTACAGCCCCCATCTTAAAAATAAGATGTTGCATCACAACAGGTTGTGTCCAGCTAATGAGGAAGACCATGCAACAATCCCTTGCTGCGCCAATATTCAGGGTATGAGTCCATGCTCCAAAGCACTTTAACGCTGACGTTGTTGGGTGCTGTATGGTGATTTGATGACATCTGTCTGTACTGTATTATGATTGGCTGACAGTATTATGAGCTGTATCCTGATTGGCACACACAGCTCTGTGATGCCAACAGTGTATGCACAGCTGCGTTATGGTTGACTGACAATGCCAATGACATGAAGTGGAAGGCTGACAGCGATCTGTGAAGCACTGCGGCTGGAAGTGAGAGTGCTGTATTTTGTTTGACTGACAGTATTCTGCGCTGTACTCTGACACAATTTTTTCTGTTTTTTCTGTGAAGCATTGTGACTGGCTGACAGTGTCCATGGTGTTCCCTGATTGGCTAACATTGTTCTATGCTCTGGTATTGCTGGCTAACATCGCGCTGTATTGTATTATTATTGTGTTTCTGCGACTGACAGCGTACCTTGCACTCCCTGCAGCAGCAGGTCCACTCCGCTCCTGTAGAAGGAGAAAGCAGCTTGGTAGTCTCTCTGCTCCTCTCTCTGCACGGCCAGCCTGATCTGCTCGCTGGCCCTCTCCAGATAGTCCTTCTTCCCCCCACGGGGCTTCAGGCTGCCGCTGAAGAGCGGCCCTTTGCCAGCCGCCGCCGCCGCCCCCCGGCCGGCCTCCGGGTCCTGGGCTTGCCCATCGTCCCGGAGGCACAGGGGTGACGGGGAGGGGCTCTTGTTTGGCGACTCGCCCCCTGAGGCCATTCCATCGTCCAGCTCAGCCAGGGAGTCTGTGTCCACCCGCAGGGAGGTCAGATCACTGTCACTGGAGAGCCCTGGAGCAAGGACAAGGAAAAGACCAGAGCAAAGCACACACGTTACAGCCCATGTACTACAGACTACAGGGAACACATACTTAGGCTTTTTTTTTTGCATAGGATGCCTGCAAGCTTATTGGTGCCCTCAAATTTCTGAGGGTGACCAGACAAGAACATACTGATGATGTCACACTTACCTCAGAACAACCACGTGATACTTTGCTGGTTCTTAATCGCCACCTCTGACCACATGAGTCCATGATGAGTCAGAGGCAGTGACTGACCCTTGGATTATTAGCAAAGTCCATGCCTGTGGCGCTACAGACCATGCCTGTGGCGCTATGCCACAATGGGGACAGCAGTTCAGACTCATAGCTGTGTAACAGCAGGTCCACTTAGCTCTCAAAAAAGGAAAAACCTTGAGGGCGGTTCCTCTGCTCTCCTCTCCTCACCACCAGTTTTATCTGTTCACCTCTCTCCAGATAGTCTTTCGTCGGGATATCATGGTTAATACTTTACCATGGACTATTATACAGTGATGCACCGTTAACCAGACAGCGTACCAACACACAGCACCATGGCAAATCCAGAGTCCAGAGTGACAGAGAGATCATCGTCTGACTAATTTCTCATTGTTATCAAACTGTTGTTCATTTCTTGTCAGTAACATTATAGTTAACTACAGCTTACAAGCAAACTCGCTAGAATGCACTGGAAGTTTTGACCTGCACTCAGCTGTACAGAGCCGGTTACACCCAAAGAAGCACAATATACCACCCTGAACAAGCCACAGCTCCAAAACTGCCTCAACAAGGTAAAAGCCATCCAATTCAAATAGTCATCGATTGAGGCAGAAACACTACACAAAGTTACTAGTGATTCCAAACACCAGGGAGGCTTAGTATATGCCTAAATGTCTTCTGTGACTGAAATCAAGTTACCAGAAACAACACAAACAGATTGAACCTACAATTTCACAACACTATCAGTCATACATTTTTTAATTCTTACATTCTATTTGAGATGGACAAACAGTATGCACGTATAATTTAAGATACGATATTACTTTACAATATTCCGGATCTTAATATAATCTCCAGGATGCATACAGATGTCCACAAGCAGTGGATTAAGATTGGCAGATTATAAACTAATCAGATGAAAAAATATTTTCAGAGTGGGAGGTGGGAGAGAAAGGGGAATCTTATTTTAAGCACTGTGCCACTGAAGATGAAAGACGATTTATTACTGTTTAACCCAGTTTCACATGTCTACCGTGCGTGGAGTCTTTGGCGATCTTGCAGGTTGCAGATGTCCTTCCCGTGAGAGGTGAACGAGGGGATTACAAAAAAGGCAGACTGGCCTTCCGGACAGGTGTGCCCACACTCTGCTATGGGGGTGGGGAAATTAATCGAAGAAAAAAAAAAAAAACGGGGACCAAGATAAATCACTCTGTTCATCATGTCTTATAATCCCATGAACTCTGCTTTATACTGATGGGATTGGGGCCCCTCCTTACTTTACATAAAGAGTTTAACTGGAGGACAGTAGGCTCAGCTCCATGTCTGCTAGGAACCAGGGTTTCCAAAAGACACTTTGGCCAATGGCACCAAGATGTAATGCACACATATGATTTTGACACAGGATAAAAACTAAAACTACTTTGCTCCAGTGAATTGATTCATATAAAACGGTCTGTCATGTTTCTAGACTGCACAGCCGTCTAAATTTTTTTCTGTTATAAGCCAGCTGCTACACTGCTAATGGATGTGTAGCATTTTACACCTATCTGATGATTCAAAACAAGACTTCTGTGCAAATAAAATCTTTTTCCTTTTTACTGCCCCATCATATAAGGCATGACATAATTAGCCCACCAGCCAATCACAGTTATCTTACCTTTCACAAAAGGTAACACTGCTACTGTGAGGCAGCATGGGATACATGGCTCTCTGAAAGGCCCGCTGAAGTGAGGAGAATCCAAACTCAAGTTATTTTAGGTCAAGTGTTCAGTCTGGAATTGACAGCCACTTTCAGATAAACTAACTTGTTGTAAGTAAGTTAAAAAGTATTTGGACAACATTTTGACGAGGTAGGTACTGCTGTGACTGTGTACTATAGTACCCCAGCACAGGTGCACTAAATACACCGGGAGACATTGCAATGCTTTCAAAACAGCCTCAAACATTATTGTCATGCCATCTTCCCAATCCTAAATAATGTGAGGATGTGGAATCCATTTCCCTTCTCCAATTAGCTGGACTGACTGTGCCACATGGTTTAACACAAAAAGCACAAACTGCTTTCGGCAAAGGTCAGAGGTCGAACAGAGTAAGGATACAGACACAGGTAGAGAAGCAGGAAACACACAGGTATTACTGCTATCAAAATAACCACGCACATTACTGCTTTAACTGTAATTTCAGTGTTAGCAGTCATACATAGAAACATATTTAGTATTCCACAGCAACACTCTCTTTACAGAGATGGAGTGGTATTGGAATGTATTATAAATATGGGAACTTTGGAAACCATTACATATTTTACCGTAATTTTTGAATGAAGTGAAATATTGGAAAGCTAAAGCATTTTCGCTTAAGTGCTGTGAAATGTTGCAATACCTTGACAAGACACTTTTATTTCAATATGTGTCCGTTCTGCAAGGGTGTCTCAGGAAAAAAAAAAAAAATAGTATTGCACAACATTACTTTGCTGATGGCTTGCAATAATTCCATGGAGTTCTTCAGTGCAGTAGTGAGGACATTTTTATTTATGTATTTATTTATTTATTTACCAAAAAATTGTGCTTTTATTGTGAGATGCACACCACCCATAGTATTTTTCTCCCTCCCTTTGGGCTAGACTGATGTTAGCCGACTGCCGAGTCTCAGTTTAACACCCTCGCCCATACATTCAATGCACAAACGGCAAACCCAGGTCGAGCCCCAATTAATGCAAACACACACGGTACATAATTTATGCGTGTCACTGCATTAAAGCACAGGTCAGCAATCAGAACGCAACTTCATATATAAGAACAGATCCAGGCAGTATTATGGACAGAAAGGCATAATTAAGTGACACAATCAATACCATAATGCATTTGAGGGGAATATTTGTCCAAGCGAGTTACTCAAAGCATAAATCAAAGATGGCAGTGAAAAGGTTATTTATAGCTGGGTGAAATTATAATAGATTATAAAAGGCAACCTGTAGGAAAAGCTGCTCTCGTAATGACTGTTAAACCTTTCATTGCGCCACTAAGAATGACAGATATCTACAAAGTAGAAAACATAATCAATGTCGTTCAAACAATTATTCAGTAGCAGTCAGAAATGCGTTGGGAATGCAACAAAAAAGGTATTGAAGCAAAAAAATGAGACAAAAAGAAGAATGAATTTCAAAGCTATTAAATACTTTGTGAAATTTCAACAGCACTGTATTCATAGCATTGAAATATTTTACTTTGAAAACCATGTATCCGAATTTATTTGTTTGGAGTTAACCTCTGTGAAATGCAAAGTAGTGTTCAGAAATCCACATTTTAAAATTAAAGCTTCAAAAAAAATCAAAACTATAATCAAATAGTTTTTTTTTTTTTTTCCAGCATCTCAAATTTTCTTTTGAGTGCTCAATTTCGATTTGGCAAATTCACTTCGCAAAATTCACTTCTAAAAATTCAAATAGAACATCCGAGCTACCATGGAAACAGTACAGCCCAGTGCCACTGACAGAGAGAGTTGAGTCAACTGTTCTGTGAGGTATTTGCAAAATATTAAGTATGCAAAGCAAGACAAACCAGATTCCATTCTTATAATTGCCTGTCACTCACCACAATAGACAGGATTTAAATCAGACATTTGGTTTTCAAAACAAAATATTTTAATGTATGAATTCAATTTAATGTCTTAAGTACTCAATGGCTTGTAACTCAGTTTTTTTTTTTTTTTATCTGTCTTTATTTCCATAAGAGTAAAACAAAATGTACACTCCAGAGAATTAACACTCACCTCCATATTCTGACTGACTAGCAGCTGTCAGATCATCTACTCCGCCAATATCTTTCTGAACTGTAGAGAGAGAAAGCAGACAGAATCATCCATATTGCTCCTAACCATATTTCTGTTTACCTATAATTTTACAGAATAGCATTAGGATAAATTGAGTTACTATCATTTGCAGTTACAGACAGCTAACTAAGTACAGCAAGCCCCATATTTAGCGTTTGTGTAATTACAAAATCAGATTCCATTAAAATAAGGCACACACCTAAAAACAGCATCATCTCCAATTGCATCAAAAACAATAATTAGCCTCAGCAATTAATGTCATCTTACGCCCTCTCCACAACTATGTGTTCATATCCCACTTCCTTTTTAAAAAGTAATTTTATTTTCTAATTTGTTTAGGTTCTCTCAAAAGAATCACAGCATCAAACTCACTTTTGGTTAATTACTTTGAGCATCTTAATTGCATGTTGTGGATGCAGTTTTGGGTTTGTCGAACATGCATTTACAAACGTGTCACCTGAACACCATAAACCTATAATCAACCACAGAAACTAAAGCTGCATAACCACATGTGAGTGTTCAATTAAACTCTACCTGCTTCGCACAGCATGACAGGGAAAAACAAACGTCTGCACCACAATGCACGTTAATGTGATTACGCATTGTTTAGCCACTTGTGATATGGACTAGGGAGACCGTTATTGAGTCCATAATTAAGTCAATCGGCATGAGAGGAATAGGGAGAGCTGAGGGAATAGTAAAAGCACCAAAAATTACTTATTTTCTCTTAAGCCTTTTACTTCCTCCACATTTTAACCAAAAATGTCAAAATCACAAAAAACATTTTCCATCAAAAACTAAAAAAGTGGGAAAACTGCAGTGCCTTGGTGACAGGACAGCTTTTCCCAGACATTTGTGAAAATTGGATCCACACGTGCGCTTCCTCTTTCAAGTGGCATGTGTGTTTTCCTTTGGGAAGGGGCTGATCTTTCTAAACATAGAGCTGTCTCGTTAGCCCGACTGGGGGGCGAGGGAATCCAGCTCGTTCTGTCAGCGCTGCCCTCACGCGAAGGCCAAAAAGAGTTCCTCAGACCCATGTGTGCGACAATGGCTCCCGATGAGAACAATGCAGTGTGGGAAGAGAAGGGCAGGCGGGCGTGAAGGGGGATAACGTGGTCCTTATTTCTGGGTCACAGCTGTCAGCACCAACACAACCGCACCCCCCACCCCCTCCCCACCTCCACGGCTGCCTTTTACCCGAACATGAGTTCACATTTACTCCTTTTCAAACCAGACTGACAGACCTCAAAACAAAAAAAGTCTCCAGGTTATTTTGAGTGTACATAACTAATGCTACACTCTACAGTTCCATGTTCTATATGGCTTTTTCTCCGAACTTGACCTCAACCACAAACAATGTGAAAGCCAGTAGTTCCCATAATTAAAACTGATACACCGCTTGAAGACTAAGAGTCTGACATATAAGGGGGGAAAATGCTGATTGCGATTGTACATAGAAATGATTCTGCACTTCACTGCAGAGAAAGGAGGCATTTAGTGTTTGCTCAAAAAAGCTACAGCCTAAGTTTTTCCTCTCACCCTCAGAATTATTTTTTCTTTAAGCTGATTTATTTATGATTATTATTATTATTCTTATGATCATCGTTATTATCATTATTGTTATTATTATTATTATTAGATTATTGTTGTTATTATTAGTTGTAAACCTGTGTCCCAGAATGCCTTGAATGAATCAAGGGGCACAGGGCTGGACAGGGGCACCAAAAATATTCATCAATGTTACTGAGAGGCTCTGAGGATAGAGTAACAACAGGTGCCATTTCTCTTCATTGGGCACAGGATTCTGGGCTTTTCCCCAGTACATAATACTCAACAGTGAAGAAGAATCCCCTACAAATTTGGTACAGTTGTAGCGCACCTTGAACAAAGGCATATGATTTGACAAAAATGCCAAAAAGTGTCTTATTAAATAAACAGTGTCAAAGTGACTAAGTAGATACGTTAGTATATGGACTTCAATAGGCCTACAAAAGGCCAGCCAGCCATTAGTTTCCTTTAACAAATGTCTGATGCTAGTCCGGGTCAAACTGAATAACACAAGTGAAAAATAAAGTGCTTGCTTGAATTTGGATTTCGTGGTCTTCATACACCGTAAAGCAGTTCATTAAAATGTATTATTTAACTCAACTTACCAAGCATGTGGCTGATAAAGTGAAGTGTGATCAGATGTACATTACGTCTTTTGTGCTAGCCATGAACGTAAGCTAATGTTAGCGGCACAGGGACAGTCCCTAAAGGTGTCTAAGACGGCACAACAACCGAAAGATGCCGCAAGAGGAGGCACCAAGTCCACAGCCATTTCGCAGGTGTTGGCTTCACTTAACATCGTTAACATATCCTCAAACTTTGAAACGCATCTGCGGATTTTTTGCGTAAAAATCGAAACTCTTTTTGGTAATACGTCTTAATAAGATCAACGTCACGGATAAAAAAAAATGTAACGTTGTATAATATCATTGAACAGTTACGGTTAAAATGCAAACAGCTCGAAGTGACCGTTCGCCTTCTGTCTGACTGCACGGCTCTCCAGGAGTCTCCATTAGCCTTGACGGGAGACTCTCTCTACCTCACTGATGTATTGTTCAGTCTATTCTCCAAGGGCTTGGTGTCAAAGATCTTTAATTGGCAATGTACTGATCAATTATGCGCTGTATTTCACATATGCATTATCAGATAGAAAAACATAAATAAACGTATTCTTCGTACCTCAGTTTCAGCTGTTCAAAATTGAGGATTTGTTAAACAAAACAGATAAAATGATTAAAAAAAGATATAAATGATAACATCTGTTTTGATAATAATAATAATAATACATGTTATTTGTGTAGCACTTTTAACATATTTCAGTCACTTCACATAGTTTATCAAAACACTTTACAAACAAAAGATTTTGATGTAAAACAAAGCCGAAAAAGGCAAGATAAATAAATAAAAATCAGTCAGTGTCTTGCATTTGATCACACATTTACGGCCTCTCAGCAAACTGCTTTACTTGCATGGCATCGCAAAAATCGTATGACCAAGCATGTCTGTACATTTGTACATTAAACATTGTAGTATGACATTAAAAAATACCCTTACATTTTCAGACAGAAAACACAATCAGAAATCAGTCCAATCACAGACAGTTACTGTGACCAATCAGATACCCCTGGCCAATAAACTGCTGCCTCTCGCTTTGATACCCACATACTTTCAACCAATCGCGTGCCTCTGCCTGGGACTCAGCAAGAAAGATCCCTCAGCCTTTTTTGTTTAAACGGTTTTAGTAAAGTGAGATTACATGATAGGGAAGCTTTTATGTTTTACAGCCAAATGTATAGTTATCAATGTCAAAAAAAAATTACTTGTTACAATTTTCATCTTTCAGGAAGCATATATCACAAAAGACCACGCACTGCTGTCCAGAGGATCAAACATAATCTACACGAACCCAGAGTGTGTTTCCCTATAACAATAACTGTAGTTAATGCACATAAAAGGGCTCTACGAATGACATGATCAGATTCATCACAGTAAGTTCCAGGATTTTAAATACCCTTTGAAGAGGTGTATAGTATTTAATGAACTAACGGGCAATGCTTGTTTTTTTAAGCAACTTACTGTGATGAGAGGTTAAGCAATGCATTCTGTGCTTAACAAACAATATTCTGACAGTTATGAGCACATTAAAACCACTGACAATTCATTAAATCAAATTAAAGGGCACACTTCATCTGCTTTTGTGAGCTATTAACATCTCATAAATAAAACATACACCTCATACATGGAACTCCAGTTGTATGGAAAATTGATTCTGCACATCAGACAGACTGCATTTTGTTGTTGTGAACGTTGATAGTGGTGGTAAAATGATGCTGTGGGGACCTCTGCTGGACATTCGAGTAATTGCAGCTTATTGCAGCTTGTTTGCTATAATCTGTGAAGTGGACACTTACAGGTAAAATAAGTGAGTACTCAGAGGAACAAAAAATATATCACTATATTATTCCAGTGCCTGGGGCTGGCAGTTGAGCTGATTTTATCTTGAGCAAAGTCTTAAAGGAAACATTCAAGAGGAACTGATTTTTGCAATGTGAGTGAGTTTGGGAGAAGAGGGGTGTTAGAGAGAGAGACCCTGAGAGAGGCAGCTAAAGAAGACAGAAGATCAAGGGGAGACAGCTATGAGACAGTTATGCATCAGAAATGAAAATGAGGACCCTTTGTGGGCAAACGGGGCATGGCAGAGACATTTTAACAAGTTTAACTTTAGGAAATAAAGTGGAAATAAAATGATTGTATAATTAACTTTTTATTTAGCAGTATAAATTTCTGCATAGTGTAAGTTTTTTTTTTTGCTTATATAAGCACCAGTAATGTGCATGCTTGGAAGACACAGGGTAGAACACTCATGAAGGCAGAGAGGTTTGGTGTCTTTACATCAGCTTGTAAGATGGCATGGCTTTTTTCCAGTATGTATTCTGTGCACTAAAATGAGTGGGTTCAGATGACAACGACTACAGCACAGAAGAAGTGGCCAATTTCTGCCTCACTAATAAATTCATAGCTGTGTTTCACGCCAGTTGTGAAGTAACAGAGTGTAAGAGTGAAAGACACATATTCTAACAGCAGGAGAAGAAAGCTGGTGTGTCTGTCCAATGTGATAAAACTGAGCAGGTGAAGCAATCTTGTGAGGGACGGTGTGTCGTACAGGACACACACAGCAGAGAGGCTCATGGGTAGCAGGCCTACCTTCAGAGCTGCAGTCTGACAAGCTGTCGGCAAGGAAGTCCGAGAAAGGCTCAGCAGGTCCGATTAGCTCAGAACCGTCGTGGACCTCCCCTCCCTGAAACAGAACCAACAGCTCATAACCACCTCCACACAGAACAAAAACCATATCAGTGACAGAACCGACACCTCATCGGTAACAGAACCAACAGCTCATAACCACCTCTACACAGAACAAAAACCATATCAGTGACAGAACCGACACCTCATCGGTAACAGAACCAACAGCTGACCAGCACCTCTACACAGAACAAAAACCATATCAGTGACAGAACCAACAGTTGACCAGCACCTCTACACAGAACAAAAAACCATGGCTGTGTCCCAAATTGCATACTTGTACACTAGTTAGTATGCATATCAAGTACGGGAGTTATCGGTCACCTGATCAAGTGTGCATTCAAGCAAGTACGCAAGGTATTCACCGGAGGCTCTCTTCGTGTACTTGGGAGGACCGAAAAACCAAGTATGCATCTGAGCATACTATTCCTTCCCATTGGGCACTGAGTTGAACTGACGGCAAAGAACCATTCACAAAAAATCTACAACATTTTTTCTGCTCCAACTTAGCTAGTTAGTGGTTAACTATTATTTCAGTCGCTGGTACTAGTCTAACCATCACCGGATGTGTTTCAAAAGAGGTCAAAAGAGTTATGACGTGTTAGTAAAAGTAGGTCTCAAATTAATGAATTTTAACGGCTCTGTGTTCTTACATACAAAATGGCACATACTAGTTAGAGTACTTCTGTATGCAAGTGTGCACTTTGGTACACAGCCCATCATATCAGTGACAAAACAACATCTCATAAGTAACAGAACCAAAAGGGTAGCTTTGTAGTATTATTTTTAAGGAGCTGATCTTCCAAGTTAGAGGTGTTGGGTTTAATTCCCACGTAGGGCACTGCTGGTCAGGACATTTTTATATGCAATGTAATGTGAAAACAAATTTTGAGGTCATTTATCTTCATGTAAATGTTTGCTTTGCTGAAGATGTAGCTATAAGTGAAATAACTTATGATCCCAGTAAACAGAGACAGCATTCCGGACACACTGTGGGTCCTTGCTCTCTTTCTCTCCTCAACCTAGATTCCATTCATCGGGGTCATTTCACATCGGGGGCTGGAGAGTGGACAGTCACGTTGGCCTGTAGGTTGAGGCCTAAGGGAACAGCTGAGGGAAAATTCACCAGATGTACACAGTAATGAGGAGGCTTGCCCTGCGTCGCTAAGACAGGAGATCTGTGCCAGGCGGTCCCTGTGACTGTTAACGAGGAGACCGGCCATGTGATCATTAACAAGAGGATGGGCACGCTGATCCTTAATTAGGGGGCGGGTATACGTTCTTTAAAGTGTGGGGAGGTGGCCCTGTGGTCGTTAACTAGGGGGCGGGCCTGTGATCTTTAACGAGGGGGCGGGCCCTTTTATCCACACTGAGCAGATGAGGTCAGACCAAGGCTAACACTGCTAATGAGTGCTGATATGGGGCAGGAACCTCTGTGAGATTCCCATACATTTATGGAACATTGATGCACAGCGCCACTCCCGGCCATCCGCCACACTCGTTTATCAGCACGTGCTTGTGCTAATTTTGTCGAGTGAGACCTGTCACAGAGCCCACAAGGGAGGTGCTTAAGTAAAACCCGTTCAACCAATCACACATCAGTTTGTTATGCCGACTGGTTCTATGCCATATGCATTTGTAGTTTTGTATTTAGTTATGGTTTAGTTTGAGGTCAGAGCAGTTATCATTTCATAAAAACAAATGCAAAAACGCCTGTCATAGAAGCTGGGCAGCGTTACTCTAAACTCAAGCTGATGACACCTGACAGGTGAGGCTAGTTGCCCCGGTTACCTTGAAGAAGTCCTCGATGTGCTGGCTGCTGTAGAGGGCAGGGATGTTAGCCGAGAACTGCAGCAGGTCCTCAGAGCACTGGCGCCTTTCCTCGATCACGCTGTCGTCAAAACGACCTGCAGGGAACAATGGAGCGTGCTTTTAGGTCGTCAATGGACAGCAAGGTATACATTGCTTTAATTAGACACCTTTAATGTATCAAGGGATTATTTACTCTCTTAAACTGCATTATATGAAACACTGTCCTATATTTCAAATCAGCAAGAAACACATTTTTTCATTCTTTCATTGTGCTAGAAGCCAAATTTTTATTTAAAAAGAGGGACAATCAATGACAAAGATGCCCAAATGTGATGACATCACAGAACTGTTTTATGTTGCATTATTTCAACGTCCAGTATTTAAACATCTCAGTGACACAAACAGTAAGTGCCATGTGTAAGTGGCACACAAACCTGACCTCTCACCTACCTGCAACAAACAAAGTAATATTCATGTATCATTTTCTTTCCTTCCAATGAGATGCACAATGCATCCAAAAACAATGCACTGTATATGCAGACTTTCCAGCAAATCTGTAGTCTGGTCCTTAAATATCTGGACTACTATATGTTAGCAGTTTCAGTTTTGAGCAATAAAAAGTGTGACTAAAGGACATTTTTATCCACCAATGTGGAATGATTTTGTTGAACTGGTGATTTGTTTTCACTTGTTTTTAAAGATGTATATATGAGCCGTTGTCTTGGCTCATATATACCCTTGTAAAAGGGATTCATGATCTTGGTGAGATCATTCCTGGTGATATAAAGGTTAAAAAAAATTTAGAAGTTAGTATTCAACAACCGTGGTTCCCAAACCTTAGGTCCAAAGATATGGATCATATGAAGACATTGATGACATATGAAGACACCAATCCCTTATTGAAAGTTAACGTCAAATCGACTGTGTGTACACACTAGTGAATGTAACAAGTGTTTACGTAATCAGAGGCCAGGAACCTTATCCCCACATGGAGACCAAACATTAACCAGAACCTCCCTCTCCATGTGGTCAGGATCCCCATCCTTACCGAAGACTTTGGCCTTGGCGAAGGGCGGGAACAGCTCAGACTGCCGGTACAGGTTCCGGTGGATCTGCCACAGGTCCTTGTGAAGCTTCCGGAAATCGCTGTACCTCTTCCAAACCGTGATCTGGAGGAAGGAGAGATGGAGATTTATGGGATGGGATACTTGGGAATTACCACGAAAAGGAATGACATGAAGTATATTTATGTCCATGGAGGTTTCTCCTTTGGCCATCTCATACTGCTTTTAACAAACTACACCATGCTTAAACGACAGTGGGGAAAGTACCCACAAATGTGCAAGCATGGCTATGACTTAATTCAGCTGTGCTATGGGGAACCCCTTTAACACTCCACTGGAAACTAACTGCATACAGTATGAGACTGATTCACAATTAATATTACAACTAATAACAGAGAAGTGCATTGCACGGTTATATTGATAATAGTTTTGATTAACTGTCATTCTAAATGATTCAGCAGCAATTAATCTGAAGTAGGATGTTCGACTAATAACTAATCAAACTGCAATTAATGACAAGTGGTCATCTTAATCATTGATAATTATTAATAATTAATCTTAATCTCACCCACACGCACACACACACACACACACACACACACACACACACACACACACACACACACACACACACACACTCGCACAACCCTTCTGTGTCCTATCCTCACAGACAATGTGCCAGCATGCTGTAACCATCTGTGTGCAAATGCAAGTGAACTTTCTCACAGCCGTTCACAGAGCTTCTGCTGCCCTCATGTTCGGAGCAGCACTTGCAATGCTGCGAGGTACGGTGAGGAACATCTGCACCCAGCAACCCCTGTGAACCGTCTGCAATTCAGAGCCTGACCGTGCATGCAAAGCATCAGTAAACGGCACGATCTGTGTCCACTGTCCCTGTAAGCCAACAGTAAACTGCGTGATCCAAGCCTGATCCTCCCTGCAAACTGTGCAATCTGCAAACCGTGCAATCTGCAAACCATGCACCCAGTGCTTTTCTGACATTCCTCTGCAATAGTACTGCAGGGGTGAAGCTGAACTCTCAGGGGACAGAGGGAGCACTGATCCTGGTATCATGGCCACAGTTAGACATCCAACATTCAGCTATGGGCTCATGACCTGATTCAGTCTGACTGCCATATGATTAGTCCTTAAATTTGACAGCTGTAACATGCAGTACATTGTTCAATATTCATAACTTATGAGAGCCCCATGTAAGAGACATCTACATTCCACTACACTAAATACAAAACCTTTACAGAACCCGTTGTTTACGGAGGCAATTTAGGTTAAGCACCTTGTTCAAGTGTACAATGGCTGTGCCCCTAGGGATGAAACCTGTAGCCTCTGAATATCCTAAGAAAACCAGTTCGCCAACAAAAATCTAGACAGAGCTGCCATTTGACCGCCAAAGCACTATGCTGGGTATGAAACCAGCTCTGATAGAGAACACTTGTACCACAAAGGAAGCTATTAACCTCTAGAGGAAGTAACAGAACTGGAGATTTTTATAGCACATCCTAACTTAAGGTCCAAGTGGTTTTTTTGTTTGTTTTTAAAATATACATTTTGTTATGTTTTCATTAAGAGTACAACTACAGATCAATAACTGCATGTCACTTTCATTGAAAATTGACAATAAAAATGAAAAAATGGAACTATTATGGACAATTTAAATGGCACTCAGTTCAATTTTGTCATGCAATATATTCTGGTCTCTTGTGCAAGACTCCAGTTAGACTAAAACAAATTAGGCATGACAGGTTGCTTTCTAAGCAAACAAACCAACTGTGGCAAGTTTCGATATATAACAGTAGACATGTACTGCAAATTTTTGGGTTTGAGTTCTCTTATGAAACCACTCACTTCATCTTCCCAAATACCCACGACACATTCTTCCATGACCAGCATACCTTAACTCTACTAGTTCTGCCCTTTTTGCCTTTTTTTCCCCACCACAATAACTCTTAGATCCTCCCACACATATGAAAAGCGATAATGTTTCTTAGAAGCCCCTCACATGACAAGATGCTAAAGAAAAAACATTCCATTGAGCGTATGTAGAACGACCAGCTTACTCTGCAAATATTAAACCACATAAATATTTCCTCCCCACACAGCAAAATTCTGCCTGAGAATTCAGCCTGTTAAGTACAATGCTCTCAGCTGTTTTGACATAACTATATAATAACCAGACTAAAGATTTATGATTGTCACAGCAAAATCCTGGGGTTTGCACCAGCTCCACACTCACGCCTTGAGCCACCAGCCTGAACAACAGTTACTTATGGGGTTTCTCACTTATCTGATTCTATTATCCACTGACCAACATCACCTGAGACAGACAGTGTATGAACTGTGACCAGTCCCACTATGGCCAGATTTATCAAAGCATTTTACCACTTACAGTTTCTGCCCATGCAACTTCAGCAACATGATTTGTGATTGGAGCAAACTACCCCAAACAATCACATGTATTTTTGCACAAGCAAAACCAGTTTTGCTTCCACTAAATGCTTAAGTGAATCAGGTTCTATGTCTTTGTTCTGACTGGCTGCGTTGTGATGCACTATGTGTGTATTTTGAATGTGTGCCCTGTGTAAATATTATGGTTTATTATATATTATGATGTGATCATATGTATCATTATTGTATATGCAGTGTGTGTATTGTGATTGTATATACTTTGTTTGCAGTGTAGCTTTAGGTGCCACTGACCAACTCCTTGTTTAGGTTATGTCCTAAATTGTGATGTGCTACTTCTTTTTAAAATTGAATATGGTGTTTGTATCTGTCAATACTGTAAGTGGTATTTATATGTGGTATCAGTAATGTTCCCAGACAACAAGAACAGACACTACTGCCACACACATTTTCACCCCGCATCCCAGTCACAAGGCTCCTATATAGCTAACAGGTGGAGATCATTTCACTATGGGGAGATAAAATGCTTGTCTGACTGTTTATCAGCGAAACCGACTGAAGGACAAGGACAGCAGGTAAGCAGTGAAAACACTGATCTAATCACATCTAATCTTGTGTAATTCAACATCAGCACTGCTTATAACAGAGTTCTGAAGTTAAAGTTTTATCTCCCCATAAATGATCGATCTGCACATATTGGCTCTCGAGCCAATGTGATAGCTTAAAGAGTCAGCCAATAGTTAGATGTATATGGCAAAAGCCACAAGTAAGTTATGCTGGCTAAGGCCGCATACTGGAGTATACTGCCACATACTCTTCGGACATCAGATCACCAAGACCCCGGCCAATATTGTGCCACCCCCCCAAAGTAAATTCAAACCCCAACTTTTCATTGTGAAGGTAAAAAAAAAAAAAAAAGGGGGGGCAAATGTGTTTTTACACCCTAAATGTTACTCATAGTCAGAGCGGAGAAATACATCAAATTTGTTCAAAAAACAGAGTTGATGGTAAAAGCTGAAAAAAGCCTCAGAAGAAAGGAATTTCACAAAATTGCCTCAGCTTTATACTGACCTTTCTACTGTCAAGGCTTTTCAGAAAACTGAATAAATGACGATGCTGGCTTACTGAGTTTCCCTATTCTGCACAATATCCACCCACAGTATTGCCAAAGATTCAAACTCTCTACCAAAAGGCCAAAGAGACACTCTACAAATTAATGATGGGTGTATGTGTTGGGTCAGTACTCAGGTCAATGTAGAAGTATAAGACACAGTATAAGACACCCAGTTGAACCAGACTCAGGTACACCACAGCTGGACCGCTGTGATTGGCTGGGGAGGGAAAAGGGCGGGGCAAAGATTGGTTACCTCTTGGACGTCTTCTGGGTTCTTCCGGGAGATGATCTGGAGGACACATAAAAACAGAGGGACAAAATATTACCTCAAGGGTGCAGTGTCAGACATGTATGCGCATGCACACACGCACGCACGCACACACACAAACACACAAACACACACACACACACACGCTGAAAACACAGAAGGCTTAGAGTCACATCCATACACTCTATGTATTTATCCACACATACACACTACACAATCTAACACATACACACACACACATGCACGCACGCACGCACGCACGCACACACATACACACACACAAACACACACAAACACACACACGCAGAAAACACAGAAGGCTTAGAGTCACATCCATACACTCTATGTATTTATCCACACATACACAATACACAAGCTAACACATACACACACACACACACATACAGACAAGTGCATTTATCCAAGGTTTCATACATCAAAGATATATTAAACCTAAAAAAAATATAAACTCTTAAAAGATATGCACAAATGCATACCAGGACCCCGACACACCTTTTGGAGCTATTCAAATTTAAATCAAGTCCCTGTGTCCTTTTTAAAGTGATCCCAAAACGAGGAAGAAGCTGCACTGTCCGGCAGCCGCTGACAATGACGACATTATGCTGAGAGAAAGGCCCGACTCAAGAGCTGTCACCAAGAGGGACGGTTTACTCACTCTCTCCAACACAGATCCACAAACACGCTCACATACACACACACACACACACACACGCACATGCATGCAACACACACACACATACACAAGTGCATGCGCACTCTTGCACACACACATTCCTTGCATGTGTACACATACACACACACACACACGCTCAGATACACACACGTACATGCATGCAACACACACACATAAGCACTCATGTGCGCGCACACATTCCTTGCATATGTACACACACACATGCACACGCGCACACAAGTCCATACACCCACAATCATATGTGCACACAATCACATCCACTTATTCACACAGGCACACATGTGTACATACACACAGATCACGGCACACACACCACCACAAACACACACAGGTTATGCACAGGATGGTCACTATCCCAGACTACACAGGAGCCTGACACAGTGGCAATGTTCACTCTGTGAGGAGGCAGTGTGGCATCACTGTGAAACCACCGACACAGACCAAAGAGGGAGACAAACAGTACCCCGTATTTACCTTATTTTAGAGCACTACAAGCTCAGGCATACAGCCTACACAAACATCATTTTCAGTATCTGTCAGTCAGAAACAGGGAGACTTGAAGTGGGATTTCCGCTTTGTAAATAGGTATCCTACCAAATGTACTGCAGCAAAACAGAGAGAAAGAAGCTGAATCCCATGATACTCTTTCACTGATGTTGACGTCAATATCAAACAACAAAAGGACAGCAGCTGTGTCCATTTTGATGTTTTGACAACATCAAAATGGACACAATGCAAAAAAAAAGAGAAAATCTCAGACAGATTCTGGCTGACAACAAAGTAGGCATGATTGAAATGGTAAAATGTAAAGTGGATTTGAAACACCAAAATGGTGGATTCGATTTCTTCATGTTTTTGTGTTTAGTTTGTTTTGTTCAAGTTTAGTTTGATACTAAAATGTGAATTATCAAAGGAAATTTCCAGAAATAGATGGTAATATTCACTCCCAGCAACCCCCGCTGGTCAATCAGATGCCCACAGACTGCCAGCGAAAAGCTACACATGAAGCATCTTCCCCCGGCTCAGGCCAGGGCAAGCTCAACCCGTGGACCATGATGGGAGAAGAAGCAGCAGCTGGCATCAGGTTTCAGAGGAGAGAGTGTGCTTGTCAACTTTCTATCTGCTCGCATCTAACTCTGTTTCATCGGCAACCTCTACACCTCGCTGCCAAGCCTTCACAGACAAACCCAGATACACCAAAGAAAGATGGCTGTGGTTTGTATGTTACTTAGGCCTTTCTATTCCTTCTGAAACATGGACTATCAGTCATCCCGTGTTTTCTGTCTGTTTCCAAGCTGCACCATTCTCTCTAGACAATGTCATGTCAGTCAGGTTTGTATATGCAACATTAGCAATACAGCTCTCAAAAACATGTTTAATCTGGCAACATTTGGCTTTGGCTCAGAAGCAGTGTTTGAAGTTACACTTGGCCAAAGACTAGTCTGGACATGTATGATATTTCTTCATGATGTCTGTTACTTCTATTACAACATCTATTGTGTTCTAATGATGGAATGCAATTTAATTTACTATACTTTGTATGCATATCAGCAACCATATTTGAAATAAATAATGATTCAGAAATGTCTGAAGTGTTTGCGTTGACTTCTGGTTCAGATATCTGAGGGTCTGCATTCCTTTTACACCAGAGTTTATACCAGCAGCCCCTGGCTGGGGTTAAATGAGTTAACTCCATTCAATGATAGGCTGCACCATCTTCAGGTTTAACTCCAGTCCTGAAGGACTGAAATGTCTTCAGGTTTAACTCCAGTCCTGTGGACTGCGGTGTCTACAGGTTTAACCCAAGTCCTGGATGGCTACAACGTCTGAAGTTCCTCTTACTTAATGTTCCGGGGAAACAGTGTGCGGATTCCTTAGTCAGTCACTTCAAATAGTGACTAAAGTGCTGAAACACACAAAACCTGAAGACATAGCAGCCCTCCAAGACTGGAGTCTGACACACCTGCTCTTAGTAATGACATCAGATACATAGAAAAGGGCCTTAGTGAAAAACAGCCGTCATCCCTGAAGGGAAGAGAGCACAGGTGTCCCTAGGGTGGCTGTGTGTTTGTCCTGATCCACTCTCACTCCACACACACTGCACTACATCTCCTGGGTGACCAAACACACCAGGCACAGTAAGCGTCTGCAGGGGATACAGATCTAAGGCTCCCTCTCCTCCTCCTTTAGCGTCAGCTTGTCCTTACTATCAGATTAAACACGGGCATTTACCTGTATTTTACATTACATTACATTACATTTATTCATTTGGCAGATGCTTTTATCCAAAGCAACGTACAAGGATTTTACCCATGAATGACCAGATTTTGTATTTTTGGTATCATTTTAAGAGCAAGCTACCTGGGACTGGTTATATAATGATAAGAACAGGTTTATAGTTTATACCACTTATACCATTCAGAAAGCATTGTTTGCATTTTTGACAAATCATTTTTACTAATATTAAAGGTAAAGTTAAAATAGGTACAACATAACATAAATAAACAAAAAACACACAGGCATTTAAGTCCCCATGAAAATGAATGCAGGGCTGATTTTGTTTATGTGTTTTTTACACAATGTCAAATAAAACAGGAAGCTCAAGCAGGACCTGACACTGGGAAGGACTCTACTGGATTGTTACAAAGTGGGCACATAATCTAAACAACAGGAGGGAGTCTAGTCAGTGAAATATACAGCCCATGGGGTCTTAGCTGGGCTTGCTGGCTGGTGCTACTTGGACATGGCAGAATATCAAGGTATAGGCCCAAGTTCTTACCCAGCTAGCTTGCCTAAACAATCTCAAATGGAAAGCAAAAATACACAATACAAAAAATGTACATGTAACAGTGTCCTGCAGCCTCTTACCACCGAACGCTGGACCGTATCGAATAGAGCGCATGCCATCAGTATGGCGCCCTCTGGCCATTTTTATTTGCAGTGGCATAATGTTTTTCGGACATTACACGTACTCATACAGTAATGTATGGTGTTACTGTACCTCCCTGCTCTTCTTAATGATAGCTCACTATGTGCAGTTATAGTCCTTGCTGCCTGTCTTTTCATCTGCAGGTCCACTGTAAACATTAGGTTGACAGCTCATTACATTACATCATTGTCATTTAGCTGACCTACATTCATTATACATCTCAGAGAAAGCCTAGGGCTTTGTAAAGCAGAAGTTGGTCCTGCAGATCTGTAGTACAATATGCAATAAACAGTAGCCATGCTGAGGTTTTGATCTGTGATTCAGTTCTAAAATTGAGAATTAGAACTGAAGAATTCAGTAGAATTCAGTTTCCTCATTGGTCAGTGTTTCTGGAGTCTTCAGAAGCCACACGCAGGCCCAGCTAAACATCAATCCACTACAGGCTACAGCTCACCTTACAGCAAAGTGCTACAAAGAGCAAGAAGCCAGTCACAACATAATGATCGATCATAATATTCAAACGTGAGCCCAATTAATCCCAACAGCTTCAGCTGTCACTGGGCTCTGAGCAAACTGGGAAAGCTGCCCCACTGCATGCATGCAAGTGTGTGTGTATGTGAGAGAGTGTGTGTGTGTGTGTGTGTATACTCCCTCTCTCCCTACCTTCAGAACAAACGTCAAACAAATGAAGCTCCTTCAGAAGAGAGGGATGAGATGAGGAAACACAGGAATCATAGTCAAGGAAGGCATGGTAAGTATATTAGTATTTGGAGGCCGTGGGACAGCTAATCTTACAAATGTACTTCTCTCCTTCATTCACTGGACTGTGAGATATGAAGACACGTTTATTTGTTAGTGGGGCAGCACAGCAAGCAGTCTAATCCACCTGAGAGGATGGAGGAAACGCTGATACATATGCCACTCATTCATTCATTCATTCATTCATTCATTCATTTACACATACTCACACATATAGGCTAAATGATTCCTACACCAGAATTTTTACACTGTGACACCGCTGGATTCAAAACTGGCTAACTATCACTGACATGCTTTCACGATGAAATGTTGAACGAATGCAAGCGAAATGACACCCAAATACAGAGGAGGAACGTTTCTGTACCACTATTATGAGTCTGTGCGGATATTCTCAGTCCCTGCCACAACCACTGATGGCTTAACTGCTAAACATCTTCAGTTTAATATTCAAGGACGCCCAAATCTACAGGGCAAGAAAATCTTTCTGTAAGTACAGTACACTGGACATCCCCCGCGCTGAATGGTGCCTAAACGGTGTGCGCTTCCTCTCCAATTCAAATGCAGGCTGTTGGGACAGTAACACGCCAGGCGTGTACGTGGAAATACAGAAATGCAGAACATCAGCACGCATGTGACCACCTCAAATTCCAAGATATTGTATTTGCAATACAGACACGACTGTGCGGTCTAAATAGTTACAGCATTGTGGTTTGGTTACAGCAATGTGACCTTAACGTTTTTAGTCACAGCAAGTGCTGGAAAACCGAAGTGCTCTCCCATGCGTAGGCAGGTATTTGTCAGGTTACAACAGCTAGCCATTTACGCATTATAGACGTTGATGTTAACCAAGTTGATAAACCCTTTCTCGGACCGGTCAGTTTCGCTTTCTTCTCAAATCAATTCAGTTTACTGCCAGGTCGAATTTAGTAGCTGACCGCGTTATAAATGTAGGTTAGAGGCACTCCAATGATACACACAGCATCTCAAAAGCGGGACCCCTCGTGATCAACGGATGTATTATGTTTATGTACTACGGAGGAAACAGATACATATGTTAAAAATTGTTATTGATGGCAAGCCTGAATGGTTCAGATTACTAACCACTCGGGTGACATGGCAAAGGGAGCCGGATAGCTAAGTTAGCTAGCCAGCTCGCTAGCTAGCTTACTGAAAACCTGGCTAGGTGGCAGATCTCAACATAGCGACCACGACAAGCATTTAGACAGTTCGCTACGTACCCTTGCAGTCACTTTGTAAACGGTATATCCCTTCTGATGTTTCTTGGGGTCTGTAACAGTATAAAATCGAGCGAGTTCCCCTCTCTCTCTCTGCGATATCATTCTGAGTGCGGCAGAGCCATTACCCAGCTATCAAGCTACATTCTAGCTGTATTAAACGAACGGCAACTACTACAGCAGTAAAAAAAATCTACTTCCCGTGAATGCAGCGACAGGGTGTGTGTCAAAATAAGAGCATGTTTTCTGTCATGGCTAGGTTTTTAAACCTATTTTTAAACCTATCATCAAATTTCTTAAAAGAATTCCAAAATATTGTTTCGCCTATATGTCAGTAATATCTTTAAATATTTTGAACAAGCACTATTTGGTAAGTTGATTCCATACCTCTATTGTATTGTTGCCAACAGTAGATAGCAATGGAGGGGCTGTAGTGCTAGTGGTAGTCCCAGAATTTCCTGGAACCTGTCCTTAAATTCCCATTCACTAACGTTTTGCATTGGCACCCATTCTTTCATTGTAGTTTTTGCAGCAATTAACAATATGCTTTGAGTTAGTTTTGGCCTGAAAGGGACGTCGTAGGAGACAACATCCTTTGGGTGAGGCATTAAATTGAGGTTGTGTCTTACTGTGGTCATTAAAGTTACCATGGCCCTTATCGCAAACAGGAGGGGGCTGCCCACTGTCCTGGCTAAAATCCTGACTGTCTCCACTTGGCAGCTTAATTGATGATTCCTCAAAACTGGAGGTAGGGAAGAGACAAAAACTGAATGAACGTGGATGAACGTGACATGTTTCTCCCCTTCACTGTTAAGCTCTTTAGGTATCAAGATAATACAATATATACAAGTATATTATTATTATTATTATTATTATTATTACATTGATTGTACTTTTATTTTGAAATTCTGAAGTTCTTGTGGTTAGTAATGGACCTGCCAGCTTCTAACATCCCTTATTCATAAACATTTCCTGAATCAAATCAAGACATAAAATATCTACTTCACGATGGGTATAACTAAGCTTTCTGACCTAATTCGTAGTGAAGCGCCTAGAGCCATCGCTCACAAGGATATAAGTGACTATGCTGGTAAGTAGTGAGGAGGAGGTGGGTATTGTCAGGAGTTCATTGATTTTCCTGTGTCTTAGGTTAGCACTAAAAACTGTTGACGTTGGCTGAAGTTCTGTCGTCATTTTACGAAAAAGGATGCTCAGATTATTCCGCTAACTCTTATTAACTAAAATGCGGTTACTGTTAAAACATAAGTCTTAAGAAACGAAAGCATTTATCGAAATTTCTGACTAGCCTTTATAGTCCAATGGAGGCTAACTATTCCAGTGTTACTTAAGAAATCTAAGAAAGAATCAACGAATCGTGATCCTCCCTCTGTCATAGCATTAGTTTTAGTGTGAGCCCATACAGCTAAAATGCGATACAGTTTAATATGGGCTCCGTCTGTATCATTAAGTGAGATAGATTAAGGTGACGTTTTGGAGATGTAATGAAACTAAGTTACTCTGCATGGCATAGAACAGTCATGGTTGTAGAATGAAGTTGCCTGAACGTTCATTTTGTTTCTATGTCTGAATTAGTTGTATTTAGCCAGGTTATACTTAAATAGTTTACAAAGATGATCCTTTGTTCGTTAAATATACAACACTCATATCATACATACATACTGCCTTTCAATCTGTTTCAGGGAAAACTGTTGCTGTGGATACGTCCATAGTTTTGTACCAGTTTCGCACGGCTATCCCCAAAATACACAATCGTAATGGGGTAAATTTAAGGTGAGGTTTGCGATACATCAAGGGCAAATTTAGAATTGCACTGCTTGTGTACGTATTTTACATTAAAATGCACCAGAGATGGTGTATTTTGACAACATGTATATGCCATTGGCCTTGTTTGATTCTTTTCTTTTATTATTATTATTTCTTGTTGGAACATTATTACATGCTAAAGTGGAATGTTGTGACGAGTGGTTGTGTTGATCTGAAGCAGGATTTTCTAATGACAGGTAGTGACGTCACGGTTTTCCCTCATCTGTCCTAGCCCTCTCACTGGCCTGTTCTTCCGCACTTTGCGCTTTCTGGAGCACGACATCAAGCCAGTCTTTGTGTTTGACGGCACTCCACCCGAGCAGAAGCGGAATGAAGTGAGTGATGAAATGATCCACCGTCTCTCCCAGTGCTTCTGCTCCTTTGACTCTCACTTCCTGTCTATGACGTTTGTGGCTCCTAATGCAAGTAGAGTGCCTGTGATTAAATTAAATGGAAAGAGTTCAATGGTATTAATTATTAATAATGTTAATAATAGTAATATTTGTTCTGTAGTGGCAGATATAATTGCACACTCTCAACATTTCTTTTACAGTCTCAATTCTCTTATCCAGGGGCTAAAACATTTTCCTGGCACAAATTAACCCTTGATTGGACTGTGTTAGGAGCAAGGGGTTCCGAAACACAGTGCTGAAAGTGCAATTCCTGAAGAATAACAAGCTGGTGTATTAAATTGACCACTTTCAATGTTTAATTAGGGATGATTTACCTGCGTATGACCACTTTGTCTCAGAAATAGGACACTGATCAGTTTTCAGACAGCAAATGATTCTGTTTTCTGTTATGTGCCGTGGGAAATGATTTATTATGAAAGATAGTATTTTCTAACTGATTTGAAGTGAACCCTGGAATGATGAAATTGTGGACAAATGGTAATTGAAACTGAACTATTATTATAGAATAGAGATTTCAAATACAAGGCAAATGGTAAAGATCCAAACCTGTCTCTGGCTGTTGTCATGGTGTTACGTGAAGTTATCATGATGGAATGTGCAGCTATTGTGATGTCATGTGGAGTTATTGTGATGTTATGGGGTTTAAACTGATTGGTGGGTGTTCAATCCCCACAGCTGGAGAGAAGGGCCAAGCTCACGGGCCGGTCTACCTCCTACCCCCCCAGCTCAGGTAGGAGACAACAAACCGTTCTGACTGCTTTTACCCAGTGTGTTTCTTATAGGTCAAAAGATTGATAAGTGCCTTTCCCAGAAATATTGTACTGCATTATCAGTCATTGTTTTTGCTGCAGGTTGTAGTTATTCATAAAGCATGTTTGGGTAAGGGTGCTGATCCAAGCTCTGGTGTGTCCTATAAATATCCTAACCTTATTCAATATGAGCCTGATCCTAGATCACTCTTTTGAAAAGCACAGACAAAGAAAGATACAAGACACCAAGTTCCAATAAACATTAAACAACTTTAACTGTTTGTCTGAGGGAATAAAGATGAATATGTGTGTTTGCGCACGCTTGCTTGTGTGCATGCGTGTTTGTATATCTCTACTAGAGCACTGGTGACAGAATGTTGTTATTTCTGTATTATGTGCATTATGTACCTGAATTTCGGCACTTACGATCATTTATTTTTGTAAAAGTCACTTGTAAAAGGTAACAAACACGGATTTAAACCTGGGTAGATCTTGTATGAGTATGAGTGCTGATCTTGAGATTGCTGGTGCAATAATGCGCTTGCGATCATCCACAGTTTCCACTCAGATCCAGGACTGCCAGGAGCTCCTGCAGCTTATGGGTGTGCCCTACATCCAGGTCAGTCTCCTTGCACCTAGCCCGTGACCAGGGTGAGGGAACCCTGTTTTAAATGTAACCACACAGTGATAGCGCCCCCTGCAGGCTCCAGGGTGGGGGAACTCTGTTTTAAATGTAATAACAATGGCACCCCCTGCTGGCCCCAGAACCATGGTAAGGAAACCCTGTTTAAGGTGTGGTAACACAGTAACAGCGCCCCCTGCAGGCCCCTGGAGATGGAGAGGCTCTTTGTGCCCAGCTGGTGAAGACTGGGAAGGTGGATGCCGTGGCATCGGAGGACATGGACACCATGGCGTTCGGCAGTGACCTGCTTCTGCGCCAGCTCAACGCCAGCAAGGACAGGTGGGCTGGGTGTGACTCCTTCACATCTCCTCCACACTATTCATCTTACAGTTCAGGCACCTATAACACACTTCCACAATGCACTTTAGAGCATCAACAAATATAAGTCCTTCACTTGGCAAAGTTCCTGTGCTGCTGTAATTGGAGGTCAGAGGGCTCTAGGACCCAGGAGATGTTGATTTGAACACAGAATCACTCTCTTCTTTTCCTCTCTTTCTCCCTCCCTCCCTCCTTCTCTTAGTGAAGTCATGGAGTATTCCTTGCAGAAGGTATTGAACACATTGCAGCTGTCATACAAAGAGGTCAGTTTCTCCATCCTCTCCAACTTCCCTGGTTGTGCTCCAGAAATAGTAATAAATTACAAAATAAATAATAAATTCCTTTGCATTTTCACATGCAATCCTTTTTAACAATACGTACGCAAGATAGAACTCAGTCACTGTGGGCTTGATTGAATTTTTATCATTTAACATAACATTTAATAAATACAAAGAATATATTTCCCTATTTTGTTTTTATGTTCAGTGTATTCAGTGTATACATTTTATTTTGTTGAAACAGCTTGATAGAGATGTTTGATTTGGTTTAGAAGCTGCATGTTTTTTAAGAAGACAAATAAAGATAACGTACTATCCATGAGGTTCTAGGAACACGTTCACACTGATTGAGTGAGTCTGCCTCCTGTGAGCGCATGAGTGTTATGTTACACAGAGGCCGCTCTTAGGTCTCATGTCAGTGCTCCCATGTGCTGGGCTGTGCCCTCTCGGCAGTTTGTGGACCTCTGCATTCTGCTGGGGTGTGATTACTGTGACAAGATCCCCGGGCTGGGGCCCAAAGAGCTCTGGTGCTCATCCAGAAGCACAAAACCATAGAGGAGGTGCTGTTACACATCAACAGACAGGTGAGCTGCGTTTCCCTTGAGCTTATGTAGGTAATGATAAGATACGGATGTGCTATGACAGAAACAGGTCACTCATCCTGTCTGTGCCTGTCATTAACCTACAGTCAAGACCAGGCCATCGAATCTGACCCATGGCCAGCACTGCTGGTTTTTATTCTTCCTCCTCTAACCCTCAGTATGGAAAAATCGGGAGAAACGAGTGGAGGAGGAAAGGAGGAGATGAATCGAATATTGGAATTTATGCCTATTGATGAAGGGACACGATACCAAAGCCAATCAAAATATTCAGTGGGATGGTCTTTTAATCTGATGAACACAATGATTGCCATTCACTCCTGTTTATTCTTTGGAACAGTCATAAAGCTTCCGGGGCACGGAGGAAAGGAGGGGAGGAAAGGAGGAGCGACGAAATTGAGTATTGGAACGCAGCCCTGGTTTTCATTCTTCCCCTCTAATCAGTATAAATCCGATTTAGCAGTGACTGCAATCAGGTATCAATCAATTAAGCACCAGGTAAATCAGAAAACCAGCAGTGCTGGATTTGAGCGTCAACGAATTATGTTGAAGTTCACAAGTTAAATTCAGATTAACTCAAATTGTTTTCAAGCTCAAGGCCAGCAGGACTGGTGGATTTCTTCTTTACCAGATAATTGGTGCAACCTGCTATCCCAGGTCTAAATAAGTCCCTAAAAAGGGGCAGAATGAAAACAAGTAGTACTACTGGCCCAAAGGGCTAGCTTTGATGACCACTGATGTTGTGATATATCATATATAATATAATATTATGTCACATTACATTGTATTTGTATCTATGTTGACAGACGCACCCAGTCCCACTGAACTGGAGGTACAGAGACGCCCGCAGGCTCTTCTCTGAAGCTCCTCAGGGAACCGTACCAGAGCTGGTCTGGAACGAGCCTGATGAGCAGGGCATAGTCGACTTCCTGTGCCACAGGAAACATGTCAAGTAAGTCCTTTTGCTTCCTGTGCTAGTATGGAAGAATGAGGACCCATGCCACTATGGACATGTCAAGTAAGGCTAGTGCTGTATTTTGACTGTCAAACCATTAGTTTAACAATTAAAATAGAGCCCGCTGTGCTATGAGAAACATACTAAGTATGTCCTTCCTGTGCCCAAAAAACATGTATGTATGTTCTCCCTCTTCTCTGTGAAGAGTAACATGCAAAGTATTTCTTCTCAAATTTCTATCAGAGAAGCTGTTTTAACACATTTCCTTTGCTTCAAAATGGACATCAAGAAAAACTGTAAAATGTAGAAGCGAGTCACCATGCTCAACAGGGCCAGAGGCCAAAGTCCAGTTAAAATTCACCTCCAAGCCCTTGATTGGGAAGTAGATTTGAGCACTGTGAGTTGGGGTTTGTGTCTCAGCTGTGTGACTATCAGCTAAGACTGCAACAATTGGCTGGGCCTCACTGGGGAATGATTGGGGGTATAAGCCAGTTACGTTCATTAGTCTCATCGCACACTAGCACCCACTGCTGGCCAGCTGTGTGCCTGCAGACACACAAACCGAGGATATAGCTGACTTCATCATCATCCTGTGATGACAGGTCAGATGAATCAAAGGAGACGTGTGTCACAGCACCCTCCTCCTGAATCAGTGGGAGCAGCTCAACTTTGGTCAGGGTGGGAAAAATTGAGAAAAATGTTGTTTTTTTTTTTTTTTTTGGAAGGTTGAACTGTAACAGATGCATTAAATACCAATTAAATTAAATACCAATCCTGTGGCTGTCCCAGGGAAGAAAGAGTGCGAGGACGGATGGAGAGGTTCCGTCAGACGCTGAAGGAGAGGAGAAAAGAGAGGGAGGAGATGAGCTCAGCTGGTGAAGGAAAACAGACATCCATAGAAGACTTCTTCAGGGTCACCCGAAAGAGAGGGGTAAGGGTTTTCTGTCATTTTCATCAGAAAAAAAATACATTAGCACTGTAATATAATTGTACATTATAATTTTGTACCATTATGACAAGGTAGCAGTAATAGCAGAATATAATTTGTACTTGAGTGTTCATATTTAGAAGACAATTCTGTATCTCCTTGATAACAGGCCCCAGAGGTCAGTGAGTCCAGCAGCAGCAAGAGAGCCAAACCTCAATGAGTGCCCTAGTGGAGCCCCCTACTGGACACCACTGGAATGAAGTTTCCTTTTATCTTTGTGGGACATTCCTGATTGGTTGATGAAGCGAATGACCTCCTATTGACATGCAAAGTTACCACGGAGCCTCGTGGGTACGGAGCAGCTGACAAAGGCAGTTGTACTTTACGTAATTATTGGGAAATGGTGGACCAAATTAAAAAGGGGACCAGCAAAGAGGTACAGCGCTGGAGTTTTGATATCCAGTCACAGCTTTGCACATGTAGTGGGAATACTCCATAGTTATGTTTCAGTTGAGATTAACTTCATGATCAAGTTTCTTGTAAGCATATCCAGAATGGCATCTTCCTCATCAGTTTTTCTTTAATTTATTTTTGCTGGCATAGTAGATTAATCAGTCTAGGACTATCTTACCTTCAAAGTCTTTGTTGTTTCAGTGTTGTCTCTACATTTTGGTTGACTCTGTGTACCTAACAAGTACAGCCGTTTAATTTAACACAAAGCATCAATTTTCAGGAAGTCTTCAGACCTGATCATCATTATGACCGTGAGAACCAATTTAAGAATTGAACCAGCACTTTTTTTAGCCGCTATGGAAAATACTGTTGATGCGGTCAGCTTAAAAGGTTTTAGAATCATGTCATTGCATCCTTTTGATCAATCATTTGTGGACGTTTTTTTATTTTTTTATAAAACCAGGCCTCTGTATTGTAATAGAAAATTGTGTTTTAAAGTCTCTAATTCTGTCCTTCCAGTGATGTCAGTCCTCAGACCTGGGGGACCATGACTTTAAGGAGACATATCATATTTGTGTGAGGTGAGAAGATATAGAAACCAACATTTAAACTATTGTAAAAACTCACAATGAAAATATACATGATTCCTTTTAATTTAACTTTCGTAAAAGGTAGGTTTTCAAAGAAAAGAGGACTTTTTATTTGTAGGTGTTTTGTTCCATGTGTAAATGATCTGTGACATAAGGCACAATGGTAACCCAAAAGGCAGTTTTAATTCCAAAGTAAATACAGAAATGTTGATGAAAATGCTGCACTCTCATTCCTCTGAATCTGTTGCCTGAGTCTGTCGTCTTATAGTTTCTGTTTATCACTGTAAGCAATATAATGTGTTGATTGTACTGTATTAATCTTCAGTGTTTTTGAGTCAGACTTATACCAGTGATGCTGTGTGGTGTTGCATTCCTGTGGCCTTGGTTTGGTAGATCATACATTCCCTATGTGATTTTTCTACAATGGTGACATTGTAAGCCACTCCAGAAAAGAGCATCTACCAAAAGAATGAATGAATGAATGAACAAATGGATCAATAATCATTGTTCAAGATAGCGAGCAATAAAACAAAAGGCTCTGAAAACTCATCCAAATTACTGCCAATTCAGTTATAATCTGTGCAGAACGTAAAGCATTCACATTTGCAAAAAAGACTTTGCATACAAACATTTCTAAATTCTAAATGCATTTTCACAGCTCTAGCAAAATGCTGTTTTGCCACAAATACCCTTTACAAAACTATTGACTATTGTGAATATTGTTTCTCGTTCACTCTGGCAGTGATGCGAAAGAAATGAGTGGGTGAATTTTTTTTTGACAACCGCGGATTTTGCTTGTGCCCCAACACCAGTGCCACATTATACCACAACATTATCATGACTCTTTCCTGTCACACCAATTCATTCCATTCCTGCTCTCTAATTCAACCTTTTTACACATGTATGTGTATGCTCCCTTCTTTATATCTAACTCTGTATCACATGTTCAAAATATACACTTTTATTTTTTAATAAAAATTTTCATATTATACCAGTCTTCTGATGCTGATTTTTGTAGAAAATAGATTTTTTAAAAATGTGTAATGTTGTATTTATCTATTCTTATATTGTGATTAATAAAATCCACTCAGTGTTTTCCAGACAGGGTTAAGTAAGTAAGGAAGTAACAGGACTACAGATACTTCTTGGTTTCTGCTACATCCATTTAGCCCTTTGAATTAATGCTGTGAACATGTGCTTAAGCTCTTTCATTGTATTTTCTTACACTTGATAAGAACATGCTAGAGGCTTGGCTTATTGATACTTGCTTTTTGTTTGAATTCTTTATTAATAGTAAACAGCTAGTTCCGTTGATCAATTAATTGAGACATTATTAAATCTCCTAGCTGAATATTATTCAGTAATTACAAAACTTTCTCCCACCCTTCTTAATAAATAACTTGCACATCAATTAATAGCACATAAAGGAAATTAAGGCTTTATTTAACCTGACCAATCAAAAGTCCTAGGATGTGATTCTGTTGTTACTTTTTTATGACCAAGGGGTTATGTTTAAGAGGTTGTATCAACCCTCATGACATCACCTATGCACAGTGAAGAGCATTTCTACAAGAACACGAGCCAGATTGTTATAGCTAAGGTTTTTTTGCAGCTGTCATCGGATGGAAAGCCGGACCGTCATGGAGCTAGAAGGACTACGGCCCACAGCAGCATCATGGGTCTGGGGAGAGACAGACCTACACCGCTTCCTGTAGGGGTCATCGCTGATCTGCAGTCTACAGTCGGAGTGGCCTTCATGGTCGGAATACGTCCATAGGCAACGGTAAAGTTCTGAAAGACAAACACGCACACTTACTATGGAAGCACTCTTTTAAAAAGAGGCACAATTATAAGAGGTTGTGTCAAAGTGCTTCACCAGATCAAATAATAAGTAGAAAAAATATAAGTTAAAAATATAGTGACTGGTGAACAATGTATGCAACTTATGTTTTAACTTTTAAAGTAAAATATTACTTGAGTAAAAGTAGTAGTACTCTTTTTAAAAGCACTGTGATATAAAACTACTTTTATTTTTTATACTTACATTTAAAAGCAAGTAGTGTTCTTTAACCCAAGTAGAAATTTAAATCTGACAATATAATTTTTATTTATGCATTTCATATCTACCATGGGTTTTCTACTTCTCTCTTTCAACTGTGCCACCTGCAAAGTTACCTATGACTCCACTGTTTTCACTTTAGTCAAGGATAGGCATAAGTAAATATTTTTTGAAGTTTTTTTTTTTTTTTTTACAAAATCCAACACTTAATAATAATGTTGTCTTTACAAACTGCAATCGAAATGGGAGAGACATCGATTGTTTTGCAGGTGAGGCAAATCTATAAAACAAAAAGTAGGTAAGCGACCCATATCACAAATGAAATGCATGTGTTTAACCAAATCTTAAAAAAGAATACCATTTTAAAAATCATGTAGCTTAAACACTGATGAGAATTATAATAAACACAAAGAAAACAATTACAATGTCAGTATACAAGTATCCAGTATTGTATTTTGTATAATATGTGTTTACCCTAAGCATTGTTTATGTGTTAGAGATACTGTTGATCTGTCAAATGGCACTGAATGTATAATTCTTTTGACATCATATATTTCCACCAGCTGCTTACAACAAAGTGCATGTTTCTTATGTGTGCATGTTCATTCCTCCCATTAAACGGACACGTATACAGAATGCTGTTTTCTTACAGTGAGGTATCTGTTCTTACTTGAGAACTGCCCATTGCTAACACCTGGAGGCTGTCCTTCATTCGGTTCTGGTGCTTTTTGATGTTCTCCTCATTCCATGTCATTGCTTCGTACATTGCAACGGCTTCCCTGTGGAACAGAAAACTGCCTCACAAAGCAAGCATGACCATATTTTCATCACTAGAACCATTCTGTTTACATGCCCCATTCTGATTATAAGACCTTGTTTTGATCACATGACTCACACTTACTTTGCTCACATGACCCCTGTTTTGTTTGATCACATGATCCAATTATGATCACACCTTTACGTGGAAATAAAATATTTTCCATATTTTGTGCGTATCAAAACTGGACATAGGCATTGGTAGATGTGTGCAAGTGGAGCAAGTGTTCCTGACATTTACAAGAGTTTGACATCAACAATAAGACATACTGGTGGTTTGCTGCGCCCATAGCTGCTTCTATAGCAAGAAAGTCTGGTTCACTCCAGCAGGTGCTGATGTCAATAGCTGGATAATAGAGTATGAAGGCAAAGCACATCTCATTTGTGGTTGAAAGTCCAAACTGGAAGGGAGTAAAGAGACAAACATTACTAATCCGATTGATTTCCATAACAGGTAAAGTATGCACTTGGGTCAGCAAAGTATCTACATAAATATGTACTGTAACTTCACTTAACTCTGGTCTAACATTAATGTGTTCAGTGCATCTCTAAATCATCAGTGTTTCTACACATCAAATAATGTCATGTGGTGTCTCATGTAACCTCAGTAAATGGTAACTTAGTAATTCATAAATTCATCTCCAAAATCTCAGCAGTTAAACTGATAATTTTCGGAAAGTATAAAACAGTTCATACAGTTTTAGAAGTAGGGAAAGTTTTATGGCATGAGTATTCCACAGGCAGTGTAATTCTATAATGATTAGATATCACTCAGTATCACTTTGTTAGGTTTAGCTATTTCTTGAATAATAATTTAATAATGAAAAGGTTCATAAGATAAGTTAAGGTAAGATAAGCCTTTATTGCCTCTTTCAGAAATTGGTCTTGGACAATTAAGAGTTGCTGATCTGATACATATACCCAGTTTATACATGTCCTTCCATTTCATACACTTCACACACTCATCACACATGCACTCTTAAGATATTACACATAAATTATTACCGCCCCAAATATTTTGCATACACGCATCACCATTCTCATTGTGCATCTATTGTGAATCCTCTACTGCAGGGGTTCAAACAGCTCAAAGTATACAGGAGGTCCTCAGGTTACGACGGTCTCAAGTTACGTCGTTTCGTGTTTACAACGCACTCACATAAATTACTTAAAAAACCTAGTTTCGACCTAAGCGGTTTGGTTCGTAAATAAGACCACAGAAATAAAGATAAGAAATTGTTCTCTCTTTTTTTATTATTAATGTTTAATTTAATTACTGTATTTTATATGTCCTTCATGTGTTGTGTGTACAGTGTGAGTGACTTTAGGTGTTAATTTAGGTATAATTTAGGTATAAATTCCGACTAATGTCGAAGATCGGCTTACAACAAGTCGTAGGGATGGAACTTGTTCATAAGTCGAGGACCCCCTGTATATGCAAAAGAGCATGATGGTCTCACGAGCTTGAGCTGAAGACAGACAGGGGTGGCTGGACTTCCGTGATCGCTGATGTTGAATTTAATGGCTTCAGGGAGCTTACCGTTGTTAGGCCAGACCGATTGGCGGTGTCGTATGTGCACTCCACCACAATCCCATCTCCCTGCAGAGAAACCAGTCCTCTGTTAGATCATTTTTGCCAACATATATCCCTGCTATCACAACAATTTTTCAACATTTTTTAAAGGTTTACGGTAAGATTGGGATAGATAACCTCTCTCTAACAATGTTCTCTTCAATTTTAGCAAGGTTACTAAAGGTATAACTTGCAAAAATAAGTGAACCAAGTAACCACACAACGCAAGAGTGCTAGAAGGTTATGGAGGAGGGAAATATAAACCAGCACCCAGTGCTATGATGTTACTTTTCTGTTCCTGAATAGAAGTGTAGCTTCCTATTTTTCTCATTTATTGAACAAATTCATGGAAACAGACAAAGAAAGTAGAATTCTTTTACATACATAGATACAGAAAGAAAATAAGGACAGCACAGACCTGTTTGTTTTCCTGCTTAACATATGAGACCAACGATTCACAGTGTATCAAACCGTTTAATTCATAGTTTAACTGTCTATTAAAACTGTACTTTTGAACACCATAAATATCATATTTCTAAAATTTATGAGAATTTTATTGTTTTCCACATTACAGAAGTGCAAGCCTCACACATACCTCTTTTATTGTTTTCATCTGTCCAAGAATCGTGGCTTGCTGTAAGTTAAAATCATAGTTTTCATTCAGACCCAGGAAGTCAATCTGCTCTCCATTCCTAAGGAAAGCAAACACATACAAGTACATTTTGCATGGAGAAAACAAAGGATTTCTGTGCAAATTCGGATTGCAGTTGAACAGCAATCCTTCCTCGCTTCAAATAAAATAGAATAAATGCATCCAAAAGGTTATTCAGACAAACTACACAAGCTCCAGTTTTAAATACAAGTCATTATGTAACAGTCTCAAATCTGCATATCTTAACCACATCACATTCTCGAGTCCTGAGCTGTGGACAAGGATAATGTTGGCAGAATTTTAACTTTGAGCTAGACGGGAAAAATTCCACAAACATAATCATCAATGATATCCAGGCTATAGGTGACTGAATTTCAGAATTTAAACAAAGAATGAGTCCATTACTCCCATTCTACCACAGTAACTGAAGAGCGGAATGAATAACAAAATGTTCATCTCACCAACATTGGGATGCCGGTGTCTTTCTTGTATAACTGTAAAGAGGAGCTACTTTGCTACCATTTCTCAGACCTTGCCTTCATAACTGCTGGTAAGTCACACAGAAGAGGACACTCAATTCACTATGCTGTGTTGTAGCAAGCCAAAAGTTTGTTATTCCTTCAGAGTTGCATGACTGACTTTTCACGGTACTGATCTGTGACTGAAGGTACAATAGGTGAATCTTGCAGGGACCCACCACAGCGATGATAGCTTCTGCTCCAACGGAATCCCTATGGTCCCTGTGGAACTGCAGAGTCATATTGGTTTCATTGTGTAGGTTTGTGTTGAATTGTTGTAGTTCCTTACCTGAATTGGCCCACCCTGATCTTCCGTCCAGCCAGGTGAGTGTGTAATAAGACCATGAAGGCTGTCAGGTCTGGCATGGGCTCTTTGAGAAGCTGTGGGGTAACAAATTGACATTACAATTTAAATGAGGTGTGAGGTTTTTGCAGGTATTCGTTATCAGAAATCTATCAGCACCCAGTTCTCTTTAATTAAATTTCCATTGTTTAGTTTATCATAGATCTCCACTCTAGGCAATCTAAGCAATCTTTTAAAAGTAAATTGCTTAAATTTAATAAATTTAGGAATTTACAAGCAAAACACGTCTTAAACAATCACATCTTATGCATACAGATGACCCTTAGCGTACAGAAATATTTTTTCTTGCCAATGAAAAAACACCTGATAAGAAAATATTCATGAACATCTGATGAAATTGTTCATATTATTCTTGCAGTATGTTTTATGAACAAAAATATGTCAGTGCTAAACTGAGGCATGCGGCCCTTTGTATTTTCGTAATGTTGAAGAAAAAAAAACAAACAAAAACAATGAAAATGATTCATTTGTCTGTGGATGGATGAACAGTCACACCCTTCTAACACTCACAAGTTACATAATCTCCTAAGCAAACCCCTTTTTACAATAGGGCTGGGATTCCTCCTCTGTGAAAATAACACGGTAGGATTTCAACATACGGTGCATGCATTCATCCTGCTTTATGGTGTTAAACCACATGTCTTACCACAGCATTTCAGCTGGTCTATAGCTTCACATTCAACTGCAGCATTTGTACTGTCAAAGTAGGGCCCTTTGGAATGATTACCTGCATCCCCGCCAGCACTTCTCAGGTGAGATTGGAGACTCGTGTCCTAAAGGTGATTCAGGGGAATAAAACATCTGTGGTCTGGCTGCGTTTGCACTGCATCACTGCGCGGTGTGGTCCTTACCTGTTGAAAGTGTGACGTATTGCACATTCCATAGCTTTTAAAGGCCGTGGCCTTTGGAGGGAGCACATAGTTTCCATTCACAAAGAGACCGACGTCCAGGACAGCGGCATCGTACTGCCGAAGCTGTGACGTGTAGTGGAATCGCAGGCCAGAGTCATCTACCAGATCTGAGGGACACCATTTTTAACATTCCCATGCGTGTCAAGAATCACAACAAACTGCTGTGTTACATATTTGGTAAGCGTCTTGATGCGCCATATTGCTAGATATTGCATTAGGTTAACTTAAAAGAAAAAAAAAACACTTTTATTTAAGATACTTAATGCCAGCACACCATCAATCACGTTTGCAAATATGAACCTCTAAACACACACACTGAATCATTTTTGTTATTTCTTTACATCATTCATATATTCTAGTCTTGTTACTGAAGGAGAAATGATGGCTGCATGTGAAATGATACACATGTAGTCAGAGGACACCTGAGAGCTCCTGTGGATTGTTGTAATGGATTTCCAGCCTATAGTAAGATATGTCATCATCCCCACCAACAGAAACACCGGCTGCCTCCGGAAAATCAATCGCCTGGAGGAATGACAGCAAACATGAACTAAAATGGCTCAAAAATAAATGGAATAAATGACAAACACTGCACACCTGAAGAAAAGGTAGCCTAAATTTGATATGCACTAGTCTAGACATTTAATTCTTCTTCCCATTCATTGGCTGTTTACGTAGCCTTCAGGGTGAAATCTTATCTGTTGTATTTTGTATTGTTAATCAGCAGAAGGTAGAGTTCATCATGGTCTTAGTGTCCCAATAATCAAAGCTGAAATGGAATCAATCTTTTGAGAGGATGGAGAGAGTCATGACAGTATCTCATGTACGTATACGTGCACACACACACACACACACACACACACACACGCACGCACACACACAAGCACGCACACACACACGCGCACACATGCACACACACACACACACACAAGCACGCACACACACACACACACACACACACACACACGCACACACACACAACACACAGGCACACACACATACATGCACACACACCAGAATAGACCACACGTTGTTACAGCAGAAATAGTCCGATATAACTGAAATCCATTTTAATGAGATCCGCTATAGCGAGGGTTCACTGTAATATCTGTGTGAAGGTGTGAGTTTTCAGTTCCATCACTCTTTCTTTTACTTTTCTTGATTTTTTCACCCACAAAGAGGAACACCATGGCTATCAGCCAGTTTATTACTGTTTTGTCTTTCATTTATCTGCTCAGCATACGGAGCAGTGGTCGCACTGTGGCGAATTAATTGAGGGGTTGAGTCCCCGCTGCACCATTAAAAGCTAAGGCCAAAAGTCCACATTGAGGCAACAGTTGGCCCAGCTATGGGGGAGGGTAAGAGTTAAGTTTGTTGGTCTCATCACTCAGTAGTGCCTGTAGATTCACAAACCAAGCATATGCTGACTTCATTATCCTCCCAATGACATGGGCATATGGAAAGAAGCCAGAGCTCCTTGTCACATGACTTGGAGGAATCACATGCCATGACTGCCTCCTGCTGAGTCAGTGAGAGAAGGTTTTTGCATGGGCCTAAAGTGATTGGTTGTGTTTGTGTGGGAAAAAGTGGCAACAATAAAAACACAGTGCCAAATCATAGAGGCTCTGGAATACTCTCACCCCTGGAAAATAAAGACTCACCTCTCCTCCTATAGCCCAGGCAGACATCACTGTTAGGCACAAAGTGGAGAGGACTGAAGACGTGTAGCACATGCCATCCGTGGTTGAGTTGACAGTCGGGTGGCATCCATAGAGCAGAATATGGTGGACAATATCAACATGCCGTATGATTGGCTCAATCTGAAGAAGAGAGAAGGGAGGCCCAATCAGAGGACATATCAGAAGTCATACTAGAGAACATGCCCCACGCTTCCTGTAGTGGAGCAGGAATTTAAAAATCAGGCTAAAACAGTCATCATGACAACTAACACACAGAAAACAAAGAGGATCTCCTAAACTGTTATCAGTGGACACTTTAACACTTTGATACCCACATAGCTGAGTATCCACCAATCACCATGCCCACTGTTCTGTTAGCTGTTACAAGTGTAGTCTGTGATTGGTGGAGTTACTCTCTGTTTCATATATAGTATATGGTCTTATCCTGACTGTCTAATCCCTAAATTATTATTACAACAATTGCATGCAATATTTGCATTTCTAAATATGATAATCATTATGTTTCTAATTCTTACACTATTCCTGTGCTATACCCCACAGCAGCATGAGGCTGACTGGCGTATGACTCTGTGTGAGACATGATGTGAGACATTAATACCTACCCTATAGATGTGATGCTTTGCACCAAGGGTTGGGATTTTGACGATCCAGCAGTGGTAGTGAGTATGTTTCGGAGGAATAGTAAACTAGAAGAGAGGAGGGCTTGTCATGTCCATGTCATGTGTTATAAGCAGTACATAACCTTGTCAAACACAGGGGTTGAAACTTACCTAAGAAGAGCTGATGTGGATGCTAGCTTTTGTTCTGGGCACTGGAACATCCAATTTGACTAATATGCTACTCATAGTATATGATTAGCCAATCAACATGATGTTTATTGCTTGATTGCTTAAATCTGGTCCCATTGTTGGCCAATCAGCACCTTGATTACTTAAATTAAGTGTTTTGGTGCTGGGCCAGCTGGGCCACAAACCTGCAACTCAGATTGTGACTCATGATCACCATTTCAAAGTTCAGTTCTGTATATCCAGACACCAGAAACACATAGAAATTCGGTAATGTAGGGCCATACAGGAAAACAATGTGAGATCAAACATCCCTGCCAAAAGTTTTTGGTTGCCAAAACATTCCATAAAAATTCAATGTAAAAAGTATCTCTTGAAAAAGATTTTTATGGGATGTTTTTCTCTGGCATTAACACAACTTATTTGCGAAAAAGGTTCTAAGACAGTGCTGGGAAGAATCTAGAGTCTAGTCTTAATCTAGTCAGAGCTAAACAGAAAATCATGGAAATCTGGTTTTCCGTGGGGGAAATAATATATGAAGTGACATCTATCAGAGAGATGCATGGTGTACATTTAGGCGCTGGCGGAGTGTCCTTGCATGGCGTGACTTACATTATTGGCTCTGATGTCAAAGAAGGTGGTGCTCTGAGGGCTCGTCCGGGGTGAGTACTGAAGCAAATTTATTTCCTTTGTCCCTCTGCGGCTAGAGTGATACCTGATTTCATCCGTCCATCCAAATGCATATATCAGTTTGATTGGTGATGTCTATGGAATGAGTAAACAGTAAACATACCCTTATTAAAATTAAATGTAATATAAACAATAACAAACCTTGGTTTTTGAGTATCTTTCATTCAAAGTCACAGCCAGGCCAAAATATATATAAATATATGCATACAACTAACTCTAATATAACCTCCTTGGATTTGTAAACAATACTTTTTTTAAAAAAAAGAAATATGCAAGTGGCGTCTTTTCCCTTTTTCTGCTTCAGCAAAATGATGCAGCATCCTTTAGCATTCTCATACCTTTCTCAGCTATTGCGCCCCTGTTTTTTTTTTTTCTTATTTTATTCAGCCCATGAAATAGTCCTTGCTTAAACTCTTATTTCCAGAATGTAGAACTCTTCATTCTAGATTCTATTTAGAGCTTCCTGAGTAACGTTTGCAAATGTAATCAGCAAATGTAACAATGCTGGGACAGACCTCCATAACTAGGACATTTATATAGACATGAAAGTTCAACAGTTCATGCTGTAGTTCATTTTGGGTGGGGAGGTAAAGCAAGGTCTCCTGTAACACAGCACCATTCAGATAATACCATCATACCTATACAGGTATACATATCTGCACATCTACCCACTAAAGACTTGTAATCAAAAATGTAACCAAAACCCAAAGAGCTTGAAAAGAAAAGGGAAACTCTGCAGCACCAGGTAGCTGGATTTCGGCTTCTTTTGTTAAAAACGAATAGACAACACTTTTCAGTAACCTTTCAGCACAATTGCTCGTTTATGATTTCCGATACTGCAGGGTCAGACCCCTTGGGAGGAGCAGTCGATGGCCACACCTCAGATCTGGGGAAAACAATCTCATGCACACTGCACAAAAGCAAGCTGACATGTGATAGTTACGCGCCAAATTATTGTAAGGGAACTGTGAAATGGGAGTGTTTTGTCTTGTGTAGGAAAGGTAGGTTGCATATATACCATGCATCTTATCAGCGTTCTACAGAATTAATAATTCAGATTAGTGGCCTTCAGAATTAAGAATTCATAATGGTGGACTGAAGAATTAAGGATTCTCACTAATGGAATTCAGAGTTAAGAATTACTATCATCAGATGACAGAATTAAGATTTCATATCAGTGGATTACATGATTAAGAATTCATATCAGTGGAATTCTGCAGAACTGTAGAATTTCCTTTAGGAACATTCTTTATTCCCCAGTCAGACTGTTTTCACCTTTGAGCATACTGTAGATCTGCTTTAGTACATAAATGGACAGTGGGCTAAAATGCAAAATGCAATGGTAGATCAGTTTAGAAAAGGATATTAGATACATTTTGTCTTATTCTGTGACACTTAATGATATGTCATAGGCAGATGACTCAACAAAATTGGCGCTGACTTGTTCAATTTCTAAAGGATGTACTTTTGTAAGTTGGTCAGGATAAGAGCGTATCCCAAATGCCTAAGTGTAAACATAGGTGAATTAATTAATACAGTCTCGACGCTTAGTTTTTGTGAGTCCGCTGCATGTTCGATTTCATTTTTGGAGAAAAGGGCAAGCTCACAGAAATGGGGACATCGTCGTTGTCGCAGGTTTGAAGGGCTCTCTGGAACCTCATGGCTGTTTGACCGTTAGCTTCGTTCAGTGACAGGAGGGTGTAGCTCTGCTGTCTGTCCACTAGGGGGAGAGAGTTCCCCACAGCATGCCGATCCTGAGACAAACACAGACAACCTTTCTCAAATTGTACTCCTGAGCTGCATTCCAGTGTCAGACTACACAAGCGTAATTCTTATTAAAACTCTGCTGAAATGTGCTGTGTAATGGTTGAGTTGCCACATTTTGATTTAATGATACTATGTTAAATGTTAGGTACAAATAATCTGCACAGTTCTTAGGCTTACAAAAACCATATGTAAAAATGTCACATTTTTGTAAATGTGAATTTAACATATTTCCTCTTGTAAATGTACCCCAAACAGGCATACACACCAGTCTTACAGGAGTTAAGTGCCCTTGCCCTTGACTACCTTCAGTAGTCTTCTTTCCAGTGTCAGACTACACAAGCACACAGCTTATTAAATCTCTGCCCAAATTTGCTGTGTAATGGTTGAGTTGCCAAATTTTGATACAATGATACAATATTAATTTTGAGCAACTTGACATTAGATTACAGAGGTCTAAACCACACGCCAGAATACATATCATTTTATACATTGGTCAGCAAAATAATACTTTATTTATATTTAATAATAAAATCACAAAGACAGTTTTGCATATTTAATTCAGAGTTCAGAGAAACAATTTTGGTCACCTGGTCTTTGTCATTATTAGCAGGGGAACTTAGCTAAATGGAAAGATAGGATGCATTTTGACTTATTTACACTTTTGTTGAATTCCTTCAGTTATTAATATACAATGTGAAAATTACAATATGATACTTTTATTCTGTCCATATGTTTTCTAATGTCTTATTATTATTGTCCACCACACTTTTTCAGCTTTGACTTTTCCAGCTTCTGATCTGAACTCGTACAATGTAATCCATTGCAAAATTTTATTTTTATTAATGTTTTATTTTTGTTTTCATGTGGATCATACCGAGAAGTATGTGCTTCGGTTGGGGAAGACTCCCCCGATGACGATGTCTGCTCCTGCCATACCCCCATTGGGACTGAACCCCAGCCCGACCCAGCCCTCCGTCTTCACCGTCAGCTCCATCGTGATCTCATTCTTCGGCTGGTCAAACCCCCACCGCAGAGTGACGTTCTGATCCGGATCCAGGTGCACCATGAAGGGCAGAAGGCCATCGGCTCGAACCCGTGACCTCAGCACCCAAACCAGGACGGTGTAGAAGAGGAGCCAGGAGCTCATTCCGCTGCTTCTGTTACTGCTCCGTTAGCCGCTTCTCGACTTTCACTGTGCCGAAACCGAACCTCCCACCTCTTTAAATGTACTCTGGTCACTCCCCTCACGCCCCCACCCCTCACACAGTACCTCACAGAACCTGTTCTGCCAGTCTCAGCACAGAGAAGACCAACACTCGTCACTTACTTATTTGATTTTATTATTAGTTCATTTGCACGGACAAGTAAAACATTAATAAAATGCAGAAACTGCACCAAGTTGTACTTGTGCTTGAAAACAGAAATCATTTCAAAAACCAGTACCAGCAAATGGGAAGGAGCCGTTATTATTATCAGTAGTAGTAATAGTAGTATTATTGTTGTTAATATTATTGTTGTTCTTGTTGTTGTTATTATTATTATTATTATTATTATTATTATTATTATCATCATCATCATCTCAGGCTGACACAGAGGAGGGACTCAGACCTTTACCTGCCTTTACTGCTGGTATTCTCTAATCATGGTGGGCACACACACACAAGGCCATATCTGACTCCAAATTTCATGCTAGCTTCAGCTACTAACTATATAATCTGCCCAGTTCTTAAGCTTACAAAAACCATCTGTGAAAATGTCAAGTTTTTGTGAATGTGAATTTAACATATTTCCTCTTGAAAGGTACCCCAAACAGGCATACACACCAGTCTTTTTAGGAGTTAAGTGCCCTTGCCCTTGACTACCTTCACTAGTCTTCTTTCCTGAAAACCATGTTGATGTTTCCACCCCTTATCTTTCTGTGAATGACAGTACATTTACGGGCAGTTATTTGCAATCATAGCCTTTCACCCACAACTACCACGCTAAACCAAAAGCAAAATAACAAGAGCAGGACAGGTTTGAAAAGGTAACCACAGATCCTTCACAAATTAAATCAATAAGGCCTGACTGTGGCTTGAATGACTTAAGGATCGTGCTCTGTCTCTCAGTTAGCTGAGATTCTGGGTTGTTGCAAATAGTCAGTTTGAAATATTCTGCTGATTGGGAGAAATCATCATGAAAGCTTGTTATTGCTAGCATGATGAATGAGATATATCACTGTGAACAGCAAAATGATGTTTAGAGCAATGAGGCTAATGAGCTAAACAACTTACACCTGCACCATCCCTGCCAAGGTTGGGCCTCACCAATGTGGACCTCCGTCACAGCAGAAATCAGGGACATTTCCGGAGACAGGTTCCCAAAATCGGGGATTGTCCCCAGAAATCGGGGACGTCTGGTCACCCTAGTTTAGAGTTAGATGGACTAGAAGGAAGTCTATCTACAACCATGTGGCATACAATAGTCAATTGTGGCTAGGGTCAGGTTTGGGGTCAAAATGGCCAAGAGTATGTTGGATTTTACTCAACCTCTGCTCTTTATTAGGATTTAGGTAACTTTCCAAATGAGTCTTGTCGGTTACCATGGAGTTCCAAAAAGACTGAATAGTTACCTTTACATCACCTCCAGCGTTCCATCATCCAGAGTCTCTGGGGTCAGGTGCTTTGTGATGTGATGTTTGCACAGGTGAGCCTCCCCATACCTTCAGAGGTCAGCTATTTCAGAGGTCAGCTAGTAGAGAAAAAAAAGGCTATAGAAGTGTAGGGTGACGATAATCATCCTAAAATCTTTGTTGGGCAAGGGACCTGCTGTTAGAATAAGTAACATATCTGTGAAATCTGCGACCCTTAAGACAGACTCTGAAACTCATTCTCCAGACCAAATGGAAAAGCCAATGCCCCAGTACAGTGATAGGGGGCGCTGTGCTACAGGAGGTTCTTTTGTCTGGATGAAACAAGCACTCATGTCTCTCTGGCCATTAAATAGCGCTTTTGGTAAAGTACCAGCAGGTTGTTCATCACTGTCCTGGCTAAATTTTCAAACTGACCAGGGCATTTGGGTGGCATACAGAGAAACAAAGCATGTTAGTAGTGCAGAGGTGCAGAGGTGGGTAAACCCAGCTTCAGACAGCACTTCCAATGTTCCATTAAAAAGTTCCAGCAATGCATTAAACAAGACTAGCACAATTCTTAAGACAGGGTGTACATGGGTGGTGGAAACACATTTTTAGTCCTTCTACTTTCTGAAGCTAGGCTTTCCCACCTCTAGTCATAACCAGCTATGACCTGAGGGCTATTTAGGCTAATCACACTCTGGTAACCACCCTTGCCATGCTTGCAGGTTAATGAGTTTAACATTAATTTTATCCATATATGTCCAACAACGTAAGTGAAATGTGATTGGTGTTGCTTTTGCAGTGTGAAGTGAAGGCTGGTCAGTATATCAACCACAACGGAAGGGGATGCTAACACGGCTGAATTTGGGGTAGAGGAATTGAGGGCCAAAAATATAAAATCTGGCTCTCTCAGTCTGGCAATTGAGCAATCCTGTTATTTGGCAATCTGGTTGTTTTGTTTCTCTACTTCAGTCTGTGTTTAAGCCAAAGATCACAACGTTGTATCACCTAGGTGAGTGTTTCCTTTGCGCAACAAAGGAAAGCTTTGGCTGAAACTGAACTACTTCAGCTGAAAACACGGCTTCAGAGAACACTAACGGTCAACTCAGATTCACCTCTCATTTCACACAATAGTCACCATTCCAACATCTGAGAACAGATTGTTACTCAGGTTTGTTATTGCTACCAATACGGATTACCTTTTACTCATGAACAAAGTAAGATATTGAGTTTCGTTTGAGCACATAATTAAAACATGTGATGAATGCATCGAACAAATAACGATGGTATAATAATACTATGTAATAATACTTTGACATACAAATTCTCAGAAGCAGTGTAAAACAGTTTGGGGACTAGAAGTACTGGCAGTCATCAAATGACTGTCATTAAATCATGACGTTTAAAAAAATCATGAAAAATCTTCACCAGTAGATGGCAATAATGCATCGAACTCAAAAGTTTAAAAATAAAAAAACAGTAATGCACACATGCTGAGACAGACCTACAAGACAGCTATTTTATACATGTATGACATTTATGAGGCTTCTGTCCTGTGTTCATTTGGGATATTGTTCAGAAAGGTAACCTGTTATGACAGGATAAGCAATATTATCTATTAAATACCACACCCTACATTTAATCAAGTTGTAATATACCCTCGAAGTCCAGTGATCTAAAGACAATATTTAAACTCCCCATAGTGCTGTTTTTATTCATTCCAATAGCATACAGTACAGCATAAAACAACAAAATAGAGTACTGCTCCATACTATAAACTATAAACCAGACGTAGCTAACGCCAGTTCAGTGGTGGTGTGGGATCTGCTAGCCTTGTTTCCTCCCTAAAGTCAGCAGCCAGTACAAACTCAAGACAACAAGATGAGCAAACAGTGTTTAGCAGTAAACTGTGCTAAGCACAACCTGCCCCCTGTCTCCAACACACCCACCCACCCAATTCTCTTTATCAATTTTTTTCTACACAAATACACACACACACACATATACACACACTCTCACAAACACACAGAAAACTGCACATCAGTGGCAAGTAACCAGTTTTTTTTGATGTCACATTGAAGGACCACAAAGGTAAAAATGAGAAATTAAATTAAAAGTTTTAATTAAGATCACATAATTTAAGTATCTCAAAGCAGTACATGCTCAGTTGATTGAGCTGTTTCACAGTAGCACATTCTGTTTTCTAATTCAGTAGTCTGAGAATAGCTTCCTACACACAACGATTTCATCATATTGCATTTCCACTCAAAGGTCTGGCAACTGCGTTATTCTATTTAGTTCAGTTTCTTTCAGAAAACGGAGACAACCTTGGAATCTGACGATAATGGAGAAAGCGTAAATTACGTCAGTCGCACTGTTGTGCTTTTGGCCTTTATGGACTTATATTTCCCTCGTCATATCACACACACACAGATGCACATCAAACCAAAATAAAACTGTTGATTATTCTTTTCACAAGTTGAAATTTTCAGCTGATCAGATGTGAGTCTTAAAAAGTTTTTTTTTATTCTAAAGGTGTACATGGTTGGTGGATGAATGTGGTTGAAGTTATATCAATTACATATTGCACTCAAAACTTCTTAATTTATGATGAATACAGTAGCTATGATTAGTGAAACAGTGCTAGTATTGCGGCAATCAGGGGATTAGCTGAAAACTCCTGAGGTTGAACATCGGACTCCTGAGGTTGAATGCATTGGATGACAATGACCCAATGCACACTGTTAAACAGTTCCAACAGTGTTTTAATAAACCCCAGAATGAAGTCAAGTACCCTTCACAGCCACCCAAAATCACCATCCCTATATACCATTTTCCCTTTCTGGCAAGTAGAACATATGGAATGGAGTATGGAATGGATTTCCATCTTCTTACACTCTGAAAGAACTGGACGCTTTCCTTCTTGTAAAAGAGTCTGATACCCCACTAGAAACTGTTAAAAAGTTGTGTCAAAAGCATTTCAGGAAGGACTGAAACTGTTCTGAAGGCAAAGGACAGCCCAGCTGCATTAGTTAATAAATATTCATGTATTGTTTGCTTCCCCTGTTATTTTTGGTGTGTGTGTGTGTGTGTGTGTGTGTGTGTGTGTGTGTGTGTGTGTGTGTGTGTGTGTGTGTGTGTGTGTGTGAAGACAGAGGGGGAGAAAATAGAGATTGAGATCTCATGTTTACCACAGATGCTGTGATGTTTGCAGGGACTACAGTGAATTTTGCATGTTCTTCTCCCAGGCCTGAGTACACAAGTTTCAGCTAAGCTTGCAGTGGACTTTGACCAGTGTAATGTCACATGATTGGTCAACGCGTTTCCCTCCTTCACGTTGGCCACACCTAATGTGCACCACCATTTAACTCCACTAGAGAGCAATCTAACCGCAACGTATTACTGTGCCACATTCACAAACATTGAAGGGAATGGGGAGCTTACCGTTAGTCCTCCAAACGGTTACAATGACAACATGTCATTCAGGTAAATGCAACTTTGCACCTGACAACAAGCGTTTTTCATTATTCGAAATACTGGACTTATACACTGCAATAAGGATAACAAACCCCTATCAGTTACACACTATTTTTCTTTTGTTCAATACAATCTATGCTCATGTATACTAGTTACACCTCCATGAAGATACATCAAATAGCTTTTAATACATTAAAACAAATAGTAATTTTACTACGTAAAACTTATGATACACATCAAAACACGTTTCCCTTGTAATTTATCAGATGCAAGCCACATTTACTGTATATTTATATTGTTTTTTTTTCCTGTATGCAGCAATTCAATTGACCCAACAATTACAATACAGATAGCTCAATGTCTTTGTTAAATGGCCCCTTCAGAGTTTTGAAATACGTTTCTGAAAGCGTTTCTGACAATTTTTCAATTGTCAAATTTTCAATTTTTTGACAATATTTTTCTGCACCTTATTTACTCTGTTGTTCTGTCTTATTTGGCAACTGTCTTTCTTGCTCTCTTGGCTGGAAATTGTGTCATTCTGCTATTTAATCACAGTACATCGAAGAGGTTGTGGGAAGTTCTGTAAAACTGCTTAATCATCAAAGATCCTAAGATTATCTCTAGTAGCGTGCATTATTATTATTATTATTATTATTATTATTATTAGGCCTATTTGATGTCAAGCCTTGCCGTAATTATATAGTGGAGAAACTGTTAAACCGTATCCGCAGACACTTAGCTAGCTAACTTGTCATAAATGTCTTGGCGTACGTCCAGTATCTTTCCGGTTTTGTTCTCTTCGTGCTGGAGGCGCAGAACCAACAAAAAGTTATCTCGTCTTACTTATTGATCTAAAAGCCGCGTCGGACTGAGTCACGGAGGTTTCTCTTACAAAAGTACTCGAAAATGTATTTTCGCTTTCTCGGGTCAAAGGGCAATCTGTATTTAGTGATGTATTAAAATTAGTCTTGCAAGCACTCCCTAAGAAGAACTGCCTTGTTTTCGCCCAGTGTGTGAAGAAATGTCTGGGTGAAGAATCGTAAACAAAAAACGGACCGTTTTTTAGAAAAATAAATGATTGTTAAATGCAAGAATAATGGCAAACAAGGTAGGATATATTTTAACTAGTTGTTTGTGGAAGTTTGTTTTGCTTAATCCATTTGGATTTTTCAGATTCTAATGCGGCTGTTAAGAGGGGGTAAGCAGGGAAGGCAATTTCTAGCTGTCGCCTGAACTGTAAAATGTGTAGTTTGTTAAAAACAGTCTTTTATCTTATAGAACATGTACATTGCACTTGGGACTCTGGTTATTTGATCGTATCGGTTATGAGACCCTGAGTATCTTTTATAAAAATGTGGAAAAAAATGTGAAACATTAAAAGTGTCTTGTGACATTTTACTCCCTTTCCAATGCGGGTCATATCGCCTCCCGATGTATGCTGGGATACGTAGTCAATCCAAACTGTTCATTCAGTCGGGGGAAAGTAAAACAGTATTTATACATGTTTAAGAAAAGTATCCATAGAAAATATTTAATATCATAATTTGTACGCCCTTGGTATGGATGAATATAGTTTTATGCTTCATTTTCAGTAACTGTCAGTAAAGAAATGACTCTTGACGAAGGTAGTGGACGACTAACAGTTGCTGCATGCCTTAGGATACGATTTTTGTGCATCTGGCACTGCTGCTGACGTTTGCATTAATTAAACAAAACTAAGCAATTGTATTATGGTGCGAGCTACTCTAAAAAGGTAGTATTTTCAATGAATACTTTAAAAGGATATTGGGGAGATTATTCTTACACCGTAATACAGTTACCCTTATGAATTATACGAGACAGGGATGCTTACATAATATTTTGTAGCAAACTGATCAGCTACATTTGATTAAATGTGTTACATTCTCTTCATTTAGTCGAGCTCATGACAATCAAGGCAACTCGTGACTGAGGAGCACTATGGTGCTGCTAGGAGCTTGTCGTTGAGTAGGTTCAGCTTTATATGGCGGTTCATATTAATGTTTATTTTTTTAGATTATATCATAGATTAGATTGACTCTATTAAGAATCCGTTGGTTTAGCCTGTATTGCGATGGGCGAGGCGTTAGTTTTACCAGCATGTCTTTGAGACTCGCCTCGGACCTGTGGAAGGCCAGAGATCTTACTGTATCCAACTGTATTAGCTTACTATAGCAATGCTTGACATGGTGCCAAATGGAGAGCCTACTCGTTGCAGCGAGTGGTATCGCTTCCCTTGACTCGACTGGTGGGTGGAGAACACCGGAACGTTTGTGCCCACGGTTGAAAGTGCGTATGCGGTCATTTGTTTCAGTTCGACGTGTTGTTTAAGGTTTTGATGGTGTACAGTCATCTGGCCTGATGCTGTGCGAATGAAACGCTGCTTACGCAGTTGCGCGTGACCGTCCGTCAAAAAGAGTATCCCACATCTGCGTTGTCAAAAACCATGGCTGTTCATCAGCAGGGATTTAGTTAACATTTGTCCTTCACTTTAGGTTACAATTAAATTAAGGCGTTTATTTTTATCTTGACTGTCACAGTTTGATGGGCTCAACAATCATACAAACAACTCGCCAAACTGTTCTTGTCGGGAAAAAGCATAAAACTATTATTCGATATTAAATGTAAATTGAGGACAAATGTTGATAGAATCCCGGTCATTGTAACTGAAAAAATACAGCTTTTAGGAAACGTTAAAATGGTTTGATTGTTCTTTTACATGTCATTGACATGCTTTAATGGCATGGTGGTGTAAATACATTACATTTTTAACTCTATTAAAGTACCTGCCAAACAAGGTTCGGTTTTGTTTTTACGACGATATGCATTATGTGTAGATGTTAACCTTCTCCCCACTACAGTCACGAAAGGCCTCAGAATGAGAGGCTAGTGGCTCTCGGCGAAATCCCTCACGTCAGCAGCAATCCCTAAACATCATGCACCTGTAAAATGTCATACCAGGTTATGACCTGACCCGCATTGTGACCTCCATCGAAAGTAAGCAAAGTCAGTCATACCCCTTGCAAGTGCAAGCCAGCAGCGTTTTCTGGGTAATATCTTCCAGAAAATCTGACTCCTCTATTGGTACAGTGCTTTTCCAAGAATTTGGTACTAGCAGACTATTTACAGTGGTGAGCAACTTCCTCTTGGTTAACAAAATCAGCCCCATGAAGGCTAGTAGCAGACTGTGGTCGCTCATGCTGATGTCTTTCAGATCTAGCTAATATCTTGCATGTGGTAGTGCTATGATAATATTCAGTGTAGAAATACTGCATGTTGTAGAAAGCACACATTATGGAATATGTGTATGTACATCATTTTCTCCTGTTGATAAATGTAATCTCCAAAAACATGAAATGAAAAGATTCAGACTTGGAAAAATGTGTTGTAGTGCTCGCTATGTAAAAACCATGAAATGTTACATGAGAATTTAGGAGATACCACTTGTAATGCACCTACACCTGTCATATATAAAACAAGTGAATGTTCTTACCTTGTTTAATTATTGCAGTGAATTTCTGTTATTTGCTGTAGACATGTATGGTTTGCTGTGATAGTCATTCTGGATAAGTGAATCTATCAAATAAATGCATCAGTATAAAAACATAGTATATCCCCAAACACAGCTTTTCAGGAATTCAAACAATTGTTTGATTATTTCACTGTTTTAAAACAGACAAGCTTCACATGGCGATTTGCTAGAAATGCATTAGTCACATGGCTGTGAAATATCAATAGTACACAACTGACCTGATTAACTGATGCATTTATTATGTGCAAAACTAGCAAAGGATGTGATTGGTTGAGGCAGTTCATTTGCAGTCACTGAAATTTGAAGTGCAAACAGTTTACATGTGACAAAAACTGACCCTTGGTGCTTCTGTTCATGTATCAAACGAAAGATGGCAAAAGTGGAGAAAAAAAGTTTTTAATACACCAAAAAGTGCTGGACACTGTACTGACGATTAAACATATTCTGTAGGCCATAGATACTCTATTGAATCTCCTAGGCACGTTTTAAATAGCTGTTGTCAAGGGACATCTTCATTCGAGGAGACTCTCAGCAGAAATAGCTGGGCCTAGTTCTGCAGCTCATTTCAGTGGGAAATATATGTTTCTCTAACTAAAATAACCTTTGAGCCACAGCCTGAAGTTTTCTGTGGAGATGTCTGACAGTATTTACACTCAGCAGCCCTTGTTGATTACTTGCATGTGACTCATAAAGAACGGAATCAGGTGCAGAGTGCAAGAGGAAATGACCAGGGTTTTTTTTCATAATTTTTTCTGTAGTCTTTGTTTTTTTTTAATGTTATTTTCTGCAGAATTGTCTGACGTACCCATTTCTCTTTGTGTCATGAGTTAGCTTGTGTTCCTGTCGAGGTTTCTGGATACGTTTCTGGCCACATATCTTTGTATGTTCACACTAGACCGGGGGGAGGGGGGAGTGGTTGTGCTTTATGTGCAATTTTTATTATTTATTTATTTATTTTTTATGTTTTTGAGAGTTTTTGGGTCCCTTTTTGAGAACCATTACTGTTTCAACTGTTGTTGGCAGAAGCAGATCTCAGAGATGTGAATCCACATGAATGTCCACTACAGGAAGTGATGTCACCCTCTGGGGCTTCATTGTGACCACAGCTCATTCCTTGGCTTGGGGTCCTTGATCTGTGGCTCAGAAGGCTAATTGTAATTTGTAGTATGGAGGACGGGATACAATAGCTGAGGTTGTAAACCTGCCACTGATCAATCCCTGTGCAGTATCCATGGAAAGTATCCATGTGCAGCTCCAAAAAATTTGCATATAACGAGCAGAGACCAGGGGACTGGTGTGCCTGTGTTAGCGTGACAGCAGTTGCTGCACCCCTTGTATTCTAGTTCTGTTGCAATGCTACATTTTAGCATTCCATGAGTGACAACATTATTGCATTTTTGTGTGTTTACACATATGCAGTGCCATGAATGAGTCTTTGAAGCATGCCTGAATTTGCATTTTTGCACATTTCTGGTGCTGAATGTTATCACATCTTCAACCAAAAACTAACATTGGATAAAAAGGGAAATTTAAAATAATCACAAAAATAAAAGGGAAAAATATCACAAAATTTTGGCACTTTTATTAGTCAATGAAGGATATGCTACACCCAAAACCCCTTTATGAAAAAGTAATCATTCCCCTCAACACAGCACACAGTACCATGGAGACATTTTGGCCAACTCCTCCATTCAGAACTACTTTAACCCAGTGATATTTTTTGGGGTTTTCAAGCACAAGACACTCATTTCAGTTCCTGCTTTAACACCTTAGTGGGGTTTATCTCTGGACTTTGTCTAAGCTGTTCCAAAATTTGAAATGTATTATTCTTCAGCCATTCTTGAAGGAAGGAACTCCCTTGTTGTGCTTTGGACTTTTTTTCTGGTTGTATGACACAGCTGTGCTTCAGCTGCACCTCACATATGATTGTTGAACATTCCCCAATACAAATACAGCATAATTCATGTTTCCTTCAATGATAGCACATTACAGAGATCCTGGTGCAGCAAAGCAGACACAAACCCATGATTAACACCATGCTTGACCGTGGCTAAGAGTCTCTTACTGTGGAATGCATTGTTTGTTTTTTTGCCAGACATAACATGGTCGATGTCGCAGCAAAAGTTCTACTTTTGACTCATCTGTCCATGGAACATTGTTCCAGAACTCTCAAGGATTGTTCATGCGCTTTGTTTTTGTTTTGTTTTCGTTTTTGTTTTGTTTTGTTTCTTTGGCAGATATGATATGAGCATTTAAGGTCCTTCTTACTGAAGGTTTCCACTTTGCTGCTGTACCGTGGATCCCATTTCTGGTCCATGTTTTCCTGATCGTGGAGACAAGAGTGGCCTGCAGATCCTGGGCTGTTGTTTTAGGGGTCTTCTGACTTCCTTGATGGATGGATGTTAGGCCTTGCTTTTGACAGGATGGCCTCTCTGGGGAAGATTTGCAGCTGTCACAAACTTCCTCAATTTGGGTAGTATGGTTGTGACTGTGGATTGGTGGAGCCTTTGAAATTGCTTTGATTTGTACTGAAATGTACTTTTCTTATGGTGTGATGTGCCTTTAGAACCTGTTTGCTAAAAACTTAAATTTTATGGTAATGCTAAAGTAAGATTATTATATTTATATAGTTTATTATTATATTTTAACTGTTTCCAGCATTGTCCAAATAAGTGACCCTAGTTAGGACCTTAATTGGGCTCCATTATCTATGGGTGTCATTACTTTTTCAAAACTGAAACATTCATGTTTGATTACGTTTCACACCAAGCACCTAATGATGGTTTCATATTGTTCTCTCTCAGACTCCCCCTGTATGTCCCTTTTTCTATGTTTTTTTTTAAACGAGATTTAACATATCTTTATCGTTTTGCTAGCTATGTAATGGTATTTATCTAGCTAGCCAATGTTAGCTATCAATTTACAATTGCTAACTGGCTGACTAGATAGCTACAAGATAGTTTGCAAGCCATGTAGCTTACTGACATGCTTATTGTTTAGTGGGGTAATATGTGTGTTAGTGTGCAATTATGTGATAGCAGAACAATGAAATATGATCACAGCAACAGGACCAGAAAGCAGGTAATGTGGCCTTCACGGTTACAGCAGCACAAAAACAGAAACAGTGCTGCTGTTTATCCTCTAAACAAGCAAGTTCTTGTTCAGAAATTACTTTTATTCTGTCAGTTCTGCAACCAGTTCTACAACCAAAACCAGAAATCGAGTGACATGAGTTACAGGGATAGCTGAGTCTAAAAAGGAAGGTCATTCATTCATTCATTCATTCATTCATTCATTGTCTTTACCTCAGAAAATGTCCTTTGACTTAACAATGACAACTGGACTACAAAATCACTTGAGTTTGTTTTTGAATGAAAGCAGGACCATTTCAGGCATGTAGCCTCCAAATGACTCGTTGTTACAAAACTGGCATTCATTTTTATCTTTTAGCCATTTCCAAGACATTTTGAAGAGGAACCTTAGATGGTTGTAAATCATTCATAGATTTTCATTCATTTTAAAATGATGCCTTTGGGAGCCTTTGTGACAGACTAATCAAATGGGCAACAACACCCTGCAGAGCGATATCGCTGTCAGTGCCAAAAGGGCATTCCTCAATGTGAGAAAATTAATGAATAGCCTTCATTATTTACACTGAATTATCCTTTTAATTGTGTGATCAACTGCTTTAATTGCCCAATTAAGTGTGGAGTGGTAGGAATTGGAGCAAACCCTGCAGCTGTCCTGGAGCAGAATTGCAGGACTCTGTTCCAAAAGGCAAACCCCAGTGGCCCTTCCTTCCAGAAGGCACTCAAGGCACAAAAAAAAATGTCTGCTTCTCCATTCCATTAAAGACTTCCAGTAATAAAGCGGCACAACCTTAATGCTGGTAGTCCTCATGTCTTTTATACTTCAGCAGCCACGTGTATCCACCGTTGGTGTGGTGATTAAAGGCAGGGCCGAGAGAAAAATTGTCTTAAGGGAACACAAGATCAAGTGATTTTAGCCAATTCCCTGCCCTTATGTCAGGCTGTGAGTAGTTGAATAGGTGGGAATTTCAAATAATCTGTTTCGCCAGGTCCCTCTTAACCAATCAGAGTATGAGGACATGAATTCATGATGATGTTGAGAATAGGCCTTTCAGCCTATCTAATTTGCTGTGCTAATTGATTAATTAAATTACACTACATTACAGGCATTTGGCAGATGCTCTTATCCAGAGTGGCGTACAACACAAAGTGCATTTCTTGCGGGACAACGGCGTTGAAGTGCTAGCGAAGGGTACAAGTCTCAAGTGCCAGTAGGGTTAGAATGGACTGAACCCTATGGACGACCTGCTGAAGAAAAAATACAAGAAACGATTAGTAATAAACAATAACTCAGATAAGGTAGCTACACGCAAAACTGCTGAATAACAACAAAAACACACCTGTAGGTTTGCAGACCCAGGCTTTGCTACCCCTGGTCCAGATTATGATCAGCCAATTTTCTATCATAATGATTTTTAAGGTTGTTTCGCTTCAATAAAAACATTTGGTTGACATTGCATAGATGTATTAATTAACTTCTGAAGTTCATTTATCTCACCACAGTCTTAATGCATCATTGTTTATCTAAAAATAGCCAGACAGTTCCACAGTTTCATGCCTTCCACATTTGTGCCATTGCCATCCTAAATGTTGAAAATAACTCAGGAAACAAGGTTCACAGCCACTGAGATATTGAAGGAGAATTGGGAGGACTTTACGGATTCTGTGGTAGTATTCATAATTATTATAATTTGGGAGAAGAAGCATCCTTTTGATGGAGACTGATTACAAGATTTATAGCCTTTTTACTGTCAATTATATACAGTGTTTGTATTATTGTATTTATCCCTGTGGTAGGCTTTAGCATGCCTGTGTCAGAGATTATAAGTCAGTTGTTTACGATGGTGTCCTTGGTAACAAGTGTGTCAGGTGATTCTTGTCGTGTAAAGATTGATGATTATTTCATTTTTTAAACTCTTTTTGTATCAGCGTTGTTTTATTTCATAACCTTTTGTTGTGATGTTAGAGATTATCAATCTGTAAAAATGCCAGCACCTTACTGAACTTTAGAATGTACATCAGCTAATTATTGCAAAAAATAGTAGGCTATACATTGATTATTATAAATGGCCATATTGTGTGTGTTTTCCTCTTTATTTTTTACATTCTTTAAAACTGAAATTATACAATGTTTTTCAATTTATGTACTTTACACAAAAGATAAATATGTCGGAGTCAGAGGCAAGCATATGTCGTTTGGTTGGTTCTTATAGATTTTATACACTGGCATGATTACGAGGAAGATACTGCCTGACCGTGTATGACACGAAAGGGCTGTGCAGTGTGCACATAGAACCCCGTGCGTGAAATTAATGAGTGTGTAGCAGTTAGATTCTCTGTGCGGAGCTAGAAGCTCCAACTGAGTGGCTGCTCGGGCCTCCTCACACTGCAGCTTGTGCAGAATTGTTGTACTTGGTTTCACTGGCGTCTAATTTGGCAAGGCCGTGCGTGAGGAGTTGTAGGAATGACATCATAGCATGTCTGGCCTTGAGTCCGAGCCCACGGATTGTTTCTCGGTTTCTGATTTGGAGCTGAGATCCATTCCGTCTGGTGTGGTGATGCCCACATCGACTGACACGTCACTTTGCAGTCATAGGCGCTGCCCATTATGATGATAAGATTACGTATTTATGCCTTACAATTATGGACTCACTAGTTATTGACTTTGGGATTGTTATTAATGGGGGACATGGCAAAAAGTCTGTGCATGGCTTAACTGGTTAATGCAAGTGTTATTTTTATCATTCCAATTCTAAGTTTTGCCTTGGTAACATCATGTTTATGGGTCGATGTGAACAACATGTGAAATGCACTTTGGTGGTATGCGCTAGTGGCTTTTATCGAGATCTGGTTGTCCTTTTTTATTATTAACTACAGTAATGTATAGGCTCATTTTTGCGATTGTGTCATGATATTAAGAAACGTGATCATTGTGCTTGTATCCTATTGCTGGCAGAACTGTAGTTTTCGTGACACCCGTGCCAAGCTTATAGGGGGGAGTTTTCAAACAGTAGTCTTTCAGGAATCAAACCTCACAACAGAGGCTCTGTCTGTGGTCCTCTGCTTTCCCGCCTTCTGCATTGCCATCTGGGGTTGCCAGAATGAGAATTTTTTAACCCCGAATGTAGAGACCTCTGTCTATTAATGGGGACCTTTTAATGTACAATATATGGGAGTCAATGATAAATGGGGAAATATTAAATGACATATGTTGGAAAACCTTAAAAAATGAATTGGCGTCAGCTGAAGATTGCTATGATTTAGTGGGATGTTCTTTCAGGTTAAAAATACCAGCATCTGGCAACCCTGGCCACAGTTTCCTCTGTGATTGGCCGAAGTATATCCAAGAGGGAAGGCTGAACGGCGGGGCACAGAGAGGATAAGGAGAGCATTGTAGGCAGGACGCTTCTGAGGGAACTGTTTGTTTTTGTTCATTCCTCCTTCAATTTAGATGTTTACATGGCTCGTGTCTCTCATGAGGAGTCTACTGCCGTGTTTGGAGTGTATATAATTCTTCTGCTTTCGATAAGAATATTCCAGACTGACTAGTTCTGCCTGTTCATCCCTAGTGGTTTTTTCTTGTTGACAAAACAGCTGCAAACTTTGACTTAATGAGGGTCATCCTCTGTGGCCTCTTATGTAGAGGGTGAATTAGCCCTGACCCAGACTAGCAATGCTACATTGATGCTACTCACAATGTGCTCAGAATGTATTCTTGTGCTAACAGTGCAGTGACTGATGCCCGTGGTCTTTATCTCTCTCTATCTCCCTCCCTCCCTTCCTCCCTCCCTCCCTCCCTCCTCCAGGCTCAGGTTTTATATGACTTTACAGCTGAACCTGGAAACAACGAGCTGACCGTGAAAGAGGGCGACACGATCACCATCACCAACCAGGTCAGTGAGCGTGTGAGCTACTCCAGTCACATGACTACACATGGTGATTCCACAGCCTTCAGCATCACATTGGTCACTCATTTTTATGTTTTTAAACGTCTTACAAAAAAAACCATCAGCTCATAATATTGTCATTTGGACCATAAGTATTTATATTGTAAGACCATAAGTAAGATATTGCTCAGTAATCACACTTTTTTTGACAGAATTTAAAAAAAAAAAAAAACTGAGCTGTGATTCGAGACCTGTTAATGACTGTTAACCTTATTGTCTTATTTCAGGTTACTGGGTTTGCAAGCAGACTCGCCAAAATTGTAATGACAATGAACTTGGTCATTACTGGGAATACTATAGTATATTTAGAATTGCATCATCATATGTATCATTTGTAATATTAGTCATGCATTACTAATTATAAAATCTTATATATACATATATAATGTAGGCTGCATTGTCTTGTTTTCCCAAAGTGCAGGAGCTTGCAGCTTCAAAGACCTCTTACTGGCATGTTTTCACTCCAGCATTGTCTCTTCCAAATTTCCATGAAACTCTGCTTCCTTTATTTGAGGTCAGTAAGTCTGACTGAGGCTGGCCGGTGCGTTTCTTAAACACCGACTTAAATCCTGTTTCAGAACATCGGTGGAGGCTGGGTGGAAGCACAGAACTCTAAAGGAGAAGTAGGACTGGTTCCAGAAGACTATATCGAGGTAAGAGAGACAAACGGCTATTGTTCTTCTGAAATAGCAGCAAAGGACTGAAGCTTGGATTCCTTTCCCCTGTTATTACGTTGCTCACAACTGAACCATCTGTGGCTGGTGCATCTCTCCAGCTTTGGATGTGCTGGTATAATAATGGTTATTAGTGTGTTTTAGGGGATTGACATAAAAGCAGTTTATGAGGACAGAACTATGGGGTCCTGATGTGTCAGTAATTTATGCACATCTCCATAACATGTGATTATTTTCCCATGGCTCTCTGTCTGTCACACAGCGCCATGCTACGGCCTAACCTCAGATATAGAGGGTTATACTGTCGCAAGGCCATGCAGTGGTGTAATATAAAACTCTGGGAGCTGGGCCTGTAAATCAAAGGTTGCAGGTTTGAATACCAGTGGGGACACTTCCATTGGACAATAAAGCAAGGTACTCAACCTGAAATCCCTGTAAAATATCCATCTGTATTCTATATATATATGTGTGTGTGTGTGTGTGTGTGTGTGTGTGTGTGTGTGTGTGTGTGTGTGTGTGTGTGTGTGTGTGTGTGTGTGTGTGTGTGTGTGTGTGTGTGTGAGTGTGTGTGTGAGTGTGTGTGTGAGTGTGTGTGTGAGTGTGAGTGAGTGTGTGTGTGTGAGTGTGTGAGTGTGTGAGTGTGTGTGTGTGTGTATTATATAATATAGTGTCTAAAAAAAAAAGCAAGACATGTCAGTCATTTTGGTTTACCATTTTTATAAATGGCTGAATATAAAACAATAAATACACTGTATACTGGTCATGATTTAGTCATGCAATTGACCAAAACTTTGACTGGCTACATTCGTTACAGTCAAATCGGCAATCCGATGTAAATCAGCATTTTTGTGTGGAAAATATTAATAAATTAAACACAAATACATTTAAGCTACACCAATTTTACTCAGTCAAGATTTAAATAAGCTTTAAATCTTATTTAAATCTTCTGGTTTGTCTGGTTTGACATTGAGGTTTTGCTGACAGCATTGGCTTTGTTGGTAAATAATAGTCATGACACACAACGGACATTATAATGGACAAAAACTATGTACCACTATAATCATACTCAGATCTCTTCAGCCAATCAGGGCATGACAGATCACTGTCTGTTCTCTGATTAGATCCCATGTGACTGACAACCCCTCCCACCCCCCCCACATGATTGCATTCTCCAATGAAAATGCCAGTTTGTACTATCTGCACCCCCCAGTGGTGGAACAAAATCCCCACTAAGGCCATGAGAGCAGAATGGCTGGCCATCCTCTGTCACAGCCTCTTCAGACTGCACCTAGGTACAGGCTGTATTTTAGGCCATAGGCACAAAGGATTCGGGTGCTTATGGTTAGGTTTTTTTTTCACTAGGACTTTGTAAAAGTTTATTTATAAAAACAGTGTTTGTTTGTTTAGGTCTGGTTTGCATGGTTAATTTGCCTTATTCCATGGCCTGATTGAATAATTGATTCTGATTGGTCCAGATGTCACCTGGGCATCATTATTAACATATAATGGACACTGACCTGCTATGTGGGTACTTAAGCTTTCCACTGTAATTGCTTCACGCTGCACTCAGTGTAATCAGTTGCATTGGAAGTAAATATAATGTAAGCAGCCCTGTCATTTTCTCCTGACAGATATGATGTAGTAGTTCCAAAAAGGCAAGAAAATATACAGGAAAAAATATGAATTGCAGCAAGTTAATTTAAACAGACCAGTTTTGTTTTTATGGATGCAGCATGTTTCACAGTTTGGATATGCTAACATAGCTAATATCTGTGATAAACTTCACAAAACTGTTATATCTGTGAATAAAACTGTTTTATTTGGCAATAATTGTTGTTACAACAGGTTATGTCCAGCAAAACAATTTTGTGCTTGAAGGTGCATTATTATTCTGTTTGGGAAGTTTCCCTGTTGTATCTAGCAGAAGTTAAGGCAGGAACTGGCTGTTTGCTGTTCACACGGTTTTTTATTGCTATGCACATGTTTGGCAGTGCACTCGAGACCGAGTGAATTATGGCTAGATCTTTCATCATTTCATTCTTAAATGTGAAAAAATGCCACATACTAGTAGCGACCCTCAAATGTGACATTTTTCCAGATTTCTGATGAGTCGGCATATGTCTGTCATCCTCATTCCAGTCTAAAGAACTGAAACTGTTTTATGTGGTCTTTTCATATGTACATGAAATGAATATCAAATAAATGTGCGTATATATCTCATGGAACACAAAATTGCATTTTCCAGATTTGTATTACAGATGTAAATTGTCTGAGAAAACCTGCACTAAACTATCCTCAGTGTGTATGTTCAATATTTTAGATTACAGAGATTTGGCATCTTAATTTGGTCATTGTACTTATATTTACAGTGATTTTGATAAGGAAACTTAGTCGTGCAAAAATGTTTACCATTAAAACTTTGACTTGATGTATTGAAACAATGGTTCCATGTTTAGTTCTTTATTAAAATCAAGGAAAACTATATGAACTGTTGTTCTTAAATTTATGTCTTGCAGCAGTAGATTATCTAAGTTTAAGTTTGCCTGGATTTGTTGTCAAAGGTATCAAGTATATGATATTACTTTAAAGAAGTTTGTTAAAGATTTGTACAGAGTCTTTTAATGTGAATTGTGCGGTAGTGAGTTTATCCGATGCTGAGGAGTCCCTTTTCCTGTTCTGTGACATACTTAATAAATGAAGCTGAAAATGTACTTCTGTAATTCATTTGTGTTTTGATGTGTGTGTATTATTCAGGACTCAGATCTTAGTGTAATCCAGGTGAAGTCCCTTTAGTCTACTGCAGGGCGGACCATATATTTTACACCATACGGTTATGCTACACCTTTATGTCAGACCCGCAACCTATTTGGTTCCGTTTTTTTGGCTCCATTATTACAACCCTACTCTCTGAATAAATAAAGAAAACCTCAGTAAAGCCCTCAATGATGGAAAAAGAGGTTTATTGTTGGAGGCAGTGATTGATGTCTGAGAGTTTTTCAAAATGAAAGTAAAGACAGGTTTGAGAAAGAGGGAGGGTTTATACCAGGATGCAGTGGAGGTGGGGGGTCACTGCTGGAGTGCGCCCATGTTTTGGCTTGTAAAAATAAACAGGAAGCAGAATTGTGTGTGTGTGTGTGTGTGTGTGTGTGTGTGTGTGTGTGTGTGTGTGTGTGTGTGTGTGTGTGTGTGAGCGCGCGTGTGTGTGAGCGCGTGTGTGTGAGCGTGTGTGTGAGCGTGTGTGTGAGCGCGTGTGTGTGTGTGTGTGTGTGTGTGTGAACACATGCACTGTTATGAGATCAGCCCAGAAAACCCCCTCACCACCACAGTGCTTGTCTTCACTGAGACAAATCTATTCAGCACCAGAGAAATCATAAGGCTGAGTTTGTTTTGAAAAAACTGGAGCTAATGAAGGGCTTGAAAAACATTTTGACAACACCATCCATTTTGCAGACAGGGCTTACTAATGACACAGGTATGACATGAAGTGCACTCCCCATTTGAACTCCACTCCCAAAGGGCTAGTGTGTTTATTCTTGGCATAAACTGCCCAGAAGCTTATTGGCACTCTTAGATTTCTGACAATGGTTTTGGTCGGCCCACAAAAGTTTGTCTGTGCCCACATTTCTTCAATAACAGTGACCGGGGCAACTCTGAGCAGCTATTTCACAATTTTCTAGAGCTCGCAATTAACCTTGGCATTAAAATTAGATTTGGGTCATGTCAGTTATGTTGGCTGGTCTCTCACAGAGGCCGTACTGACAGGTAACCGTCTCTGTTCTGTGTTGTCCGCAGTTCAGCAAGGCCTCTCCTGCAGTGGGAAACGCAGCCGTGCCGGACCTCTCCTTTTTCGACGCCTTCGCCCCTGTGACAGCCAACAGTGCCCCTAGCAACCAGGTACCTGAAAACACACCTCACACTGTTTCACACTGCTGCCCGAAAACACACCTTACACTGTTGTGCACTACTGTTTCATTTCCTTAATGCACACCTCACATTACAAAATTCCCTCTTAACGCACTCACCCTAGTTCATTGCCTCCCTTCCCTTTTCAGGTGTAGTACTCTAGTACTGCTCTGATTGGACATGCATAATGGAACATTTGAATGCCATTTGCATGGGTGAAGTATTTTACATGCTTTTCATTTATAATTAGGCACATGAGTAAAACTTGTGAGCGAAATTGGACGTCATTCACCACAAGAAAAAGGGTATTTCTCATTTCTATCAATATGCAAATTGTGTAAGTACTGTATTTTAAAAGGTATATTGTGTAGTAAACCGTTGCAGTGTATGTATTTGTATTTTGCTCTGTGTAGTATTGCTTGCTTCTGCTTACTTGGTCCACAAGTATCCCTTGAAAAAAAGAACCATGTAGTCATCTGGAATTTCCCTGTATAAATAATGGTTAAACAAATAGTGGCTCAGAGATAGTAGGGGCGTTTTTCGCTATCCACTCACAATCTCCCACACTTCCACCCAGACACCCGTCATTTGGCTCGTCTTCGGTGATTCTGAACATTTGCAAAAGGGCTTCATACATTTTCTCCCTCTTTAAAATATGCATAAAGATAATGATCTCACTCTCTCACCTCAGCCATATGTACTTATCTGAAGGAGGAGTACTGCTTCTCTCACTGAGCAGGGTGTGAGAGCTTCTCACACCAACATGGCTCACACAGCCGCACAGTGTGAGCCATGTTGACCTAGGCCCCAGCTGAATGAGAACTAACGAAATGTTATGTTACAGAAATCTGTCCATTTATGTAACATAACTGGCCATTTTCTCGTTTTGTAAGTAGATGGGTAGCATCAGTGCAACAGAGACTAGCTGACGGGGCGGTGAGGCACCAGAATACAGCCCACTGTAGGTTTCTGCTCAATGAAAGCCATGCCAGAAGGACACAGAATGGTGATCTCACTCTGAGAGTCATGGTTAAAGAGCTCTCATTCTTGCCGTCTGTGGGAAGCTTGCAGTTACTTAATGGTTGCGTGCTTGTAATGAGAATAGCATATCTGCCTTCTGAGGAGAAGTATGAGGAGGGTGCAATGTTTTTAATAGAGAAGAAAATCCTTTCTGAAAGGGTTATCACTGAGGGTCTCTACATCTCGCTGCATATTCTTCCTCATCTATCTGTTTCTCTGCACAAACCCTTGTGTTCCCTGCTTGTTTTGATTGCTGCAAAACAAAATTCAGTTCTCAGTGACCTACTTGAAAAAAAAATAAAGCGTATTTACAAAATTAGAAGAGGGATTTTTCCTAGAACGGTGCAGTGTTTTTAATCATTTTTGACAGGAATCTGCCAAGAGAAACTTATAAATGGTATAATCTAATCACGACGGCCCATGAAAATGGGAGGGAAGAACTGATCTCTGTCAGTCTTGCGCTGTGTATGTTTTTAAATGGTTTTGCTCAGCACCAGGGTCTTAGTTCGCTGTTCTGCTTTAAAAAGAGATATTGTCCTCACAGTTACTCCTATGAAACATTGAGCAATAGCTGTCAACACCATAATCAATGTAATCATTGTAAACAACTGTTAGCACCCTCCCCGTGGTTCAAAAATCAAGCAGCAAGAGTGGTTACACAAGAAACCAAGTGAAAGGGGCCGTAACAACCCCAAATTTCTGAATATGCTTCCTCCAGAGAGGGTCATCAGACTACGCTTAGTTATGGTTTTGTTAATTCTTTTCAGTTTTACTCATCTTCCCCCCCCAAAAGTACCAGATTTTTTAAAAGGGACAATTTAGTTAAAACAGATTTCCACCAGATTGTTTTGTTTTGTTTTTTTTATTTATTTATTTTAAGTCAGACAGATCGGCTCGGACAGAGTCATAGAGGGCTGCAAAGCAGGGAGAAGGCCTTAGTAGTCAGCAGGGCACAGAACAGAGAAAGGTCCAGCAATGGACACATCAGTATGGCATACTCTGGAAATTGTGGTGTTGAATGATCATCCAGTATTTTAAGAGTGAAGTTTAGGTAGTTGTGAGATTGTCCATATTACTGTTCCTCTGATTTTCCTTGTCTAGCCTGTCAACCTTGGACCTTGTCTTCTTTGCCTCTGTGCTGTACTCAGGTTTTCACCACACTCTGGATTTAAGTCCTCAAAAATATATCTATTAAGTTCTGTCAGCATGAACAACCTGGGGTTTCTATAAAAAGTAGTTGCTTTGTCCCTATGTACCTTGCAATGGTGTTTGTGCTGTAAGCGAGCTCGGCAGTGATGTCACATAGGGTTTTATATTCCTCGACCAATCAGTGCTCATGTCTTACAGTGCCACAGGAGAGGCCCTGTTGCTAAACTTACTTCTCATTTCCTTTGTTTTTGCTGTGCTTCAAATCAGTGACATCCCTCTGTAACTGGTGAGGAAGAGGCTGACCTCAGCCCTGCAGCTTGTTCCAACATCTGTTAAAAGTCCCACTGAGGTGGCGTCATCAGCTAATTTAATCTGCAAACATTTAGCGTGCGTAAGGTAAATAGTAACGGTGACAGCACACAAGGCATGCAAGAGACATTTAGTGGCACTACGCCCTCAGTTAAGGTGTCCACCATTCATTGAATTCTCTCTGAATTGCTCTTCCCACATTTGGGATCTCAGGAGTTTGAGTCGTTGGTTTGCTTATGTTTAGTGTTTTGGTTGGTCCGGGAAGTCATGACTCGAGTGTTTGAGTAGGGAAGTGGGCCTGTAACTCTGAGATTACTGGTTGAATGCCCATGCAGAACACTGCTGTTGTACCCTCTAGCAGCCTAACTTGCATTGCTTAAGTAATAATCTAGCTTTGTAAACATATGGAAAAATTAGGTGTAGAAATAAATTTGGGTGAGAGTGTCAGTTAATTGGCTGCATGTAAATGTGAATATAAGTGAGTGGGTTTGACTTGCAAGCTAATTGCAATATACAGTATAAAAGTGAATGTAAATGAGTGGTTTTGACTGGTTTGACAGTTACTGTATGCCCACCTCAGTGTGCTGAAATGGAATACTCATATCCTCCGTTACGGTCAGTGACGTCACTGCCTGTAGGAAACAGAAGCAGGTGCGACCTGGAGCTTTTTTTTTTTTTTTTTTTTTTTTTTTTCACGTTCAGCTGCAGAAATTGGAAGTGAAAATAGCAGCAGTATGGAATGTACGCACGCGGTTATGTTTTTTCTTTTTCTTTTTTTCCCTTGGTGAAAGGTTTTTAGAAGACAGTGTCATCCCCAGCAGGGAAACAGTCACGGGCAGTGATCCATCTGTAAATGGCTGTGCCACCTGCGGTGTTCGCACCAAGCGAACGGATGGACACTTTCTCTTCTCATCCGGTGGATGTTGCAGTGTTCAGAGCCATACAAGCTACTTCACCTTCCAAGGCAGAACTTCTCTTTCATTTTGTTATTGCTTTGTGGGGTTGTAGCAGTATCAATATTCTACTGGATCACAAATCGTCAGATAGCAAACATAATGCTAACACTGCAGCTTTCCCAATGACCTGAAGCTGTTGCCGCACCATCCAAAAGCGAAACTTCCCTGGATAAAACGTCATGGTTCCGTGTGGAACCCCAGACACAACAATCACGTTCTCATTTTCCACCACAGCAGACTTGCTCAGGGAGAGGGTGTAAGACGGTGAAATTGGAGTGCATGAACACAGCGGAGGAAGGAATTGCTAATTCTTAACACTTTGTTCTGCCTGTAAGATTACAGTGGGATATTTTTATTTATTTATTTATTTATTTATTTATTTATTTTTCATTCAGGAGAAACCATGTTGAGATATAAAGTCTCTTTTACAAGGGTGCCCTGGCCAAGAGGACAGCAGAGAACATTAAAACAGTTACATGACATTTCATTGCAATTAAAACATTACAGCAGTAAAATATACAACACAATATCGTCAGTTAACCGATCCAGACTACAGGAAACATTTACGATATATTGGATCCTTCTACCCAGTCACGGGGTGCTGTGGATTGCCCATATCTATCTGCCATCTTGGTTCCGTCTTCAGAGGGGGGACCTGAAAGTCCCTTACATTACGGTGACTCTGACTGAAGGAGAATCCACATTTTCCATCATTAGCACACTCCACCTGTTTGATGTTCCAGCGGCTTGATTTACTCTGGCACCACCACCTCACCAGTGAGAAGGATCATGGAGGAAATTCCACTTTCTGGGGAAGTCCATTTTATGGGAATTTCCTTTGTAATTCTGCAGAAGTTGCTTGCCTCAAGTCTTTCCCTGAACGATTCCTGGCACAGTAGCTGTGGCGGTCCCGGTGTCCAGCTCGTTTCTTTTAGCTTAGATTCTTTCCCTGGACTGAGTCGATCAGCAGAGGAGTAATATTGTTAACTGAATGTGGGCAAATAAAGGACCAACAAAATGTTTGTTTGTAATATCAGACCATGAGGGGAAATTCATAGAAGCCTGATTAATTTTACAAAATGATGATAATTTTTTTTTGGTTTGGCTTATCTCCTCTTATCTAATCTGCCTGCTTTGTTGACTTTGGGCACCGGTTTGTGTGTGTTTGTTTGTTAAATAAAGTGCCAAAAAAGCCACCATGATTTCAAAATGACTGTGTGTGTGTGTGTGTGTGTGTGTGTCAGATGACAGTAAGTTTGTGTGTGAAATGCCAAAGTTTTTTGGTTTTTTTGTGTATGTGTGTGTGTATCTGCTTCGACGCTCATCTACTGTGTATCACAGTAGAAAAGGACCAATGTCAGAATGGGGCTGGTGTCAAGGCGAGGCCTGGATGACCCCCCTCTGACCCGTGTTGCCAGGGTAACTCTATAGGTGCCTGATGATGTCACCTCTCTCCCCTGCCCAAGGTGGATGTAGCGGGCTGTGCCGTGCAGCCCAGCACCCCTGAAACGCTGGTCCCCTCCTCAGCATCCCCCGATGAGGTAACCCCGCCCCTGCAGCATGAGGGCGGAGTCAAGCATGGGGCCCCGCCCAGCCCACCTCAACTTGCAACAAGCATGATTCCAATCCCCCTTCTCCCATTCCAATCCCCTTTCCGGCAAGCACCACAGCTGTCCAGACTGATTCTCACCATGTATTTCCAATCTGGCAACCCCTTGTCACACATCTGAGATAAATGATTGATCTCTGTCAAATAATGAGGATTTAGTATTTAAGTATTGCTGCTTTTCAGGGATGTGGTTTTTTTTTTCTTATTTAATAGACACTGATTTTCAGACCCAAAATGTGGCCGTGGCAGAGATCATAAGCCTGCAAATCGAGAGCACAAACCCTTTGAGAGCTCATAGCAGGTGAGAGTGTTCAGCAATACAGGAAAATACAGATGGCTCTGGAAACATTTAGGGTCTGAAAAACAGTATTTACAGTTGACACTGGCGATTACATCCCTGCTTTTTCAGCTTGTCCCATTCTAAATGAAAAGACCTCAGTGCAGTACCTAGACGAGCAATACAGATTCCCTCTCATAATTAAATACCTCTGCGTTAGTGATTGTTGTGATCATTAAACATTGTTTTTTTTATCCACAATAATCCTTTTTTACATATATAATAAAAGGCTGCTATTGGTCTTGAGTTGTATCGATGGTAATAATGAATGTTTTCACAGTTTGCGATTGTGGACCGTTTTTGTTACCTCTCATCTCATGATCAGTCATAATGTTTATGTCGATGTCTCAGTGTATAACTTCTACAAAGGAGTGGGTACCACCTCCAAAAATAAATTCAGCACCACCAAGCACAATCCACAACATAAAGCTTGGGCCAGCTGTGTTTCTGCAACACACAACATTTGCAGTGATGTTGGTCAATGTTCGAATTTGATCAGTTCAAATATGTTTGGACTTGTTTCCTAATGTACTGAAGTCCATTCCCGAGGTGTCTCTGCTCCATTCGTGTAGTTATGTTTGCTTACTTAGTGATATCACAGCTGGATGTCTGATACGGTTCTTTCTCCAGCATCCCCCACTGCAAATTCACAAGTGTGAGTTTGTATTATAGCCAGTTTAACACAAAATAGTGGATACATTTTCCCCCATTTTCTTAAATTCCTGAGTCATAGTTTGAATGTTTTTAGACTGGTGTTTGTTTTTGTGAATTTAACCATTTATAACTCAAATATCCATTCCATAGTTCAACATGTAGATTAAGTTATATCAATCACTTATAGTGCTCCCAGCCTTTTGAATGAAGAAACATTAGCATTGTTTAACAAATATTATCTGTAATATTATAACAAGTTGCTTAGAAAAAATAAAACATGCCTTTATCATCATGAATGTAACATCACTGGAAAAATGAGTTACTGATTGAACAATTAATTGATTAATTGCACTGAATGGTGCAGCTCTTCTAAAAAGACTTTGTTTTTGATCTCTCAAATGTCTCCAAGGGGGAAAAGGGTTTTAGCAGGGGACAAAACTGCCCCACCCAACCTCTATCCTGCATGACCATTTACTGCATGGAAGTTTGAATGCTCAAAAAGTTTGTTTCTTGGAATCCACTCGATTGTATTACCATGGTGACGTGACTCATCACAGCTTTGATGTCTTTTATCAGCGTATCCGCTGCTTTATGTTTGCCTCCCTCAAAATTTGCCACATCAAATTCGGGCCTAAAATATTTAATGGTTGTCTATTTAGGGCAAACAAATCAATCCTTTAAAAGCTGCTCAACTGGAGGGTAAGTCCATTTGTTTACATGCCTTAAAAGCAGGTGACTCATTTGAACCGTATCTGCAAGGTAATTTACGGAGGAGGGGCCGATTGATCTGCGAGACTCAAGGCCAGCTGCTCCATTAAGCCCAGCGTTGAATGGTACGGAGATTAAGAGCCACGGGCCAACCAGCCCCCATGGCCTTCGCCACGGCAACAATGACATTCATGAAAGAGACGCCGTTCTGACAATCGCTTATCTCCGCCATTCAAAGCTCTCAGGGTTCACAACAGTCATATAGAGACGGTACAAAGCTGGAAAGTGGAAATGTTTGCAAACATTTATAGCACTGGTGTTTTCAGTGTATTCTATTCTATTATGAGTCATGACCCATTCAAGGTTCACACAACCAATGTCTGTTGATGCAAGCTTTCTGTTTACAGATCAAAAGATACAATTTTTTTTTTTTTTTTTTTTTTTGCTATTCAAAACGTAGAGGTCAAAATGACCCTTACTGTGTAGTCCAGTTGGTTTGTGATATGATTTACTTTTCTATTTAGCATCAGGTTGGTATTACTGAATTCTTGCTTTGTATATGTGAAGTCAGTACAGTGAAAGATATAAGTTTTAGACTGAAGAGGGAGCGCATGTTGAAATACAGTCACTGCTCTCCGTTTCACAATCACTGCAGTCTGCGGCGATACCACATTCAATGTTGTGGCTACAGGCTAAGTGTTTTTCCCACAATTCTCATAATAGTCCTTGGACAATTGCCTGCATTCTAGGGGATTCAATGGAAGTGTGTAAGTATGTGCTGAAATAGCTGTTCTACAAAAATAATCTCAATATTGTGTCCTCATATTTCACATCAGTAACCAAGGTTGTGATAGATCAGGAAATAGAGATTTTTTTATACTCCTAAAGTTTCAACCAAAAGAAATACCCAGAAAACTTGAGAATTTCTAGAGCTGAGTATTTTGAGCTTTTGGACCAATTGACGGCTCATGGCAGGAGAGAATGCTTGACAATATAATCAAATCCCATTGGCTTTTTAGACATTGTCTGAAAAATCAATGTCCTGATTAATAAGGTAAATCAGGATCAATCAAACGAAGGCCTCAGATTACTTCAGGTGAAAGCATCTGGTTCACAGCAAACAGTCGCCCACTCTCGCCAATTATGCTTTTTTTTCCCCCTTTTCACTTGAGTTTGCGTCCATAACAGCACTATAAAGACAGGGAGACGCACAAGTGTAGGCACTGTTGCACGAAAAAGTTGGCTTGTTTGACCTTGGACAGATTGAATGGAATGGAGTCTTTAACACATTTTCACCAACATGACTCACTTGGTGAGTTAGCTAGAACATTTGAATGGCGTTGAACAACTGCTCATCAAAACTCTGTAATTTCCAATTAAAAATTTAAAGTTAGGTCTAAAACAGCAACTCCTGGAAACCCTACCACATTTGCATTTAACCAACCGAACTGCATTCATCTAAAGTACACTGGGGCCTTGACTGAGTGACTGGTATCCATTTTCCTCCAATAAAATACATTTCCCAGAATCCTTTGTACTGTTTCATTTTGTTACTTCTTCACAAAGCCGTTTGGTTGTTGCTACATTACAGGCAAGCAACGGGAATGACCCCTGGTCCGTTTGGAATTCTGATCCCCCCGCAAACTCTGCCAACAACTGGGCGGCTAAGCCAGAGGGCACTGAGACAGGCAAAGCCAGCAACTGGAACTCAACTGGCCAGGGACATCCTCAGGCCTACCAGGGTCCAGGTAAAGTCCTGGCCACTTCCCACCTGTTACCTGTGAAGCTTTTAAAATGAAGACTTTGCAGATAGAAATAAAAGAACCTGTTTCATGGTGTTTCTTCACATATAGCTTTAATTTACTCATTGCTACACTCAAAATGTGTTTACATTCACCTGCAACTGATTTGAGTGTTTAATATACCTTTGTGGTAGTTAAAACAGGCCATCTATGTGTTTTTTTTTTTTTTGGGGGGTTGAATTTCATTTATTGCCTCATGGAAATTTTCTTTGGATGACCATGTGCAATATTAAGGAATAAGATTTAACTTTTCCAGGAAATAAGTCTGAAATAGCAGACTCTGTCCCAGATTTTAGACAGAAAAATGTATTGAAGCACAGTAAAACAAAACATACCGCAAACAAGTAAATACAGTTTACTTAAAAGATTTGCTCTAATGCCAATATAACCTGACATTGTGTAGTCTTGTGTGTACTTCATTAAAGCACATGTAACTGTACCCTCCCTCTGTATCAAACTTTTCACTCCTAAATGTGTACAGTGTGATGTCATTACAGGCTTATTGATGGTTTTTTTTTTTTGGCACTTCCTGTTTCCTGCCAAGTGTCATCTTCCAGGATCACTCAGACAAAGGCCATAATTTGCTGATTGCAGGCATTGCTGGCCCTGCTGCCTGATTTATGCTTGATGTACCTATGTAGCCTCAAGGGTCTGTGCCAGTTGAAGGTATAGATTTGGATGAATGCAGCTGAATGTCTGTCCCCAGAAGCAGAAAGGAAACCAGCTCTCCTTTTTCTGTCTCCATGTTTCCATTTTAAAAACCGTGTATTTTCTGTCACAGTTACATCCCGATGCATGTGAAAAGAGTGTGCGAGTTTATGCGCACATCTGTATCCATTTGGAAGAAGCTTAGTGATCCATTTTTTGAGAGCATGAGTTTGGCTTAAGACATTTGTCAGCTGGAACACAAAATACCTACCCCTCCCCACTGTAGTGATGTGAACCAAAGCTCAGGGCTTGAAATTGTACCTGATTAGGAGTCAGTTGTATTGAGAAGAAATGGTTCTGAGTAAGTCTGTTTAAGGCAGATCGTCTGTAGGGCGTGGGCAGAAGGAAGGATGACCAGCTGTTATGGTATTACGCTGTGAGGATAAAAGCAACTTAAATGATGAATCCACCAGATTTGGCCTTGTTCAGTTTTCTGTGCCAGATTCAGCCCTGTTCTGTGTGCTGTGCCAGATCCGGTCCTGTTCACTGTTTCCAGTTACTTGGTCCAGAGCAGAGGGAGTAAGAGAGATCATGACAGGGCACAGTCATGTGGCTTCGTCAGAAAACCCAGCTCCAGAGTCCAGGAAAAAAGTTTTTTTGCCAAGTCTCATGTCTGTCCACAAGACTTCAGTAATGAAAGGAGTGATGTCACAGGGCTTCGAATTCAACACAGTTTATGCTGTCAGTGTAGTGCGGGCTTCTGGGTAACTCCTGCCTTTCCACATGTTCTTCCCAAGATTCCTCTAATTGCACAACATACTGTAATGGCTTATAAAGTCCATAGGCCTTGAGAAACACACCCTTTATCTTTGCAGCAAATTTCCTGCAGATTCCTTACAGGTCTACAGTGTGGCTGTTGTGAAAGATGTCAAAATTGGAAACAGGATTGGGCTGCAGGTGGCTTACTGAACAAAAGCACATGTCCATGATGCATCTGTGTATCACTGAGCTGGGTGTGTAGCAAGGCAGCTATCGGTCCAGCCTCACCAGGAAAGATAGAGTTAAACTGCTGAAGATTCTGTCTCATGACTGTCTTGTTGCTGCTCCTGGCCAGCAATAGAATGCAAGAGAATATGTGACTCTATGAGAATATGTGAGGTGTTGACTCTGTGGCATGGAAAAAAAAACTCGGATGCATTGCCTTGAGATTTGGAGGAGTCACTTGTTGTGTTACCCGTTTCCTCCCAAGTCTAGGACATGGTCACTCCATTCAGGTTGAGCGAGCAGCAGAATCCAAATTAGTATTTTTGCCCTCTGCCTTCTGTCACATGTTTCTAAGAGTCCCCTTTTGCTGCTACATGGTTAATCGACTGGTTCATTTGCAGAAGTTTCTTATGCCAGTTTTACATTACTCAACAAAAACCTGTGCTGTGTCCTAGTGCAGAGATTCTCTGGCATGCATCCAAGGATTCTGTTCTTGATGTAGCTCCAACTTTAGCCATGAAGATGTGTGACTTTTTGCTCAGTGCTTTCCAGCTTTTTGTCTTAAGGTGGACATTGTTGTATGAGAAATAATATTTTATTTTTTTTACCATTCATCAGACAGCATGCTCCTTGTGGCATAAAATGTCACCACAAATGAGGAGACGTCTATATTCCATGAGAGAACAGTGGCCTGCTCAAAGGGAAATCATCACAGTTAAGCCTTATAGAAAGGAATGCTGCAGACAGCCCTGTAACCATGGCAACCCTTCTATCTATTAGTATTTGATTGCAATGTTCGGTTTTCAGTGGATCTTAGATTTGCTTTTGTATCATTAGTCTTAAAAACAGGCCAGCAGAAGAACAAGATTCAGTAGTGAGGAATGTGGCTCATTTAATGGGCTTCAGGGTTCGCGTTTCTTCAACTAAAAAGAGAAGAAATCGCATAGAATTCCTGTGTGTTGTTCCGTTCTCAACAGTATGAGTTTGCGGTCGCTGAAATAAGTCACAGATCTTTACACGATTTTGCAAACACTTCACGAGTTCTTGAAGGAGCACAAATTTGAGGAGTCTAATTTGGTTGTGGGCTGCTAAACCTGGGAATGAAATTCTGCTCAGAATTCTCACTCTTGAGCAACACTCTGGTGACTCATAAACGAGGCTTCCACTGGCGTTTTTTTTTTTCTCTCTCAAATTCTGTGGAATGGCTTTGTTTATATCAACCATTTGGCTTCACAGAAACTCCCCCAAAAACCAAGCACTGCAAACGCAACAATTATTTTTACCAGAGACAAGTGACTGTTGTTGAGAATCTGATGGTCTAGCAAACCAGAAAAAAGTCTATCCAGGTGAACACCAAGAACATTGAGGGAACAGATTCCCATATCTAGCCTTTTATGGGTCTGTCAAGTCTGTAGGTGTCTCTGAGATCCTTTTCCTGAACATGTATTAACGTTCATCTGGGTTCATAATTCGAGGGAAGTTCATAGGGAACGTTGTTGATAATTGGATTGCGTAAGTGCAGCTTTGTTAATGCACAAAGTGATGATAGCGTTAGCTGCATCGCCCATCGTGTCTCAAAAGCGGTCGATTCGCCTCTGGAAGGCCTTGAAAAGAGCGTTGTATCTGGCCTCCCACGCGGATGGAGCTTTGTCGGTTAGTCGCTGCCTCGTTAGATGACATTTCCATTGACGGGCTGGAAAAATCGCTATAATTGTTTCAGAATAAAGGCTGCATTTCAGCAAGTCGAGACCTGTTATGCGGTCCGAGGGAAGCACATGGACTTCTGATTGGAGTGGACCTTGGAGGGGATCTGTTTTAGATCAATATACAGACCCCCTCACGCAACACGTATGGAGTTTGACAGTTAGCCTTGACAGTTACTCAGCTTCCGTTTCATGGCAAAAATCTCAGGTATCTGACAGCTTTGCAGCCGTTCTGAATATGTGAAACTGGAAAGCAGAATTAAATTGAGACTAAATCTGAGTAGTGCAGTAATTATCATTTCTGTATTCTGCTATCAGTTGTAGGTACATCATAAAATCTTCCTGCTACATTCAGTTAGGATTTCGATAAATTTGTGGGAAAAAGTACCTCTATCTGATTTTTTATGAGTCAGTGTTCTGGAAATAGGGAAGTATGTGTGACAAAGAATGTGTTCTATTTCTGTATGAATTGATAAATCTTCTCTTTATTTCTTTTTTAAAGATATATATCCATATCCATACCTAATTGATTGTGCAGGTACATCTTTCATCTGTTCTGAAGTTTGGCTTTATGCAGTTTGGGTTATTAACATGAAGCATGGCAACAGCAATACAATTATTTGTCAGTGCTGTTTGTAGCATTTGTGTTTTCATGTCTATATACAGTGTGTGTGTGTGTGTGTGTGTGTGTGTGTGTGTGTACAACAGTATATGAAAATGTAATGAACTCAAACAATCAAATAATAAAACCGCCTGTTTGACCCATATGTGTTTGAGATGCTGATGCAGAAAATGGCTCCCCTGTGTTTGACGTCTGTGTTATTTTGTGTTTTCCTTTTGAGATATTGGTATGCAGGGAAAGTGAATTGACTTTGTGAAGTTTGGTCTGAGGTGGTGCGGCTTTGAGATGCACGTGGCTCAGTCAATTCTGCCCCAACTTCAGCGTCCGCCCAGAGAGAGTAAATCCACTCTAATGAGATTTCCTGGCACAGAGGCCGGAGCATTGCTGTCTTGTTGAAGGCACCTATAGCAACCCTTAGGAGGAGGCTGGTCCTGCCCAGGCCATGCATCTTCACACTGGGCCTACAAGGCTGCCGTTCAGCCCCTGCAGTTTAGACTCACTGCTTTTGTGACTTGGGCAGGCTGTGTTTCCGACTGTAACTGGTGTGGAAGATGATAGATATGTTAACGGAGGTTCCAAACGCCTCCAGCAGAGGAGGTGGAAATGGTGGGAGAGTGACTGGTGGATTCATGCTGGATGGGTGCGGGATTGTTGGAGGACGGTTGGAGGATGGTCGGTGGGTTGTGACTGGATAAGGCTTTGGTGTGCCGTAACGTATCTACCTCCTCACAAGCAGCACTCCCTTCATGGTTCCAGGGCGGACCAGTGGAACCTGTGTGACCCTTGGCATTTCTGACATGACACTCACAGCATGGACCTCCGTGTGCTTGAATGGAGGATAGTTTTCTCTGTCGTGATGTGCACGAAAAGGCTTGGAAAGGCTAGCAGTGATGTTTCATAATAACATTTTCTGTGCACAAAACTGGCAGTGATCATATTTAAACTAATTTATATTGGCATGTGTTCCACTAGTTTGTAGATGTACAGCTGCTTGTTGATTAGTAACATAAAATGGGCACCTCTGACTTACCAACAAGCTTGATTGTGATTCGTCACAGTTGACCAGGCTGGCTGCTCATGATTGGTCAGAGGCAGTCAGGCTGGTAGAGAGACCCAGGCCTGAGTGTTTTCTCTCTGTATTTTACAGGTGCGACAGATGATGATGAGTGGGATGACGAATGGGACGATGTCAAATCGTCGGGGGGGTACACAGAGTCTGAGGCAGGGGAGGGAGGAGCGATCACCCGGGGCGGGGCACACGGGTCCTCTATGAAAATCTCCCTCAACAAGTAAGTGCTCTCTGAATTTGCTTAAGATAAGGACCCAGCAGGTTTAGTGAGTTGTAGGGAATGTCTAAGCTGCTTCACAACATTTCTTTTGTGTCACAATTTTGGTTACGAGTGTTGCTAAGTAATTAGTCTAAATATGTCAATATTTATTTAGCATCTACATTCACATTTGAGCCTGCTTTATCCTTGCCCCTGTAATGTCCACAGGTTTCCTGGTTTCTCCAAATCTGGTCCAGAATTGTATCTACTTTCAAAGCCAGTAAAGGGAAAAGAGAAGATTCCCATATATGTGAGTAACTGCAGGTTTCCATGTGTTTAATTTAACCCATTGCCCTTATAAATTTAGCTAATACTTCAACATATACCTCAAAAATGTTATCCGTTGCATCCGTTGCGTAGTATAGCAGCAGACAGTTATGTGATTTACATAAACACGCAGACACTTCATTCCAAAATGTCACAAATCAAAGGTCAAAGTCATTGCAACTCGGGGGTGGGGATCGGAGGAAGAATTTTAGAACATGTTTGGTACTTGTATGTACAACTTCTGACTGAAACTCCAGAAAATTATTCACACAAGAGCCCGGTACTGCAGGATAGCACTTTTGCCACTCACAGCGTTCATGATTGTTTCATGAATGTGGCTTATGATTCCAGATGGGAGAAGTTGGCCCAGTCTGGCTGTACCCCGAGGGACAGCTGGACTGCGTTGTTGCAGACCCCAAGAAGGGCACCAAAATGTACGGGCTAAAGAGCTACATCGAATACCAAGTCACGCCCAGCGTAAGTTCATTTTCGTATCACACCAATCATGTGTGTTTCCTGAAGTGTGCTTATCTGTCTTGTTGTTTTTGATAACCAGAGAGACTGTTTTTTTAGTCGTTTTCACATCAATGTGCTGTGTTCAGTTAAGACATTATGGAAAAGTACTTCACTCTGAGATGGTGGGTGGCTTACCCTGTTTATGTTTGGATGGGCTCCATGATGCACCAATGCAAACTGCAGCTGGCAGCCCTGCTGGGCAAGGCATAATCTACTGTAGCGATGCACAGGGAGAGAGAGTTCGTCTCATTGCTCACCAGCAACCCCTACTGGTCAACGCAATGCCAACAGTGTGCCTGCACCACCTGCACATGAAGAATCCTCCTCCTACACATGACTGATCTCATGTTGTCGTCTCTGCTGTGAAAAGAATCATTGAATGACATCACATATTTCATAGGAGATCACGAAACAACAACTTAAGGTTATGGATGGGCATTCTGGATTGAGCAACATGGGGGAAATGCATGAGAAAATCTTTTGACATATCATTTTTTTTTTTCTGTGGGGAAATTTGCCAACAGTTGATTTTTAAAATATTAAATCCAAAAGATTCTGTAAACCGAAATTGATCTGTGTGTTCTGGTTGTAGCCGTATTTCCCATCTGTTGCTCTTGCCAACTTGGTAATTGTGTTTACAGACCACAAACCGACCTGTCAATCACAGATACAAGCACTTTGATTGGCTCTACGAAAGGCTTCTGGACAAGTTTGGATCAGCCATCCCAATCCCCTCGTTACCGGACAAACAGGTCACAGGTGAATTATGTGCATCCATTTCCTCACTTACTACAAGTGACAAAAACACAATATCCAGCCAAGACCAACACAGAGGTTGTTTGCATCTCACCATTAATATTCTCGACACTGTTGGATTTATGTGCTTGTCTTCTCATCTGTTTGTGTAAGAATAGGTTTCAGTCAAATTTGTAAGATTAAGTAAAGCAACTGATAGTACAGTTAACTTATCTAACCATTGTTTCTTGAGTTTTTAAATAGCTGCTGGGTTTTTGGATTAAAACAATAACCAGCAATCTCTCTAGCTATTTAGGATCAGGGCTGGGGAACCCAGCAGACTCTGTGTCTCTCAGGGACCAGGACTGGGGATCCCAGCTGCTTTTGGCTCAGCTAAAATGATAGCGTTCCTCTGTGCGTTGCAGGGCGTTTTGAGGAGGAGTTCATTAAGATGCGGATGGAGCGTCTGCAGGGCTGGATGACGCGAATGTGCCGGCACCCCATCGTCTCCAACAGCGAGGTCTTCCAGCTCTTCCTCTCGTACAAGGACGAGAAGGTAACATGGGGCTACTGCATGGCACCGATGTTCATGGTAGTATTTGAGCTTTGAAAGATGGAGACCTAGTACTTCTGGCCATTTCCAGGTCTGTAACAACATGCTATCATATTACTAGATAACAGTGCAATTGAGTCTTGTACGGTGGAGACCCATGGCATCAATACCACTGTTTTTTGTCAACTTTTAGTCCAGTCAGTGGAGCTGTTAGATGGATTATGACAGATTAAGGATGATTTTTTTTTGTTGCAGGACTGGAAAACGGGGAAGAGAAAAGCAGAGAAAGATGAGACTGTGGGAGTAATGATTTTCTCCACAATAGAGCCAGAGGCTCCTGACATTGACCCCATTGAAGTGTGAGTGGACATCTTCTGAAGACGCTCCTCCATGCTATTTTGGCAGAATTCAATTTTCTACCACCACTACTGGTTATACAATAACTAAATATTTGGGAATGTTTTAGAAGTTTCCTCACTGGTTCAGAATTCTGAAAATTTCAGAATCTGTGAATGGTTTTGGTCTGAGACATACTGAATCTGTGAATGGTTTTGGTCTGAGACATACTGAATCTGTGAATGGTTTTGGTCTGAGACATACTGAATCTGTGAATGGTTTTGGTCAGAGTCGTACTGAATCTGTGAATGGTTTTGGTCTGAGACATACTGAATCCCTGAATGACTTTTGGTCAAAGACATACTGAAGCTGAAGTGGGTTTATGGGTTTTTAGTCTGATGTGTATTAAATGTGTGGATGCATTTTGGTCTGAGATGTACTAAATCTGGAGTGTTGTCTGTGCAGGGAGCAGAAGTGTGAGATGTTCAGTCGCTTCACCAGATCCATGGACGATGGCGTGAAAGATCTCCTGACAGTGGGACAGGAGCATTGGAAGAGGTGCACAGGGCGTAAGTGACCTTTAACCTCTGAAACCTCACCTGCCTGACTCTGCTGGACCAAACAGACCGGAAGAGAACATTGGAGAAAAAACTAGAACCGCACCCCCTGGGGTGGCTCATGGAGTAAGACATTTGTTTGGAAGCAAGCATGACCGCTAAAACTGAATGTTTAATTACCATTACCAGAGCTGGCCGGAGGTCTGCGCCGGCAAGATGGCAATCGGCCTAGCCTTGTCAGGGAAAGACAGGGGTTGGGATGGGCGTGGTCTCATTGTGATAGGACCCAAGCTAATTCATTGAGACTCAGGTCCACAGATAAGTTTTTGGTTGGGAATGTTCCTGCAAATGTACAATCTGAGTATGTGCTGACTTTGTCATCCTCCCACGACACAGCTTCCCCCTCAGTTGGGGAGGGCTGCTACGGGAGGCTAAACAGCTCGGCTGAGTCGGGGTGAGGGAAATGGAGGGAGAATCTAAAAAAATATTGCCTAATTCTGACACACGACATGGACAAGGTGGCCGACGCAGTGTTCCTCTATTGATTCCTCATTATGAATTCCTCTGTTTAACCTCTGTGGGGTAAACATCCCTGACTGTAATTCTGTGAGAGAACACAACATTCTGTGAATAGTGTGATAGCTGGATAAATTCCCTAAACATCATTTTAATCCTGTGATATCACATTATAACCTTGGTGAAAAAAAATGGTGATCCAACAACATCCTGAGAGGAGAGGTACTATAGAGCTTAATATGATACCATGGTAATTTCAGTATCTTCACTTCATTGTCTCTGTCCTTTAGCATTACCAAAAGAGTACCAGAGGATTGGAAAAGCATTTCAGAATCTGTCCTCAGTGTTCACCAGCAGTGGATATCAAGGTAGTGTGGAATTGTGGGATATTGTCTGTTTGTTACTTCAGCCATTGAAGACAATTTTTGCATTACTGTTAATGCTAGCACTTTGATATTTTGCATGTTTTCATCATATATGTATTAGAATCTTTACAGAAAACATTGCAAAGTTAAAGGAGATGAGGAGAATGACCCATTTATATTTTATTAATATTATGGTATGTGGTGGTTACTTCTGACACTAAAATCGAAGTTGAATCATTAATACATGCCCCATAACAGTTTCCCTGCTGTATTTGCTGGACATTAATGTAGGGCTACCCCAGCGTGCTCTAGAATGCTGAGGCGTTTTCACACCCTCTCTCTCATGTCTCTAGGAGAGGCCACTCTCACGGATGCGCTTACCGCCGCGGGGAAAACGTATGAGGAAATCGCCCAGATAGTTGCGGAGCAGGTAACCTTCCAATGCCCTCATTCGCTCACATTACATTCTGCTAAGTACACACCTCACACCTATCCTGGTGCATTGTGGGAGAGATCCACTTTCCAGGATCCCAAAATTCACATTTGTCACTGTCGATAGAGGGTGACCTGGACGTTCATCCTGGGTCAGCAGCAAGCTTAGCTACATATAGTTGGTCCTGGACAGCTGGTCTGTGACTCAGAGGTTGGAGGTTAAGCAAAGGCAATAGCGCTGTCCAACTGTATGAGAAGATAAAAAAAAATGTAAAATAAGTCTGGAAAGCGTGTCTGCTGAATACTTTGGGATAAAGAGTATTTATTTAATTTTTTTCCATTTTCCAAGTACCTTTTAGCCTCCACAGCTAGCCACTTCTCCCAAGAGAAAGGCTCAGGTCAGAAGAAAGATAATAAAATATAAAAGGAAGATCTAGGCATGTCTTATTATAGCATTTATTTATTTATTTATTTTTTACAGCTAGAGGTGCTAATATAGGATCAGTTTTGCATTTTAGCTTCAAATGAATATGGTCAGAATTTGGCCTAGGTAACCTGATCCTAGACCAGCACCCCTATTCTGAGTTTCTTTTATACGGGCCCAGAATTACCAAAGGTTTTTAGTGTAAAATTATCTTAGTTTTGGGGGAGAAATGCGATAACCATACAGGAGGCCAGTACGTTATTTATACTAGGTCAGTATTTAATTTCAAAATTGAGAATTATTTTAGTTATTAAGTGCGTGATACAGAAACACACATTAAAATGCTTTTAGATGAAGACAGGGGCAGCTGGAGGCAGAAATGTGTGTCTGATTATCAGTCTGATTCCTGTCTTCTCTGTCATGCCAGGAAACGATTCTTTGTTCTACTTTCCCTCCTTTCCCAGCCAGTGTTTGTCCTTGTTTGTGGCTTCCATCCCTTCCTGGATGTCATCTTTATCACTCCGTTTTTGTGTTTTTCCTTCCGTCCCTCCATCCTCTCCACCTCTCTGTGTTTAAATTTAGCTCTGTCGTGCTTCAGATTCTCTCACATAGTTTACTGTGTCAGGTCCAAATGTTAAATGTGAAAGGAAGGGGAAACCATTTCAAATCCGCACAGATAACTCTGGACGTTTTATGATTTCTGTAACACCAACTGGAATCGTTTTGGTTGCATCATTGTTTGAAATTTTGTGACAGGAGTATGTGAAGGTTTTTTTTTTTTTTTTTTTTTTACTTACTCACCCCAGCATCAAAACTGGACAGTAAAATTGAGGCTCAAAATTAAAACTGGAATTTTGTTTGATGTCTAAGCAGCGTTCGTTTGGAGGAGTCCTTCGGTAAGACCAGACTCTGAGCTTTATGAATGTGATTTTGTTATCATATTAATTTTTTTAAACACTAAGCTCATTGGTTCCATGGACTATCCGGAGTTCCAGGCCTAAAAGTTAGCTCAGATGTAGCGTCATTACTACAATGAAAATTTGCTGTCAATTAAGGTTGCCTTTCATTCAGGTGTGTATCCAGTTCCTCTTCTAATACCAGTCAGTCAGTCAGTGACTCTCAACTGCCTGAGCGAAAAAAAAGGCTGTAGTTTTACCAGATATTCTGTAAGGCTGAAGACCTGGAAGAGAAGTCAAGTGTTCTGGGTAGTTGAAAAATTGGGAGGTGGTTGGGGGGCTGAGGGCGTTTGGGGGGTGCCCACTTTGCTGAAGAGAAATCAAACCAGGCACACTCTCACATGTCAGAAAAAAATGAAATATTCTTTGCATGGTGTATTGCCATTCATGTGTCATTTTGTGGAACGTGTGATTTTGTGTAGCTATGTCTTTGTGTGTTATTTTGTTTGATTTTGGGTAGTTGTGTCGTGCTGTGAAATTGTTTACCATTGTGATTTGAGCCAAGCTAAATCCACGAGACTCAAAACCAATGGGAGGTTTTTGGTTTGTTATGCAGTACATTTTTTTTCCATAAATGTTTTTTTTTTCTTAGTGTGTGTTCAATTCATCTGACATTTGCCAACTTTTACCCAAAACCCAAAGTCCATACATATTAAACAGTAAATTATGAAGTACAGAATTTATCATTGAACAGGGAACTAATACTGGAACCGAGCCAGAATGGGTATAGATAAATTGGTGAGCCCAGTTAGCCTCAGTAGTCTGTTCTCCTCACTACATGTTCTTATGTTCTGAAGTTCTCGTTTTAAAAGCAGACTTTTAAAATGTGAGCACCTTGTTAACCTTGTTAGGGAACAGAGTGAATTAAATTAATGCATTTTAAAGTTGAATAAAATATTTTGTTTAGCTATATAAAAACACATGTACAGCAACACATGGAAGCAATTGTAGTACAGTTTCACCCTAAGTAGTGGTTCAGCTGCATTCAGTAGTCAAGTGTTCTGTGTTTGGAGAATCGATTTCATTCTCAGCTCTCCATTTTCCCAACCCCCCTCCCAACAGCCGAGGAAGGATCTGCACTTCCTCATGGAGACCAACAACGAGTACAAAGGCCTGCTGGGCTGCTTTCCTGACACCATTGGTGTCCATAAGGTATTGGCACCCCAACCAGCCAATCATAACAGAGCATCCCATCTCACCTTAGCAACCAAATACAAACATACAGTCAGGACAGACACAGAAAGCACCGCCTCCTTTATAAAAATCCATCCAAGACAAAATGATTAAATTATCCGTGATTTTTCATTAGACATAATCCACAAATAATTTTTCTCAATAGTGTTAACATTTAATGGTTATATAAGTTATGAATTACTCTACCATCACCAGGTTGAGCTGCATTGAGCCACTGACCAACACTGAGCCAATCAAATACTTTTGCTCTCGAGAGCAAAACTCAATGATTGGCTCACATGTCTGGCACTTATGACAAGACCCACTTGTGGTGTCACAAAAGTAGTTTGAATGACACCAGCCCCAATTATGCAGAGATGACCTTTGCCCTGCCACCATGTCTTTCCTCAGAGTTTGTATCCTTGACACAAGCTTTGACTTTTCATTTGGTTGTATCTTTATTTAGTATTTTAATTGCAATAAAGCTTTTCATGTGTAGCTTTTGTCATAGTTCTTATCTTTAGATTTATGATAACCTTGGTACACATGCATCAATAGTTTCTGCTGACTGACATTAAGTCAGGTGACACAGGGATGACATTGACACTGTGCCTACCTGTTGTACCCTGACTGCACTTCTTTGATGACAAATGCCTTGGCAACCCACCCTGGAAACCAGGTGAAAGGGCTGAGATTGAGCCAATCAGCAGTGTAGTTTAAGGTGAGGGAAAGCACACCAACCCCAGTTGAAATCTACATAGAAATGTAATCCTAAAAGAAAAGTAGAGCTCTTTATTGGTCAGCCCAACCTCTGCTTATCTCAAGCAATGTAAGTGTGGAAGACCTCTCTCTGCCAGGCAGGCCTTTGTGTTTTTTCTCCGTATTGCCGAACTTTCCTGGTTTTTCATCAAGTTAATTATCTAATTGACGTCTCCCACAGGCAGCCATTGAGAAGGTAAAGGAGGCAGACAAACTGGTCGCCACCGGCAAAATCACAGCTCAGGACAAAGTGACGATGGCCAAGCGCGTTAGCACGATGTCCTATGCACTGCAAGGTAGGCCTCAGATAACCTGCTGTTATTATCTGAACAGAGTTCTGGTTAGATTTCATACTACTTACACTAAAGGTAAAAAAATACATCCTAAAAAAAAAACATAAAATGTATTATTACTATCTTCAAAAGATAATACAAACTCCTTAGATGTTGGGGCTCTTTAGATTTGGACAAATGACTCTGGGTAAATAGGCTGAAAAAACCCAGCTCCTGTGTCATACAGCGGCTTTGCACATTTGAGCAACTTTTCTTTCTCTTTATGATTTCAAAATCAAAAATCCTGATCTGCAGATACTTGTCAGTTGAGAAATTTGGCATGGCCGTCAGATGTCACTTTTTATAATGATTTCATGGTAAAATGCTTGATGGGAACTGTATTACAATGCCAGATTGGAAAACTGGTTTCAAAAGTAGGACAGCATCTTAAAATGGCTGAAAAAAGGAATCCAGCTTTATTTGTTTGCATCCACAATCATAGTGATTTATGAGTTTATGCTTTTAAACTGGACAGTACATGCAGTCAAGAAACAAACAAGCACGCTCTGTGTATTCTAAGAGTGTTTTTATGATTTACAAAATTGATTTTTATTTTCTCTGAGAAGGAAAATCCTCTGAGGAGAATACAGTTGTGCGTGGTTTAATTTCAGTGGAGAATGGTGTCTTATTTTGAAGTCCACTACGGGAACCTATTGTACTCACTTAGTTGGTTACGCTATAATGTTTTAACCTCCCTGACTGTCACCTGTGTTGTGATCTGTGCCTCCCACCTGTATTAAATGCCAGTGCTGGTCACCTTTTGAGATGTGTAATCTGATTCCGTCTGTCCTTTATCCCCCCCACCAGCTGAGATGAATCACTTCCATAGCAACCGTATCTATGACTACAACAGGGTCATGCAGCAGTACCTGGAACAGCAGGTGAAGTTTTATGAAACGGTAAGGAGTGCTCATTCACCGCACACAAACATTCTTTTAATGAAAGCACACTGTCACAGGAGCACTCACGTTGTTGCCAGTGGAAATTAGAGGGTCGATACATTTGTAGGTTCCAAAAGCAGGTAGTAGTTTTGACATATTAAGAATGAGGACATCCACTTTGCAGGTTATTGCATTGTTTTGTTCTCCCCTTGTGTTCATTTTAATGTTTAGGTGATTTTACACAAGTTACAAATGTCATATCAATCATTGTACATGAAAAGAGTACTCAAATACGAACACAATTAATAAAATCCTGTGGTTATGAGCTTTCGACTGGTCACTTACATTTCATAGCCGCTTGCTCAGGTGGCCTACCTGCCCATTTCTATAGGGCAGCATAATGGAGGCAGGGTCTGAGGTCATGACCTCACCAAACCAAAGCAAAAGCCAAACCTGCTGCGTCACGTGGCTTGTAACATGGAGGTTTGCAGGTTTAATTATGAGGAAGGGCACTGCTTTTGTACCCTTGAGCAAGTTGCCTAATCCAAATGACAGCAATAAATATATTTACATCTTTGTATATGGATTTTTTCTTCAATAAGAACATGTTTCATACTGGTTTTTGCAGATATGGATTGGTCACAGATTCACAAAACATTGATTGCACACAGATAATGATACAAGCTTTATTTCAATGTACCAAATATAGAAAGAAAGAAAATGGACCAACACTGTAAACATATAAGCATTATGTTGTATGACTCAGGCCTCACTTCCCTTGTCACACTAGTCGTACAGATGGAGAGGTGAGTCACGGTTTTAGAATATCTGAAACAGATGTGAAGCCTGTATTTTTTGTTGTCTTTTCTTTCTCTCCCTCAGATCGCGGAGAAGTTGAAGCAGGCACACAGCCGGTTTGTCACAATGTAGAGATGGATGGACAGATAGACAGACAGACTCTGTACAGATGCAAACCGCTCCCTCACCCCCACAGTGTTTCCTCTCTGGTCTTTCTCTCTCTCTCTCTCTGTAGAGGGTCCGCGTGTGTAAACGACTTCAGCGCAACACATCGCTTTCTCTCAGCCCCACAACACGTACGACATATCTGGACAAACCTGCTGATAGTGCAAATGACACAGTTTGTAAGTTAGCAGAGCACAAACCTCGCAGTACTATACAGAGCTATTTGAAAGGCCCCAGTAGTGCAGGAAAACGTTGTCCGCCTCAGCGAAAGGGCAGGAAGGCGGCACATCGCACTGTTTTCACTGCTTTAGCCACTTTGTGACATGAAATTTCATGATGTGGGACAAACCACACACCACTTTCCTCATTCCTCATGCTATATCCCTCAGAAACTACAGTCAGAAATGCCATATTTCTTCTCTCTTTTTAAAAAAAAAAAAAAAAAAAAAAAAAAAAAAAAAACAACAAGGCCTGAATGTTGTACAATGATTTTTATATCATTGAACACTGATGGTGTGTGTGTGTGTGTGTGTGTGTGTATGTGTATGTGTATGTGTGTGTGTATGTGTATGTGTGTGTGTGTGTGTGTGTGTGTGTGTGTGTGTGTGTGTGTGTGTGTGTGTGTGTGTGTGTGTGTGTGAGAAAGGGAGAGCTGACCTGAGCTTTGAGATAAGGCAGCCTTGGGCATTTTGCCCAGATGGCGATTGTGTCATTAAACCGTCTCACTGCTCACTTATGCCCTGTTAAGAGGAAGTACCACATTTCATTTCCACTGTGCCTTCAACACGTAGAGAGAGCGAGCAGCTCACTTCCTCCGGCTCGCAACCACTTCATAATCGACGTCTTCAGCCGTATTTCGAGAGGGAGCCTCAGGACAACCTGGAGCACAGCCGAGGCCGGGCCTCTTTTCACTGTTGCCAAATTTATGTCTCATCACACGTTTCAGAAGCTTTCGCCAAACATGATTTTTGTAAAGTCTAAGAAGATGCTGCCTCCAGCTTATTCTGCTTTGTCACTATAATAATACCGTTACAATGTCATTGAATCACTCTTTGAACTTTGATTCTTTTCCTAACACATGAAGAAAAAAAAAGTATGAATTTAAATATATATTATATATTCTTTGAAATGCATGTGCTTTTGGTTGAGACATTTCATGTACAGTATATAAAATGTTTGCAAGTGTGCCACATTTGACCGTTTTCTGTTCAATAAATTTTTGATTTGTACTGCCTCTTAAACTTCAACACTGTACGGAAGCAGTCTGTTGTTGTGTCATTATCCCTTCTGAAAACCTTATAAACCAATTGTTGCAGACTAAGGCTGCCATCATTTCAGCACACGTACGCCGTTGATTCCCGTGCCTGAAAGATGGAGGGGATAGGGATGGGAATGAGAATGAGTTTGCCATGGCTGGTTTGAAAGGCCGTCTGTTACGGAGAGCTGGAACCAGCTGGGAAGAGTGGAGATGAAGAAAGGAGTGATTTATCCCTCTATGAATTCAGGTGCTACTTGGGTTTGCTTGTTTGTTTACAAAGCCTCCTTAAAGGGTTTCTAAGAGTGCATTCTCCTGTGTCCTTCTGAGGACAGGGCTAACTTCAGTCGTCTGTTGAAAGACTTCTATTTTCTGTTGTATTGTGCTAGTCCTTTTGGCCTTCTGCTGTTATTTTCCCTGATACCAACAGGAAATGAACCTTCCCTGGTGTCAGCCTGTGCTGTTTCACACTCATTTCCTGTTTATAGAGAATGAGAAAATAATGACTCGGAAGCTTTGTCTCCACCTGGTGGACATGGTACAGTAGTACACTTTTGCCTCAGTAAAACAGCCGGCAGTAAAGGCAGGATTTCTGGGATAATGGCCCTTGAAGTACCCAGGTAGACATATCTGTAGCTCCTGACATATCCCAGCTTTGTTTCACATGCTTTAGTTTGAAATCGGCACAATGAGCCAGGTCTGTAAATTGACGTCCGTGAAAGTATGAGTAATTCATTTTCTGACTTCCTCCTGAAACAGTTTTTCTAATGTGGCGTAAGTGCTTGCACATATCCAGATGTGACATAGCTATCCTGATTGTAAAGATACTGAATAAACGGTATGGAGTTTCTTTTAGTCCTGCATTCACAAATACCATTGCTGTATTCATGAGTATGACATCACACCTGGAGAACCACCAGTAAGACAGCTCAGGATTGTCAAATGAGGATCCTTGCAAAACACCACTGAATACTTCACTCTGTATCAATATACTGCCAATATATGGACTGCTTTTAAAATATGATAATCCATATATTTCATAGAAATGTGTTTTTAAACAATGTACTGCATTTTCTGACCACAGTTGTGTATTTTCCAATTTTGCAATGTCCATTTTTGTTTTGATGATATATTTTATTTCAGTCTATTTTAATGCATTTAATTTCCATGAGATTCCTGCCTGTGTTATTGAACCCAGATTGCAGGTTTCACTCCAGTCCTGGAGGGCCGCAGTGTCTGCAGGTTTAACTCCAGTCCTGGAGGCCAGCAGTATCTGCAGGTTTAACCCCAGTCCTGGAGGGCCAGTAGTGTCTGCAGGTTTAACTCCAGTCCTAGAGGGTTACAGTGTCTGCAGGTTTAACTCCAGTCCTGGAGGGCTGCAGTGTCTGCTGGTTTCTGTGGTATTGCTTAAATAAGCAGCCAGCTTAGGCTTCAGGAACCAGGTGAGCAGCAAATGAATGACTGATCAAGCAACAGGTGCTGAAGCCACCACACACGGTGGCCCTCCCTGACTGTAGCCTGACTTCACTACTTTGCAGCTGCTATATTAGCAAGGTTAAAAATTAGGACAAAAATAAATGTGCTGAAATAGCTGAACATGTTTTGTTCTCGCTCTCCATATCCCTCTGGTTACTCTTCCAAAGTTACACTTGTAAAGGTGTCTTTTGTACATAATTTCCCTGGCTGTTGAGCACCAAATTTGTCTATAATTTTAAGAGCTACGCTCAGTTGCATTTGGCTCCATGTTAAACACTCTGTCGCCACCCCACCCTGCTTATCACACACTGATAAGGCTCAGCCGACAGCAGGCTGATGCTGATGTGTGTGTCGGAGAAGAAGAGGCTGTCCAATTGGTCGAATCTATGGGACTTCTTAGCCAATAGGAACATTCTCTGAGCCCAGCTGTAGTTTCATCATTAAGACTGACCTAGTCCAGGAGCATGTAACCTCATTTTGAGAGGAAGACAGTGACTGCAGGTTTTTGTGTTTTCCAAAAATGACAGCAGCCAATTTAGGTCTAAGAATCTAGGTTGTATCTACTCCAGTCAATCAGTGATTAGAAAAAATAAGTATTACAAAAGTTTTTTTTAACAAAAATACTTGGCCGTGGTCATTGATTTATCAGCATTATCAACATTTATGTGCATGTTCTTCTTTTCACATGTTGTATGCTTTTTATGGAAGCTAATTGCAGGAGTGGAGGGACATGGAGGTGCATTAAAATGCATAAGAATGTCTTTCATTGAAAAGATAAAAACTAGCAATCTAGATTGAGACTTCATGTCTTTAGAGGCAGGGGCTTATGCTCTCATTACATACGTAACTGCATATAAATCAGGGTAATAATCATTCTCAACTTCCTGCCACCACTGTACTGTCTTATACTTCCTGAAATTGTTATGAGTTGAGCACAGCCAATCTCAATGTTTTTGAAAGTGGCTGGTTTTTGGAATATAATGGTGATTTTTCTAACTTTTCCTTTTTTTAAGTAATGCTTTCTAGTATGTTTTGCTTTTGAATTCATCCATTCTGGGTTCTCAAAACACCTGTGAAAAATATTTCAGAAAATGAACCAAGATGGATTTTTTCTCAACTGATTCCAGCAAGGTCATTGAAGGAGAGCGCATGTTTTTAATCCAATCAAGATACGCATCCAATCCCTGCATGAATGCTTACAAGAGCAGAATAATTACAAGAACAAACAATTCATCCCAACAAGGCTTTCCATTATAGAGTTGAAGCCCATAACATGGTGCTACTCGGGTATATGACGCAAGACAACCTTGGGCTCGACCAAGGATTTTCATAACAGTTAATATGCTTTCCCTTAGAAAATAACCCTAAGGAACAATGACCATGTACGATTGTGTGTGCTCATGCACGGTGTACATACGAACATGGAGAAGTATGGATTATGCGTGTGTGTGTGTGTGTGTGTGTGTGTGTGTGTGTGTGTGTGTGTGTGTGTGTGTGTGTGTGTGTGTGTGTGTGTGTGTGTGTGTGTGATCTGCTTTCCATACACAAAGACATTACTGAAATTGAATGGTACACCATTGCTGGATTCAATTAATACTTGTCTTTAACTCTGACTCTGAATTAAACGGAAGTGTTCACTTTTATCTTTACCAGCATAGTTTAGCGATCTGAGCAAGAAAATTACTTCGCCAAACACTTCTTGTAGAGAAATAGCACAACACTGATTCAATGACAAGTAAACATTCAGGACATACGGTATGTCAAATTAATTCAGACCAATATTTTTTAAAATATAATTCTTGGGGTTTTTACTCTTACTGTCTACACAGAGCACAGTAATCAAAAGGAATATCATATGGAATAAGGGGTGCACCTTTATTTTAAGACCCTGTCGTATCTGTGTCAGTGCAGTTATGAATAAGGAAGTCACAGCCATGATAACCATCCCATTCTGCATGTGTGAAACCACATAGTTTACAGATAAAGAGACAGGCTGGGATCAAAGCCATCGTTTTCTACAGTGGACAGACAGGGTTTCTGCTTCATGTATCTGCTGTCTGGTAAATGCCAGGAATGGGTGTGTTTGACATTCCTATTTTTATCAGGAAACTGGAATTACAAAAAAACAAAATCATAAATTACGCCTTCCTGTGTTTCTTCCTCTCTTTGTCAGTTCAAAGGAAGGTCACATGATGAGCAAGGTCCAACTTTTGTTTATTCGGTTTTTTTTTTTATCACAACAGATCCACACAAAAAAAATAAATTTTAGTGCAACAGGAATATAATATACAATACAAATCCTTTGTGCTTCTACAACAAAGCTCCATTGTGTATTATATATCTGTGGAAGTAGCAGCAAAGTGGCTTTCAGTCTATGTAGAAAAATAAGTAACTGAGGCTGTTCAGCCTCCAGTCTCCAGTGGTGCTTGCACTTTCAAATGTAAAACTTTTAACCATCTCAAAATTGCGGAAGTAATGATCTCTGTTGTAAAACAGCAGAGTGCACAGCAATGATCTAATAATAAAAGAGGAACCATGTTTGACTTGCAAATAACCTCTGTTTTATCATTATTATGATATGATTTATGGTATTTAGCACAATATCTCATAACTGTGGGTGTGTTACATATAACATTCTGCAACTTTAATTACAGAATGGTAGCGATTTTATAGAAGTGGATTCCTCTAGTGTTAAAGTCTATACAGAAATTCTTTGAAATATACAGCAACACAATGCATCTTGTATACTGCATGTGCACTTGACTCTCAAGTTTAATTAATTTGTACCCTCCTTCTGCATGTGTCATTCGATTTGCATGAACAGATAAAAGGTTTAAATTTAATTTTGGTGGTTTCAATCTCACAAAAGTAATTTTTCTTCTGTCAGCCAAAATTTTAGCTGCATGATAAACACTGAAGTGACAGCACACGACAACTCATGTGACCTTGACTGGTCAGAGATAGACAAAAGAGAGATTTTGACCATATGACTCAAGTCCCAGCAAACCCCTGGTGCATATGTCTGTCATCGTTTAAAAACTGCACAGAGTGACCAATCTGAGCTTGAGCATTTGGATCAGAAGTGTCTGTTTTCTCCTTGTGTGCAAAAGGAGGGAGAGGGTTGTCAATCAGTCCACTCCTGACCAATGATAGCCTCTCCTTGCAGTTCCTCCCACCTTGCTGGACTGCCTTCCCCTCCTCAAGACTGGGGGTCTATTAAATCTATATCTTTATAAAGTGAGTAGGCGCTCCACTAAACAGTCAGTATGACCCCTGAGTCTGCATTGATTTTTCAGTATGTCAGCTATCACACCCACTGAAGGTGAGCAAACCCACCCCAGTGACTCACATAGGAGTGATGTAGTGTGTGGCGCAAACCACAGTGGAACACGGGTAAAAACGTTCAGCACCTGAGCGCAGCGAGGGGACCATCCCCCACTGGAGTCACGCAAGTGGTATCGTCATGGTGACAGGCGCGGTCGGAAAGTCCGTGGACGGATCATCATGCTGACCTTCTTCAGGGAGTAGTAGTCCGAGTCCTTCCAGGTGTACCACACGATGCCATCCGGCCCCAGCGGGCTCTGGCCTTTGGGTGAATAGCGCCCTGCCTGGAGAAAATGCCACATTATAATTATTGTTAGCCTGCCAAGCCAATCCCAAAACAAAGACCAAGCATGGGCAACTCTCCACAGCCAATGAGTATGCCATACACACCAAACTTGATACTTGGAAATAAAGGAGAGAGATTTTTTTTTCTTTAAAATTGTGTAGGCTAATCTGAGGAGAGAGGTGAGGGCCAAACATAGACTATCTGCTTCCAGCTTCACCCTCATGTTTACAAATCACAACCAGCAAACCCATCGACCCTGCCATGTTGTGATGCTGTACCTTGTAGTAGACGCCGTTCAGGTTGGCAAAGAAGCACTGGTTGTACCACCAGCCGCCGTGGGAGATCTGAGCGCAGATGTTGCCCGTGTCGGAGGTGCTGAAACCCTGCTTGTTGTGGTACCAGCTGAAGGAGTCCTCCACGGTGCCGCTGAACCCGCTCACATGGAGACGGTAGAGGTTTGCCTCCTCCTCGACACTGCCCATTAAGAAAGAGGGAGAAAACCCACAGGGGGGTCAGGTTTTTTAAACTTCTAAGGGGTTCAACAAGGTGAACAACAAAGATGTTTTTAGGTTAAGATTGGTCTATAGAGCAAGGGGACATTGAAGGAACCAATTTAAGAAACAATTCCATACTGTTGACAAGAGGTGTTATTTCACACAAAAAGTGGCCGATACATTGGAATAGGTTGCTGGTCATATAGTTGAGGCAGAGAGCTTTGGTGTGCTCAAGTCCAGGCTTGATGCAGTGCTGGGTACTCTGTAGATTGTAGGTAAATGGTGAGCCCGGCTGGACATATTTTTATTGGCAGATGAAAACATGAACAAGCCTTCAGTAACATGTGTCCACACATATGTGGCCCATATCAATGACATCATAATTGTGCACCTGACTACTTTCCCACTCACTAAACCAGGAATATACTCTGACCAGAGGTCAGTCAGTACCCCTGATTGCTTGTGAGTCCTTAGAGTGTATGCACAAAAAATATACCGGCCTGCTGACCAGATCCACCCTAAAGAATCTGCTGATACATTAACTATTGCAATAATTAAACTACGTGGATGTTATTAAAATCCAAAAATGCTGCAATCCCTGAGAAATCAAACCAACCAAAATGTATAATCATATAAAGGTAAAACTGTTGCTCTGAATGTTGGTGAAAATAGATGCTTATTTGAAAATTGAGAGAAATTTGATGCAATTTAAAAGTATGTCATGGAAGAGGGTCTCACTGCAGATTAGGCTGGGAAATGTCCTTGTTACCTCGGTTATGACAGACCATAAATATTGTATGTAATGGTCCAGGTGAAAGACATAACCCCCTCCTCAGGTCAGTAAAGTTTAATCTCATTTAACCTAATCTATCAATGCAATTAGGGGCCCGATGTGATTGGCTGATGTAGTTTGTTCACTCCAATCACAAATCATGTCACTGAAATTGCATATGCAGAAATGTATCATGTGCAAGAAGCTTTGATATATCAGGTGTTTTTTCTTCTACTAAAACATCTTTGATCAAACTGAACTCTCAGAAAAGGAGGAGCACACAAAATATTTCTTCAAAGGACAGTGAACAATGAAAGGAAGGGAGTGAGTTACAAACCACAGAACCCTCTCTCTCTCTCACTCTCTCGCTCTCGCTCTCTCTCTATTTCATTTTAGTTGCCTATGCTATCTTTCAGAAGGTGGGTAGGAACTTGACACGCTGGTCTGAACTGTTTTTAACCTTTCTGGTAATGACTAAAATAGATGAACAAAGACAGGAAGCACGCTCTCTCCTCCTGCTGATTCTGTTGCCATTTTTTTTACTGTGGATCAGGGGCCACATAGGAGGTTGCTGGTTGTTGTACAAATTCAGCTCCCAGCTAGATTAGAATGAATAGAATTAGAATTAGATACCCCTTGGATATCAGTGCTGAGTGAATCGTGTCACACCTGAAGCTCTGGTAGAGTGCATGCTTGTGCTTGCCGTTCCAGTCCTCCAGGTCGATACGTAGCATGTAGTCGCCCTGGCTCGACAGGTCATGGATGTGGTCATTTCCCAGCCAGAACTCGGTGTGAAGGTCCCCGAAGCCATCCTTGTACTCCCTCCAGCTGCGGTCGAAGTTGACAGAGCCATCCTGCCGTCGCTGGATCACGGTCCAACCCCCGCCTGAATGGGGAACAGACCTGTGAGTTCCTGGGACAGCACGCACATGGTGGAGAGGTTTTTCCCTGAAATACTTGCTCAAATGGACTGAAAGTGCCCATATGCACCCAGCAGTTCTGAGAACAGCAAAAATGGGTGGAGATCTCCCAGTTACTCACTGATTCTGTGAATCATTGTGTTTGATTGTGAAAAGCACAAGCTTTTGATGGTTGACACCCATTTTTTCCGGCCAGGACCCTTAATTCAGCCATACTAACCCAGGGGACAGTCTCTCCATATCTAAGAATACTGTTTCACTACGAGAATCTCTCCACCAGCTCGACCAGAGCTGTTGCCTGTTATCCAAAAACAGCACCTGTGGGTGCAGGCTTCTATTCTAACCCAGCACCACAATGCCTGATTCAACTATTCACTGTCATTGCTTTAAGTCAAGCCTTGATTCGCTGAATTGGCTGTTATAGTGATGGGCTACAACAAGGTGCTTCTCAGACAAGATTGGCTGGCCCTGATGTAGACCTTATCTCTTTTCGCTTGCACACACAAATAGCGTCATCACTTAATGTAATTACGGAATTAGGATAACTGCAGTGCCAGTGCCACTGCTTGAGGTACTGGTACAGGACTGGAGTTAAACCTGCAGACTCTGCAGCCCTCCAGGACTGGAGTTAAACCTGCAGACTCTGCAGCCCTCCAGGACTGCATTCCAAACCTGCAGACACTGTGGGTTAAACCTCCAGACACTGGAGTTACACCTGCAGACACTGCAGCCCTCCAGGACTGGAGTTAAACCTGCAGCCTCCAGATACCTGCAGACACTGCAGCCCTCCAGGACTGGAGTTAAACCTGCAGATGCAAGACTGGAGTTAAACAGATAGCCCTCCAGGACTGGAGTTAAAAGATACTGGCCCTCCAGACTGGAGTTAAACTGCAGATAGCCCTCCAGGACTGGAGTTAAACCTGCAAACACCGCAGCCCTCAGTCTAAGACCCCAGTGGCCCAGAGCACAGAAGGGGACCCTCACTCTCAGTGTCCATGTCACAGAACACCTCCACAGGCATGGCTCCCAGTGACGGCACCACAGTGTAGATCCCTGAGCGGCGTACTCCATTGTAGTAGATGGAGGCGCAGTCGATAGGGCAATTCCTCACGTGCTGGACCTCTGGAGGGGAAAACAACAGTCAGACACCCTTTCTCGCAGAGAGAAAACCGAATTTAACAACCTACTTCTCTGTTTTTTTTCTACCACTTTCACCCTCCATTAACAATGTATCCTTATGACTGTATCCATCCCCCCCCCACAACCATTATATATAAATATTATTACATTGACATTTTAACTTGAAAATGTAATGTAATGTAATTTCATTGACTGCCTGGTGTTAGCCAGAAGCATTTGGGCTCTCCCTCTGAGCTGGGTTCTGCTCCTGTTAGCCATGAAGTTTCTCCTTGCCACTGTTGCCCTAGACTTGCTGAAGCTGTTTTATGATGAATGGTTAGAATTTGTAAGAAGGATACGCATCTACAAATTGAATTGAACTGAATTACAGACACAGCTTGGTTTTTCCTTTTGAATCTCATCAAGTTGAGACTCATATTGAGGACCTACTTCAAGTTCACAAGTCCCAAAATTGTACACATAAGAGCGAATTTGGCAGTTAAAACTTTGAATAATGAATTCCATAGCTCTGAGGAGGTCTTTCTAAGGTTTACATGTGTAGATGGTTATGGTTGCTATATCAACTAAAAAAAATGATTCAATGAAGTAACATTATGTCCTTCCAGGAATTGTGTTTTAGGCTAAATTTGGTTTCAGTATGTTTTTCACAAATCTTAATGGCTTTCCTTGCAGAGTGACAAAAATTTGGGGAGATTTTAGTCTTCAGATCAGATCTGGTTGTGAAATAAAATTTTAACAAGAACATTACTGAAATAAAAAATATATCACTGCTCCGAAGCAGTTCAAGCCTCAAGGCCAAAAACAGCCAAAGGACAATCCAGGGAGCTAGACATTTGCACATGCCAGTAGTGTTTGCTCAGGCTCCCTGGGAACACTCATGCAACCAAAAATTGTAATCTGGTTTTCTCCTCAATTTGAGAAGGAAAGCAGAGGGGTGCCTTCAGAGAACGGGCCTTGCAGAAGCCCAGCCACAAGACTATGAGTGTGCAGTGTCACAGAAACACTGTACTGGGGAGGAAAAAACAGGCCTCTCTGTGACTCACTGCTCTCTGTCTGTCTGCATTACAAACTGGTCAGAGTGCATCACCATTCTAAAATGGGCAGTATGAGTAGAGCATACTGTGTCTAAAGTCCTGCCCCAGTGGGTCTCTCTGCTTAATGTGTGAAACGTGTTTACTGCATCACAGTAAAAGTGCGTGCTAACCTACACAGTAGATGGTGTTTATTGGACTTGCACTCATCATTCAAATATGCAATCTGTAAAAAAAATATCTGCCCCCTGGTGGTGTGCTCTATATTACACTCCCTTCACCCTCCGAGTGTAACTTATTTAGAATTTTTCCAAGTTCTGACTCTTGAGGATTGGTTTAACTAAAATCCAGTGATGTAGCAGCAACTGTGGGTATTCTGTAACTCCAAAACCCATATGTATAAATGGTAATAAGGCACACAGGTGAGTATACTGTCTGAGGAGGTGGGAATACTGTAACTGTAAAGCCCATATTTATTAATAGTGATGAGCCTTATAGGTGGGTATTCTATCCATATCGATTCCCTGGTAATAATTTTAGGTGGGTATACTCTGTATAGTTGTGCATACCCTTGATTACAACATCTCTAAGATCCCAACTTTGAGCATTGTTTTGCTTGTGCACCCAAAGCAATTGCATGTTTGTAACGAGTTATTGACTATTAATGACTTGCTAACACCTACTAAAACAATCATTATCTCATTGCTGATTGGCTTAGGGATTGACAGGAATTCCATCCCGGAACTACAGTGGTTGGTCAGCTTTGTCGTCTCCCTGAACGGCGCAGGGCAGGGTGGGGTGTGGCCAGGTGTGGGGCGGAGCAGGCAGGGGAGGGGTGTGGCCAGGTGTGGGGCGGAGCAGGCAGGGGTGGGGTGTGGGCAGGTGTGGGGCGGAGCAGGCCGGGGAGGGGTGTGGCCAGGTGTGGGGCAGAGCAGGCAGGGGTGTGGCCAGGCAGGGTGTGGGGCAGGCCGGGGATGGGTGTGGCCAGGTGTGGGGCGGAGCAGGCAGGGGTGGGTGTGGCCAGTGTGGGGCAGAGCAGGCAGGGGAGGGGTGTGGCCAGGCAGGGGGTGGGGCAGGGGGTGGACTGACCTGGGTGCAGGGCCTCCTGGGCGCTCATCAGTGGGCTGGTGCGCACGATGTTGACCATGCAGCCAGGGTTGCGCCGCACCTTCTCCACCAGCATGCTTAGGTTGTGTATCTGCGTCTGCATATCGTAGATTAGCGACCCCTGCAGGTGCAGCAGGGTACTGGCCTCCGCGTAGTGGCGCTCCAGTTCACGGAACCGCTGCTCCAGAGACGAGTTCAAGCCATTCTTTTCCTCGCTCTGCCATTTAGAGAGATGAGGCTCAACCCTGGGGCTCTGGGCCATTTACACAGCCACACCTTTACATAGACACACCTGCAGCTGGTGTGGTGTCGGACATTTCAACCATAATTTTACAAGAAAGCTTTCAAAATTCATTCTTCAAGACAAAAACATGATGCATCTACAGAAATCTACAGACATCGTAATCACTGATATGTCTTCTTACATGAAAGGACATATTTTATATTTCTGTCCAAATTGCATTCCACTATTGATTCTTTTCTGAAAATAAACAGTATCCAGATTACCTTCACTATTAGTACTGCAGCAGATGAATTACAAAAATTTCTTCACTTATCTTTGGATAAATTGAAAGGCCTGCAACAGAAACCTTAATGTGGCTTATGGCATCCTGCAAGCTACCTCTCAGGCTTGTTCCCTGGTATTGTTTCAATGAACCAATGTTATAAAACTGGGCCTTGACAACCTGGCGTGCAACTGTACAAACTGTAAAAACATTTCTCCATTCCTCACCAACCCCCATCCCCACCCCTCCAAAGGGCAGTGAGGTGGGCAGGGGGCGGACTGCAATGCTGCAGAAAAATGCATGACGTACATGCCACCTTTAACTCAAGCACAACACCCACGGCATTATACATTTAATGGATTAATACTGTGTTTTTCCTTCCTGTACAGCATTAAGTTGGCCCTGCCATTAAAGGCCATGGTTGAGAATATGAGAGGTGATGGAGAAATGGAAGTTCAGGTTTGCTGCTGATTCAGACCGAGGGTATAGAAGGCCTTACTGTTTACTCTCAGGGTTACATGGCGAGGCACGTGCTGGAAGTGCAGGTTTCAAGGCTAATCCTTTTATAGCCCAGGGTCAAGGAGGCATTAGAAACCTGCTGCAAAGATCTATGCCCACATAACCTTGGAGACAGCCGAGTGACATGGCTTAGACGGCACAGAGATGCATAGGTTTTTATAATTGTGGAGTTGGAATGTTTTAGGGATCTATGCTCAGAGAGTGCCATACTATTCATACACAGCTCATCCTCCAAACATCACTATGGTATCTTATGTGTCAAGACATGCGGACAATGACTATGTACGATATCCGGAGGAATCAAAGAGATCCAAAATTTAATTCTGCACTGAATGTTTACAATGCATTTTTACAAAACTACAAACGTGCTCCAGAAATCATCCATGTTTATTTTGCATATAAAAGCATGTCAAGTCATGATGGATCTGGATTTTGAATATTTTTCCATAGTGGATGAAGGACCTCCCAAGAAAACTCCACTTTAAATGGAGGTGTATCCGCCCCCCCCGCCCTGATATCCTGATATTGTTCCCCCAGCTCAACAGTCAGTCAATCAATCAATCAGTCAGTCAGTAAATTACACAGCGCTCCTCTAACCAGGGTATACCAGGGCTCTGAACAGGTAAAAAAAAGCATCAAAATGCAAACACATGCAGAATTGGATACATAACAGATCAAAATCACAGTCAATAAGCACAACCAATAGTTATTCTACATTTGTTTCATAAAAATGTTACAGCATTCCTGATTTTATTTGTAAGACAGTGAGGTGAACGTCATGTGAAGTGAGACATTATTTGAGTACCACCTGTAGTCCATTACCTTCTGAGCCCTGTGATCAAAGTGGAACATACCTAGGCAAGAGTTTTGGGAGGTAGGAAGGCTCTTTCCAATCTATAGTCAAACATGAAGCCTAATGTCTTCTAATCAAGACAGAGATACAAGGGAAAATTACAAGTAGGACAACTTTATGAAGCACAGCAACCACTTCAATTCAAATTCTTAAAATAGAACACAACTATCCATGCATTTTTTGCAAAATTCCATTGTTTTTGAGGGTCAAATTCAATTCACAGAACAAGATCTGAAAATTCTCCCAATCATTTTTTTAATTGATTGTGGTTTTCTGGAAGAATGGACAAAAACCAGATTAAGATTTTTCTTAACCAGTTCAGAAGTAGGAAAGTAGATGAGGTGAGCTTCCCGTGCCATGAAATGCTATAACTGATCAATTAATTGCTAAACATTTGAAAGCAGATCACTCTGTGGCTCTGAGCTAGATCTGTTAACCTGAGTCAGAGTGGATTAGGACAAACTCCCTCAGCTCACCTGGACTCACACAGAATCACCTGCACACCTGCAAATTATAGTGGGCTCACCTGCTTAGCATATTCACTTGAACAGCTGATTAAAGCAGACTTACGTGGACTCACCTGCATGGCAGAGCTGATGACAGCAGACTCATCTTGACTCACCTAAACCTACCTACACAGTTGTGTCACCTGTACAGCAGATTAAAGCAGAATCACCTGCATATAGGTCTCATCTGTATGGCAGGTAAAAGCAGGCTCACCTACGCAGTGGTCTCACCTGTACAGCAAGTGGAAGAAGGCTTCCCCACACTCACCTGCAATTCCAGCACTTTGATGCGATGTCGATGGTTTCGCAGCTCCTCCTGCAGCTCGGAGATGGTCTCCTTCAGCGCCAGGATCTGCTGCTTGCGCTCCTCGTTCTCGTGCAGCCAGTATGAGACCTCATCCGTGCAACGGAACATGTCCGGACAGCGCTGCTCGTCCAGCTGGGGCAGCGTGGCCACGATCCGGCACTGCCCGTCAGCAGTTGCCTGGTTACTGTACTCCCCACAGTGCATGGGCCCGCCACTGATCTGGTGAGTGTTGCCATGGTTATTGGTGTCGTTGTCACCCAGCGCCACCCAGTTGTTCCACAGTGCCCCCAGCAGGATGAGGGTGGGGCAGCACAGAGAAAGCGCCGACATGCTGCCCTGTCCACAAAACCCAAACCAGGCCTTGTGCCACCGCGCTGCCGAGCAACCGTCACCGCAGAAACCACTGGAGTCTTTCCCAGTCTCCACGGATACCACGGGGGTCTCTACTTTTCACCCGTCACCGCAGATACCACAGGAATCTTCAGAGCAAATTTTCTTCAGCATTTTGCATATTGTTTTGGTTTTTGTCCTTTGTTTTAATTAAATATTTTTATGTCCTCAAACAATGTGTATGTACCGTTGGATTCATACTACAGAACAGAGGAAGGACAACGCATAGGTCAAGTTCTTCTTTAAGGTGAAGGTTAAAAACCAATTGACCTTGTGGTTCCCCAGGGCAAGTGTATGCAAGCTGTTGGATTGACAACTAATGAGATTGTGAGATGTTCTTGGTTAACACTCACCTCACCACAATCTCCAGGATACCTGAGGGGTCTTCTGTACTTGTCCCTTCACCATGGACACCACAAGAAGCTCTGCCCCCTCGTCCCGTTGACATGGATACCAGAGGAGTCCCTTCTACGTGCCTTGAGCAGTGTCTCTTGGATGGTTTTACCAGCTCTGCCAAATCATGCAGGCATCTCCACTGGACGGCCTTTTACTCTTCCACACCTGTCTGATGGCAAAAGAAATCCTTTAATCCCTTTACTCACAATGACAAAACCATGACAGCACAGCACAGGAGAGTTGAACTCTACAGTCAGGCTCTCATTCCTGCTCTCCAAACTGATCCGAGTGCAGACCCGCAAACACCAGCGCTTGTAGAAGCCCATAAGAAGGCATTACTATAATGCCCTTCTGTCTCTAACCTGAGAATGTATGTCATTGTCACCTGTGTATCTAATGGTATAAGATGGGGAACCGAGGACAGCACCTCCTTGTAAGGGAACTATAAACAGTTATACCCTGGATGAATCTATATGACAGAGGTCATTCATTTCCAAAGGGAAAGAAACTCTCAGCAAAGTGAAGAAAGGAATTGGCTAATCTCTGCAGAAAGTACAAACTGTCCCTGCACCTGCAGGCCCCACTAGTTGCAATGAATTGCGGTGCCTTCCTGGGACTTGTAGTTTGATCCTCATTCATAGTTAAATCCTGTGATTGACCGATTCAATAATATAATAATTTGCTTATAGCAAGCAAACACTCTGAACATTTCACATTCTTAAATATTGTACCTGTTATGTTCAAAACAGCTTTTATTGCTTCTTCAGTTTTATCAAGGAAAGATTCTTCATTAAAATTCAAAATTCAGATTGAAATGACAGGTTTACCTCAGAGTCTGCAGGACTTCACATTCAATTCGCCCAGTGTTGTTGTTCTATGGTATGAGGCAGGCTTCTATGGTATGAAGACCAGGAAGTACTGACTGGGTTTCTATGTAGCCAGGGAAAGTGCTGTTCCCTCTAATGAGATTCTTATTATAGAGCCCATGGAGATCACAGGGTCGTGATCCCAGCCTACAGGAAGCAGTAACTGTCAGCTCACACGCCTCAGTTGGCCCACTCTAACGGACTCATGCTAATTGGTCATTAAGATGATCTCAGATCAAGCAGGCCTAATCCAGTGAACCAAAAGGAGCATGAATTTCACAGTTGTCTGTAGCCAGATACGCTCAAGGTTGACAGAAGCATATCCCTTAAATAGGCCGGGCTGTGGGATAAAACGTTATAAGTGTAAATGATGTTTGTTGAAGGGGCATTTTGTATTAAAAACACATTCGTAAGTGAGCACTTGCTTGCTCAGAATCGCATGTCATTTACATGATCCAACCCCAGTTGGATCACATCTCATGAGATCAGTGCCATTATTTTCTCAGACAATTTTGAGGATTTTTGAAATATAAAAAAAATAACAGTATAGTGGTACAACCAGGTGGTCCTGTGGAACAAAATAAAGACCCAATATCTTGTGCCCTGGCGTTTCATTGGACTGAAGGCAAATCTTGATCTTGACTGTTCATTGGTCTATGAACTGAATGCATGCTGCTTTCCCTATTATATACTTTAAAAATGAGACAGTGAAAGAGGATTTAACCTGCACTAAGGGATGTTTCTTTTGTTGGTTGTAATCACTGGGAAACCTTTTTAAATACAGTATAGATATATCAACAAAGCATTGTAATGAATGATTTGCTATTAAAGAACCATTGATACTTCTGCACAGAGCCAATAGAAGAACAAGGAGAGATTCTCAAAGGCTCGATACCAAAAAAAGGTCCCCCGATGTTCTTTCCTCACAACCATATTTTTTCTTCCATGTAAAAAATTTTTTTTTTGATAATTGTTCTATATAGCACCGAAAAAGGTTCTCCTATGAGCAAGGAACCCCTACGGAACCTTATATTGTTGCTATAAGACAGCAGAAATAATCTGAGACAGCAGTGTATATGAATGTAAACCCAAGCCATGACTCAAACACATGCCTTAATCCAGTGTGTGTGTGTGTGTGTGTGTGTGTGTGTGTGTGTGTGTGTGTGTGTGTGTGTGTGTGTGTGTGTGTGTGTGTGTGTGTGTGTGTGTGTGTGTGTGGACCCTTCAGCCAAACAGACATAAACTGTGCTCTTAAGAGCTGAATCGCCCCAAAAAGCAGAACCTCCAAGCAGACTTCCAGATTTTCTCCCACTCTTACGGAGAGGAGCTGGCTTCTAACAGCCCACAGTCCCAACAATTCTGAATTGGCCATTTTGTGAACACATTTCTGTTCTACATGCTATTGTACTCACATGCAGAGGCTATATGCAACACTAGCATCACACAACATGTCAGTGTGTCCCCTCAAAAATTATTCCACATACTTTTACAAATATAATTTCATCCAAGAGCAACCATCACTATTTTCCAGAAACATTTTTCAATTGCGATGAAATACAATTTCCAAATATGACTTTTTAATATGGGGAAATGCAGTATATTATACAAAGTACCATTAATGTTTTAACATTCAGAAAATGAAAGAGCACCGATTATATATATTTTTTTGTCTCTGCTCTTGAAATTACATATTTAGGGTACATTCAGAGGCCAGATCACCTTAAAACTTTTAACACAGAACATCATGGCAGATAACCTCCCAAAATTGTGATTTTCCACACTCTCCAGACTTTAAACTTGTCTGCAAGCCCCTCCCACCACATCCCCCCAACACCCCCCAACCCCCAACATGATGCAGGCACATTTCACTTCCTGTTGTGCTCTGTGCTTTTCTCTGATTAAATTTACACGTAACAAGAGGCTCCCACGGAGCCAAGAACAGCCATCGTTAACCTGAATCAGGTAGTAAGAGAACAGACCACATGAACATCTGAAGACCGAAATCAGCAGCTATAAATAAAGCGTGTCCATTTGACCACAGCAGACTTGAATTGTGCTTGAATCGCGGAGAGGCTGTAGTACAGCCAGCCTCGGTTTTTACGCCCCTATGCAGCGCAAACAAAAGGACGCTAATCCTGTCCAAACTGTGCTCCACACCTGTCAAACTGCACATAGACAACTGACAAAATAAACAATCTGAAATTACCTTGCCCGCTTGGACAAAAGCCTCTCTCCTGCAACGCAGAATCGGGTGGAAAAGAAGGGCCATTCCCTCTACCAGCAGTGATTCCACAGTGTGGCTGGACTGAGCTTTGTGCAAAAGACAAATTACCTCCATAATCCGCCATAATTGGATTACAAGTTCAGGGAACGACACAAGACATTAAATGCACTGGACAAAATGCTGAACAAGCAAGCTAGCCCGGCGTGTCTTCAGCAATTTTAAAGACAGTTTTACAGCTGTGCGTGGATATGTTTCAAGGCGCATATCTGAACCACAAATTCCATTACAGTTTGGAGCAGAAGGCACAATTTACCTGTCTTCACTGAAGTGTGACTGTAGCATCAAAGAAATGACCCCAGAACTTATGTACCATGTAGCCAATAGGTTTTATTTTAATGTGCCACTTTCAAACACAAACCAAATGTCTAGCACTAAGACTATTTTTCACTATTATGGAATAAATTTTTTTCTTTTAGGCATGTTATGACATTTCAATGAGAGTGACTGTAAAACTTATTTTTAGTATATATGTATTTTCTTTAATTAAACATATTTAATATTAACTGTATTAGAGCAATCAAGTGGTTTAAATTCTAAGTGAACCTTTTCCTGCTTGCAACATACATATGCAGTATGGCACATCAAGCTAGCTTTTCAAAGTTTCAGGACTTGCTGAATTTTGAAAATATTTTTTAAAAAATTCCTCCTGACATTTTTCATTTTAAGCTCAATTCTTATTGAAAGTCTTAATTATTAATAGCAATATATAATAAACTATGAACTAATTGTTATTAAAATTGTTTGATAACATTAATTAACTGTTGGTAAGTATGTAATTGTGATTATTTCATGCATTTATTGACATCAATAAACATAAGAATGTTTGTTATTTATATGCAATTATACATCCTGGAAATAAACTGGTTTTGTAATTGTTTTTCTTAATTATATGTTGATACAGTATCTGAAAGAAATATACCATAAAGCATATTATCATACTTGAACCTAATACATTAAATCAAATTCAAATTTTAGCAAACAAGAACTAGGTTAAGAGCTAGGTTGTGGTGCCTGAGCTACAACTGCAGGCAGGAGCTCTGAGTGGAGGGAAAAAAACTAAGTAAAGTGTTGATCAGTGGAGGGTGACTTGCAATCGGTTAATTAATAGTTAATAGACTAATTAGTAATTAATTATCTTTAATTCATGAGCAATCCTTGAAGATAAAGCATTACCCAATATTTATTAAATGTTCATGATGCATGAGAGCTCAAGCCTGGAAATAGCTAACAGAGGCAGCGTGGTTTGCTGGTTATTGATGTCTGCTTTATTTCTTTGGTGTGCTGTGTATGTTGGAACTGAAATAGATAGCTGGTTCAAGGTTAACAGCCAGTTGTTTTCATTCTGCCATCTGGTGGCAGCTTCTCAATCATAGACAGAAATTTTCAGTTCAAAAAAGAGTCCAAAATTAATTTGCCTTTCAACATGTGTTTGAAATTTCCATAATTATTTCTTAAGAATAAACAATATATCCATACACATTTGGTGGAGTAGATCATTCTAATAGTCAAGATAAGACAACCATCCACCAGGTCACAATTTTGGATGTGTGAATCTTTCTTTTTTAAAAAAAATCATGTCAAGAGACATAAAGTTCTTCCTGTTTACTCTTCACAACAACGAAGATTTCCTCTGCATCACATACTTTTTAGATGAGGCTTTTGATCATCATCTGTATGGCTGAATGTTAAAAGCCCCTGTGTCCGTCAACACAAACACTCAGTGCTGCGTCACCAAAAAGGGAACCACAACAAAAACGCCTATTTTTAAGACCAAGGTCAGGTTCTCTGTCTAATGGCAGGCTTTTAATAAAAGATGCTTTTTCCATGAAAACAGCTCTACGTATATGCAATATTTTTTTGACAATATGAAGGAACTCATTCAGTGTTCAATTTGCCAATGGATGTGGTCAACAGGGACGGCCGTATTTGAATCGGTGGACGATGTGGGTGGGCGGTCATTGAAAAATAGTAGATTAGGCCTTATGATCATGCCTCTGACCACAGGACAGCACCTAACTATTCACCCAACATGGTCATCATAATCAGTGTTGACGATGTCTGCTGGAAGGGTTCTCTGCTTTTCTTCACTCTGGAAGGGGTCTGTACAACTATCTAAGCTTAATGATGATTTTTCTGGCTAGTGCATAATGTTTAAGTAGCATTGTCAATTACTTAATGCAGTGGAAAAGTATATGTGCTCAACATGAAGGTAAGAACTAATATATATTTAGAACACATATATAGTTAAAATCTTTGTTGTATTATGCTTTGGAAAATGATGTTTGAACCAGCTTTGCTTTAAAACAATAGTAATGATCAGGACATTTCAGCTCAACTAACAGTGGCATGCACCGTTCAAATTTTTAGATTTTTCAAAATCTGAACATCTATTTTATTCAGTTTTTTTTCCCAGTCTTTTAAGTACTATTAAGTATCAGTAACTAGTTTTAAACACTGGTTAAGATGTATTGAATCACTGAAGTTGTGATTTCAAGCAATATTCACACACAGCCAAGCCCTTTAGCAACAAAGTATCCAACACTTGGGGTCTGACAGAAATCACACAATTCTGTTTTTTTTTTTTTTTTTTTTTTGTTTGCGAAAAAAAAATATTCGTATTATTGGGTGCTCTGCACACTTGAGGCAATTGCTTTTAGTGCTCAGTTCATTTTATGAGTTTAATCATGGACCATCAGAATGAGTTTATTTATACTCACAAGGCCAGGGCTGAGTCATGTAGCCCATCATTTTGTCTCCACTATTCAGTTCTTCTTGACTGGCAAGGTCCCATCATTTTGTCTCCACTATTCAGTTCTTCTTGACTGGCAAGGTCGAAGCACTCCAAGGGACTCGGCTTTCTCTTTGAGCCCCTGTAAACTATTCCCTGCGTTAATAACGGTTTGTGTGGTACAAGTATAATTAAGATATTGTACACTAGAAAAACAATGGTAATTCAATGGTAAATTTGAAAGGTAACCATTATTTTATTGGAGCTAATTTTACTGGAATAAAAAAATACAAACTGTCCACATAGCCTTCCTTCTGCAAACCATGAAAGATTTCTCATTCTTCAAAATGGACACTTGGATGCCATGTTTTGAGATATGATTATGTTTTTTCAAGTAGATCCCATTTTTTCCCTCATAAATGCTTAAATTTGTCAGAGCATGGAGTTGGTGATGAAAGCACTTGTAGCATGGTGCATTATCCTGCTGAAATACCCCATTCACAAATGGATATACAGCTGTAATGAAGGGGTACCCCTGACTGGCAATGAGATTGTTGTACTCTCATCAATGTGTGCTGCAAAACAAACCCTATATCCAGAGGCGTCACCAGGCCCTATCTGCTGGAGCACATGCCCCAGTCATAATTTGTTGTGCCCCAGTAAAGTTAATGAAAAATAACTTGTTTTTTGCCATTTATCATAAATTGCAACTGTGAGGATGTGAGCGCTGGGGTCTGTCAAGTCTAGCAGCATCCCTGCTTACATCATTTCACCACCTGCCTGTACTGCTGAGACCCAGCGAAATGTCTCCACAGATTCATGCACATTTCTTCATATCTTGGTGCTCCCATCAGGATTAACACTGGGGGGGCTCAAAGACACCCCACAAGAATACAACTTAAAACCATCATCTGATGAGAGTGTACACGGCAGTAAAGGTGCAAACAGGTGAAATGGAGTCTGTTTGGGCGGTTGGTCTTAAGAGCAGGTGTGTACGGGCATATTGCTTGTGTACTGCTGTTTTGATTCAGTGCAAAGCTGGTTATCCACAATCAAAGCACATGCAGGGCTGCAGTTTAAAATCTTAGCACATAATCATGGGTGAGGTGGGGGGAAGAAACCAGTTTCAGTCAATTAATAGTTTTTTTTCTACGTGTGAAAGCCATTCATTTTCCAATTGCGACTCAATACCAAGCACACATAATGTCATTCTTACTGACACACCTAGACTACAGCTGGTGTCCTTCTGCTCCACTCACAATGGGTTTTTCAGAAGGCTGTCATATTATATTTCAGCACAATTTCCCCTCTTGTCATAGGACACTTCCATCTCAGCATACCTGGCATTTTCACTACAAAGGGAAACACGCGCCCTCCTAACACATAGCACCTGCCTGATAATCTGACTTTCTGTTATCGATGACGTCCGTTGTGAATTCATCAGGATGGGTGGTGGTGGGGAGGAAGGGGGGTCACTGTCTCTACCATTAATACTACAGAGATTTGGATTTTCTCCTCCCCCCTCCCCCATCTTATTAGGTACAAAAGAACTTACCTCACGAATATTGTCCTTGAAGGACCATCGCATAAATACGAGCATAAAAAGCAGAGACCTAGAGGCAAAGGAAGAACGAGTCACTCAAACACAGAAAAGAGTCCGCTCAGATCAGAAGAGAGACGGGAACGAGATAACGACCTGTGGAAGGGAGAGCAGACGCTTTCACGACAGGTAAGCTGCATTATCCTTTGCTCACACAGAACTACATTTCACTGACTGCTCTAAAAGACCACTAACAGGATGGTTACCAACTGCTCTTCTCTGTATTTCCTCTTCATTCATTCATTCTTTTTTTTTTTTTTTTTTTTTTTTTGCATTCATTATAGGTTACTGTCTGCTTTCTCAACAGGTCTCAATCATATTTGGAATATCCAGTGTATATTTGTTCCTTTAGTCTGTTGTTTCCTTATTTTGTCTGTACCTTTCAGTGTTTATTGTGCTCAATAGCAACAATTCACATGTAATAATATGAATAAATATTTGAAATTACAAGAGAAAACTTTGTTATACATTACCTATTACAATAAGATCAAAACTCTTTTAAACCCAACATATATATCTGATGGAGGTAGAAAATTTATGAAAATTAGAGTTTTATGCTTTAATGCTAGGTCATGCATATTACATTTACATTCAGATAGAATAGTTTTATCCTTTTGCATCAAAATAGTAAGGCATTTTCACAAATATGTTTGAGACATGAAAAAAGTCATTTTCCAACATGTTCTAAGTAAAAAAAATTCTGTAGCCTGTCTTTACAAATGTAGATCCTTTCAATTCTGCCGGCAATTTCATAACACCACAAGGGGTTATAACTCACGTTCATTTTTCATTAGATTTGCCAAAATGTTTATTTTCTACAACCCAGTGGTGGGTCCCTTAAATCACAAACCCGCTAAATCAGTGGTTCTCCACCCTGGTCCTAAACTACCCCAAATGTAGGCTTTTTCTTCCCAAACAAAAACTCCAGTAGTAAAAGTTGCTGAACACATGTTTAAGTGCTCATTATATTTTACATTTAGGCATTTCGCAGATGCTCTTAAGCAGAACGACTTACAGAGGTGCATGCACTGAACTAGAGCAGCGGAGGTAACAAACAAGTAATTCTAGCAATAACCGATTATACTTACCGCAAATCCATATGATATTTTTTGCTACTTTAAAAACTTGTCATTTGAGTTTGAAGGTATAGGTAGACGAGACGATGATCAGTGTTCAGTTCATAATGTTGCTGTGGGACACAATATAATAAAAGTTTGGCTAAATGTTGCTATTTCTGTTGTCTGGGTACCCGTTTTTCCACAGCCAGTGTTGTTAAAAACACGTTCAGAATTAAAGACTTTAAAATGTAGGATCATTCGGGGGCACTAAGTGTGAGAAATCAGGGCATCATTTCTTGCACCAGTATCATGGGTGGTGAAAACCTGGGTGAGTGGAACCTTGTGTCAATTTCCAGTCATTTCTGTGCCCTGAGTAACTTGAATGAATGTGAGCTCATAACGCCGGAGTAAGGCAGTGAGTGAGTGTAGCGTTTGAAATAGTTCCCGCGCTGACACGATGGTTCCAATCCTCCGCCAGTCCTCCACTTCCATAATTACGCAGGGCTGTCCAGAGCTGAACCTTATGGGTTAGGGCGAAGCTGTACAAATTAACTGCTGTTAAATGAAATGATTTAGTCTCATGGTCGACAGTACTTAACCTGGGTGGTGTAGTGTAGCGATCGGGTGGATTTACGTTGATACCAGTCGCTGCAATCACCTCAACAACAAACGTATTGTTTTGCCTCTCTTGTTTCCAGTGATGGATTCTTTGAAATGCAGCAATGACGACATAGGCTCTTGTCCTTTTCTCCACAATGCAGTGGTGGCAATATTTTGGAAGAATAGCTTTATGTTTTACGAATAGTATGGACACAGCATTTCGTTTCATTAATGAAACACAATTCAGCGATTTCCTGGCTTAAGTTTATTAATAATGCAATTCAAAAGCATTGCTATTCACAGATTAGATGTGAGGTTAACATGTTTGGGAAACCCACTTTAGAACGACCCTAAGAGACATTTAAAGAGGTTCTTGGCCTTAAGAGTCTTTCGAGAATCCCATCTGTGATTGACCAAGAACTTAAATGAAAATGGACTTTCCCTTCATTGTAAAATGAACATCTGTTTCTGAAATGAGAGTAAATCAGTCCTCATTAGTGATTGAAGGCGTCTAAATAATGTATATATATATATAGTCTATTGACATTCACAAAAGACAAATTGTACTCTTCAGTCACAACAGGTGGTAGGTTTTGCAAGTCTTTTTTTTTTTAAATAATGTTTTATGTTATATTTTAATATAGGGCAGACTTAAAAGAAATGTTTTTCCAAAAGAAAAGGTATCTGCACTCAGGCGGTAAACACTGCTTTAGACATCCTTTGAAGTATCTTGGAAAAATACATTCAATATCAGCGCTATCTGCAGAGGCTTGAAACCTATGACGACCTGCGACCTCAGAAGAAAATGTTTAGTCAAAGTGATATAGTGGCTCTAAAGTGTGAACACATTGACTAGTGGGCCTTCAGAATTGTTACAGGCAGGTTCACAGCTTTGAAAGTCATAACAGAATAGTTTGGTTTTTTTTTAATCTGACGAATGGTAATCTTTTGTTGATTTGTGTAGTTACATTATTGTTGCTTCCTTAAAACAAATAGGCTACTCTCATTCCGTGACTAAAAAAAAACATTAACTCAATTAACAGCATTCATCTTTAGCTAATTAGAATATGTGTTATTTAGTTTCTACTGTGCCTTCGGTGCAATAGTTCTACGACATGCACATTTTGGTCTAATTTTATTCTTCCCGTATTTTAAGGGGTTTTATCAAAGGAAATTATAATTGATTTTTGATTCAATGTTCACCTCTGTGCTACAGCGTTTGGCTGAGCTGGCAGCAGGTCATGCTGAGATTTGTTTCTCTCTGGCTCTGCTCCATCACATATTGACATTTTGAAAAGTCACACTAAACAGTGCAATCGTTAAATGTGATGTAAATGCTGTTGTTTTGACAGGTTAAAATGTTAAGCAGGTGGCACGCAGAGATTGTTCCATTCTATTGGGAGAGAGACTCAATGCCTCTATCACTGTTAGGGACTGTATGAGACATTACAGTCATCTGCTGTCCACGATGAACTGAAAAATTAATATCCGCGTTTATGCTTGCAATTGTTGATGGATCAATTATTCATTTATTTGCGAATCATCAGCACCGTTCTAAGTTATTGTTGATTTATGAAAACGATTGCTTTGAGTTTACGAAAATAATACTATATACCGGTGTGTGGTCAAAATGTCAATGCCAGTTAAAGAGTCGATAAATCAAACGAGGAAGTTTGCTCAATTCCTTTGCTCGGCACAGCGGTAGGGTGCCTCAGAGAAGCAGCGGTAGTGTGGTGCGTGGGACGGGGCGAGAATAGCAGTCCATGGTCGTATTGTGAATGTACTGCATGTGTCATCGGCGCTGCTACAGCGGGACCCATTCATCTCGGCAGAGAGGAAACGCGCATAAAGAGCCTTTTAAAACCGCTCAATGTCATCCATTTGTAGGCAATAACTCAGGGTCATGCCAACAAAGCGCTGTGTCTAAGTATAAATCTCTTTACACTAAACGGTACTGACACCAAGATACGCGCTCGGTGTTTCAATGAGCGGAACGTAGCCAGCCAGAGGTATTGTGGCTGCTATCACTTATCCACTGGGCATGCGATGTTTCAGTTCGTTTTTCTGCCGTGCAGTAATCAGACTGGAATTTGATACTGTTATACTGTTTTAAGTCGGATAAGTGAGAGGCTTCTTGATAAAAAGGTTGCAGTTCTGACAATACATTAGACATCAGTAATAATTAACTTAATTCACCTCGACAGAATTTCTGCCCAATCAACCAAATAAGTTTTCAACCAGTTAATCAGTAAGAGTGTCTCAGTAATATGTTTGGCTCTTAGAGGAATACAAATTAAGAATACAAATACACATTCAAAAATAAATATTTGTACTCATGACCTTTCATTTAAAATGAAAAACACAAAAAGTTATGCATTGACAACTATTATGTGTTTATATCGGAATAAGTGAAATTTCCCTCTGGAAAAGTAGTCTTTTAGGAACAGCAATGTTGATAGGTAAACTGAGAATGTAATTATTTACATTTTTTATCATTAAGATGCATCCATTTTCTCTGCGTTTTGTTTGCGTGTGAGGGAGACGCAGTGTCCAGAAGGATGTAAAGCATGGCTGCACTGTTGCGCAAATGAGAGAGTATCGCTCTGAGTTTCCTCATGGTTGACATCTCTTAGAGTCACATCACTTTTGAGATATGAGATATCAGTTTTCTGAAAACTAATTCAACATGAATTATAATTTATTGATGATCCATGCAGCGGGCATACGAGCGATAATACTTTCGGCATGTTTTGGCAAGGCATGTTTTATGTAAAAGTGCATTTGTCATTGTTAATTAAACACATTTTTTCAGAGGAAGTATGAGCCCTGCTGACACTTTTGTGATTACCTGGCCGTTTCATTGAATGACAACTTAATGCTGAAGATGGAGCCAAAAAAAATTTCAGTAATGAATATCTGTGAATTTGTTGTGTGGATGCTGTTTTTGGTCAATCAATTATTATCTCTTGAGCTTCACCTACACTGAGTTCAAGAAATAAATTTTCACACAATTGAATAAACTTCATTACATTACAGTATATTACACTTAGGTATTTAATACAACCACATGTGACATGACATTGATTGCATTGTTTACACAGTACCTCTTCATACAGCGGCATATGTAACTATATGTGAAGCACCCTGTATTTACAGAAAAAGAAACAGCAGGGAGTTTCAAGTCTTCTCTGACAACTGTACCACATTGCCGCGCAAGCAAATACGATGTTAAGCACACTTCAGAGCTGTTTTGCTGACGTGCGCTGGTGTGTCTGCATGTGTGGTGCTGCGCAGGGAGTGAACGCAGAGTCTGAGGATGCAGTGCCCGGCCTGGATGACCGTAACTCTGGCCGTGCTGTGCGCCTGCTGTCCGGAGGCCAGCGGTCAGTGCTGGGACCACTCGCGCTGCCGAGATCTCAGCTCTGTGGAGAGCATGCTGGTGAGCCCCGCCCACTGCCCGGCTTCATCTCCTGTCCCCGCCCCCTTTTCCTGTCATCCATTTTCAGTCCCAGCAGCCTACACCCACAGCCAACACAGCTAATAAGTTTTTGGTTCCCAAGACGTTCTTGGAAAGATTCTCGTGAACCTTCAAAGCAGACAACCCCCTGCAGCCATGCACACCCCTGCTGGCAAATTTATTCAGTGCTGTAGTTCTGAAATTTGATCTCAGCCATACATAGTAATGTTCCCCAATGTTCTTAACATATTTTAAGAGTGTTAGCAGGTCATTTATTTTTAGGAATTACATTCTTGCATGCAATTTTTGTCCTTGTGACTTGAAGGAGTTCAGTGTTTTGGTGATGTTCAGCGTGTGGCTGACTGCCTTGGTCAGGTGGAGAAGAAAAAGTGGAGAGTTTAATTTAAAAACATAGGTAGATTAATGTTGGCTATTCTAGCAACATAACTGTTGTTCATCGCTGTTGTTCTGTTGCCACTGACTTGATGTATCTGTTGAAGTATGCACTTTTAACACTTCCTTTTGACTGGCAGGAGTGCATACAACTGTGCCAGTCTGAGCTGACCGCAGAGCGGCACACTTCTGGTGTCATGGAAATGGCGGGGAAAGACACCGCACTGAGCTTCCTGCTCCCGGCCCTGTCCGCCATGGGGGAGGAGTCAGAAGGGGTGGGGGTGGGTCAGGGGCAGGAGTCTCAACAAGAGGACAAGCGTTCCTACTCCATGGAGCACTTTCGCTGGGGCAAACCTGTTGGCCGCAAGCGCCGGCCAATCAAAGTTTTCCCCAGCGGTGTGGAGGAGGAGTCATCCGAGGCCTACCCGGCCGAGATGAGGCGCGTGCGCTCCTGAAAGACCAGGACTACGCCACCCTGGAAGAGGAGGAGGGGGACCCGCACCAGTTCACCCTGCAGGCCAAGAAGGACGGCTCCTACAAAATGACACACTTCCGCTGGAACGGCCCACCTGCCAGCAAGCGCTACGGCGGCTTTATGAAGTCCTGGGGTGAGAGGAGCCAGAAGCCCCTCCTGACTCTCTTTAAAAACGTCATCATCAAAGACGGGCAACAGAAAAAGGCCCAGTAAAGAGACAAACATGCGGGAAAGAGGGAGGGAGGGAGGGAGAGGAGAAAGAAGAAGGTGAGAAGAGAGGGAGAAAGGGAATATTTAAGAGATGGAAGGTGGGACAGAGGGTTCAAAAAAAAAAAAAAAAAAAAACAAGATTCTGCCACCTCTACTTCCACCTCCTGTCTTTTAGCAACTCATTAGTAGACATTCTGATTTGTTTTGTTCAGAGATGCTTTATTACCGGCAACTACTTTGCTGTTACAATGTAGTCCAAAACACCTTCTGAGTACTGTAAATAAAACCTGCCTCTGATAGGGGAAGATAGTGAGGTAGGGTAAGATTTCCAATGGGAAGCTATTTTTTTTCTTTTGTATTGAAATGTACTATATTGTAAATGAATGGAACATTAAACAGATGGTACTTTGTCGCAAGCTACAAGATATGATCTGATTTATTCTCTGTGGTGTTTAATAATTATTTCCTAGATTGATTTTATTTATTTAATTGAATGAGAACGAGTATTAATCCACACCTGAGCAAAATGATAAAGATATTGAGGTACAAGTTTACATAGCAGACGTTTGTGGCAGTGAACACAGGAGTGAACTCCTCTTACTACTCAACTCATGTTAGACTTGCATCCACTGATATGATGTGAATGGTTAGAACATATAGCTTTTTTTCCCTCAAGTGGAAGGAAGGTTAGGAGAGACATAGCTGGAGGCCAAAGAATGTTTTTTTTCTGATTTTTCCCAACCCAAACTCAAGTCAACTGAACTTGTTGACCTCACCACAGCACCAGCTCTGTCGGCTTTGGGAGGAGAGGCCAAACACATGACTCCTATGATTCACATGACAACAATCTTGATATACCACAGCTGCAACTTAGCCTGCCAATGATTCAGAGGAAGGAAGGAGGAAGACCCCCATGCCGCCACAGGCGCCCAGCATGAGTCGCCAGAGGGGATGCCGAAGCAATGGCCAAATTGCCTGCTTACCCCTATCCATGCCAAATGCCAAATGCAAGCCAGCAATGGTGGGACTGGGATTCAAACCCCTGTCTCAGGTAAACATCTTTCCCAGTGAACCACCCGGAGGCCATGATTAAGAGAGGCTCATGGGAAAAATATCCAACATGACAGTGCATCTCTGACCACACACAAATAAATAAACACCTGAGACATTTGGCAAAATTATATATTAGTTAATTTATTCTTTAAACATCTCACAGCTTCACGTTTAACTTTTGAAACCTCAATAGATGCACTGAGCATGACTGCCACAGGAAAACAGAACATAGCAACTGGAGAAGAGGAGCACGAGATTAGGAGAAGGTTTACAGTCAGTTAGCAAGCTTTGTGCTAGTGCAGATGGACTCAAACAGCACAGTAAAGGTCTGTAACACAGCTGTCAAACTCCGCACCAGAGGGGCTGGGGTATAGCCAGGTTTTTGTAGTTTCCTTTCAAGAAGCAGCCAGTTTGACACTTGGACACAAGGTATGTGGAATCAATAGCCAATCGATGGCTTAAATTAATTGCTTGAGTGACATGTACTTCAAAGTCTTCCATGACTGGGGTCAGACAGACAATGATTGGCAACAACATGGAGGTAACATCACCCATTCCCTCCTGCTTCTCCAAAATCACCAAGTTTCACAGGAGGCAACTGACACAAAAAATTGGCATTGCAAATTTAGATGGGAGAACTCCAGGTCATTAGAGGTGCACCCCATTTGATCTCAGGGATTTTCCCGTTTAAGCAGGGGGTGGAATTCCCAGGGTATGGCAGTGGAACACTCATGCCAGTGATTCTCAATGAGTGGTAATCTCCCGAGTCTAAGGCTACTCTGTGATTAACAATAATATCACCTAAGCCACCTTCAGAACGACAACCCAAGTAAAGATGCAGGGTGCTCAAAGTGGAGGAATCTCACTGGGGAGAAATGCAATACAGCGTTGATGCTATGGTCATATAACCACTCCACTCCCTTAAAATGTATATCCATCCACACCATTTTATCCAGTAGTAGAGAACCACCAAGGACGATATGACTTTGGTGTCATTGTACACGTTAAAAAACGAGAAGAGCTCAAGTTTTACACTGTTTCTTGAGTATGTGTAATGCCATGCTCTATACATGCAAAGACAAACACCGACATCATTCCACGGCAACAGCACTGTTCAACACTCAATTATTCTCAACAGAAAATGGTTGAAGTTCTTGAATTTGTGCTCTGTGAAGAACACAAACCCAGTGCAGAAAAACTGCACAAAATTTGCGAAGATGAAAATCTATTCTATGTGAGAAAATTCCCTTTCAATGACACAGCTTTTGCTGAACATATGCATATTTACCCAAATGCCACTGATGTACTGATAACAGTGGTAAACACAGTCCTATTTCAGGTTTGACCGCCACCATTCTGAATGGCCTCTACACAATAACGAAGACTGAGATGTAGGAAACAGGGGGATCAGTCTGAACGATCAGACACTAAGGACAGAAAGAACAGAGAAGTGGGACAGGGATCACAAATGGAAACAGCCATCGCCATGACAGACCAGCCTCCTATGAGTTTGATCCCATCTAACAGTGTACAAACTGCTCAGCATACTTAGTACATATAGTCGATCAAAATTTGGATATGCATGTAACATGAATTTGGAGGTTTGATACAGTAAGAAAGCAATCATGTAAACTCATGTATTTAACCTGCCATTATACTTTAAGGTCAGTATACATGTCCCAAGGGCTACCTTAGGAAGCCCAGAAATGGTCCAACCTGGACCTTTAATGGGGAAAAACAATGGGAGAGTAAGCATCAGTGATGCAATTGGTTGATTTTTCAGACCATAGAAATAGCACTGGAAAACTAGCAGTTGGTTGGCTTTATTGCTGAACTTCCTCTCCTGTTATCAGACCTCAAAGAGTGCTAATCGTTTTGAAGTGAGAGGTTATGGCACACCCAACACATCAAAGCTAGTTGTAAACATGAAATAACAATATAACCTAAATTATAAGTAAAAAATGAAATCCTTGAGCATTCACTCCATCCTGTTTCATTATTAAACAGCACAATAAGCTCAATACAGGGCAGTTATCCTTGAGCTGAAATGTTGTATTTCCACACTGCAGACACAAGAGTGCTTTTGTGAAGGGACTGTGTCTCATTCTTTTTGAGCACACAAAAAATGAGCACTGCAGTGATGTCATGATGACATCACAACAACTGACTTATCAACAGAAGGTATGACAGCCTATAAAACAAATTATTCGAAGCACAAAGGTGTTTTTTGTTTTTGTTTTTTTGTTTGTTTTTATGTACAAAAGGACACCATTCATTTTGGAATAATTAGATTGATCAATGCAAATACACAGCTCAACAGTAACAAAAAAATGTTTCTCAAAATTTTCAAGAGAAACATTACATTTTGTGGCTTGTGTTTTTCTTTTTTGACAGTACTAACTAAAATACTTTTTTTCTTCATCCACAGCACAAAGATCACCCAGAAACAAAGTTGATGAGATCCCCAGACCTTTGATAAGGTTGATGATATTGTGCTAGAGTGAGAGATGTAGCATGCTAAACAAACATCAGAATAACAGGCCTCTCCCCTTAAGAGCCTTTACAGTTTACATGATCAAAATGATGACAGTCCACACATTTTAGAATTTTTAAACAGAGCAGTTTAGCCAGATACATATGGTTCATTGAAGTCTTCACTGTGTTTGACTTTTCACACCATTACTCAGGGTATTGGCTCTCACAGAAGCTGGGTTAAAGATGTGTTGCTACAGCACATGGTTAAGATAATTGCAAAGGCAGCTGATCTCCTTGCATTGCTCTCTTCACAGTAATGACTTGTCACCAAGGAGATACCTTCACCATATCCCACAATGCCTTGCTCCCTCCTCCTCATATTTTAACTGGATTGGCTTTTCCTTGATGTCAGATAATCCGAGGAGGATATGTAGCTGTAGCTTGTTTTATGGCGCAGTGCGTGTCCTCCATCCTGTCTTTGCTGTAACTGGCAGCAGTAAAATCCAGTCTAGATCAGCACATTTTCTAGATGAGAGCAGCATATATTTGGATGACTTTGCAGTTAGCAGTCACATGCACGTGATTTGCCCAGGCATGCTTCTACACACATTTTGAAGACTGGCCTGTCTTAGGTTCAGAAATGACACAAAAGGTACAGGCTGGGTACTATACAGACAGTAAGACAAAGACACTCAAAGGACGACAATACCTTAACTGGATATACCGCATAACGTTATAAATCTGTTTTTTAAAACTCTGAAATCATAAACAATGACAAAGACCACATTTTGGGACACAAAATGGTGTGTTTAATTGTAAACAACAGAGGAACCAACTGCAGAACAGATGACAGGTTCGAACAGGTAAACGCTGAACGATGAACAATGTGCTTGTAAACAGAGAAAACAGACAGCACCTAAAATGGCTGAAACAACAGAGCAACTTACAGCACATTTGAGAGTCAGCTGCCTGCTCATTGCAACTGCACTGACTACCTCAGGAATGTATGGTTTAATGCGTTTTTCACTAAATGACCCAGTAGTTCTACAAGCTAATGTCCATCACTTCTATGTTATCCCTTGAATACATTTAAATAAAGTTACACATTCAAATTGATTGAAACAGAACATTGAGTCATGTCATTACAGGCAGCTGCTTGTTACCACAGAGTGATCTACATTGTTCTGCAGTTCCCAGTCAAAACATTCAAATCTCACATTGTCTTTCAAGTCTCTCAAGTATTCGCCTCTCGCGTATTCACCTCAACTTGCAACTTAAACATGTTAACCCTTAGATTCTTCAACAAAATGAACACATCTGTAAGATCAACAACACCTCCTACTGGTGAGAAACTGGCACACACTGCAGAAAGCATACAGCCATCGACTTACTGCTGCTTTATTCAGTTGTGCTCAGCCCAGTTGTTCACCAATGACCACTTACAGCTACATACTGTAAAAAATGATAGCTCCATGGCAACCAATAGACTGTTTCATCCTCATTTGGTTCTTGTAAGGAAATGAAACAATCACATGGGTTTATTAAAGATGTTGAATGTATACTTACAATGAGGTTATGAGTATAACCTCATAACCTCAGAACTTCAGTGCTGTGTCTGTGCCGGTTATCTGTAGCTTCAGAGATTTTGAGTGAATCTTCACACACGCGATGCTTTATAGCTCACCACTCCGACATTTATTTTTGGTCAATGTAAACCACTGTGTTTGTGTGCAATCAAAGACAATGTGAGATTTACAAGGAATAATGACAGCAAACAACAGAGGACTGACTGTTTAAGCATCAGATTGATACATCAGTGAAAAATTATGTCCCAGAGCATAAAACTAGAAAGTGCTGTTATTGAAAATGGGATTAAATCTGGAGTTGCTTCACAATGATCACACAGAATGCGCACTGGGCCGACAGCGTTAAGATGGGTTTGATGTTTTACAGGGATCATAAACACAAAACACTGACCAGCTGACACAAACAAACCCCAAACAATAGGACAACAGCAAATGAAATTCATACACGTGCAAATGCACACGTGTGCAGAGAAAACATGCAGTTCTAGGCTACGCACTTTGGGACAAGGGCACAAGAGTCTCCTAAAAGCTTTTTGAGTGGCCACTGAGTTACCATAGCAACACAGCAGGGCGTCATTTTGTCATATGTCATTAGATCCGAACAATTTACAATGTCACAGTCTAGAGACCAGAGACTTTAATGAACAGAAAGACAGATTGACAGGAGACAGGACGACAGACAATCTACACTGCGTTTATTGCCTTAGTACTTCTTATACAGTGAGAAATTAGCTAAGCTCCCTGGAGCACTAAAAGCAATAGCTTTAACCTGCAAGTAACACAGCCAACAAGATATATGTCAAAATTACTTTTCATCCGGAAAAGCTGTATCACGTGGTTTTGATAATATATGGTGGATCTAAATCCTTCCACTTTATTTTTTTTTAAATGCAGGCAAAGTGTGGGGTAAGTGTTCAACAAGTTACTTAAAAAGTACAAACGGTTTCCATTTGCTCACAGGATACGTTGAGTTATTTCATACTTCGCAAAACTGTCAACCGGCTGAATGTCATTATGCAACACTTACTTCAGTTAGTTTTGGGGGATTTATGCTAACAGAAACTTAGGCTCGCTAACGCTGTAAACGTGAACACTTTATCACCAAATGGGACACTGGCAGCGATGAAGACGATGTGGCGATATGTGGTATGGCAGCATCATTTCTGAACTTCCGTGTCCAGGGGCTCTGCTGTGGGACCGCGTGGAGACAGTTGGCGCATAATGCACTGTGCGGAAAAGGCATGAGGTGTGATGGCACTACGAAGGGACGGGTCGCTTAATAACCTCAAAAAAAGCAGAAACGTTGAGGAGTCTACGTAATGCAGCATCCTGCCTCTAATTTCAACTGAAAGGCCTTTCCCACCAGAACGCAAAACTATAACGGGGGTAAATCGTCTTGCTTTAACCCCAAAAACATTTTTTATCATTGAGGTACACAGTTCAATTGATCAACACCCAACATTTATGTGCCCTCTAACTCAATATATATTCTGCTTTACTGACCATCACGGGTCGCCAATTGATCGACAGAAACAGAAGTAAAAGTATGAACTCTGAAGACCTGCTCCTCTATTTGGGCAATAGCAGTAGAGATCCACAGGTGCCGGTCCTGTAATTTCAAAGAAGACATTTCTACTGGATGCTGCTGAAAACTTTCTGAAAATCAATCTGGCAGTGATTATCCATATTTTGCTCTAAAATTATAGTCGCAATGCACTATGAGCACTGTAATTATAAGAATATTTTAACATTTATAGTTACCTGTTCTAGTGGGAAGTGCCTATCAATGCTGCATCAAAGGCTAAAACTGAATGAGACTTAATTTTGTTCGCAAAACCGCTGCTATCCACAACTCTGTATGTTTTGCATATGCCCATTTCTTCTGTCCCAATATGAGCCCTGCTGATAGGTTAAACGCAGTTGGTTACAGAAGGTTTTCCATGTAACAAGCAGATTCTCCTGTAGGTAAATCAGTGCAATCCAGAATTATATATGTTAATAAACAAAAAAAATCTCATTTACATTAATTTATAGATATGTACCTATGTTTACATATGTCAGATTAAGTAGTGTTAACTACCTCCAATACTAAAACAGAAAACTAAGTTCAGTTGAACAATCTACGAATCACCTATCCTTGTATGGCAAATTCAACCAGACTGGATTTCCAACAGACGCACATGAATTAAGCTGCTCATTACTTTTCTACAGCTAAAAGCCCCTTCTGGCTTCGTTATTATTTCTGTTTGTTTTTCAAACATGTCTAATTAGTCAGTCCCCCATAAGGCATCCTTGTTTTGGGAAACAAAAATCACCATCTGTGACAAGAAATATCTGCCACCCCTCTTAAAAACTAGCATGCAAAGCAGAGGAATAGATGTTATTAAAAAATATCGTTGCGCTAGCACCGATGCACTTCCTGTTTCATACTGCAAAGAAGGATTAAAAAAAATCTTTGCTTGTCATCACAGAACGTGCTTCTGGGACTTTGAGGCGCTTGCTCTCTGCCATAGATCTCAGCTCTCAAACACTAAGCTAAAGAATATGGAGCTTGCATACATTTTAAAACTAGAGTCTCTTTAGCCCATTTCATCTTTTTCATCTAAAAAACCGAGTTTAACAGCGCCTGTGTAACCTCCAATACTCCTTTCAAGTAAATCTCTAAAGCAATAAAGAGAAAATACATACTGTATATTCACATTTACAATATATTTACCACTTTAAGTTTTCTTTATAATACATTTCTGTGCAGTTTAGGGTAATGAAAGTTACTCTCCTCTGCCTGTTCTGTAGGAGACAGTGTAATATCTTGTAACACGTTTCTATTCAGGGTGGGGATCAACACATTATTTTAAAATAATTATTTCACTCATACAATATCCTAAAAGGCCATCAGACTCAACGTCTTTACATTAATAAACTTAAAACCAAGAACACTTTGACATTTTTGTTTGGCTATTTTAGCATATGTTATTGTTGTTGTTATCATTGTTTACCTCAAAATAGTATCACCAGCAGTTCGCACTGGACACCAGGACAACATTCGGCCTTTGTACAGGAAAAAAAAATATTCTCACACAGAAACCATAGAAACCTTGAGTGTACCACCTCTGCTGCGTTAGCAAGAGGCCAACCCACAGCAATCTTGCCATCACAATCTGAGCAGTACGATATCCCGTGCCTGATTCAGTGTGAGAAGGTTGCGGATGATGACATGTGACACAGTGGAAATGAGTTGGACGCCCAGCCTGCATCTCAGCTTCTTCTTCCCTGTCGAGAAGCATGCATCCATCTTCAGGGCTTTAGGCCTTCTTGCCATACAGCGGAGAGTCTCTCCTGTCTCCCTGCCGCTCCTCCTTCTCTCTAGTGTCCCGAGGCAGACACAGTGTCTCCCAATGCTTGGGGCTGCATGCTCATACAGCTTTTTGGTGGCGATGGTGGCAGAGGTGGGATCACAGGGGGTTGGTTGGTGATGCTTCAGTGACGGTCTTGACCTTGGGGTGGGGAATGGGGAAGGGGGGAGGGGAGTCAGGGGGTCAGAGGTCAGGCCTCTTTTTTTTTTTGTTTTTTTTTTTTTTTTTTCACAGTGCAGATGGAGGCCGGTTTTAAGGCCTGCCTTGACTGGAGGAGCAAGGGGCAGAGGAGGTGCTTCTCAGGGCTTCCTACATCTGCTCTCAGCCCCCTGCTCCACTATGGCTGGATGCGGCGTCCCTCTCAGGCCACAGCTCCTAGTATACACACAGGTCAGGGAACTTCATCTCATAGACGGGTACCGAGCGGCTTTGGGTCTGCCCATACCCTGCGGTGATGGTGCCAGAAGGGCTTGGGGGAGGCCTGAGATTGAACAGAAAGCACCAGAACATTATATCACACCACACTTCAGCATTCAGCAGGCATCCTTCATCAGAAAGACTTTCAAATAAAAAAAATACTGACCAGCAAGGGTTCAAACCAGTGTTTTTACAAGTCCATTTTATGAGGTAAACAACTGGACAGCTAACTAGGTCAAAAATCACTGGAATGATTGTTTTTTGAAATTAAAAAAAAAAAAAAAAATGAAACAAGCTACCTCACTTTTAGAATAGATGTAGTTCCTTATAACGTTTATCATCACTGACTAGAGGGTAAGCATTAAACCTGGAATAACCACACTTTCAATTACTAATAAAAATTGATTACTATAATTCATTATTGAAAAGCAATGAGTCTTCAATGGCCATAACACAACAAAACAACAGTGCCTACTAATGTACAGTAAAACATTCTGTTAAGGCACTGTTTACTACATGAAAGAAGCATTTATTGATTCTATTCATTATTACATTAGCACAATAAGCAGTCTCTCATTTTATGCAAGAACAATTATGCAAGAACCATCTGTCACTGGCTTTATATTTAGTCTTGCCAGTCTCTTTCCATAATTCCAGGTTTCTGGGAGGGCTCTACTGCCAGTGAATGTGTGTCTCTGAGGGCCCACCCCACCGCATTCAGACACACAAACCCTACCCCTTACACACCTGATTGTGATCTCAAAGATCTGGTTGAGTTTGCTCTGTAATGATGTGGCCTGTGGAAAAATAACAAACACACAGAACACAGAAAATTACAAGCACAATTTGATTCCATGATCTGTGTTTCACAGATCCAAACTCAATTCTTATTCGTCAGAGGGGACCCTAACAGCACTGGTTATAATGATTTTTGCTCTGTACATTTTTTTCTGAAATTTCAGTCTGTTAAAAGGCACATTGTTTCCTGAGGTATGGAATTTCTTGGAATATTTACCCTGGCACCACAGTGGGCAGCTATTTCCTCGAAGGGGGCCTTCTGAAATTTCTCCACCACCTGCCTCCTGCGTTCTCTCTCCTGCTCCTCCATGCCAATGCTGTCCACTGCAAGAGAGGCGGTCATTCACTTAGAGTCGGCCCACAGGCCCCCACATGTGGTTTACATATAAATACAGGCATCCCCCTCCTCACAAATGTCTGTGAACTTGGCAATTATGGATTTTTAAAGCATAAAATACTATATAGAATAAAATTCACGGCAACTCAGATCAGGTATTTTGGGAGGTGTTTAAAATGTACAGGAGGCTACAGATAGTCAGTGTGTCCTGGAATGATGTCAAAGCCCAGAGAGATCAGACCAATCCTGCCAGCTTCGAGCCTCCTTCTCTAGGTAACACCACAGCCAAATACATGTCACCCAGCGTGGCTGCTGGCCTCAGCATAGACTGGATTCAAACCTAGACTGACCCAGACCCCAACACTCTGACTGTGTGCTGACCCCCAGAATAGACCATACAACCCCTGTGAAAGATGCCAAATGTATGTGGTTGCATGGCTGCTACTTACCAATAGCATTTTTCAGTGTTTCAAATGTAATCTCCTCTGCTGGAGTTCTCTATAGACACAAATGGAGATCAGTCAGTGCACATTCAGACTCGTAATTCCATAAGAGGCAGGCTTTCTGATTTATTAAGCAAAGCATAAAAGTGAGTGGCTGTAACAGTGAGGATGGGTGGAGCTTACCTCCTCTTTCTCTGGGCTGTTCCTCGACTCCACCTCCACCTGTAGGGAGATGGTCTCCCCGATGCTCTTCCTCTTGGAGAGACGGTCTTCATCTGGAGAGAGAAGAAGAAACAGGACACATGAGCTGCAGAATATACAGATCTGTACCTCAGAGCTGTGGTATATACAGGTGTGTACCTGTGAGCTGTGGGACAAACAGTGTGTACCTGTGAGCTGTGGTATATACAGGTGTGTACCTGTGAGCTGTGGGACATACAGGTGTGTACCTGTGAGCTGTGGTATATGCAGGTCTGTACCTGTGAGCTGTGGGATATACGGTGTGGCCAGTCGATCGGTGTTGTAGCCGCTGCCTCCGAGCACCTCTGTGATCTTGGACTGAAGGAACAGCATATCTCCCTCAAGGTTGCCCAGGGATTTGGGGATACTAGAGCAGAAAAACAGTAGAGATGACGCCGAGGCCATGGCCACACGACTGCTCCTGCTCTGCGTGACTGCACTGCCAAGGGTGTGCTGTGCAGAGATGTCATCAGAAAGTAGCTCCACCAATCACACAGCATAATGTTAACAATCAGTGGAGCAAAAACAATGATGATTGGTGTATACATTTCTAGCTATATTTCCTGTGGGTACTACTGAGAGGAATAGACCCAGGATGGCTGGGAGGGATAACAGTTAAATAAATGGGCATGTAACCCAGAGGTTCCAGTTTTGAGTCCTAATGGTGGCACTAAACTTGCACTCTTGACAAGATACTGTTATTGTGTTATCAATACAGTAACCATCGACTTTGTTCCAATGGTTTTCACCAACAAGAGTGGTGGAGACTGTCTGTTTTGTACCAGTTAAAGTATGAATGCGACTCTTATACCCAGGGGGCAGGATGTAGTCTTGTGGCTAAGGTACATGACTGGGAACCTTAAGGAAGCCCCAGCCTGGCCACAGTAAGAACACTACTGCTGTTGGTCCCTTGAGGAAGGCCCAAAACCACCCAGGTGGGATCGGCCCTTGGTTAGCATAATCAACTGTAAGTTGCTTTGGATAAAAGTTTCAGCTAAGTGACTGTAATGTTATGTAAATACCCATTATAGAATCCTTGGTGCTGCAGAGGATGAGTGAGGATGGAGTCATAGAATAAGAATGCAACACTCTGCAGGTACAGCGGTTTAGGCGTCGGCTGTCCGAGGCTGTGTAAGGAATACTCAGACCTGCTAAATGTCAGCAAACTAGGAATCACACTTCTGGTGCTGAGATCTGAGACTGAGGATTACAATGCTTAACCCCTCCCCTGAATGAATATGAGATCAAAACACCGGCTCTGCATCTCCTTTTTAAGTTCCATCAGTATACTACTTCATTTCCATGGGAGAAAGTTCTTGAATGGCAAGACGTTCCAAAAAAGGCGGTCACTAAAAGCGGAGACGGTGCCCCTCTAAATAGGTAATGCGTAAAGCGCGTCTCTAATGGAGCGGCGGTGAAGCTGGAGAACCTGCATCAAGCGGCCAGTACTTCACCGGTGGGACGTCAAAGAAAGAATTCCTTTCTTCAAAGCGAGGTGAGGAGATGAAAGACAAGGCGTAAGCTGAGGGACAGAGACAGAGACAGCGGGCTATTTTCAGCATGCACGCTAGCCTCTTTCCTCTGCCGGTCCTTCAGGGACCATTGTGTGCGCTGATTAAGAAGCGCATGCTGGTTACATGAATCTCGGAGCAGCACCGGATGTCTGTGGCGACTTCGGGTGAGGAAAGAGAAAAGAAGTCGATAAACTATCAGAGACAGTCGGGATAGACGTCAGAGGCAGACTATGAAGAGACTCCAGTCTCTATTAGCTGGCATGGAAGAAAAACACAAAGTTCTCCTTTAATTTCACGATAAACATATTCAAGGACGTGCATGTTCATGATGCTTCCTGATGAATAAAAAGGCACTGATTTTCAGCCCCTAAATATCTCTGGGGCCAACGGATAATTCACTTTAATATTGAAAATTCTCTGTAAAATTACCTGTAAACGCTGTCAAAGAATGCGCAGCTGATTGGTTAAGACACTGACCAGCAGAGGAGTGGAGCTACTTTTTGCTGAAAATCACATTAATCACATTTACTTTCAAGCCAATCACAAGATACTGTACTGCAAAAAAAAAAAAACAAAACTCAAAATCAAACTATATCCTTAACAATGACAAATAAATGTAATGACAGGAATTATTACTTTTTTTAAATGCAAACTATTTGAATTCTGGTCATAACTGAACTACCTAAATTATGATTTGAAGGGACAAAACTTCTGGCCAAAGAACAAAATAAAACTGAATGGAATTAGGCCAATGATAAAGCCAGCTCCGCCCATTTTGGGGTTCAGGAAGCTTCAGGAGTGATATCTCTAAGTACAGGAAAACTTACTTTGGCATTTCGATAAACACGTCCTCCGGCAGCAGGTAGGGAACCTCTTTCTGTCGCATTTCAATCACCTGAGGAGAAGACTACAGCTGCCGAGTCTGTGTATTCCCACATCATATAAACACGCTTTCATTAACACACACTTTCATACAGACACACACACTCTCACACACACACACTTACTGTCACATATACAAACACATTTGCAAACACACTCAAATACACATGCACATGTACACCCCTGCATACACACTAACATAAAAACACTTAGACACTTGTATATTCACACACACACACACGCACACACTCACACACACCTCATGTACATGTTGACAGAAACTGGGCACGGTAGTGAGCTGGCATATCAGGTTCAGGTAGGCAGCAGAGAGGGCATGGACAGCACATCGGTTGTAAACAGGAAGTGACTCCTCATTGGTCAAAGCCAGATCCTGGGAGGGAAAAAAAAAAAGAGACAAGGTAAAGGCCATCCAGTGTGAAAAATTCCTGTGTTTGTTTGTTAAACATCCAAAGAGCTCAGAAACACACCCATATCTACATTTCTAAAAGGTTACACAAAAAGGTTTGATGAAAACACAGTGCCTAATAAATAAAATTAAGTAAGCACCCATAACAACAAAAACTGTATTGGGAATGAACTACAACAGGAATGAATGGCCTAACAAATAACAAGTGACTGACAGGTTACTTGAATCTGACTGCAGTCTGTCCCAGCATCAAATGCAATAGGAATGGATTACATCTACATTTATGTACTCAGCAGACGCTTTTATCCAAAGTGGTGTACATGGAATATATACAGTGCCTATCAGAAGTATTCACCCCCTTGGATGTTTTACCCTTTTATTGCTTTCATAAATCAATCATGGTCAATAAAATTTGGCTTTTTTCACACAAAAATTTATCGGAAAAACTCTTTAATGTCAAAGTGAAAACAGAGTTCTACAAAGTAATGTCAATGAAACAAAAATATATAAAGAAATATAATTGTTTGCATAAATATTCACCCCCTTTTAAATTTAATGGTCTAATTCAATAGAGGTCCATCCAATTGGTGCAAATAGTCTCACAATTAGTGAATTGAAGATAACCTGAGTGATGTGGGTGTGTCTCATGTGATTGAGGTATAAAACACCTGTGTCTGAAGGGTCCAGAGACTGGTTGATCAGTATTCCTGGCTACCATAACACCATAAAGACAGAAGAACACTCCAAGCAACTCAGGGAAAGGGTTATTGAAAAGTACAATTCAGGGGATGGATACCAAAAAATTCCCAAGGCATTGAACATCCCCGGAGTTCAGTGAAATCAATCATCAAGAAATGGAAGGAATATGGCACATGTGTGAATCTGCCTAGATCAGGCCGCCCTCGTAAACTGAGTGACCGTGCACGTAGGAAACTAGTGAGAGAAGCCACCAAGACCCCTACGACTACTCTGAAGGAGTTACAAGCTTCAGCTGCTGAGATGGGAGAGACTGTGCATATAGCAACTGCTGCCCGGGTTCTTCACTGGTCAAAGTTTTATGGGAGAGTGGCAATTAGAAAGCCACTGTTGAAGAAAATTCATATTAGATCTCGACTAGAGTTTGCCAAAAGGCATGTGGAGGACTCCATGGTCAAGTGGAAGAAGATTCTTTGGTCTGATGAGACCAAAATTGAGTTTTTTGGCCATCAGACAAGACGTTATGTTTGGCAGAAAACAAACACTGCACATCACCAAAAACACACCATCCCCACTGTGAAGCATGGTGGTGGCAGCATCATGCCATGGGGATGTTTCTCAGCAGCCGGCCCTGGAAGGCTTGCAAAGACAGAGGGCAGAATGAATGCTGCAAAATACACGAAATCCTGGGGACAATCTTATTCAGTCTGCAAGAGAACTATGGCTTGGGAGAAGATTTGTTTTCCAGCAAGACAATGATCCAAAAATACTGCAAAAACTACACAGGAATGGTTTAAAAAGAACCAGGTAAATGTTCTGGAGTGGCGAGTCAAAGCCCAGACCTCAATCTTGTAGAGAATTTGTGGCTGGACTTGAAAGGGGCTGTTCATGCCCGATACCCATGCAACCTGACAGAGCTTGAGCAGTTTTGCAAAGAAGAATGGAGCAACATTGCAGTGTGCAGATGTACAAGGCTGATTGAGACTTATCCACACAGATTCAGTGCTGTGATTGCAGCCAAAGGTGCATCTACTAAATACTGACTTGAAGGGGGTGAATAATTATGCAAACAATTATTTTTCTTTATATAATTTTGTTTCATTAACATTACTTTGTAGAAATCTGTTTTCACTTTGACATAAAAGAGTTTTTTCCGATAAATTTTTGTGTGAAAAAAGCCAAATTTTATTGATCATGATTGATTAATGAAAGCAATAAAAGGGTAAAACATCCAAGGGGGTGAATACTTATGATAGGCACTGTACATTTGTTACGACTCAAATGCAGCAACAAAAAAGGATCATTTATACTACAGCAGTAAAAACCATAAGAGTCTAAAACAGTCAAATGAACATAATTAGCATAGTGTAACCACCAAGCAAATTACAAGTTTTTTTTTTGGGGGGGGCTGTTATATATTTTTATTTATTTAGCAGACTCTCATATCTGGATTAGGTTATTATTTAATGAATGAAAAACGGTAATGCTGAGAGGCTGAGAGCATGCTGGGAAGGAACGGACCTGCATGGCGAGCGCGAGGCGGATCAGGTCCACCACCACCTCCTCATTGGCCAGCTCCATGCTGATGAGAGCCAGCAGGGCATACAGAGTCTCGAAGTGTGGCTGCGCGCTGTTCTCTTCCTTACATGCCAGGTAGATGTGCCGGTACAGCTGCTGAGCATGCTGGGAAATTAAACAGACTGTGGTTGGACACAAGCGATGATGTCACAGAACCAGAGTGTTAGCTGTATAATAACTGGGGCAAAAATTAAACAAATGCTACAGCTACTGTTATGCTTCAATATCAATGTATTAGTAAAAATCAATTGGGTAACTAACCTAATAGCAGAATAACTGATATATTGGAAACAAAATTCCAAGGAAAAAAAAACAAAATATAAAGAATAAAAGTGATTTGAGTTTGTCTCTACATACCAAAAAAACACTATTTGAAACAACTTTCTCACATAAACAGAAAAAGTCTGACATAAATGATATTACACTCTGATATTAAGACTTTCATTCTACCCTTTCTTCTATGTGTCTTTAATCATAATTTCAATATGGCTCCCAGACGCCATCTCAATCTCATCTGCTCCTTTCAAACAGCAGAGAAGTCTGAGAGATGACTGACCTCAGGTCAGTCACAACAGGGTTACCCTGACAGCAGGCAGCTGAAGAGAGAGGCTCACCTTTTTCATGAAGAGATTATCCTGTCGAGAGCACTTGTCCGCTTTCAGCTTCAGGACTGAGATGTCAGATATGATGCTGTGAAAAGAGAGGTGTGGGATTAATTTGGACCCTCTGGGTTCGAGATGGTGGGGAACAGGCGGGTGGGTTTTTCCCCCCTCAAACTTTCTCTTTACTTGCTCATTTTTCTTGTTAATTTGTCTGTTTATATTTTGGTTTTGAGTTTATCAAATGGTAGGCTCCATTGCATTATTATTGTTTTGTCTGAGGATTATTTGTACTGATTTCATCATTTGTGTTACTCTCCTTTTTGGTGTTATTATTGTTTGTTTGCACTGAACGAATTTCTGTATTACTTGAACATCTTCATGAATATGTGAATCACAGGATATCATGGACCGCATGACCTTGTCAAAAATTTCACAGATCATGTGATTGTAAACAAGGGTGTTTGTAACCTGTATGTGTTGTATATGGGATTAAATGGACTGCTTTTGTTATTGTGTTTCGTATGATCGTGCATACCTGATGGAGGTGAACTTGGGACGGTTGTCATGGCGATCGATGAGGCTGACGAGGATCTCCAGGACCAGGAGACGGACCTCTGCATCCTCCATTAGTGTGAAAGACAGCAGTGGGTCCAAGAAGGAGCTGGGCAGCGCCGTCAGCATGTTGGTGGTCTGGAAGCCTGTAGTCACCTGAAGCACACATGAGCACACGTCAGCACGTGTTCTAGCCTTGTAACAATCTGTCTTTAACCAACTGATACACTGTCCTGCCTTGCAAAGCTGACTGAAAACAGACCTGTTTTGCACTTCATCTTGGTTAAGCTAAGCCTGACCTTTGTGCTGTCATTCTGAGTTACCTACATTTAGGACTGTATTCTTCAATCCATTTGATTCTGCTGTGCTAAAGAAGCAATCTGATATTTAACAGGGTTGATATTGTCCAGCAAATAAAATTTACCAGGAAAGGAAACAAGTAATCTGATCCGGCAGTTTTTGCATCTTTAATACACTGACTGGAACAGAATTACTGTTACATAAGAATGCCAAATGAATCTTGCAAGAAACAAATCTCTCAAATCTTACCTGCAATAAAGACTTCAACAACATGACCTGAATCATTCTGTTTCCCTCAAACCTGAACACAAAAGAATGACAATATGGTTAAGGGACAGCCATTATCAAACTTTACACAGGAAAGACTGCAAAGCACACTTCAAGAGGAATCAAATATAATGTTCTCTATATAAACGTTAATTAATGAATTACAGTATTCTGCATTCAGAATGCATTCACCAGGCTACATCAGGTAAGGTATAAATGTCCAGCTACTGTCTTTCAAATGTAGATGCCATACACTTTGTCTTCATCATATGCACAAACACACGCACACACAAAACCCTAGATGAGTAAAATGTAAATAGCTGATGAAAGACACTACTGTTTAAATTCTGACACACAGACACCAACAGAACAGAGACAGAAAAGCAGATATTGGTGGCTGAGTGTGTGCATACACCACTTGGAGAAAAGAAAACACCACTAGATGACAATTCTGTGTGCAAAGGGATCCTTGGCTGGGATTGGTCTCTGTAAATCTCATTCTGCAAAAGGCACAGACAGCCCTTTCCTTTGTCAGCCCTTCTTTTAGTTTCTTCTACATTTTTATTTCAGTGAATGCGTGATACATGCAAAGATTTTTAAAGAGCGTTGCTACTTTTGTTTGATATAGTAAAAAATTATATATAGGAAAATAAAAATATGCAGAAACCCAGCCCTTTTATAGGTGTCTCCCTTGTTTGTTTGTGGACAGTAAATACATGCACTTGTTTTTCTGTGGATGTTAACAGATGTGGATGTCTGTTGATGGTCTTAAACGCTGCTGAATGGGCTGAGTAACCTTTGCCTTCCCAGACCTGCCTTTCACAAGCTACACGACCAAAACGCTCAGTCTGGCGGGCAAAAGAAAACACAAAGGGTGAAGGTTTCCTGCTTGATCCTTCGTCCACAAAAGAGAGGGCCTGATCCGATGGTGTGAATGCGGCAGGTTGCCCACGGAGCAGAGACAACCGATCTAAAGATCCACTGTTTGTTAAAGCAAAGGTCAAGGTCTGCTCAGCCACAATGCATGCTGGGAAGATGGAGGGCTGGACTCCTGATGCAGTGACAACATGGAGGTGTAATACAGGTAAGAACCACATCTGTGGTCTGATGTGTAACAGGACTACAGGTGCCTTGATCCAAGATGGAATGCTCCATGCCTGTATCTCACACCAGTTTCTGGACTACCATACCCAAGTAAAAAAATAATTAAAGTTTTAAATAAAAGGCAAACGGGAATGTTTATGCTTTAACACTGAAATACCACCACTAGCTTTTCAACAGCAGGATCAAATATAGCAATCTGGGTAAAGTTATATTTTATTCATTGTTTGTGCTTTTATTTAACTAGGACTGTCAGCTGAGATCTCAGTGCTGATTTAATGTGATGGCCCAGGGAATCAAAGCAGGTACAGAATGCAAAGGACTGTTTGGTCAATGAGATGTAGGGAATGATTAACTGGCAAAATCAATAACCCAGCTTTATGGGACTTTGTTGAGGCCACTAGGGTTAACCACACTGCTCTTTTTAAAGTGTAATGAGATCTTTAATGACCACAATGAGAACCTCGGTTTGAAACCTTAACCGAAGAATGGTACATTCTATGGTGCAGTCCCAGCATCACTGTATTAGAACAATTCATTTCTATGTAGTCCTGGGAGAAGAGTGCACCTTGTGGGTCTAATAAGGCCACATCTACCTGCAGCACATCCACTTGAAGCTGAAGCTCTGTTTGTGGAAGTACACAGCCCTTGCTGAAGCTGTAGCTGTAGCTGAAGCTATAGCTGAGGGTCAGGTGACAGACGTGCAGACTCACCCAGACTTGGCGGACCCCAGGGCAGGGTGCATGCCTGGCACTGGGATCTTGCCCATGATGAAGAGCATGACCTCAGAGCGCTGGTAGGTGGGCAGAGTGTTGGCAAATGACCCTGTGACCACAGAGACAGCAGGAGAAGAGTGAGAGAGGCTGCTGCACATACACACAGGCATACACACGCACACACGCACACGCGCACACACACACACACACACACACACACACACACACACACAGGCATACATGCGCGCGCACACACACACACACACACACACACACAGGCATACATGCGCACACACAAATCAACACAGAGGCAGTGTGAGAGAGACTGTTAGAAACCACAACTTTCACACATTCAGACACAAACACATGAAAAAATGCACACTCTCACACAGCGATACTCTCACACATGCATAAGGACACTGGCATACATACACACACACATACACACACACACACACACACATGCACGCTCTCTCCCACTCACCGATGGTCTTGATGACAGCCTCCTGCAGCTGCCTCTCCTCATGCTCCTTGATGACCTTTGACCCGATGTTCCCGCACGAGTCATAGGAACCGGTTAGCTCGTAGTCCACGCTCAGTCGCAGCTGCCTGAGCAACGTGTTGAACACCTCCAACACCGTGGGGCCTGCACACACAGAGAGAAAACCACAGAGCAAAGTCTTAAGTACCGCCACTGAGAGAGAATGAAACAAATTGAGAATAGCACAGAATAACACAAAGACAGAGAGAGACCACTGACAGTCATTCGAAACAAACCCACGCGCATACACAAATATATAGAAACCCGCAGACGCTACTGCCATTGAAAGCAGAGGTGCTGCAGTGTGAATGCTGCCCTGAGATGCTGAAACTGTACACAGAAACACACTGACAGCTCACAGCCCAGATGCTGTGGTCTCCAGAGCTCTGAAGACCATCTGGTCTTACTGTGTGGGAGCACCACAGACCACAACAAGGATCGCTAGGTCAAGGATGTGGCAGCTTAGACACCGGTCACATTGTCAAAAGGCGATCGCTGTCTCCTCCTTAGACCAGCCTTCAATACATTATTGCGATTGGTCAGAGAGTATTCTTTACACCCCTAAGTGGGCCGGCTGAAGCCTCTTGAGTACACAGCACTGCCCTGCCTGAGAATGACACCAGCGGTTCCCTGAACAATATAGTACCATTTTGCCACATTATGTGCAAAATAAAAAGTCAAAAGACATTAGATGAAAGAGAAAAAATGCAACGGCAAAGGCCACACAATAAAATGAGTGGTAAATTAAAAGGTAAGACATTAATCTCTGTCTCACTGCTCCCTCTTGTGGCCAAACTGCGCAATCACCAGCACGAGCAAGGACCATGCAACGCACAACAGAATTTGTCTTCACCGTTGTAAAACCTGGCCACGGCAAACGGGAGGAGTTTTCGGCAGAAAAACTTTGGGATATTGTTAAATAGGGCTGCTCGGTTGCTAATCCTTTTAAGACGCTGCTGGAGGCCAGATCCTGGGCACGCCAGTACCAGCTGCAGTCTGCGGCACCGCGGGGTGGAGGATTATGGGCCTGTAGCCTTGCCCAGGGAGAAATGGGATTCAGTCTGCAGCGATGAGCGTCATTTCTGCCCACACTTCCCTCTAGTTCGTGCAGGCTCAACTCTGCAGACTGCTCAGGGGGGGAAGACACAGTGGATGACATCATGTGTTTTTGGGCAAACAGTACGCTTGTCTATTGCTTTCCTGATTTGATACAGATTTCAGATGGGTGAAATCCAATGTGTATGCTGGTTAGCAAATAAAATAATGCCACATTATTAAAATTAGATATTAAAATCAAGTTATAAGTCACTCCAGTGGGTCCATGTCCTCTTATAACTCTCAAAACATGACCAGCACACTAAACAAAATCTCTTAATGTTCTAACAGCAGGAATGTGATTTTTTCTTAATGCACCATAATCAGAGCAGGAAATTATGATTTTCATACCCAAAAAGTCTCCACCAGGGGCAGAGGACTTGAGCTACAAGCACAAACAGCAAGATCTTGTACACTCTCTGACAGCTGAGAGCAGGGATGAATTTTCAGCAATGAAATCCAACCACATTGGAGTCAGATATTATATGTCTGGAGTCTGACAATCTGTATTTCCCGATTAATGAGGATAAATGAGGATCTGAGCCAGGCTTTAGATGTGACCCACCCACGGAGCCGCTGGCGGCTATGGCGGCCGCCTCCAGCAGCACCTCCACTATCCCAGCGCGCACTGTGGCTGAGTTCTTGCTGTTGGCATCCAAGTGCCCTAGGAGCTGCTGGATCACCAGGTGAGAGTGCTGGGACTGTCGGAGAGAGAGAGAGAGAAAGAGAGAGAGAGAGACAGATGGAGTGAGGGAAGGGAAGAGAGGGCGAGAAAATAACAGGTTATGCCATCCCGACACTTTCAGAGGCGAGAGCAAAACAACAATCTGGCCAAATCGTGAATACAAAGGCAAGAAAATAACTGGTCTTCGTTTGAAGGCAGGCAGAAATGCTGCCCCCACCCTCCCCGCTAACTTCATATGCATTCACTGTGCAGAGCTTTCTGTTAAAAACCCGCTGACCAACATAAAAATAACGCTTTTAGCATTTGGTCAAAGGAGAAATTAATTTGACCTGACCAGAAGAGAATAAACAGCAATGCATTTAAAATGCAATTAAACTGTTATAGAGAGAGGCAGAGGCCAGGTCTGACAACAAGAAAATGAGAGAGAGAGATCGAGACATAGAGGAAGATGGAAGAGAGAGATTTAAGCTCTTTCATCCCTCCCCTTTTAGGGCCTAGGGATCCATAGCGGCTGAGCGCACAGGTCCTGTGACCGGCGTGTGTGCGTTTGTGTGTGAATGCGTTTCTGAGCGTCTCACCTGGATGGAGTACATAATGATCTTGAAGCAGCGGACGGCAAAGGTTTTTCCCTCCCAGAGAGAGTGGTTGTCAAGGTGCCTGGAAACACAAACAGAGGGAAAGTGTGACTGCTGCTCTGAGAGAGGAAAATGGAGGCAGCGAGGATGCAGAGCGACAGAGAGATAGAGGGGAAGATAGAGAGAGACTTGCAAATCCTCAGAGGAACCTACAGCACAAATTTGGTCCCACTGCATGCTGCTGCAGGCCACACCCCGAGAGACAGCGGCTAAACCCCCTAAGAACTGTTACTATGACTACCTAATATTATTAATATTACCACTTCAACAAAAAATATGAAAACATTTTGGTTGGATGATCCTCTCCACAAAATACTCTACAACCTATTGTAGGGTCAGTGGGAAGGCTCATTGAATATTCAGCAATGCTAAACTCATAGAAGTGAAAAAAGTTGGGCTTCCACAAAGTCATTATTTGAAGAATATAATCAATAATTTTGGTGAAAAGGGGCACTTAGAGAAATAGAGAATGAGAGACCAAGAGAGATAGAAAGAGAGAGATGGAGGGAGAGAGAGAGAGAGTCTAATGTGTCTCCACATCCTGCCACTCTCTCTCCGCATGGCACCCAGTTTGGTCTCATGATGCAGCCTCTTGCACCCCAGCCCGACCCCTTGCCAAGTTCCATCTGTGCTCCACTTCAAATCCATTCCCTCCATCCCCCTCAGTGAGCCTGCTAAAAACAAAAACCTCTTTCTATCTTTCAGTAAGAACATTTAAATATCCCTACCGAATCTGCTGCACAGAACCAGAAAGAGTCATATCTCATAGACAGAATATGTTAAGTGAACCCATTTTTCAGAAGCGCCTCCATGGCTATAGTTTAGGACATACTGATTATGATGCCATTCACACTGACAATGCAGAAAAGATATACGGCTCCATCCAGGGACACTGGAGACTATTATAATATACTTTCACCATATACTCATAGGATGCATTTATAAAGCAATCTTCCATCTGTGAAAATCACAGTTAATCCAAGGATCAAAGTCACTGAACGTTTAAAATAAGAGCTACCCCATTCTGCACCATGTGGCATTCTGTTGCTGCCATTTTTTTAAATGAACAGCCGGGGAATTCAAGCATTCAGAGAAAAGACACCTGTTTAATGCAAATTAAGAACGCAGATGGGCTTCAGCTCAGCTACTGTGGAGAGGAACAGGCATGGAGCCGAACAGCAAGGACAATCCTGCACAAAAACAACTTCAAAGGAATAACTGAAAAAAATGGAGCTCGAGTCTTTCGCTGTCCATTAAATGAGTTCTAAATCGGTGCATGCTCCACATTTACATAGTTAGGCAGTCAGCAGATGCTGTTATCCAGAGTGACTTACAACATCTACATAATATCCATTTATGCAGCTGGATATTTACTGAAGCACTTCAGATTATATACATTGCTGAGGGGTCCAGCAGCGCTGTGCTACCCGGGAATTTAACCTACCGCTTCTGAGTTTGAATCCCAGCTCCCTGAAAATTATACTATACTGCTGCCCACAACAGCTCCTCATTCTGTCGGTTAGTCCTCTAAAATGACTCGGGTGAAGGGTATTCTGCTGATTAAGGCACGTTTTTCCACAAACACGTCCAAGTGTTCAGGCATTTCTTTGGCCTGTCTCCAGACATGAGCCTACTGCAGAGAGACACAGGGCCCGGCCTGTTGCTGGGCACCATGTGTCCATGGTAACTTGCAGACGTGTGGCTCCTGCTCGCACTGTTTACCCAGCAGCCCCCGCTTTCCACTTGTTTCTCAAGCTCAATGTGCTTTTCCTTCCATCACTGTATCCTCCAGCTTCCCTTGCAGTGAAAAACAGATATGTGTAGGGACATGGTGATATGTGTAAAGATGTGTGTTAAAATGACATGCTGTGTGATTGTGCACATAAATGATATGTGCAATCAATATTTACATTTGATAAAGTGTACATTACAAAATACAGCATTGAGAAACAATCGTCCACTGATTTTGTGTATTTTTTGTTTTGTGAATTGCATCAGAAGTTTACAAATAACCCAAAACTGTGATATATTACAGGAAGTTCTGCTACACCGATTGCTTCCATGTGAAAATGTATTCACCCCCATAGATTCAATAACTGATTATGCCACCTTCAGCAGCAATGGCACTGAACAACTATTGATCAGTCTTTCACAGCACGGTGAAGAAATTTTGGATGATCCCCATGCAGAACTGCTTCTCCTTCATGTATTTTTAACAACCTGTAATTAGCTGTATTTCTGATCACTCATGAGGGAGCCGTTTTCAGAGTAATTATCCTTCATGTGTAGCCCATCAAGCACTTTCTGATTTCTTAAAATCTCAATAACATTACCACACCACCACAACAATTTGGCAGTATTTCACATTTCATTTGACTGGTGTTTTGTGATGGAGAAGGGGATGCCACCGCCCAGCTCCACTCCCCCGCTGGGCATTTCTCCCACAGTCCTGCCCCCAAGTTGGCCAGTCAGCGCTGCACACAGCCCCGGCTCTGCAGCAGCATACTCTGGACCCCAGACAGCAGCACTGGGAGATTAATTCCTCTAGAAACTCTCCTCACCTGGAAGGGACAATCAGGACTCACAGCTGCCACTGCTTCTGGGCAGTCACCTGGGGACGAAAGCTGTCGGCCCCCAGACCTTAGGGAGGTAGTACTCCCCAGACTGTGTGTCGTAACATGTCCTCTGCGTTCCTCTGTTTCTCCCACAGGTTCTAATTGAGCCAAGGGGCTACTCCACCGGTTAAGCCAGGAGCTAAAAACTTGGTTATGTACCATCTCCTTTTCGAAACATGATTCATCAATAAAAATAATGAATCACAAAAAAATGGGCATGGCTTTTCCAAACCAGACCTGATTGTTTTCCAGAGTATTCAAGTAGATGTCACTAACCATCCCTGTAATTCAGTTGAGTTAAGTGGAGGTGTGGCGTTTGTACACCAACCAAAGAAGCAGGGAGCTTTGGCGTCATGTTTCCTTTCAGGCTTCCTCAACATTCTACTAAAACCTCCTGAAAGGTTAAATAATGGATGACAAAAACATGTAAATATGTAATAATTCTGAGCTCTTTTTCACTGCACTACGTTTATAGGGCATTCACATGGGGATGGGGCTGAGCGTGACAGAGTGGACGCTAACATGAGGACGGGGTTGAGTGACAGAGTGGACGCTGACATGGGGATGGAGTTGAGAGTGACAGAGAGAGCACTCACATGAGGACGGGGTTGAGTGACAGAGTGGACGCTGACATGGGGATGGAGTTGAGAGTGACAGAGAGAGCACTCACATGAGGACGGGGCTGAGTGATGGAGTGGACGCTGACATGGGGATGGAGTTGAGAGTGACAGAGAGAGCACTCACGTGAGGATGGGGCTGAGTGACAGAGTGGACGCTGACATGGGCATGGAGTTGAGAGTGACAGAGAGAGCACTCACATGAGGACGGGGCTGAGTGATAGAGTGGACACTAACATGGGGATGGAGTTGAGAGTGACAGAGAGAGCACTCACATGAGGACGGGGCTGAGTGACAGAGTGGACACTGACATGGGGATGGAGTTGAGAGTGACAGAGAGATCACTCACATGAGGACGGGGCTGAGTGACAGAGTGGACGCTGACATGGGGATGGAGTTGAGAGTGACAGAGAGAGCACTCACATGAGGACGGGGCTGAGTGACAGAGTGGACACTGACATGGGGATGGAGTTGAGAGTGACAGAGAGAGCACTCACATGAGGATGGGGCTGAGTGACAGAGTGGACACTGACATGGGGATGGAGTTGAGAGTGACAGAGAGAGCACTCACATGAGGACGGGGCTGAGTGATGGAGTGGACACTGACATGGGGATGGAGTTGAGAGTGACAGAGAGAGCACTCACATGAGGACGGGGCTGAGTGACGGAGTGGACACTGACATGGGGATGGAGTTGAGAGTGACAGAGAGAGCACTCACATGAGGACGGGGCTGAGTGACGGAGTGGACACTGACATGGGGATGGAGTTGAGAGTGACAGAGAGAGCACTCACATGAGGACGGGGTTGACGGCATTCTTGATGTTGCCATAGGCGGCGCGGCCCAGCAGCTCTCTGAAGCAGCGCTCTGTCAGCTCCGCAGGGCTCTCCTTCTCCTTCTCCGAGGCCTGCAGCGGCGAGGGGGAACGACTGCACCCACGCAGACAAACATGCATGCACACACACACAAACACACACACAGATACACACACACACACAAACGCACAACACACACACACACACAGATACACACACACACGCACACAAACATGCAAACACACACACACACATACAGATACACACACACACACACATACACAGAGATACACACAGACACATTAGATTCAGTTAAACCTCATTATGTAAATATGTATCAGATTTTCTCACAGCACAATGCATTCCTCAGGCTGTACAAAGACTGCTGTCTTAGCTCTTCTTTTATCCAGACTAAAAATAGCAGCTATTTTCACTCATGTATTGTTAAACTGCAAGCTTGCGCTACCCTGTGTTGTTTTAATATTTCGTTTGCAGGCTGTTTCTCAGAAAATGATTTATTAATGGTGTAAGCTTTTTGCCACAGTGCTACTCTCCTTCTGCAGCTACAGAGGGGGAGGTCATGTGAATCAACCCCCAAATGAGTCACATGGCCTGACACTGGAGGCACAGAGGAAAATAACCATTTTGGTGCAGCAAAGCTGATTCACTCAAAAATTCACTAAATATGCCAACTTGCTACAGCGGAAATGAAAAAGTGGCAGATTTTGCTTTACGTATTTTTTAAGGTGAACATTTCCTTGAGAGAGGAAGAGAGCAGCCGCCATCTGCAACCAGCCTACCCAGATGGATCACACTGCTTTTCGAGAAAAAGAGCAACAGGCACACATACCAGAGTGCGAAGGCTGCAAGCATGGGCATAATTTAATGTTTATGTACATAAGCCAGTCTTTGTGTTGCAGTCTACTGCCATCATTCTACAATGCCTTTTTACAAATCAACAGTATTATTGAGTGCAGAATGTAGATAATACTGATGAGCGTAGTTTTTTTCATTCTGACATAACACGATCAGAGGTAGTTTGTGTGCATGGCAAGCACGGTGATGCGATCGTTCTGCCTAATTCCGTCTCAACCCAGCTCCAGTTTTAGATTATGACTCAGTTGCCTGAAGCAACACCTGGAAGATGTAAGCGGCAGATACTGAAATCTAAGAGTGGGAGATGATCCAGAGCAATTTGACGGCTTGTTTAAACTGTGCGTGAGTGTGTGTGTGTGTGTAATAGAGGCAGATGCTGCTGACAGCGTCCTGAGGGCCTCTGCCATGCTTCTGTGTTGACGTGAGCACTAATAATGACAGCTGTCCAACTGTATCAAAGCAGTGTCATCACAGCATCCACATTATGAAAGTGCCGTTGACCACAGCTGCAGGAATGCAGAGCTGGGAGAGCGTTAGACCAGGGTCATATGGGGGTAAATTCATGCCCTGCTGTAGACTGGAGCTGGATCACACTCACTAAACACAGAATGTCACGGTGCTGAGGGACTGCAGCATACACACTGTAGGGCCAGAGCTGGGGTGTAGCTTAAAGGGTGAATACAGCATGCTAGGGGTGTTGGTATTATGTGGGGCATGGGTTGAGGTGTAGCTATGGAGTGGGCAGAGCATGAGTTGGGGTGTGGCTAAGGAGTAGGTGGAGCATTGGTTGGGGTGTGGCTAAGGAGTAGGTGGAGCATTGGTTGGGGTGTGGCTAAGGAGTGGATGGAGCATGGGTTGGGGTGTGGCTAAGGAGTGGGTGTAGCATGGGTTGAGGTGTGGGTAAGGAGAGGGCGGAGCATGGGTTGGGGTGTGGCTAAGGAGTGGGTGTAGCATGGGTTGAGGTGTGGGTAAGGAGAGGGCGGAGCATGGGTTGGGGTGTGGCTAAGGAGTAGGTGGAGCATGGGTTGGGGTGTGGGTAAGGAGAGGGTAGAGCATGGGTTGGTGTGAGTTTTATGTGGGAGGAGCCATTCTGTGGGACTGACCTCTCAGTGCCCTCGCCCTGCTGCAGGTTGAACAGCAGGGACGGTACGATCTTGTCCATGTGCTGTGGGTCCCAGATGTTGGCCTGCAGCTCGTCATTCACAGTCTTCCTCACCACACCCTGCAGACCCTTGATTCCAGCCATGCGGATCCTGGGGGAGAAAACATCTTCCACCGTTACCATCCTACAGACCCACAGCCCTCCCTTACTGTGCTCATAGAGACCTGCAGAGTCCCATTGCTATCCTATGGGACATTTACTTGTTTTAGCATTGCTGTCATTAATACTGTATACTTTTTTCCTTTCACACAGAATTGTAACTCAACACTCTTGAAAAGCATAATTCAAGATTAAAAATTAAGGAAAGTTTCCCCAACATGGTTCTACTGAAATCACTATACAAACAAAGTACTGTAAGAAAAAGCCCAATTAAAAACCACCCATAAGGATTCATTACACCGATTAAGGGAACAAGAGCAATATCCTGTGCTGGGAGTATTTCAAAGCAAACAACGAAAGATCCAAACACAGGCTGTTAATATTAACACATTAACCTATGCAATTACCGGTCCCCTCATAATCACGGCGGCTCAGTCTTAATATACATAATTAATATCAGTGTCCAGAGCTTCGACGGCAACAAGCGAGAAGCAAGCTACTACAGAAACTACTGGTGTTCCAAAACAGAGACATAACGATACAGCCCAGACTGAAGCTAGCCATGTTCATGTTGATCCTTTTGCTAAATTAACTATTCTTGAGTATTTTGTGCAACGTCTCCATTTTAGAAAACTGCATAATAGCATAATTGTTAATATTGCTGCTATTTATATTATTATATCACAAAAGCAGATGAAAATATGTCATATGTTCTGTATGTTATGGTGCACAGGAATCTACTATGAACGTTTCCTATCCGTGAGCTCCCTCACTTTGTGCGAATGTCCGGGTCTTCGTAGCTGGAGTGGCACATCTCACTGAAGCGCGACACGAAGAAGTCGTAGCTACGGTGATAGGACGGCGTGTCCTCCTCAATGTTGGCGAACTTCACAAACTGGGGAGAAAAAGGGCAAACAATCCGGGCAATATAACTAAACGATCACATCAGAGACAAACCCCGTTCTTTTAGGGAAGTCATTCACAGCAATGTGCAGACCTCGGCATGAACACACTCTCCTCTTCATTGTTTCTCCACCCAACGTAATCCTTGCAGACGTCATCATTAAAACTTAACTTCTCCTGTAGTGTAATGTGGTTCGATCACGCTAATCCTATTCACTCGCCAAACAATTGCTTCCCGTTGCTAATCGAACACATATTATATTAGACCCCTAATTAAACTTTATCTAATCTATTAGCAAAATGGCTTTAGGCACTCCAGACCAGATACAGAAGCTTCAACAGGCTGGAACTCAATCAAAAAACTACATCACTTAAGAGTATTGACGTCATTCCTGCCCACGATCCTCCTATGGAAATCCACAGGGCCTTAAAATATAAGAAATATACTTCTCATTGCATACTTCACTTTTTTAAATCTATAATTTAAACAGTTTTTTTTTTATTTATTCTTTTATCTCCCAAGAAAATTCCAGAAATAGACTCATATTTCCATCCACCACTGTCACTGAATGAATTAATATGGGGTAAAATTATGAGCACGTTTTCTTTGTTTCAAAGATCATGAAACATACGCTCTGAATGCTTGATTACAAATCCAAATTTCAAACAAGTGTCAGGACATGATCAAAGGTAGGGAAATTAAGCAGAATTCAAAATGATACTAAAACCAAAAGAAACATTTTGTAACATTAACTATATATGAATTGCTAGCCTCCAATGTCTTTCTTGATGGATTGTGGGATCTGGCTATTTAACAGATACCTTAGTTTAACTCATTGATTTTGTAGACATATAAGCAGAAAAATGCAGGACAGATGGCTGACATGATGTGTGACTTTCCCTTGTCCAGGATATTGCTTTGCTGTTTTAGTGCAGATTTCAGAAGACCGCATGTTCTTTTCACTTTGGAGTAGACTGTGCCTCTGCCATATTCATCAGCAATATAATATTAGAGCTCCCTTCCGCTGCCCTAGATCTGCACAAGTAATCTCTCATTAATCTCCTGGCCCGTATATTTTGGTCTCCCTAGATAAGCAGGGCGGTAAACTTGGGACAGATGTGATGTCTCTAAACACAAACGCACACGCACAAGCTGCAAGGAAATAGTCACTATTCGGTTCACCAAGTGGCTTTTATGATGCATAAAAACTGGTTACATCCTGTAACTGATCATAAGCTCGGAAATTCAGAATAAATATGCAATTACTGACGTGAAAATGCAAATAGTGTTAAGGCATGACTGTGTCAGGTTACTAAAATTAATATCAAACACTACAAGACTGTGTGTCTGTTTGTTATTACACCATGTAATAAATGATTTGTTACTGTACTTCCTTCACCATTTTGGTAATTTACATATTTTTAATGTTGTGTAATTTCACACAAAGACATCACACAAACAAAAGCTGTACAATTTGTTACCACAAGAATCAGTGTCCTTGTTTCTGAAAATTTTGGCAGTAAGTGACAGCAGGATAGTTAAGTTATGAGGGTTTAGAAAGGTTTTGGAATTGAAGCAAATGCCAGATGAATTTTAATTTAGAATTAGAAAATGTGAGTATTTTTATTTATTGGAAAATCCATAAAAATGCAAATACAAGTTGCATTAAAAGGTAATCCATACTTCAAAGGATAGTAATCCTGCAATATGTATGTCAATTGATAATGCATTGTAAGTGCCTATTTATATTCTTGCATTCAATATGTGAATATACTTGTGTTCAACATCCAAAGCATTTTTAAATGACAGCCAGCTCTCTCTTAATGCTGTTTGATTTCAGTAAGAATTGAACAGTACCATCATGGAAATGCAAAGAGCATGATGAATAACTGTCCAAGACTGAAAATAACAGTTGTGATGGACACAGCTGTTAAAGGTAGGATTATCTGACCTCACACCCTTAATTGGACCTAGCAACGTACAAAATACTGCACTGATACAAACTGAGAATCGCAAAGTGAACAGTTTTTCAGCACACCGAGGAGCATTGATTTTTTTTTTTTTTACATTTAATTGTGGGGCAAACACAGAGAAATCGACTGCCGCTAATGAACCGTACTGACGTGAGAGCGGCTAAGGGAGGAGATGCATGGTGCCTGTGAGGTGGTGACTGAGCCTTAGGCCCTGCAGAGAGTGTGTGTGTGTGTGTGGGGGGGTTGTCTCAGTCAGACACTGTCACATACCATCGTTCCCACGGAGGCTAACTGCTGCTTGCTTCAGGACCACGGCAGTAATCAGTGGTGAATGGCCTGCCTTGGTTAATCAATTAGGACTGCCAATTGTAAACAGGGCTGCTGCGATTCTTGTCACAACATGTTGTCTGTGCAGACAGGGCGAGCTGTGCGATTGGTTCTGAGGTGCCTCTTAGCTTGCTGTGAACCACACTCAGAGAAACTGACCAGTGGCTAAGCTGCTGCGTCCTTAATGAGCCAATACTTACAGTAATTGCTGTGTTTGTGTGTGTGTGTGTGTGTGTGTGTGTGTGTGTGTGTGTGTGTGTGTGTGAGTTTGGGAGGGGGCGCTGTGAGATTCACCGAGTTAGTGCCCAGGATTTGAAGGTCAGGCTTGTCGGCCTCCAGCAGCTTGCGGACCATCTTCAGGAAGCTCTCCACAAAGAGATTGATGCTCTGACAGTGACAGGCCATCAGAAGCTGGTCCAGCGCCTCCATGGCGATGCACACATACCTGCGGACAGAGCATACAGCACACTAATCAACAGCACCTACCACCATCAACGACTGCACTATACACACAGCATATACTCACCGACTGCATTAAACACCATGACTGACCGCACCAAACTCACAACACATATTCAACGACTGCACCAAAGCCATAATCACCTGTACCAAACGCTATACCCACTAACACACACACTTACAGACTTTGCCAAACACATACTGACTGTAGAAAACACACTCAGACTGCACCTAATGCCATTACCGACCTTACAATACACAGCACTAGACTGTACCTAACACACAATCACCAACTGTACCTACCATGTACCCACCAACTGTACCAAACACATACTCAACAACTATATCTCACACACACTAACTGACTGTACCAAACACCCTCGCCGATTGTACTTTACACACAGATACTAAGTGCACCAAACAGACACTCAATGACTGCACTGTAATACAAAACACCCAAGACACAGCATAAGTAATCCATTCTATTTTTACAAAGCGCTCTTCACAAGGTGTCCCAAGGGAGAAAAACAGCTAAAAATAAGTTGCAGGGGAAAAAAAAAATACTGTCTCTTGTTCACAAGACAAAAACCAGTTAAACGAAGGACGTGGCACAATCAGTGAAAGTAAGTAGCGCACGGCACTGGTACAGAAGGAGCAGTGCAGAACAGCACCGCACCCCCAAACCAAAAGACAGGTTTCGTTACAGAATATTCAATACAGAACCATGAGCATCAAAATGAGCGCGAGAGGACAACGCACCCGATTCGGTGCCCCACCGCGCCAAGCCGCCCCGCTCTGAGCGCGTCCGTTTCCATCTCATCGGTTTCCCCTGAATCACGACCATAATGCGGCATTCGATCTGAGTAACGGTTGCCATTGTTAATTCAGGTTTTATCGTGAGCTGAGCAGTTCATCATCATCTACTCACAGCAGTGGTGCCTGCATAAGGACTTTAATGGGAAGCAAAGAGACGCTGTAGGTGAGCAAAGAGCCAGTTTAAAGGGGCTTAGAGACCTGCAGGACCTGAACGCATCTTTTAAGCATAAGTAGACTAGGCACATTAAAAATATGGGGATATCCACCTCTAACAAACCAAATAATTCATTTAAATTCCAAGCTTGGTTTCTTAGCCTTTCCAGGTCCTGCTCTGGGGTGACAGTGTTGCTGTGTGCCCTACTGTGGGGTGAGAGTGAGGTGACAGTGTTTCCTCTGCGCCCTTCTGTGGGGTGACAGTGGGTGACAGTGTTTCCTTTGCGCCCTTCTGTGGGGTGACAGTGGGGTGACAGTGTTTCCTCTGCGCCCTTCTGTGGGGTGACAGTGGGGTGACAGTGTTTCCTCTGCGCCCTTCTGTGGGGTGACAGTGGGGTGACAGTGTTTCCTCTGCGCCCTTCTGTGGGGTGACAGTGGGGTGGCAGTGTTTCCTCTGCGCCCTTCTGTGGGGTGACAGTGGGGTGAGAGTGTTCCTCTGCGCCCTTCTGTGGGGTGACAGTGGTGTGACAGTGTTTCTTCTGCGCCCTTCTGTGGGGTGACAGTGGGGTGACAGTGTTTCCTCTGGACACCACTTGGGGCAGTGACCCACCCATATCTGTGGCGGGCGACGTCCCGGGATAGCCTCTCGGACAGGTAGGCCCCGATGCGGTCCAGCTTCTCTGGGGCAGAAAGGGCGTAGAAGGTCAGCTTCTCCATGTTCGCCTTCACCAGCCCGTCCTGTAGAAACAGCATCAGAAACCCTGTCACATGGGGGTACCCCAAAGATCACTGAAACTTTACCTGAACAAAATAACACAAGGGCACCACAACTGGCCAATAAACACAACAACACAAAATGTAATTAAGTCACCCACCCCACATGTCTGCAGCTACTTAACTAACTTCTGGTAGAATTCTTAACAGGTCAACCACCTAGGTAAAGGAAGCAACAAACTGTGCATTTGGCTTAGTATCCAATCAAATTACGGCAGAGGTCAGATTCAATTAAGTTATTTTGTCTCCAGGACCTAACTGAATGTAACAACATAACATTCCAATCTAAAACCCGAGGATGGTCCAAACTTAAGGCGCAGTGATAAAAAAAGACTTCTGTGCATAATTTATGTGAAACCCAGATTTGTGCGATATCTGAGTCCAGGCAAAGTTCTGGCTGTTAAAACAGAGCAGTCAGTCACACAGCCTGGTATTTTCCACACCAAGCCAGAGAGTCTCAGTGTGAGTTTCTCAGACACCATGCGGACTTTTTATAGAAACAGTTTCCATGTCTACGATTTATCATAACCTAAATTAGAAGTGCCCCAGTTTTTTTTCCGCCTTCTCCGCAACTACAAAGAAAAAGGTGTCTCTGCAGGCTACCAGTGTTGGCTTATGTTCGAAGAAATATTTCTGAATCTTCAGCTTTAAAAATAGGCCTTCCCTTCTGTAATGTTTGCACAGCTGTTCACAAAGTACACATGATAATTACTTCTGATTTTGATTTTATTATACTAGACAGGGTTTTACAACCACCTTGGCTCATGCAGTTTGCAACATGATTCACAGGGAATACATGTAAATCATGAAAAATGTTTTCATGGTTTAAACACAGGAAATGCACTTCAAAACAAATACATTGGGAACTAAGGTTTATCAAACAATTGAAATACTCTGAAATGTGAAAGAGATGTGAAAATACACACACTAATCCTTTACTGACTGGAGTGTTATACTAACATTATGGCAGCCTTATTTGTTCAAAATGGCTACTCTAATGTCATAGCCATAATCCATTAGTGTAATAACCATTAATCAAACCAGCAGTTATTACGTTGTCTTTAGGCTTTCACTTTATTTGTTCTAAGAATTAGAATTAAGACTTATACTCCTCCATTTTTAGGTGACTGCTATCTTTGGCATTTTACATTATTATTTTGGTTTTTCCAATATTCAAACTCTGCTGCCTTTCTCAGACTCCATCCTGTAGAAGGAGTGCTGAGGCTAATGATGCTGAATTTTGATTGCACTGTATTTTGGGTTTTCATTGATAGTAGGTTTGACTGACTCTCATTTATGAGCTAATAGGATATACTCCAGCTCTTGCTGTCTGTTGGCCTTTGGGAGTTAGTTCTTGTGAAATGACTTCTGGGAAACCCCCACGAGGACCTGGTGCTTAATTTCGAACATGGCAGATAATTCACTGACACATTCAAGAGCTTCCTGTGGAGGTCTCAGGGCCACGATGTAATTACTCCTCCTCACCCCCGGGAGTCTCCCTTTTAATTCACACCAGCTCCTAGAGTATGACTGAGCCACTCTATTCCCATCAATGGCTGTATTCTCAATTCAGCAATAGCAGAGTTCATTCGTGCTTCATTAGAAAAAAGGAAACCGAACCGGCACCTTTCAGATAGGATGCTGATATAGGCTTACTCTCAATAACCTGTGGTGTGATTCTACGTCCTGCAACCTGATGGGATTTCTGTATTTAAAGGAAATGAAATTAACACTTCTAATGAGCAGCAAATCGCCCCAGGTTAGGGTTATGGAAATGGGTTTAAGACAGGCTGTGATATATCTACACATTTGTTGGCGATCCCTAGCTGAGGCTCTTTATTTGTTTGCATGGCTAGCTTACTTTCAGTTTGATACCAGTAAATTAATATTTCACCACCCTGTCTTAACCTTGTTTTATGAAGTGTGCCTCAGGTGCTACAAAGAGAACATAACTAACTCTACACTGAAATATGGCCCTTACTTTTAAAATTAAGTTATACCAGGCATTGACATGCTTGCCTCTGCAAGATTTCTCCCTTGAGTAACCCTGGTGGTGAAACATTGTTACTGCAGCAGTCGGGCCATCCGTCAGTTGGTGGCTGACACCTACATTACTACGGCTATATTTCCCACCGGCAGATAAGAGCTATGATTGGATTTACATTATGCATCAACAGCAGTAACTCCAAGGGCAACAGGGAGAAAACATGGCTAACACAGGGTTGCCCTGAGGACAACAGAAGACCAACCTCAGACATGAAAATCAGGCTTTTTCATATGGAGAGAACAGCTCTCTGAACAGCTGTGACCACGTATCTGCAAATGTGTCCCATGATTCGTAAATATATGCAACACAGCCCAGCTAAAAAATGAATACTGATTTGTAAATGTTTTGACACAACTCAGAAATTCATATCACGATTTGTAAATACATGCAACAAAGTGCTCAGATATGTAAAATTATATTTGAACACAATTATTTGCTCACAAAATACTTACATTTATTTAAATATTCAAGACAGCACATTCAGCTTTAAGAGAAGTAAAAGTTAACTGATTAATTATAAATACAGCGAACCCTTGTCATAGTGGACCTCATTAAAACGGATTTCGGTTTTAAAGGACTATTTCTGCTGTAACATATGTGGTCTATTCTGGTTAATATTGGTTAAAATCCCCCTTTTTCTTTACCTAACACTTTTCTGTCATCTGCTTTTTCTCTCTTTCTCCCCTTTCTCTACCTCTTATTTCCTTTCACTGTTCTCTCTTTCCCTTACTTAGTATTTTTTCTTGATCTCTTTCTCTCTTCCCTCTTTCTTTTAATATTCGCTGTTATTGGTAGCTATTACGGTGGTGCCACATCATATCACAAAGGATTCCTTGGAAACTTGATTAAACTGACACAGTCCGAGTATTGTTGTACACCGAACTCTGAGTAAATATCGCTTGGTACCACAGCTGAGGTGAGAATACTATGTATTTTTTTTTTAATCACCCGGTTAAATTGTAATATCGGGTATATCATACTCCCTTTCCCCCCAATTAGTCTGGTTTAACGAGGGTTCACTGTAACATGACATGTGAATGAATACTGGCATAGCACAGGGGAGGATAAGTTCTCACCTCCGGGTCCTCTGGAAAGATATTATCCACAAGTCTCTTGTATCGGGGTCTCAGAGCCCCACAGCAACCACAGACCCCTGCGGAGAAAAGAAAGCACAGGAAAACAAATGTTTTACATTAACCCCCAGCATACTTCTTTCCATCAACAGGCAAAGTGTAAATTAAAACATAAATAAAATGTTAAGGTGAATTACACTCCCATTTAAGGACTTGTTTTGACAGTAAAGATAGCCAAGGTTTTGTTTGTTAACCTGACTTCAAAACAAACTGTGTATCACAAAATGACAATATGAAATGGCATTACAATGTAATCAAAAGGAAATCCATTAAACCATATTGTTTGCCCAGCCCAAACTTCATGTTCAAAATTCCATCCTTTCGATTTTATGTGAGCACAATATTATCTGTCTGTTGGTCTATTAGAGGACATATAATTTTCAGAGTAAGAAAATTAAGCCATTTTATGAAGAGGAACTATATTTACAACTATAAACCCTCCATTTCCCATGATGCATTTGGTATGAGCTTCTCAATGAGAGACATTAGTTGTACAGTCAGCAATGATTTTTCCATGTCTTGCATATTTTAATATTTTGTGTTTTGTATTAAAGCCTTCATTTCTTTCCTATTCAATTAGTTTTTCATGTCATTTTATGTATTGCTTTGTGGTTTGGGTTGCACATATTTGCACATTTTCACACCTCGCGGTAAAGGAATTCAAGCAAGGATTAAACCTGCTAAAGAAAAGGACACACTAATTACTCCTACAGCTTTGCCAGACCGAACCACTGCTTTCTTTTCTGTTGAGTCCTACATTCACAACAAGCCCTGTCTTTGTTTGTGGCCGTGACTCACAGCTCAAACATAAAATAAATAAATAAAATGATTTTAAAAAATCTGTCATCCAAGAGCTCCAGCTGACAGGAAGCCCGCACCGCTCCACCTCTGCCAATCAAAGAGCCGTCCTTGCGGATGTTATTGAAACAGCTTGCCGAGTTCTGGCTTCTCGCTCCCTGACTGACAGATTCTCACTCCAAGAAAGTGAGGACAGAACCATAACACTTTAGCACCCTGAAAAAGAGCTGCACCATTTTCTGCAGAGCATAATTTCCACTTCTGACTTCCAACTTCCAGTATTTTTTTCCCTTCGTTTCTGCCTTTTTCGGAAGCTGAAGCCTAATCCAAGCATTCCAGAACAGTAACCTGCAGAAATCTGCAGCAATGAGTCATACATCAGGCACCATTGTGGGGCTGGGAGCCCTGGAATTCTTTGTGTGGGCCTATCTGACCTGATTACCACAGACTTCTACTTTGATTCAGAAGTTGCCTGCAGTGGCGATGGAGCAGGCAAGCATTAAAGCTCAAAGACTGGGGAGAGCAGCATGGCACTACCATAACATACTACTTTATTCCTCCCCAAGGGGAAATTCCATTTTCAGCTAGAACAAAAACATATTCATACATTCATTTAGTACATATACACAAACATATTTAAGTGCACCTACATTATGATATACCTGTGTTTCTGTGATCGCACATTCACAGAGTGGGGTTTTGAACTGAAACCGTGTTCTTAAACTCCAGTCTTAAGGAGAGCCCCACCAAAACTTCACTCGGAGACAGAAAATGCAGAGATACGCATACAAACTCAAGTTCAAACCCAGTTTTCAAAGGTTAAAAAACTCCCATGTCTACTGCCCCATTTGCACAGTCCCTTCACCCTCACAAGGTGAAAAGCAGAACAGCTGAGCCTCACAGATGTTCACCCAGTTGCAGTTGTTCATTCCATTTACACAACCAGGGTAGGAATGGAGGCCTCAGCAAAGACCAGTCAGGGCCTGGAATCAGGGCTGGCCAATATAGCCGAAGACCGAAATCTCAAATTAACGGATGATTCACAAACTTTATCTAGATTTTTAATGTGTTCCTTCAAACAAAATAAAAACAGCAAGATGTACCGTCATATGGGAATACACTGGAAAATTAAGCAGCTAATGTTTTTCAGCAGGTGCTTCGGGATTGGCACAGCAGCTAGCATCTGCATTTAGCAGTCACACATAGCTCCCCTTTTGCTGTGTGTTTCTGTAGCAAGCACTGGAATAAGTTTGTCATGCTGTCACTTTGAGTTGCGATAGACTTTCAACAAACTTTACACAGGGCAGCAGTTTGCTCAATACCGGGATGTGGCAAACCTGAAACGCTTCCTAAAGTGACGTTTTTTAGGGAATTATTTCATCCCCACGAAGCGTGTTGCTTGTCACCATCTTGACAGCATGACTGGACTGACTGGTGATACACTTCACATAAAACCTCACATAAAACCTTCAATAAAACCTCAAATCTGTGATCAAGACATTTTTGCATGCCTACCCAAAACATAAATTTGAATAAACTGATTTAAACTAATGTATCTCCCAGCCCTACTTGAATTAGGTTTTCTAGGTCGTGTAGTTGAGACAGGGACAGTGCTGAGTACTCTGTAGATTTTAGGCGAATGGTGGCTCTAGTTGGGCTGATGTTTTCATCATATGTTATTATGCTGTTCCGTTATAATGGCTTCTAACACACCCACATTCTGCCAACTTCTGCTACCACAATGCGAGCACAGCGCTATTCTCAGCGCCTCGCGTCAACAACCTCTCCAGCGGCAATGAGTCTTAAGCCCCCGCCTTGGCCGCCGTCCTGAGGTAGGAGTCATCTTGACGCAAACGCACAGCGGCAAGCGAGAGCGCACGTGAGTCACCGAGCGTGGAGGATGCCAAGGCGCTGGACGGCGAATCCAACCCCAAACTCTCATTACTGCGTGCCACTCCCTTAGCCTGGCAAAGATGCGGCCCACTCTGGCAGCTGCCTCTGAGCCATCACAAGTCCTCTCCCTCAGCCCAGCAAAACCACACCTACTCTAAAAGCTGCTTCTGAGACCACACCCACTCTCATTACCGCCTCTGACTTCCTCAGCCCGGCAACAATACACCCATTCTAAGAGCTGCCTCCAAGGCTCCTCCAATCCTCACCCACAGCCCAGCAAAACCACGCCTACTCTAACAGCTGACACTGTGGCTCCAGCCACTCACACCCTCATCCTGCAAAACCACACCCACCCTCACAGATGCCTCAAAACAAAGATTACACACCCATTGTAACAATTTCTTTTAAGGTTCCACCAACTCACTGCCTCAGTCTATTGACATCCTGGCCACTCCAGTATAGATTCACCCATTCAGATCTTCAATGCAGCATGCCTCCACCCAGTTTCACCAGACTTTGTCGATTAATTCACTGGTTTCACATGCTTCACATTTAGCAGATGCTCACTTCTTTCCCTGGTTGAGACACCTTTTTCAAGTGAGATCTCACCAGACTGGAATGCAATCTGTCCTTGTAAATCGTAATGCTCAAATTGTTTTTATAATGTCCTCTATGTGAACTGCTACCTTCCTGCGGGGTTAAAAAAAAAAACATGTTGATCACAGTGAGACTCACCAAGTTAAATAAAGGTAAAAAAAGTGTTTAAATCCCAAATGAAATCAACTCTGGCATAATTTCTGGTAAATTTTCCAGCTCTTTCTATGTCACTGGCTTCTTAGAAAATGAGATCTCATTCCAGTTATGCAACAAACAGATGTTAAGTGCAAATGAGGAGGGCTGAGTGATCGTGATGGAAACATTTGTCTTAATTTAATTGCATTCTTGGCATACATGAAAAAGTGCATGGGCGAGGTGCGAAAGCAGCGGGAGGGAAAACGCCTATGGGCCCAATGCCATCATCCGTGCCATCAAAGCTGAAGTAAACGGCTGTAAGACCATATTTCATAATGGCGTCGTGACTACTGGAGTCCACGTTCTCCATAAATCCCTCCTGTTCTCAGTGTAGCAGGTGACTCATTTCTACGGGATAGGAATCCCACAGGCCGTAAATGTGACAGCGGGGCGTTCGTTCTGTACAGAAGGCACATCATAGACCTGATGTGGCCATTCTTTTCAAAGGTGGGGGGGGATAGTCTCAGTGCCCTTTTTGGCTTTTTTGGTAAATTCATTCAGCTTCATCAATGCACCTTTTGCAGGAGAGTGCAGGCTGGGCAGATTTTTCCCAAAACCTTTCTTCCAAAACTCAGCATAGTTCCACCAGGACCATCTCCTATTCCCTGCTATGTCCACCAGGCCATATGGCCATACCTTCCTACTGTCCACTGAAACTATTCACATGCACATGCCACCCACTGAAGATATGCACCAACTGCTTATGTGCTAATTAATGCAATACCTCCTGTGTGGCAACAATGCTACAGAGTGTTCACAATGCTACCTCAGCCAATCCATCCATAAACCACAGAGAATCAGCTAATACAGATGCAAGAGAATCAGCAGAATAAGCTACGGATACCTGCAGGATCAGCCAATCAAGCTTGTACACTGAAAGATCAGCCAATCTAGCTCAAGATATTTTAGAATTAGCCAATCAAGACTCGGTTTACTGAAGGATAAGTCAATCAAGCCTAAGATGCCATAGGATCAGCCATCCAGCCTGAGATACCAGAGGATCAGCTCAATCAGATACCAGTGGATCAGTGGAGCCGCCCATACAGTTGCTATGGAATTACTGGGTACTGGGTTTAATGGATCATAAAACTGGATCCATTTTATATATAAGCTAGTTGTATTTCCATCCAGGTCACAGAAATCCAAAAGAAAAAAAAAGAGTAGCTTGTAGAGCTGGAGTTCAAGTTCCTAAAAACTGTCCTCCAACCTTTTCCAGGGCAAGCCCTATGCTACTATTCTTGGTGCAAAGTGTCATGTCACTTGACTGAACAGCAAAAAAAAACAAACACATATCCATGTGCAGCTTCTACAAAGGAAGAGAAGTTACATTAGCTTTCACACGACAAAACTGGCTGCAACAAACCCCTGTGTTGCCATTTCAAACTGTCAAGAACTGAAATTCTGCTAGCACAGCAGAGCTTGAAAACAAACCTTTTACTCATCATCATGACCGTAAACAAACCCTTCCGCAAAGATTTTAAATTTTAATGACATACAGCAACTTCTTCCACATCATAGTTTTACTTTCAGCCATCTGTCACAAGCACAACAAAGCTTTCACTTGACTGGTCAAGCCTGAACCGATCACAGTTTTTCAAATTTAATCAAGGACCCCACGATTCTGCCTCCCTCAACAACTTCCAGAATTCAAAATCAATGAACAGAAGCAGGTTTGTGAATTAAAACAGAGCGCAGTCAATCCATGCAATTTGTTCCACGCCACCCCCAAAACGGATGCGAGCCGAACCGTTCATGATCCGCCAGGTTTTCTACGAGATCTCTCTTGGTGGGCGTACTAACTGCAGAGTCACCGGCTCTGGTCGGGTGCAGCACGGCATTTGCGCAAGCTGCATAGAGAAGCAGAGGAGCAGCGCTCTAATTGGCTGCAGACTAAGGGGGTCCAGGACGGCTCCAGTGGGCGGGTCACACTCAGCGGCTGCCTGGTACACGTGCCGGGGCGACTTCTCGCTCCTCGGGGGGCTCGTGACGCTCAGACACAGCCGGCACTATATTTAGTGCCTAGTGGGGCTGCTTCCACACAGCAGCTTTGAGATCCTATTTCATAAACCCCACCGAGAACGGAGGGGTTCCCACAATGCACCTGCTCCACAGACAGTGGGAGAGGACCGAAGAGTTTAACAGTAGCTTTGGGTGAGCACCTCATTCAGTGATCAGAATGAAAACACAACACTACTGCCATTATGCTTCATTGTAGGCAGTTAGCAGATGATCTTATCCAGAGTGACTGGATAACATACTGTTTTCTCAATATTCATTCCATACAGGCTGTGATATTGACTGTTCACTAAAGCAATTCATGTTAAAGTACATTTCTCAAGGGTAAAGCAGCAGTAGCCCACCTAGCCATCAAACCTGAAACTTCTCAGTTACAGGCCCCGTTCCTGAACCATTATATTACAACATAACCTCTCAGCTACAAGCCCAGCTACGTAACCATTATGCTACAACATAACCTCTCAGCTACAAGCCTAGCTCTGTAACCACTATACTACACAGTAACCTTTGAGTTAGGAGCCCAGCTCCCTAACCATTACACTACACTGTATCCTCTCAGCTACAAACCCAGCTTTCTAATCATTATACTACACAGCCATCAGTTTGGGGATTGTTAAGAAATAAAGCATTCAAAATGGTAACTTAGGTCTACACTGACAACAATAACAGTTGTTTTATTTTATGGGTTGTGTTTTCTTCTTTATGTCTTGCAAATTTTCTTCCAACTTATATGGAGGCACAGGTGAACCTACAGGTGAACCTTTGAAGCGATGGTGATATCTCTGACCTCCTCCGGTTCATTCCTTTATACTCGCACCAAATCCATGCGCGTTCTCTGGGATAAAAATAATGGTGATGTGTTTTCTCTGGGCGGGTGTTTGCTTTTAAGCCCTGTGCTGGGCCGGGCTGGGTCAGGTCTGTTCTGCTGAGAGCCATGCTTCCCATCGCGTGCCTGATGGCGAGTACGCCCGGGTGGCCTGTGTGAGCTTGACAGTCGTCGCATTATCCGAGCGATCAGAGCACAACCCCGCCACGGATTTCAGCTCTGCCCTCATTCATTCCATGACTCAGGCACAGATTGGCTTACGGATTGGTGCGCCTGAAAAGAATATTCCCAACTAGCACATGACAATCACATAATTCCTTTGTGGCCTTATGCTAACATGTTTACATGCTACAAAAGCACTACATGCTGGCCGAGCTGCTTCATGAAGCTGAAAATCCAGCTGGGATCGAGCTGAAAATACAGCTCGATCCCAAATGGGGATTGCAAAGAAACACATGTGGGATTGTACACACTCGTCCAGTCTATCCATTATTAAATCGGTGTTTTCCTAGCACCATTCATTTCAGTGAGCACTCTAAACCGCTGCACCTGGCTTAATTACATTACCCCGGGGATCCTCTTTCGCTAACATCCAATAGCCTTGCAAAAGCAGTGCAATGAAATGAAGGGAATGATGAAAGCCTGAGAAGCTGACTAATGTCTAGGCTAGCATGTCCCTGGTGTGGCGTGTGGCTCGTTGCTGCGACAAGAGCCCCAGACGGTACGATGAGAATGTGTCAGGATCTCTCAAAATCAGCCCATGGAGTTACGAATATGAATCTCAGCCCAGCAGCTGCTGAAGCGAACGCAACGTCCTCCCAAAAGAATGTCCAAGTGGCGTGGACCCCTCTTTACGATGTCTTTACAGCGTCACAGTGGGCGATCGGCAGTGTCCACTGATTTAGCCATAAACATACGACAGGAAGAAGTTGGTGTGTTTTCATCTTTAAACCTCCCCAAAACAGAATGTAATTGCTTTAATTGATGAGGCTTTATGCTTTTATTTCAATTGGATGAATGGCTGGTGCTTTTAATTTAGCATTTATGCGTTTTCATTTTTTATGTTTTGTTATATGTAATATTGCATTTTTTATTGTATTTGTAGTCATTTACGATTCAAATTGTTATGCATTTTTTTAGATTATTTGTTCATGAATGTTTTCATTTTGTTTCATTTTATTCTTGTACAGCAGATTTCTCTTGAAAATGAGATCTCTATCTCAATGGGATTTACATGAATAAATAAAGGAAAAAAAATGTGCAATCCATGCAATCTGACAGTCTTTGGTAACACATGGAAAATCCAATTCCAGGTCTGGATTACGCGATGCGCCACCTTGTCTAAACATTCATCTGGGAGACACCCGGACAACATAGCCGAGGCCAAAATCCAGCTGAGTGTTTGTGTTGCCTCTGGCCATGGTAATGTTACAATCTCAAAATCCAGACTGAACGGATATCTGGAGGCTTCGCAGCCTTTGCAGGGCACTGGCTATGGACTGAGCTGCAGGGCTGAAGGGTCACAGTCATATCAGACCCTTTCCCTCTCAGATGAAGAGTCGTTGGCACAGGACGACGGCCAAGGCTTTGGCCTGACAAGACGCTGCCTTCATAATCCAACACAGCAATGAAGCAAATGGTGAGTGGAATTTTGAAGGAACCATGTGAACCATGTGAACCATGTGACAAGACTGACTCCCAGTTCCTCAGTCTAAAGCTTCAGATTCAGAACCAACCAGAATGAAGCAGATAGCCAGCTGATTGCTGGCTGAAGACTTATTGACACGTTAGACAATTTAATAATTTTCCCATTTAGAATGGCAGTCTAAATGTACATTTCTGGTGTTAACACGTTGAAATGTCCAATAACCAACACAGTGAATGTGTCCTAAATGTGTATGAGAGGAAAATGAGAAGACCTGCTCTCATGATTGAATGTGTTGTGACAGCAGCAGAAAACCCACCAACACTGTCTTCAGGCAGTTTTGACAAATCCGTTCTAACAATCTGACATGGCGTCTGCACAGCAAGGGACCACATTGCCCACAAATACCAGCAAATCCAAACAACGCTGTAAGTCACCACAATTCACCAAACACCTCATCAATCACCCTGCACAGAGAGAAATGAAGGCAGTGAAACTGTCATTATCTTTCATTGGTAGATCCCTCTCTGACATGGCTGTCACATGGACACTGCCAGGTAACTCCTTCCCTGCCTCTGTTCAGCCACGACCAATCACAGCGCTGGACCGAAGCTCACTGAAAGAGCCAGGAAAGGCTCGTCTATCAAAGACGTGCGACGGTAATAAATGGCTGAGATCTGTCCTGCCAGAGCACTCATTTCCTGTTCTTATGAGAAGGTCTGAACCTGCCAGCCAACCTGAGCACATTCATTATGAGGGGTGTGAACAGGGAAACAGCACCACACTTAAGTATAACACAGGCTGTATCAGCCTAAAAATAATAAAACAAAGTAGCGAGAGCTAAGTGACCATGAGCTAACAATTTAACTAGATAAAATTACAACAGGAATGCAAAGCAAGACTCCATCATTACATAAAGCAGCAATCGGGGAGCAATGCTTCCACAGCAGATGTCGAATGTATTTCAAATTACAGAGCGGCAGGAAAAAGGGCACCAGAGAGGCCCAATCAGACCGCTCATTAATGACTATCTACAGCTGAAGATCAGACCGCCTAATCCATCACTCTGCCCATCCTACAAGCGATTCAGAGATGTTGCAGATTAACTTGAACCGAAGGAGACGTCGATGATTCAGAATCAAAAAAAGCTGGTGAAAAAGGCAGGTGTTTATTTACAATGGGTGAAAAAATGGGTGAAAAACCCAACAAATCCATCAAGAGACTCAATAAAAATAAAGTGCATAGACATAAAAGTTGTAGGGACTGTACTGTCTGTGTACCACAGCCGATGTGCTGTAATTCACAGCATTTTCACAGTATTATTCCCAGTAGATAATTCTCCCAAACTACAATGTTGGGTCCCCTTTTTGGCTTCATGACTCACCCGCCAAGACAAAAAAAATATAAACATCACATGACCAGAGGAGAAAGGGGTCTAAGGGCCAACGGGGCCAACTGAGGTCTTCTGAGATTTCAAGCCCACTTATCTCATGTCTGCTGACCTCTAAACTCTCCCAGGGTCAGCAGTATCTCCTTACCTGCAGGGTAGTGATGGTTAAAATGAGGTTTCATGAACCCTTTTAGAGTGGAACTACAGTAATTTGCCGATCACAGACATGTTTTAACCAATCAAAAATGTTATTCTCTACACAGCCAATGCAGTCACTGAAGTGCTGATACTATACAGTAGCTCCTCCATTTCTGGCTCAATGATATCTCACTACCCCATCACTACTATCAACTTCCATCTGACTCCTGTCTGGAGACCAGCAGTGTTTTTTTTGGCGGACACCCAACATCACCTTCACCTGAGCAGGGAGGGGAAGAGGGGGAGGGTTCCCCCTGGCTAGTGGGGTCTCTGAGCATGTGACGTCCTTGTGACGTCACATCATCCCACCCCTCTCTAAACCACGTGACAGCAATAATGGCGCTGTGAATACGCAGTGTGTGACTCGCGTAGCGTCACGCGAGCGAAACGCGCAGCTCCTGCCTCAGGCTGTCGATCATTGGCTGTCAATCGCCACGCGGCCGCATTGTGTTCTTCAGGTAGATTATGTAATGCTGGCAGAGCTCACGATTTCTTTCTCTTTTTTGTTTTGCAGCGGAAAACGAAAAGCCCGTCTGCGAGCAGAGCAGATGTTAATAACAATCGCTCAGTGAGTTAGACCCTTTGATGACAGAGAATACCCATCACCCCCGGCCCCCTCACTTTTACAATAACACTTCAATACAAACAGCCTGAATGACAGTGTGACACAGCATTACCACTGAGGAGAGAGGATAAACCAATTCAGACCTTCCCACAGCCGAGACACATCACAAAAGAGCTTGAGTCACACACAGTGTGTAAACATAGCAACATTTCCAATGCACCACAACCACACACACACACTACAACTACAGCTAACCCATTCATATGCTAAGTACAGTCTTATTCAATGGAGTACAACACCAAACCCCAATGAGGAGATGCACGTTAACTGCATCTCAGCTGACAAATTTTTTTTACACAGTGAAATGCGGGAGACGTGCTTTAAATCCCAGAGCACCTGAGCTGGTCCGCTGGGACAAAGCTGGCAGCCCCTGAGCCCTGAGCCTGCCACCGTGCTGAGCATGTGTCAGTCACAGTCTGAGTGGAAGCAAACACCACACACCATTAGCTACTACATGCAGGGCTGACATGCTCGGGTATAAATATGCAATCATACAATCTGCCTTCTTAGCGTCGTAATGTCATCCGCACGGTCGTGACTCTGAAAGAGTGTGCGCACACACACACAGGCGCACTCACACGCACTACACTACAAGCACTGTATACATACACACAAACATGCACAAATGTGTTCTAGCAAACAAACACATGCACACCCCACTATGAACACTACACATATACATCCACACACATACACCACACCACAAACACTACACACATACATCATGCGCGCGCACACACTCGCACGCACACATGCCCAGACACACAAACAAAAGCACACATGCGTACTCGTGCAACAAAACACGTATGCACAAACGCGCGCATGCACATGCACACACACATACTCACATACAAACACAAACACACACAGACGTACACACAAAACCATACACCCTCATGCATGCACACCTGATCTGTGGCAGATAAGCACACATGCATGGAGCGGGCTGGAGACGGTCAGAGGAGGCTGCGCTCAGCCGTGCAGGAGCGGATGCGCCATCCTTACCGTACATGGATGGGAGACGCTGCGAAGCTGCTGTCCTTCTCTCTCCAGTTACCCGCCTGCTGCTTGTCTCTGACGCAGGCACAGTGATGCTGGACTCACGCACGCGCTTGCTTTCCCTCCCTCCTTCCCTCCCTCCCTCCCTCTATCTCTCTCCCTCTCTCCTCTCTCTCTCCGACACGCACGCGCTCACTGATCGCAGAGGCGACCCACGCTTAGATGACCTTGTCCTTTACCGTTTGTAATGTGCGGAGCTCAGGTTGGGGAAGGATAATGTTGACTCCATGCACAGACATGCACACACACGCACACATACACGCGCGCACACACACGCGCACACACACACGCACACACAGCCTCACTCCAATCATTGTCCACATGCAGCAACTGGGGGGGGTGGAGGGGAGAGAGAGGAGAAGGAGGAGAGAGGAGGAAGGGGAGAATGCGTGCATGAGGGAGAGATAATAATTAGAGAGAAAATGAAAGAGGGAAATAAGGAGAGAGAAAACAGGGAAAATAACACGAACAGCAGAAGGAGGAAAGAGGCCTAGGGGAGAGAGGGGGACAAAGACAAAGGAAAGAGAAAGAGTGAATAACTAGAAGAGAGGGGGGAAGCACTCATTCACCAGCGGGTGAATGAAGGAAAAAATGGTCTTTCCTCTTGGCCCTGCTAACACTGCTTGGCCCTCTCAGCCCACGGCCTGCTCCATACCAACACAAACAGCAGTTTGTTTTCCAGTCACCAAAGGACAGATTTTAATAACAAGCACGCAAAAACAGGGTGGCATCACACCGACTCTTTCAGATACAGTGTTTCAGCAGCCCTTGAGCGAATTTGCACTTAGCATTTCATTAATTTCATAGAACTGTTCAGAGAAAAGCAGTAGCGTAGCATGCCAGACTTATATCTACCAACTTTAAGGCTGGCAAAAGCAGTGCAGTTCAGAATGGTACGTATGATCGCTTCAGTACGTGACTGGTGGTGGGGATTCAAACCTAAAATTTACAGGGAAGAGGCGTGACTTTTCCATCACACTTCCGCAAACCACCCTCTGAGAATCTAATCAGTGCTGAAGCTGGAATATCTCTGCTTTGGGTTCCAGACTGCACCAATGTCAGCAAAGTGCATAAACTGATACAACCAACAAACTGACCATTTCAGACCTGCAAACACCAAAAATGTCAATCTGGGGTAGTGGAATTAACATTTATTCATGATAAGGCCTATACATATTGACCGACATACTGCTCTGATTTTAAAAGCCATCAGTCGTTTTGGCTGTTTCTCAGATATTGTTCTATGGCTTGGAGAAATACTCATTTCTGATTGGCAGGACAGTGTGCATTATTTTTCTATAACCTCAGTATAACTAGTATAAATAGTATAACACACAAATATAAAGTAGTTCCATCTTTCAAAATTAACAGACAAAATAATTCAATTCAATTTTAATTAAATATAATGGCATCAACTGAATTAAAAAAATGGCATAGTAATGTCATCAAAGTAACAATAGCATCTAAACAGTACAGTTTCTCAGATATCACATAATTGACTTCATTTCTAATCAGTTACATACTATGTAAAACAAGTCATATTTTATAAATGATATATATGTGTGTATATGTACAGTAAATCTTTCATTTTCTACCATATTTTCCAAAGGCATGAGAACCGTATCTGTGAAAAGGCAAGGAGAAAAATAACGGATGCCAAAAGCTATTCAAAGTTTTACAGAGGGAAGCAAACTCTGGCAGCGAAAGCAGCGGCCCGGGACGTTCCCACAGTCCCATTCCCCCAGGCCTATACAGAGCAGGCATCTGCTCTGTGCTCTGCACAGCTCTGCCCTGAATGACAATGCACCTCGGCCAGCGTGTGGGAGAAACAGGATTAGGGGTTAGAGGAGGCGGACGTTGGCAGTGCCACTTACCGCCACCGACCTGATGGTCAGTGAGGGCGCCGCAGTCGTGGGCCAGGCGACGGGCGCCCGGGAGCTGGGGCGAGGTAGCGTTCGAGGTGGCATTTCTCCGGAAACGGGCGGTGGGGGACAGGGGGAGGTGGAACGGGACCATCAGATTCATGGCGCTGTCCTGCTGATGCCTAGCTCGATGTCACTGTGACAGGAGCTTATGGCACCTCCAGCTTAGCCGCTGTTTCGCTCACAGTCACTCGGGCTCATTAATGCACAGCTCACTGTCACAATAGGCTTTGCTTTACTTACACTCTCTCTCTCTTTCTCTCTCTCTCACCCACTCACTCACTCACCCCTTCTCTCTCACTCACTCAGTCACTCACAAACTCACTCGTTTACTTGTTTGCTTGCTCACTCTCCGCTCCTCTTGCTTTCTTGCCCTCTCTCTCTTATCTCACTGTCTTTTCTCCCCCATCTCAGTCCCCCCATCTCTCACCCTCTCTGTCTCCCCCTCTTATCTCCCACCCTCTCTCTGTCACTTCTGTCTTATCACCCACAGACTGCGTCTCTGTCCTCTACTTCTGCGAGAGCCATCATGCCAGTGCTAGCCCATTCAGACTTGGGTTAAGTTAAGGCCCTTCTCAAACCCTGTGATCCAGATACTGCAGGCCTCTTAAGAGTCATGGACTGGCACCTACGCAAACGGAAAGGGTCAGTCTCCAAAACTGGTGCAGACTCCAGGCGTTCAACTTCTCACAGAGTACCTGCATAACTTTCTTAACGTTCTGGTCTAGGCTTTCCTGCACTCAATCTGGTGTCTGCAGATGGTGGATTCAGCTGACTTGGGTGGTTTACAGTTTCACAAACCTACTCTGATGAGGATTTTGCATTGAGGATTCGGCAACTGACCACTGACCACGATTTTGAGCAGAGTTAGTTAAGAACCTAACAAAAGTGTCCATGTCCATTTAGAGCTGTCAAAGGGGGTGAAGAGCTCAGCATAGCTCCTCTCCCTCTACCTATGATAACGTATTATAACGTATTATAAATACGTTACTTCAATAAACAGTGGATGAGTAAACCTGCAGATGAGTTAGCTAACGTTAAGCAGACTGTACACTGCATTAGGGATGTGGTATGAACTGCATGATGTCAGACCGACTTCCTGAGTTCATGATTGCCCACGTCAGAACCTGCCAAAGTCCAAGAACCGTGCATTGACTCGGCCTGCAAGCTACAGATTATCAATTGATACCTTTTAGTCTGGATTCTTTTTTAAGTTGAACTTCAATTAAATTAACTCAGGTCTGTTCAAATCTATTAAAGTTGGTGGGATCATATAAGCATTTCAGAGTTTACTCTATCACACCCACACATCTACAAATCTCCAAATACCCTTTTTTTATTTCCAAATTTCCAACAAAATGTCAATATCTTTACTTGGATTGCTTTGACCTTTGTTCACTAGTTCAAACTTAAAAACATATGAACATGAACAGAGAACAGACTTGCGTTGGAATTGAAACCGCCCACAAATGTGTTTAAAATCGCACTTGAAAAGATCAGCTCTCACATGTTTCTTGCCTGTTCAGACCAGAGGAAAAGGTCAGACTGGAATCTGAACTGTGCACAGATTCCAGTTTGAGTCACTTCAAAACTGCCAGTGCAAACACAGACTAAATTACCTTCTTTCGAAATGTTATGCTGAAGTGCACAATCCTTTTTAGTCCCCGTAAATATTTCAGCAGACAGACTTCTACGTAGGTTGTGACAGCATTATTTCCCCCCTCATGCTGACCGGGGTTCTGCCTGACGGTCTGCCAGCAGGAAGGATGCCCTGCAGAATTTCTGCTTGCTTCTCAGACACTTTGAGCAACTTTACTTTATCTTTCGGATTTCATTACTGTAATGGGCTTTTGCTTTCGCTGATTGAGCTGCTTCACCATTCGCTGCCTGGAACACTGCCTTCAATGCACAGCTCAGTTAATCACCTAATGCAGCACACCAACAGAACAAACCAGAACACCAACCAAAACCACTGGCTGCAAACCTTCACAAAGTACTGCTGTATTATGACATAAAATAAATCTGCCACCAACAGAAGAATGTACCAACCATTACACTTCCGGCATGATACACTCGCTTTCAGGCTAAAGCAAGTAAAGTTAGCAAGAAGGCAACAGTAACACGAACCTGTTCCAAACACAATTTGCATGCATGTGTGTAGATTTGTAGCAACCCAAATACCAAGTCTATATCCAAATATCTGCAAGTCTCTTGTTTGGTCTTATATGCCTATTTATGCACAAGAGCAGTTATCACCAATTAAAATATCCAAAATGATCAAACGTGTACTGAAAAAAAAAAATTGCATTTAACATTTAAGGGGAATTTTTTGGCGCTCAGGTCGTCATGTGTGCTCTTACATGTGCAGAGCGCGTTTGAAACTTGATTAGTTCAATAAGTCACATCCGGATGACAGCCATGATTTATTAGTTAGCACATAAAACGATCAGACAAAGGTATTTCACTGACATAGCCTTGCTCAGTATTAGATGACGTAGTATGCCTCTTTAATTCCTTGTCAGCAGAATCATGGTTTGTCTTGCATCTTCGAGGATGTAAATTTGGACTTGCAGCATGATTTATGGATTTTAAAAATGATAACATGTTGCTACATTCCAATGGATACAAGAACTGGGAAGAAATACTGCTCCCAGATGAAATCCAATGCTAGCTATCTTTGTTTAATGCAAGCATTCGTTGCCATTATGCCAATATTACAGTATCGATAATGGTGTGCTGTTAGTGTTCTTCGTGTTTTTTCCTCATACCAATCCTCCTGCGGCCCGAACGTGCCATGTGATTGCATTTTTATTTTATATTAGTGTTATATATATCCAGTAAAAGATGAAAGTGATAAAACGTCAAACGCTACCTACCTGTCATGTCAGATACTTGTCACCAGACGTCGTCGTTTTCAAAGCAATGTTCCCAGATTCTTTCTGAGCTTCTTCTGAATGAACTGTGGAAGCGTCCCAAAACTGATGTCCGAGCGGGTCAATCACAACAGGAAAACCGCAGGACGGTTCTGGGCCTGCAATATTACGAAGTAACAATTGTATTAAATAACAAAGTTGAGAATCGATGTTAGAAACTAATATAGAGTTCATGATTATCAATACAGTGATACTTGATTAGCATCTATGTAACCAGCTAACTGTGCTGAGGTGGATAGTACTCATTAGCAACATATCCTAGCTAGTTAGCGAATTCACTTATAACAATATCGTAGACCAACCGTTTCTCTTTAAAACCTATAGTTTCTTCATAAATCATTCCAACAATGCGTGAGTTGAACCATACTGTGTACAGAGAACACCGATTAAACAACTTCAGACATGGATAATGTAGTTCCAACATTAGTGATGGCTAACGAAGCTTTCCCCGGTTGCTAAGCTAACCCTTAGCAGGATAACGTTAATGGATAGATAGGATAACACGCTTACTGCTGTCAGTCTACATGAAAACATGCTTCCAAGCTTAGTTAATGTAAATGTTAGTTATTGTTAACTGGTTAGATCGCAAATATATAAATTACACTGGATAGATTGCTAGTGTATGTATAAGCAAAACAATCATGCAACTCCGTGAGAAAATTAACTGTCACTAGCCTAGCTGCCCAGTTGCTAGATACATTATCAGGCAGCATTTACAGTGCAGGATAGTTTGACCACATTCTTGTTTTAAATTAAGAAGTGAAACGCCCAGTTGGTGAATCCAGTTTGACTTGGTCATGTCAGACAGGTATTTTTCTCCGGGCTAGACTTATGTTAGCGAGCTGTAGTTGGCTAACGCTAACTACTCTCATGAAAAGAAAACAGCTAGCAAGCAAGCGGCATACAGTTGGAATTTCGGTAAACCACTATTGTTTATTTCTTTGCGATTATCCATGAAAAAAAATCCTACTTTCATTCCGTGATGCCTTGAGAGCTAGCAATCCACAAGATCGCTGGTCTCCCCGTGTTTTTGTCGTTACAGAATACTCGTCCCGTCTGTATACATTCTGAGTTGGACCCCAAGTGATGGGAGATGCCTGTCTTCTGGCTATTTTCCACCCCACCCCTTCCATTAACACTACCACACTTGCGGTGAGAGGCCCCTTGGGTCTACATTAGTCAAATCAAGGGTTATAACACACTTGCTCAAAGGGAAATATGTTTAACATGTGATGTGTAACTGAATATGTTAAAATGGCAAAGGATATCAAAATGGACATCCCGTTGCAGTGTTTAAAAAACGGCTAACGAGAATTACGTTAATTCCACTTTTCAGGAAAACAAAAAAATATATGTTTCTCACTACGGACAAAAAATGGGGCAGAAACGTGAGTATTTGTGGAAAAACAACAGTATCTTGCACCAATGCTTACACTCTCTGTAACACTTTTGATGTGGGTGTTGGGGGGGCGGATGGTAAATTCTCGCTTAACCCTTTCATGCATGGCGTCACCGTAAATGGGAAGTTGAACGAAGGAAAGCAGAACATTGCCAAAAGGTCAGCGCACTTCAGAATTCCTATAAATACATCCTCAAATACACACAAGAACAGTTGCAAACTTTCACTATGCTCTGTATACCAACCAACGATCAGTAAAAATATAATTAGGATTCCAAGCCTGAAGGTCGGAGATTTTCGTTGTTCTTTTCATCACCCCATATTACCATGTTTGCTCAAAACATTTTCATGTTTAGGGGAGTACCAATAGATGCATGCGTATGGATAAATGGTGTTAATATTTTTTAAAATGTACTAAGAGTTCCTATTAAACCATATGAAGAAGAGAATAACCAAAAACAATAAATGGGATTTATTGCCCCTATTTCCCCAAGCTCACTATTCAGAACCACTTTTCTATTGTCACAATTCTGATAATAAATATTTTGAAATAAAACATCAAAAACTGGTCATGGTCACCACAGATTATGGTATGTTGTCTTTTGTCCAAAGGATGGGTTATACATAAATTGTGAAGGAATAAGCGATTACACATACAGTTCAGTCACCACACTCAATAATGCACAGGCAGTAAAACTGAATTTCAGGTACATGGTTGCACATGGAAACTTCTGGGCCCACTGCCCTATACCCTCACCCAAAGTGGCTGCCAAAATGGTGAAAAATAGGCGTTTTGGACACCTATTGATTTCATCATACAATGAGTCACACTAATATAATCACAGATCCAACACTGCAATTTTTAATCACAGAAGGAGATTTAAGGTTGCAATCAATATTCTGTGTGGGTTCTTCTATAGAATTGAAGTTGTAAGATCAAATACAAAAATATACAAATATTTATCATGGGTAGCCCTCTTTCTATATAAAATTTGTACTGAACTATATATTTGCAATTGATCAGAAGTAAACATTTCACATGTTACCCTTTCCTGTGGTCATCAATGACAATACTCACTTTGAAACTGGTAGAGTATAATCACATTAATGACATCATGAAACGTGTGGTATTTCTGACTTACAGAGTGGTGATCATGATAAGATGCAAGATTACGTAAGTAATATGTACTGAGTACAGCTTTAAGATGGCAGAACTGAAAAGTAAGAAGAATAGAGGAAAAATTGGAACATGTTTAAATTGAGTATTTTTGATTTACAGTACAGGGATAAAATGTAAAAGCAATCTCTGCAGTGGATGAATGTGCTGTTCCTGAAAGTTTAAATAATTAAAAGAAAGTAGTTAGAATGCTGGACAGCTCTGAGAAAAAGAAGACTGCATATTGCAGTACGTCTGCTAAGGCTGCAAAAGAAATAAAGGACGTGGAAAGGCATTTTGGGATGCAGATATTCCAAGATGTAAAGAGCAATTCCAAGTATTGCCGTAGAAAAGGGAAAAATTAGTTTGAGACAAGATGCAAAAATAAGGATACTATGATTTGCAATTACTAAGATACTGCTGATTCACTTTAAAGCTATTTCGTTGAAAGCTTCTTTTACGGATCAGTAACAGATCTCATTTACATCCCTCATGTACATCCAATATCCTGAATATAACTGAGGAAATTGTGAACAGTATTTTTTTGACGATTGGAATGCATCCAATCAGTGGCGAGCCAGGATACAATCTGTAACGACAGTCAGAACAACTTCATTTACGTAAAATATAGGGACCAGAGCCATTGACAGAGGACAGTGGCAGGCTTGTGAACACCGGAACCCGAGTTTTCAACCAATCATGAAGAAACAATGTATCACCATTTCATTGTGAAATAAATGTACTTTACAACATAGTAACGTCAACATTTTTATGAACGAATCTATGTTTCCTTATCTGAAGATGACACAGCGTTCACTGTCACCATAGAGACAAATTCCAGTGCCGTATCAAAGTAGATTCATTGTTAAATATATTATTGGACGTATTGCATGATGTATTAAAATACAGCAATACTTGTATGCTGAATAACTGTAATTATATTGGACTTCAGCAGTTTGAACATATATGATTGCTGTATCGAATCTGCTTTTTTGATCGGCGGCTTGTAAAACCAAAAAAAGGAGAAAAAACATAGCAACCTGTCCATAACGGGGCATTCAGTGATTTTGACTATATATTTCAATTAAATTAAGCATTCCATTTCATTTAAATGAGCTGATAACAGAAAGCTTCTTCTGAAGCATTTTCCATATCTGTTTCTTTTCCAATCCATTCTCTTGTTAGATACTTAACTAGGTAACTTTAATCCATATGAGTTAGCAATCGGTAGCTGCTGGTTCAGTCATTCATAATATTTAATTGACCTTGACAATGCGTTGTTGGCAAGTTAAACAAACATGAATTTACGCTGATGCTTCTGTTGCTATTCTTGTTTGTACAAACTGAGGCAAATGCTATTTGTGTAATCTAGGTACATATCACTTAGGCGCAAGCTAAAATTGTTTTTTTACATTGCATTGTTTGACTGCTAAAACTATCATTTGTTAAGTGTGCTCATTTGGATTAGAGTAGTTTAGATACGTTGGATATTTTCATTATGGAGACGAATTTGCAGAAGAGACGGGAGAATAAGAAGTCCCTGCGAGTTAAAGTGATCAGCTTGGGCAACGCAGAGGTGGGAAAGGTGAGTGAAATGTCAAACCCTGCATCATAAACCATCTGTTTTGGAAGCCTTTATAAAAGTGTAGGATTGTACCCTTAGGGATGTACTTTACCACCAGCCCAGATTTCCAGACAAACCGGTCTCTGAATGTTTTGCATTCATCGCAGTCGGTGATCTGATTTATGTTTAATGTTATGTACGGTTGGGTCGGACCAAAAGACTAAAGCGGACTTCATGTCAAAGTAAACTCAAACATTCAGGTCGGTTAGTTAAATTGCGCAGCAGCCACGATTCTGTTTTATGCTTTGTCACTCTAATTTCCTGTTGTAACTCTTTTGAGGTCAGTTTTTCCATTGTTTCCCCAGCAAAACACATGTGTCACCTGATCTCATTTTTGCCATGCAGGAAGACAAAAGGTGCATTTATTTAAAATAATTACATTTCAGGAAGCGTGTCCTTCCTGTCACACTTAACACAGGCACACTCCAGATGCACACTATAATTCATATTATAAAAGCAGCAGTGAAATAATTGAGATTTTAAACCTAGGTCTTTGTTTTAAAATCCAAATATTCATTGTATTTGTTAAACACATTATCCTATTCAATTGGTCATTTCAAATAATGCTGCTGTTTGCAGAGATACAAACAGCTTGACAAAGTATGTGTGCTTCTGTAACCACTTAATCTGCTTTAGAATGTATGAACATTTTATCTAACACAAGTATTTTTGTAATGACTTCAGCAGCCACTAAAATTCAGTAAACTGTTTACTTGTCATATCATGGCATGTTTGACATGAATAGCCACCACACCACTTCCCTCTGTATCATGAAAGCTATGCACATATACGGCATTTCATAATACATTTTATGTAGTGTAATCTAGTACTTAGTACTGGCATAATTCTAATACTATATCAGTGCTACTTTTTATACATGACAATAACATACTGTGTGTGTACACCATTCGTATTCCTTTTTGCCAGTATTTCAAAGTGCATTAATTTTGTATCTGTGTTTGTGTATTTATTTTGTATTTGTGTCTGTGTATTCACTGTCAGTGTAGCTTGAGCATGACACAGGCATAAACATTTCCACTTTATTGTCCCCTCTTTCAGAGTTGCATCATTAAGCGTTACTGTGAAAAGCGGTTTGTGTCGAAGTATCTGGCCACGATCGGAATCGACTATGGTGTTACAAAGTAAGTGGTCCTGGTTTTTTGGGTTTGTCTTCCTGTTGATTTTAAAAATCCATTCAGAGATCGTATATTATGTCTGTCAGAAAGAATTATGTAGTTTTCCGGGAAACTGTATTCCTGAAAATTGAAATCACCAGAGCATATATCAGATAATGATGTCTCCTCTAATAGTGGTTAAACTTCTGAATCAGAAAAAAATATTTTTATTCTGTTGCATGTCGCATGTTACCATCTGAATTCTCTTAATCTGTATTCAACACTTTCTTGTTCATAAATGTTTACAGAGTTCAGGTTAGGGACCGTGAGATGAAAGTGAATATTTTTGACATGGCTGGACATCCATTCTTTTATGAGGTGAGTGCTGTATGAAATTATGCGACACAGTTCTGATCTTATAGTGACATATTTCTTTGGATTCCTTAATTTAAGGGTCCTTGTCTCCACTGCCTGCTGCCATCTAATGTTCATCCATTTGCCAGAGGCCAGGCCAGACAACGCTCTCTTGTTATCTCTGCTGTGATCAAGTGTAGGAATGTCTGTGTGCGTGTGCAGGTTAAGTAGGTAAAAGGTGTATAATGCCTGCATGTGTCTGTGCATGTGTATGTATGCGTGTATGTGCGCATTGCATTTGTGTGTCTAGAAAAAAAGGCAGCACTCTATGTTAGGAGAGCTCAGGAAACTTCGGCCCAGAAAATTTTGCTGGCGTCAACATTTATTACAGAAGAACCGCCAGAGAAGTTTCCGGCTTTGAGCAAAATTGGAGTCCAGCCTACACAAGGTCAGCAATGGACACAGCGTATTTTCCTGCTTCCTAGTCATGATCTTGACAAGTGAGACAAGTTACAAGGATACTTGCACCCAAGACAAAGAATTTACCCATGGGTAGAACATGGGAAGCACTCTGACACCTACAGAGAAGGGAAAGGGGAATGTGTGTGTTTGGGAACCAACTCACAAACACGTCCATTAAAATCTCTAAGTCTGTATGTTTTTTTTGTGCACCCACAAATATTAAAAATAACTGCATTAAGTTGCATAATTATGAAGTGCATGTGGAACACTGAATTTCTTAGGGAAGGACCATAACACTAATGTTAAAGTTATGTGTAGCCTTTACTACACAACCTGTTGTATGATCTGTGACATAACTATGGCAGAAACAGAGCATTCTCAGAAACTGAGAGAGATCTACAAGATAAAATTCTCACCAGTAGTGGGCGCCCACTGACAGCTGAAAACCCACAGCAAAACTCTTGGGCTGACACACCATTCATTGTGAATTGAGTGTAACAGCGCAAAAGCTTAGTCTGATTAAAAAGAGTTAAGTATGACCGTCAATATTTGCGCAGCTCTCCCTTCTTCTTTTCCAACTGTTATCATACAATTTTTCTAATTAATCCACCTCTCCAGTCTTCATTTTAGTTTGCAAGATTTTTAGTGTAGACCCAGGTATGTGGCCAATCACTGCTTTTCACAGTTGACCAGAATAAAGTGACCATGGAAGGCAAATAGGATTTAGATTATTTTGACGCCATGGCAGTATGAGTTTGTTGAGAGTTAATGAAGTAAGATTGATCTCTGCTTTTTAAAGAGACTGTCCAGTGCCTCTCTGAGTTGTTCTGAGTCAGTCTTTAGCTGTGCCCTCCTCCTGCATGGCGATGGGCAGGTGCGAAATGAGTTCTACAAGGACTCTCAGGGGGTGATCCTGGTGTACGACGTGGGGCTGAAGGAGAGCTTCGACGCCCTGGACACCTGGCTGGGAGAGATGAAGCAGGAGATGGGCTCCCACGCCAACATGGAGAGCATAGTCTTCGTTGTCTGTGCCAACAAGGTACCTCCATTCCCCATGCCCAGCCTTCCAGAACTGCGTTTATTACTGTTTTATCTTCGAAAGTCTACAGCAGACACCAGTGCCTGTGACTATTGTGGTTCCAGCATTGGTGGTAGTGTGTATTAGTGTGCCAGTTAGCAGACAACAGTGTTAAGTGATAACATATTTTATCATATGCCAATTATTGTTGTTCGAGATAGCGTATGATTGAATGCCATTTAACAATTTTGGTAATGAGCATGTATCAGCTAGCAATTAGGACTGATGGTTACAGAGTGGAGTGAATGAACAGGTTAGGTAGCAGTTAGCAGTGTTGGTTATTGAGCGTATGAGCGTGCGCCAGTCGAAAGAGCGGTTCTCTGTCACGCAGGTGGACTTGACAAAGAGACGGGTCGTGGACGAGAGTAAGGGCCGGCTGTGGGCAGAGAGTCGGGGTTTCCACTATTTCGAGACGTCAGCACAGAGTGGGGAAGGCATCAGTGAGATGTTCCAGGTGAGCACCCTCCAGTCCATGCCCCTCCCCCTGCCCAAGCTCGCCACTTTTGGTCTGAAGCCGCCATGGTCTTTAACGCGTGCCATGTTTTGCAACTCCTCTTTCCTGCTCTCCCAGGCGTTCCTGTCCTCCATCGCAGACATGTGTGAGAATGGTGGGAGGCGGCCAGCGTCAGGTGTCAGCGCTGGGTTCACCCGCGAGCAGGCCGACACCATCCGCCGGATCCGTGGCAGCAAAGACAGCTGGGATATGCTGGGGGTCAAGCTGGGTGCCACCAGGTAAGTGTGGAGCAGAGGCAGCATCTTACATTTAGGTTTACTGTCAGACAGGTGGTAGGCCCTCTTATCCTTAGCGACTTACAAAAGTGCGCCATCAAACTTCACCGCAGAGTTATAGTCATTAAAGAAAAATCAGGTTAGTATCCACATATAAAATGTATATATATATCCATTATTTCTCATTGAATTCAGTTCTTGTGTGTAGCTGCAGAATAAGAAGCACCCAGGCCAAATATTCTGGCCCTGGAAAGCTGCAGTGTCTACTGGTTTGTGCTTTCACCATCAGATCTGCTGTTAATTCAAATTCAGATATGCAGACCAAGTCCATGGCAATGTGATCATTTTTACCTACCATCGTTTGCTTCATCTCCAGCTGATGTACACACCAAAACCTTTATGGAGCCACTAAACAATGCTAGTAGCTAAAAATGGTTTATGACCTGCCTTTGTGTGTTCTGTGGTTTTAAAATTCATATTTCATTTTTGAGAAATAGAATGCATTGCCAGCAGCCCTTGCGCATTCCATTCAATGCAGGTTTCACAGTTTTATGTGAAAAGTTTTAAGTTTTATGGATGCTGGTTATGTCAGGTATAGGTATAACAGCTAACGGCCTCAATTCCATGTAACCCTGCTTAGCCTCCTCAAGCCTTCCCATCGTCAATTTGCTGTACAACATTTCCATACATAGCCTGCCCAGTTATCCCCGCCCCTAAACTCCTGCTGAAATATTCTATCCTATGTTTAACTGCACCAGATTTAGCCATGGCTCAGCTCAGTTGTAAAGGATTGTAATCAAAAATTGTTCACCTGTTAAATAAATGATAACCAGAGCACTAGCAGATGGTCTTTTCATCTTGGTCACGGTGGACAGGGGCAGCTTAAGTACAGTAGGAAAGGATCAGTTGAACTAATAACGTTGAGTTCTGTGACAGCTTTGAGGCGTTATGCTAATTTCATTTGAGAATAACTTACCTTCCAGTAAGGAGAGATATGGAGAGAGAAATTTAGAGCCTTTGCCTTGAACACCAGCTGTGGATTTTCCCACTTTCCCAACTTCTCTCTCCATCTTGTTTCCCCATTTTTTGGTTCAGAGAGCACCTGGGCATTAGAATGACCAAAGCTGATCCCCTTGTTACTGCACAAGACCCCAGGAGTTTTCTCACTTGCTATGATAAAATCTGCACCTTTGTTTCTATACAATTGGGAAGTTCAGCATCAGTCCTTTTTTCTTTTTTATCACAGCAGTTTGAGGGGTACATATGTGTGGGTAAGCAGCGTGAGCTGAAAAAGCGGCCGGTGGGGCATCGCCATAGCAACCTGGCCATGGCAGTGCTGGGATGTGCTCCTTGCTCACCATGACCCACAGAGAAGCCCGCAAACTGCAGGCCCGCTCTGGATCTCTCCTGAAACGAAGCATAGAGCGGCGTGTCTCTTTATAGCCCGCTGGTGAGGCGCCAGGCCAGGAATAGACCTGGCCGGACGGGCAGGGCCTGTAAGCGTGTGTGAGAGTTAGCCGATTACAACCTAGCAGGAATCCCATTAAGGTCCAGCTCTCAGGCTAATCAGCTGCGCAGAGCTACACTCCCAGCCCTATGAGGGGGGCCAGACGGCCAGCCAAAGGCTGGTCCTGCAGCGCTTTATTCAGCCTGTGGGGAGCTGCAAAAATAGTTGCATTATTGCAAAAGTATCAACATCTTACTACTTACAGCAAATGTTAATCTGTCTAAATACATCACATGAAAAAACAATTGAAGCTGTTTTTAAATCACTCAGGATAAGATCAGATCACCAACACATATTTCTAAAAAAAAAAAAAAAAAAACCAGTAAAACATTATTTAAAAAAATTCTCAACCCTGATATTAACCACCACCTTTGTGAAAAATTGTGAGATGTTGCACTATGTTAGCTGGGATAATGCTCATCTGAAATCTCCTTAGCCCCAGAACAGCACTTTAAATGGTTAATTGCAGGTCTGTGTGCTGTATTTGATAGTAAAATATTGCAGTGTCTAGCTCAAGGTATGTACTCTGGTTATGCCAGTAAATACTGTAGTTGTCAGCTCTGGTGTGTCTTTTTGTATTTTGGTTATACCAGTAAATACTGTATTTGGTAGTTTTGGGGTATATTTTGGTTATATCAGTAAATAACAGTGACAGCAGTGTATGATAAGGTTGTTTAATTGCCACACACAGTGACAGTTGCATGTGATATGTTTTTTATTCTTATTTCTTAAATGGTTGTTGGATGGTCAGATTTCCACAGCAAATAGGCTATGAAATCTCTTATTATCATTATTAATAGTAGTAGTAATAGTAGTAGTAGTAGTAGTAGTAGTAGTAGTATTATGTTATGTGTGCTATATCTGTTGGTATGTGCTGGAATGTTACATTTCTGATTCCAAAATATCACCTTTGGTCTAATGACCTGTTAGCTAATCATGGCTAAACATGTGGTTTGATGCTTACATTTACATAAATTAATTTGGCTGAGGTTTATTCCCCTAAGGCAACCCCTAGCTATTAAGACCAAGCTCTAATAAGCAGGACAACAAGTGGCGGAAGAGAATAGGTAGTAACAGTACAGCTATTTAGCGCAAAGCTAATCAGACTCAGCCTTACATAAGCAAGGAAATGAGATATTATGTGCACTCCTGAGTTCGCTATCAGGAGTCAGAGGTGACTAAGGTCAGACTCTGTAACACTGGCTTTCCATGGTTTTGAGCATCCTGGAAGATCAGAAGTAAGAAAAAACAGCAGTAATGAGGGAATGAGGTTTCATGATCTCCATAGTGGCAGGAGCTGAAATGAGCTGTCATTCACTGCCTTCTTTGAACCAATCAGAATCATTGCTGTCTATGCCCAAACACAGTGATTGGTTCAGGCAGTCGGTTTCTGGCTGTGTGTGAAAACTCTACCCATTTGTGGCATCATAAAACCTCATTCATCCACCAGGAGAAATATGTTGAAGTTTAGTACAAAAATAGAATGCATCCATTTTTCTTGCTAACTCATTAGCAAAAATGGACAGCTCTCTGTTTTTAACAGTCATTCTCCTATAAACAGTAGTCACTTGAGAGGGATGCATGTGTCTTTGTAAGAATGATTTGAAAATTCTGCCTAAACCTCCACACCATATTGAGAGTAAGATGTCTCAACATGTAAAAATACATTTTTACTGTAGTCAATGTCTTATAAATAAGCCATATAGCTAATAATAACAACATAAAATTACACCAATGAAATTCACACAGAGTCATTGAAAAATCATATGAACAAATCTTGAATAAAGTGGGAACCATGATTTTGTGACCCCCCCCCATATTTCCCTGGGAATCAGTGAAGTATATGTGTTTAGTGGAACCTTTTTCGGTTGGTTTATGTTTCAGGGAGGAGGTGAATAAGGCGTACAGGAAGCTGGCAGTGCTGCTGCACCCAGACAAATGTGTGGCACCAGGCAGCGAAGATGCGTTCAAGGCCGTGGTGAATGCCCGCACCTCCCTGCTCAAGAACATCAAGTGATGAGCTCCAGCCAGCCCCCCAGTCCTCCCTTTTCCCCTCACAACATTTTCTGCTCAACGTCCAGGAGACACTCACTGAGTGACAGTGGGGAAAAAAACGTGCAGAATTAGCGTGTTCTCTGTCCGTGATACAATGTTTTAATAGTCCTAACCACTAATCATTAACAGCACTGTTATATTGTGATTCGCCCCTCATCTTGAATATATTGTAATCCAGTTGTCCGTTTGAAGCTATAGTTAGCACTGCCCTCATTTCAGTTTACATGATTTTATTTATTGTTATTTTTATTTGGGGGTCTATTTTCAATGCTTTCGATGGGTGCTTACAAATGGTAAATGAATGTGTGCATTAAGATTGCCAGGTTAAAGCCCCTCTGTGAAGCGGGCATTTGGGTGAATGTGTTCAGACTCAAGCTGATTGTAGCAGTGACTCATTGCTGGAGTCACAAGTGAGAAATGGCTGATTACCGCTGAGCTGCACAGGGGTCAGCTGATCACTATTTAAAGCCTACACTGTGATTCAGAAAAGCACTTTCATATAATGGTGTCAGCATAGAAGCAGTGACACCCATGACCTGCCTGAAAGGGAAACCTTGGACAGAACTTTAACTAGTTAGAGGAACTTGCTTATACCTTCATCTATTTTCAAAATTACATGAAAAAAAAACTACATTTGGCCAAACAATTTTAAAGGTTAATTTAAATCCTTCATGTTTTTAGTTTAAATTCTGACACTGCTAATCTCAGTCTGGCCATTTATGTGCTATTTATTGGCCTATCATTTGCTTTCAGGCAGCATTTAGACACTGTATTTAGACACTTTATTTGTAGATAGTGAGTCAGTGTTTTTCAGTAGGTGTTTTTTGTGATAATCAGCATTCCAGAAAATACATTGTATCCATTCCTAAATGTTCATGAGTAAATTATTTGATTTTGTATTTAGACTCAAGACTTATTCTATAGTCTTTTTAATCCCCCCCTTTATATATTTCCATTGATCTGGAATTCTGATTTAACATTTGTAGCCATGTCTCAGTGAAGGCCTGGGATTGATGATGTAGAAAATACCTCCAATCATAGACCAGTAATGGGGGAGTGAGGCCTCCCTGAACCCAGAATGGGAGGAGCTCCCATATGGTATCAGTGACTCAATTATTTGGACCAATGGCTGCATGGGCTGTTAGAAGAAAATCATTTCTGATTGTTTCAAACAAGTCAATGATTGATAGCTGGGTGCAGCTCCATCCAAACAGGGTGCATGAAACCTCATTTTAACCATCACTGGTTATGACCAAGAATGCACTGCACTGTTAGCCACAGTCTGTATCTGGACAGACCTGGATTCAGTCCATTCAGGACATGAGGCTGAAGTGAAGTGAGAAGGAGGGCTTTAGCCCCAACAGTGTCCCAAACTGCAAAATTCATGTGTAAAGTATTTTAATGAAAAACCATCAGTGCATGTTTTAATCTATTTCCCTAGACCTGTATCTCCCCTAGAAACGAACAGGTCATTCATGCATCCATATGAGTAATCCACAGCTCTGATTGGCTGAAAGTGTTGGTGATTTCCCAGTCCTTCCAAATTGAAACTGTTTCCAAAGTGCAGGAGTGCAGAACAGAAAAGCTGTAACTCACATGAATATCTACACAAACTGAGTGGGCCCTATCACAGGGGAGGAATATACACATGGCCCAGTTGTGACATCATAACTGGAGCCAGTTTCAAGCAACTTGTAACACAGCTTGGGATTGTGTCATTTTTAACTTTGCAAGACAACACCGATTCAGGCTTCAAACCTCACCCACATGTATTTGATACTTCTCTGTGAGAAAGCCATTAAAAATACAGTAAAATACAGACAATAATTCTGTATTTGATCAAAGGGGGTTTCAAAGTTGTAATTAAAAGTAGTATGGAGAACATTTTTTATGCTTACTCTGAAGAATTATAACCAAAAAAATTATCAGAAGAAGGTTCAATGGAAATATATGAAAGCAAAAGCATTTAGAGTGTTTTAAAATATATTTTTAAAACACATGCCATCTGTAACAAATACAGCATATTAAAATGAATCAGTTGTCACTTTCATGCATATACCTTTGAGTGTATGTTGAATGTATTTTACAATGTGTGTAACTGCAGTATACATAAAATTCATAACATTGAAAGTGACATTATATTTATTTTCTTATATGCACTATACCTTGACAAATGTATTCCTTTTACATTTTTATTTTTATACTTGCAACAAAAAATAGTGTCTGATTATGCAGAATATAAATTTAGAAGAAACACAAATACATGCAAATGTATGTCTCCAGGCCAATTTTAACTCTGCTTTTTACTGTTACCCAACCGCAAAGCTGATCACCCAGTCAGTTCCCCTGGGTTCACATAGCTCCCATTTATAATGTGCAAATCGATGCTTGATTCAAGCCATTAAATCAAGTCCTGGAGGCCCACGATTTTTCCAGGTTTAACTCCATCCCTGGAGGTCTGCAGTGTCTGCAGATTTAACTCCAGTCTTTGAGGTCTGCAGTGTTTGCAGATTTAACTCCAGTCTTTGAGTGCTGCAGTGTCTGCAGATTTAACTCCAGTCTTTGAGGGCTGCAGTGTCTGCAGGTTTAACTCCAGTCTTTGAGTGCTGCAGTGTCTGCAGATTTAACTCCAGTCTTTTAGGTCTGCAGTGTTTGTAGGTTTAACTCCATCCCTTGGAAATTACACATTGACTAAGGTGCCAGAAGCAAAGTATTTTAGCTGCACTTTATTTCTGTTATAATATTCTGTAATGCATGTTTGAATTTTTTAGTTTTTGACAAATCCAACTTGTTCAAATGGTAGTTAATGAGTTTGTCATCCACATATGAATGTACAGAAAATATACAGATGGCGGTGTACTGTGTGTGAAGATGATACATATTCTGTTAACATGTTACTTATGAAATTCAACCTGTATGTGCATTTTGCTTGTCTGCTATGTAGTATTTATAAAATGTAAATCATGAATCAGAATCATTCATTTTATGTCTCTGACTCTGTTTATTACAAATCCCTGCATGTTTTAATTGCTCAATTATCTTCTTGGGAATTAGCGGTTGTATTATTGTTTTCAGAAAGCAAGGGCAATGATTTGGTTTTATGATTTGCTATGGCATTTGTCAATAGTTTTATGACCATAAAATCATGTTTTCATTCTCTTTGAATTGATTGGGAGTCATTTTATTGTCCATAAATCGAGATTCAGAAACATTTCATCTCGATCTATGCGGTTGCTGAACAAACAGATCTACAAACTCAGAGTCAGCAGCTTGGATCAGTAAGAAGTGAGGCCTACATCTGTTCCTTGTGTGCCACCCAGCTGCAGCTGTCTTTTATCATGTTTCACAATGTATTTAAATTCGCATATATCAACATAGCCCTCCATCATCCACAATAAATCTTATCATACTACAATTAATATACTTGCAACATTGCAAAGGTGTTTTTTATTTTAAGTACAAATACATTCCATTATTGCCAGGACTCTATGTCGTGTTACCCTAGCTGTAAAAACAGGTTATAAACATCCTGAAAGGACCAGAGCAGCCAGTTTTGCTTTAGGTTGTTTTTTTATCGGGTTAGGTCAGGGACATATGGACACGATGAGTGAATTTCTGGCCTGCGTATAGGACACAATTAGCCATTTGAGTGGTGAGTGCTTTATCCAGATTAGACCCAATATACCCTGAAACAGCTGACCTGCTCAGCTATCCAAATCCCCAGCTCTCTATCTCCCTCTCTCACCCTCTACTTTCAGGTTAACCAATCAGATCATCTGTCACTCCAAACATCCAACCGTGAAATTAGCAATGAGTGCAGTTAGTAATTTTTACAGAGGATAATCAAAAGCAGCATGCGTTAATAAACGCCGTAGAAGGAAAAAGCGTTAGTGCGGAAATACTCTTAGCCATTGTAATGTGTGACGCACATTACATGTCAGAATGACTGTGAAGAATGTCCCGTGTAATGGGTGCAGTAACAAGGGCAAAGTTCATGCAGTGCAGTGTGGTCTTGCAGGGCCTCTGAGTGTCGCATCCAGCTGAAGCGCTAGCCGTTTGTGCTGTTTTGGGACGGTGCTTCATTGGCTTTGCTAAAGAAGCGCTGGTTTTGTGAAGGTAACGCCTGTATCGCTGCTCAAGTTTTCTGCTTTATCTGGTGCCTGCGGTCCTGCAGTGGTATGCAACTGAGATGGACCAAAGAACACAACAAGAGGACATCTCGCTGCAGCCATTCCGTGTCATCTCAAGTGTCATAAAGGAGCAGAATCTTAGTTTAAAGTTCGGTAATCAAGTAACAATATAAAATAACAGGCTAAATCAATAAAGTGATTTCCATGACCCGAAGAGGCCACAAAAAGAATGCACACAGAAAACCAATTATGTAGAGACGCTTGTTGCTAGGAGAGACTAGCAATATAAATGCTTGAATGTTTTTTGAGAAAAACAAAAAAAGATACCTCCATTTATTTATTTGTGTAATGCAAGAAAATAGAGTAAATGCTGAATGATATAGTAATTGTGTTAAAATTTGCATAATCTGCACGGAAGAAAATGGGCAAATCTTTAACTGTAGGCTGCTTGTATTGACAGGTTAGTGGTAATCACTGGTCTCAGGGGAAGGACTAACAGTATATCAGGTGATTTTGAAAAATATGAGACGAAATTCACCACATTTTTACGCAGGTGATCTGAATGCACAATTACTTTATCACAATTTCATCATCCTGAGTCCTTTCACAGTTTAACACTTCTCCATAAATCTGATCTTTTCTCGCTGCATGTTCTCAGGAGTTAAACTCCCAAGGCCACGCATGTTTAGCTTGTGTAAGCTTGCGGTACGTATGCCGCCTTGCTGCTTGGCGTCAGTATCAACTGCAGCCTATAGAAAGTGACAGTTGTTGCTGACTAAGTAATCCTATTTGAATCCTTCATTTTGGCTGCTGGGAGAGGACATGTAGGCTTCCTGGCGGTTTGTGGCCCCATCTCTATCGCTGACCACGTTTAGATCGATTTCTCTGCTCTTGGCGGACGCCCGCTCTGTGTCAATGGATGTTGGTACCTCTTCAGCCCCAAGCCCCACAAGGATCCTCTATCCCACCACTTAATACCAAGGGTCAGTGTGACATCATCACCATCTGTCTTCAGGGTCAGTGCAGTGCCTGCCGCAGAGAGGATTCCGGAATCTACATCAAGCCGTGTTCAATCTTCTGGAAAAGACTTCTGACTTCAAACGGAAAGGAGATAACCCTTTTTTCATCCCTCCCTCACCCAACAAAATAATAATAAAAATAATAATAATAAAAAAACAGAACTGGAATGAGCACAACGACAGCAACAGGTGGTTCAGCCAGGACATGACTTCCTCAGGACTGCCGCTTTTCTGCTGGAATTTATCGCTGGGATTTATAAGGACTATAAATGTACAGAGCACCAAAACACCAGACTGAGAGAAAGTGCAGGCCTGCTGTAGGTTTTTTAGCGGCCTCTGTGTGCTGTTTCGGGCCAGTATTTAGACTCTGAGGAATGGGAATGAGGTTTGGCCAGCTGTCATGGATTTGTATTCACATTACATCAAAACAGGCAAGTATAATTCTGTCTATGTCTACCACTCATTATAGAATCACATAAAATAATTCTGTGGCACGTTTTTTTTAAACATATACACTTGCACATAAAATGTTCCTTGCTTTTCTTCTATGTTGACAAATTGTTTGTTAAACACATGTAGCCAGATGACATTGCCAGCTGGTATCTTTCAATATTTAATGCAGGTATCATTCAAAGCCATAATACCACAATGTCTTTCCCAAAGGGCACACAATAGAATGTTATACATTCCAAATTCAGATATGTGGAAAGAACATCATTTTTAAGCCAGTATCACCCAAGAAGAGTAGCCAGTCCTGACAGATGAACAGACAATATAGCGGTCAGGAGACCCACAGCATTTATAGTACATTAAGATATAGTGTCCCATGAATTATTGTCATATTGCCATTCCCTGGTCCTTGCATGACAGAGATGTTTCTCGTTTCCACTCCATCTGAATCCCTAACTACATAATTGGATTCATTGTCAGGCTTATTGGACACAGCTGACTGACCATGTGCTGGGCACTCTCGAGTTCTTCACCATTTGGAAACTGAACATTCACACGTTTAATAACAAACCAAACCCTCAACCTAAATTCAGGTGGAATAAAATCCTGAAACCATGATTGTAATGCGGGCCCAGGTTTGCCAGGCCATCTGCGATGGGAGGCTACGGTGTTCCAGAAAATCGTATTAGTCGCATGATATAATTCAGTCAGGAAATCAGCGGATTTGGACCTGTGACAGCTGTCACATCCCAGTGAAATTTTACAGCAGACTTTCTCGCTGGTAATGATTCATAACGGCTTATGTCTCAGCACTCATTCAGAACCATGATGCATGGCGTTCACGGCAAGCCCAGCCCCCAAACACTCTAAGCCCATGTGTGATTGGCTGTTGTGCTTGACTGAATTGTCCTGGAACCAATTGTGTTATGCCACTATTCCGGTAAAGGTAGTAAATAAATTATGGAAATTAATGGTTTGTTCCCAATATTTGTAGTACTTGTGACACCTACTTCATTTGTTATATGCTAAGACTGAGTGTGATATTTACTACTAGTAGTAATGCTTAGATTCGGCCATAAAGACCAACAGAAATATTAAGTAGGAAAAAAACATGCAATATAGCAACTATTTAGAATTTGTAAGAATACAAAATGGGAAAAAAACTATTTAAGGAATTAAAAGAAAAGTATCAGATGGGCATTATATTAGAGAAAGATATCTAGAAGTTGGAAGTCTGTGAATTGAACGAGGGCATTGAAGCCACATTGTTGATATAAATCAAGACGATAACGTAACTAATGTAACTGACTGATATTGTTCATATTGATAAGGAACATGTCTGTAAAAACAGGGGGGTATGGCCCTGCGAAGGATATATGTGTCTCAGCTCAAGTCAACATGGATAATCCTGACTGGCAGATTGTAAATACTTGACCTCATGTGTGGCAAAGCCCTGTACCCTATGCTTGAGAACTAATCTAGAATGTGCACATGCAAACACACACACACACACGTACAATCATACAGGTAAAGTGCAGCTTTGTAGTTTGTGAACCAATATGGAATGGTTTGTATTTTCATCTATTGTGGGCTATAATCATTATTTTATTAGAAATTCCAGCCCCATTGATGGAAAAAAAAACATATAAAATGAGATACATTTGAATTATTTATAAAACAAAGTGATCCAAAATTAAATATCTGTGTGTGAAAAAAAAAGATGTTAATCTTTACCTTAAGTAATTGGTGGCACCACTGTGAACAACAATAAGTTGAGTTACACATTTCCTCATGCTGTTTATCAGTGTATCTGACTGTAGAGGGCTTCCCTCCATTTGCTTTTTATGATAGGATGGCTGTCTGTCTGCGCGAGCCTTATTTCGAGATTCAACTACCAGATGGCTGACCTGATTGTCTCTCTGCTAATTTTAATGTGAAAATCCCAAATTCATTGTTTCTTCTATAATGGAAATCTGTTCATGGCAACAAGATGGGTCCAAACCTTGGCACTCCCACCAGCATGTGCAATGACAGGGTGGGGTTGAATTTTGGGAAGAAAACATATTAAACTTCTCACTTGTCAAAATTACCCACTTTTTCTTGTCCCGAGAGCATCCTTCTGATAGTCTTTTTGGGGGTGAGGGTGAAAGCTATACTTTTTATTATAGTAGGACAGCCCCATCCCATTCATCAGGCATGGGAGTGTCACTGATGTGGTTTGGGGCTGCTTTGTTGCCTCTGGGCGTAGACACCTTGCTATTATAGAGGAAGCCATGGATTCCTTTTTTTTTTTTTTTTTGGGGGGGGGGGTGGATTTTTGAACTTTATTTGACAGATACAGTAGAGAGACAGACAGGAAATGTGGGGGGGGGGGGAGGATGCAGCAAAGGGCCCAGGCTGGATTTGAATCTTGGCCACTGCTGTAAGGGTGGATGTCACTCTTCTGTGAGCAAAATGTGCACAAGAAGTGAGCCATTACAATAACAAGATTGAGTATAAGCACCTCTGTATGCAGCATTTTTTTATTATTATCATTATTATTATTGTGTGTGCACATGCTACTTATTAGCCCCTAACCTGTAACATATGGATCTGTGGTGAATATATCACTCCAGATCAAATCGAGCCTTACACTGTTGATAAAAGATGTGCTAACCAAGAGCACTGGCAAGAACTTGGCATGAAAGCAGCAGGAGTTGGATGACAGATTTCAGGAATCACACAGAGAAAAATGACAGAAATTGATTTGTTTGCTTGTACTTCATATGACACAAATAGACAAATAAAACACTTATCTAGTTACGTTTATGTAAACGCAGAGGTGAATCGCTTTAAGTGAGCCGTGTGAAGTATGCCCTAAAATACCTGATTCAAATGGTTGAGGTCTTGATTAAATGGTTGAGGTCTTGATTGAATATGGTGGTTAGTTTCAAGGGGGCAAACATGAGCTGAAGTTTGGAGTAGTATCATGGAGTGTTTTCATTCATATAGAATTGTACATGTCTTAAAAAGACAAATGATAAAGAGAACTTTGGTGTATTGTATGTATTGTGACCAAAAACAGAAGAGAATTCAACAGAACATGACAAATGAAATTTAAAGTTATTTGTGAGGACACATGTAAGCGGCAGGTCATTGGTGGAAAATACACCCTTGATCCAACTGGATATTAGTGAGTGGAATTTGAGAGGGTTCAGGTAGAAAAAGGAAAAAAGCTGGGAAAAGGGTCTGATGGCTATACAATAAGAGAGAATAATTTAAAACCACGAAAATAAAGACCCTTGAGATGGAAGTCCAGGCCTTTACTCATCATTGTATATTATTATGCTCATTTTTGTTTTAAAAGCCTGTATCCTCTCCTGCTGGACCCCTCTGACCTGCCTCTTCCCTCTTATCACCCAGTGCTGTGAAGGTATTTTTGTCAAGACAGAGTGTATTGGGACTGGTGCTTACTTTGAGAATTGCAAATCAACCTGGTCTGGTTTTGTTTGTGCTCCCTGCACAGGCATAGGGCTGAGCTCCTTGAGGCGGAGCTTGTGACGAGGCAGCCTCTGCCCTTAAAGTGAAGCCCCAGGCTGAGGAGGAGGAGGAGGCATGGTCACCTTCCAGGAGCCCCAGGTGACCGGCACCATGGAGCTGCCCATCTCCATCCAGCAGCCGCTGTCGCCCGGGCTGCGCCGGAAGCAGCTGATGTGGCAGAACGCCGTCAAGCACATCATCAGCCAGCAGGAGCTGTCCAAGCAGGTGGGCGTGGAGCCCGCCCGCAAGATCTTCATCACCGACGCCTACATCGACGAGATCAACCGGCAGATCCGCAGCAAGGCCTCGCGCGGCGTGTCCAAGCGGCGCATCTCGCTGGCCCGGGTCCACCCCAGTCACGAGCGCGCCTCCTCCACCAGCACCCAGAGCGGCGCCGACTACATCAGCGATGCCGACTTCTTCGTCAGCTGGGGGTCCTGCGTCAAGGGCGTCTACCTCCCCACACTGCAGCACACCTTCAAGTCGCGCGATCTGGAGAAGCTGTACCAGCACTACTCCTCCCGCCAGCGGCGGACATCCCTGGTGGTCACCAATGCCATCGACATTGTCACCAAACTGCACTTGGTGCTGATCTACCTGGTGGTGGCCCCCGAGGCAACAGGGGAGGAGACGTCCTGCGGGGCTGGCTGACGGGACTCTTTGTGGCCCTGGGGACGGTGCTGTCTGCCCTGGTGCTTACCTGCAAGGGCGCAATGACGCCCCGCTACCTGCGCTATGCAGGTGTGGCCAGCTGGCTCTCTCAGACTGTGCAGGTACAACACCTTTTTTATGGGAGTGCACACAATCCACCCTCCTTCTGTATTTTTTCTTTCATTTCAGAAAGAGGGGAAGTGACTCTTGGTGTCTCTCACAGAATGTGTTCATTCTGGAGACCTAAGACTAGGTGTTAAAATCCCAGCTCAGCCGTATCATTTCTAGCTATGGCCTGAAGTCCACATTAGTGAGGAAACAATTGTCAAAACTTAGCTGAGGAAGATAACATTACATTCACATTTACATTAAATTTTGAACAAACTTTATTAGTCACAGAGCAATGACAACTGGTATACAACTGGTGATGCAAGCTTTCTAAAATACTTTGTCTAAAACCCTTGTCTGTTTTACATGAGGTAATCTTTAAGAGTTCATATGAGAAGTGTGATATGAGTAACTGAGGGTCTTGTTTAGGTGCTGGGCGGGCTGGTCTACGGCCTTGAGAGGGACCAGTCCTGGTACGTCCTCTTCTCCCTGTTCGCCACCTACACGCTGCTCCCTCTGCCCCTACTTTGGTCCATCTGTGCCGGCTCAGTCACCTCTGCACTGCACCTCCTGGTGGACATTATAAGCCACTACAATGACACTGCATTGCTTAGAAAGGTCAGTGATGATGATGATGATTATGATCAGAAAAATAACAATAATGGAAAACTTAACTTGTTTAGCACCTTTCAAGCAAACACCAAGGAATATAAAATGATGCAATAAGGTCACATCCCAGGAGATGATGTGATTGGTTGAAGTTCTTAATTGGTCACAAATTATGTCACTGAAATTGCACATACAAAAATGACAACGTGCTAATGGCTTTGTTAAATCTGGCCCAAGGAACTGTGTTGACCAGAATTATTTGGGGGTCATCATGTCTTGAATTTGAGTTTGCAGCTGTCGGTATCCATAGCTGATGATGTCATTCTAACTATTGTCATACTGAGGGATTAAAGCAAAGATGAAAAGGAAAGCAATAAGGACTAAAGTTTTGACAAACAGTGGAGCAGCACTGGTCTGTACTTGTGTACAGTGACTAAAATCACTCTGTCTACAGTGTACATGGAGTTGTTGACACTCCATTTCACTTGCTGAGCTGAAAAGTGCAGTTTACCTGTGCTTTCCATTGTGGTGTTCTGCACAAATCTTCTGTGTGATTCTTCTCTTGCGTAAATAAAAATTAGTTTCAAATAAATTGACAGATTTAATTACTCATACAGATATTGGTGTGAAGAATTACAGCTCTGGTGGAAATTGCATACGCTTATTCAATGTGAGAGAATCTGAATTTGGAATGCCATACCACATAAACTCACCTTCCGAATGCATTCAAAAAGGATTTACTACAGATTAGCTGTCAAGATTAAATACACATTGGTATTTAATTAGCAGCTCAATCAAACCAACCTAATTTATTTAAAGCTTCTGGGATTAAAACTGGCTCTGAGGATATGCCTCCAGGTGCTGGGTTTTCGACAGACTCTTCACCAAATGTACAGTCACAAAATACATCCTAACAAGAATGTGACTTTAATGTCTATGCAGGCAAGAAACATCATGAGCACAAATGGATGTAAACAAGTCTTTTCAGAAATCAAAAGAAAATGTGTTTGGCCTTAAAATTATGTCTAGTACTTTATGTGGAAAGTTTAACATGCTCTGAGATTTAGTATCCAAGCCCTGTGTATTTGGACCCTGTTACGCATCCAAACTGAATGGATCTGAAGCTCATGGAGGTATCTGTTTAGACTGCTTGTTCAGGTGTGGGATTTCTCACCTTCTGCTCAGGTTTCAGGGTTCTCAGGCATTGAAGTTCCCCTCAGGGGTTGGGCTTCTAATATTATGGTTTTTAACTTTTTTCAGGTCTTGGGTTCTGACTTCCGGATCTTTGTTTTGAGGTGTTGGGTCTCTCAGGTGTTGGGTTTTCAGTTCTTGGTCAGGTTTTGGGGTCTCCAAACCCAGCCTGGTTTTGGAATACAGATCTCTGATTCCTCACTCTGGTTTTGGGGCTCCTCTCAGGTGTTGGGGGGTACTCAGGTGTGATTTTTAGGGGCAGGGGTTCTGAGTTCTCTCTCCTCACTCAGGTGCTTTGGTTATCAGATGTGATTTTTGGTGTTGCAGTTCTGAGTTCTGTCTCCTCACTCAGGTGCTGGCTAAGGCACTGCTGTACATGGGTATGAACACAGCCGGGCTGTTCATTCACTACCTGTCCGACCGCGCCCATAGACAGGCCTTCCTGGAGACGCGGCGCTGCATCGAAGGGCGGGTGAAGCTTGAGCGGGAGAACCAGAGACAGGTTAGCCACGCCCACCCAGACTGAGGTCATCTCACTTCACCCACATTTCACATTTATTGCAGAGTGCTTTGGGAAATTTAAATGCAGCAGCTACACTCTTGGGGGTTCCTTAAGGGTTATTGATTTGATTCCATGGGGGAACCCTTAAAGGTTCTTCTTAGATACTGCTATCTCTACATAGAATTCTTTATTGATGTCAGCATCTATGAGAGACATTTAAGAGTTCTAACAGGCGAACAAATGAAGACCCCAAAAAGATGCTAGATAGAACCATTTCTCTGAGAGAGTATCAAAAGAAAAATAACTGAAGGTGTTTTGTTAATTCATCAATATAGAGCGCGGGTGTACCTTCCAAGGAGGCAAAGCGACTTATTGGGCACTGGTATTTCCAGATGTATAGTGATATGTAGCTGTTGGACACACACCTGTGTTTGCTTTTGAGATCAAGCTCCAAAGGCACTAGTATGTGAGTGTTTTAGAGTGCATGTATATATGTGTGTATGTAGCAGAGACAGGTTGTGTAAATGTGTGTGTGGGACAGTGAGTGTCTGTATGTAAGTGAGAGTGAGTACACACAGGAAGAAGTGCGTTTTCTGTGTGTGTCCCCAGGAGCGTTTGGTCCTATCTATCCTGCCCCGTTTTGTTGCCTTGGAAATGATCGCTGACATGAGCACAATGGATGATGAACTTCTGACCCAGCAGTTCCATAAGATCTACATCCATCAGTACAAAGATGTGAGGTGAGCCAGCCGTGTCATCAAAGGCTAACAAGCTCCTCAACCTTTCCTAATAAATACACTACTGAATATTTTGTAATTGCTTGTTATTGCGTAACTAACAGACCTACGCTAAATGCAAATTAGCAGACTTACGTGGTTAAAATAGTGAGTTGACTGAAGTTCTGAATGTAGGCATTTCACTGTATTTTTAAAAGATGACTGAAACCACGGAAAGTTTGGTCCTGGAAAATAAATATTGTCTTTGTTTGCTGGATTTAAGTCACTGATTTAAGCCACTGAAAGACAAACCTTGTTTCCAATATTTAAATCATTTATTGATAGGAAGAAAACCAAAAACACTACCCCACATTGCAGTCTACTAGGACTGGAGTTGTGTAACCATGGTGCAAAATAATTAAATTTGTTTCCAATATTGATTCTAACTTTTTCTGACTGTACCCCCTGTGTTTTTCACCTGCCCATGTCTGACCCCACCCTCTTTCTCTCACTCCTCTTTCCCCACCCACTATGTTTAACCCCTGCCTGTCTGATGCCTCCTTCTTTCTCTGACCCCATCTCCATTGTCTCTGACTCCTCCTTCTCTGAATCCCCATCCCATGGTGTCTGGCCACACCCACTCTCGTGAACAGCATCCTCTTTGCTGACATCAAGGGCTTCACCATGCTGTCCATGACCCTGTCTGCACAGGAGCTGGTGCGCACGCTGAACGAGCTCTTCGGCCGCTTTGACCGCCTGGCAGAGGTGAGACTGAAAATGTAGTTTTAAATGCACTTTCAATTTCTCAGTATCGATGACATACGAGCTATCACAGAGTCATCAACCAGAAGATTTCTTGAAAGGGCATTTTGTTCAGAGAGGAGATCATCTTGAAGACTGTCTGCTGTAGTCTCTTAAGATTCAACACATCAAATCTACAGACTTGTGGTTATATACAGTCCAGATAAAAATGATGCAAATCATTGTGGCATTAATCGTAATTATAATTATGTTAATCCTACTACCTTGTAATCTAGCCATCCTTCAGTGACTGGTTTTCTTTTTGGAAACCTTATGAAATGTCTTGGGTTCAGTTATGATCCGATTTGGGATGTAGCGTGGTTACATATCGAAGGCTTGGGCAATGTCGTTTGCTCATGCTTGCCCTCCTGCAGGAGCACCACTGCATGCGGATTAAGATCCTGGGAGACTGCTACTACTGCGTGTCGGGGGTGCCGGAGCCCCAGCGCGCCCACGCCCGCTGCTGCGTGGAGATGGGCCTGGCCATGATCAGCACCATACGGTCAGAGCCCCCACCTCCTCCCTGCCAGCTCCTCCCACTCTCACTCTGATGTCATATGGCCAGCCCGACCTCCCGGCCATCCCCTCCGACTGCCACTCTACTTTCATACAGTCAGCCTGCCATCCTCCCTCTCCCCTCTGCTCTCATACTCAGTTAGCCTTATACTCAGCCCCCCCATCCCAAAAACACCTCTTCCCCTTCCTTCTACCGTCATGCAGTCAGTCCCAACCATAACATCTAGATCCATCTGCCCCCTTACCCCATTCTCTCCCCATCTCCCCATCCTCCTCTGTTATCAGTTTAACTAAGTGTTAACCTGTGTGTCTCAGGTATGTGAGGAAACAGCTAAACCACGACATGGATATGCGCATCGGGATCCATTCGGGTTCAGTGCTATGTGGGGTTCTAGGCCTGCAGAAGTGGCAGTTTGATGTGTGGTCCTGGGACGTGGGCGTTGCCAACATGCTGGAGGCAGGTGGCATTCCTGGGTGAGTTCATATGAGGCAGCACACTACTGTGACATCATAGCCTGAGCCCAATATTGTGACATTATATCCTGAGCTCACTATTGTGACATCATATCCTGTGTTAATGAGGCATCATAAAGTTGAGATCATATGTCCTTCAGTCAGTTTGTGGACATTCAATGTTGTAAATGTAAATCAAAGTTGCAAAAAGGAAGTGACAGTGCCCTCTCTGTTCTTTGTCCCGTTGCTAGGCGGATTCATATATCTCAGGCAACACTAGACTGCCTGGAGGGGGACTATAAGACAGAGGATGGGCATGGCAAGGAGCGAAATGAGTTCCTGCGGAAGCATAACATCAACACCTTCCTGATCTGCCACACGGACAACACCAACGACGCCGAGCCACCCAAGCCCCGACGGCCCAGCAGCAACTCCTGGAACACAGAGCTTCCCTTCGGCAACATCATCGACATGAACTGCGTGAGCTCTCCTCCCAGGATTACATATTACCTTTTCTTAATCAGAGCTCAGTTCTTATAACCAACCTGCAGAATCTAACTGGATAGAGAATGCCAGGGAATGGGTGGCCAATCAGATGTAAGGGAAGATTAAGTGGACGTGGAAGAATTCACACTGCCATGGATCAGTAATGCCTGCAGTCAGGACCTAAGTTTTCCATCTCGTTGGAAGCATGTCACCCTCTGAAACACTGTGGGAGCACTGTGCCCTCGAATGGTGTTTGTAGAGGTGTATCCCAGATAAGGGGTGTTAATTTGTGTGCACACCAAAAGAGTCTGCACACATTATGATGTCACTTTTTGTGGGTGATCAACAAAGATTGTATCATGTAAATAACCTCAGCTGTAAACAGGCAACAGGCATATTTAAATTTGGGATTTCAGTGTTTTTGGCTCAAACTCATGGATCAGGATACTTATATCTGTTTATTGCAGTAGAGTATACAATGATTATCTGTACCTGGCACTGTATTATGATGGTTAGGGAACTGGCCTTCCAAGAGTTATTTGATTCCCAAGAAGGGCAGTAGTATTGTAGACCTGAGCAAACTACTTAACCTGAATTACTTCAGTAAAATATCTAGCTGTATGAGTGGATAGTGTGTAGAAATGTAAGCTGTGAGTCACTCTGGATAGGAGCATCTTCGGAATGGTGGATCATATGTGTACCCTCACTGTGTCTGGCATTGACCCTGCAGATCCTGGCTACCTTCACTAACGGCTTCCTGGGGCACCTGCCGGACCAGGTGATCTGGCAGCGCGCCGGATCCCGGGAGATCAACAAACGCATCGAGCACTCCATCGAAGTGCGCAGCAGCGAGCGAATGAGGAAAGAGCACATCGCGCCCGTCACGCTGGTGTTCAAGGACATGCACATTGAGGAAAAGGTACTGAGAGAGAGCGAGAAACAGAGAGAGAGGGAGAGACAGAAAGGAATGGAAAAATAGGAAGCCAGAGAGTCAGAGTGAAACCCATATCAATTTCGGTTTAAGTGAAGTGCAGTTAGCTCTGATGCTGTTTGAGGAAAAATTGAATTGAATTGAATTGAATTGAAGCGAAGCGAAGTGAATTAAATTGAATTGAATTATGGCAATATCCTCATCTAACTGTGGCTTCCTGTCTCTGTATGGCTGTGTTGCCCAGTTCTCACAGATGAGAGACGAGATGTTCAAGTCCAACCTGGTATGCTCCTTCATCATGCTCCTCTTCCTCATGGCAGTGCAGGCCCTAATTCCAGCCCCTGAGTACGTATTCATCCCCCATTAAACACTTCCTCAACCCTGCAGAGTTCTCACCTCATACTAAACACTTACTCAACCCTGCAGAGTTCTCATCTCATACTAAACACTCAACTCCACAATGAGCACTCACTTCCAACCAATCACTGACTCATCTCCTCTAATCACTACTGTTAATGTTCTATAATACTCTGCTAATACTCTTGCCTGTGCTCACCTCCTGTTCACGGATTACTTAGACATGCAGACATGAAATTTCTTCTTACACTAATGACTGACTCAACACTGAGAAAGTACTCATCTCCCAAAAACCACGTATTCAGACTTGTTGTGGAGTACTTGTTCTCATTTCCTACTAATCACTTATTGGGCTCCATAGTGAGTACTGATCTCTTACTAAACACATATTCAGTCTCACATATCCATCTGAGACACACTAATCACCAGGATTTCTCGTTTATATTTGATTTCAAGTGGAAATCAACGGCTAATGGATTCTTTGGTAAATTGATCGATCATTAACATTAAATAGCTAGCATTGCTAAATAATAACAGAAATAATAATAGTAATGCAAATAAGAATTTTTATACTAAAAATGTAAGTGAAATGAAAACCACATACCGAAAAAGCTTATGTTGCAGTAACATTTTGGGCCTGCTGGGTACTTGGTAAAGGAGAGAGTACGAGATGCTGCATCGATTTTTATGGGTCCTGATATGGAGGTTCTCCCCCGCTCCTCCCCAGTGTGCGGCCGATGGTGGTGCAGTTTACACTCTTCCTGCTGGCCTACACACTGCTGCTGCTGGTGACGCTGGCAGAGGAGTTTAAGAGCTCCCCTCCTGCCCTCCAGCAGCTCTGCTGCTGGATCCATGAGACCAAGAGCATCCGGAACCTTCTCACCATCTCTGCCGTCACCCTCAACTTCGGCGTGGCCTCCTCCGACATGGTGGGTCCCTGCCACCTGTCCCCTCCATGTGGGCACAGCCCTCCCATGTGTCCACAGGCCCCCTACAAACTAGCACTACTTGCACCACAGACTAATGATCTACCATGCAAACAGAAATTAAGTGTATTGAAATACGAATGATATGAAATGCAAAATCCAGGTTATTGAGCTTTCCACAGCAAATTATTAACAGTCATTGACACAGTCTCTCAGAGACACGGCTTTGGTAGTTTGTGAGAATGTATTATTGAGAATATCTGTGTGAGAGAGTGGCATCTGATTGGCTTGTATCTGTTCGGACCAGCTGTGGTGTCACATGATGGATGCTGAGGGTGGAGATGGGATGAACATGAGTGACAATCCCCTAAGCCAACGAGCGGTAAACATCTGCACCGATCCTGAGGTAAGAGGACACCAATAGGCTCATACAACATGAATAAATCAGTGGCTCATTATTTATGACAGTCGAGTGAGGGTGGGCACTGAGTCTTAGTGATTGGTTGCGTGAAAGGAAGGATAAATTGCTTAAAACCAATCAAATCCACCAATCAGATTATAGGAGCTACCAAAGCTACGCATACTGATTCTCTGGTAAATCTTTACTAAAGTTTGTCACATAAATGTTGGCAGAATCTGGTAGTGCATCAAAGACTTAGGAAGAACCTATCATTTACATGAAGCAAATGAGCAAAATTAGAAAATTCTGTTTCAGTCAGCAACCAGTGGGTGAGAAGACCTGATTGGAGATTCATGTTGTAGAATGTGGAATGTTAGATGGACTGACCACTGATGTTCCGTATTTGTCCCCTCCCCCCACAGTTCTTCGTTCTGAGCGGGGTGATAGCCATGGTGACGTGTGCAGTGTTCCTCAGGCTGAGCTCTTTGCTGAAGCTGGCTGTGCTGTTGGTGGTGATCGCGGTCTACACCTACCTCATCGAGGTGGCCTTTCATATGCTCTTCCTCCACCAGCATCAGCTCAGCCACGCCCACAGGTATGGCAGAGCCCTCATTCAACAGGCTCGTTAGCTTACAGTTTGACCAAGCTGAGTCTGACCAGGAAGCTCATAACCTTACAGTATTATGAGTCTGACCAGGCTGCTCATAACCTTACAGTATTATGAGCCTGACCAGGCCGCTAATAACCTTACAATAGCTGACACACTGTGTGCCTGACCAGGCTGACTTACTGATGTGGTGTAAACTCATCCAACCTCTGGGGATGTGCCTTGCGATAAACCAATGGTGAGTTACCATTCTGATGAATCATGACCTGTTAATGGGGCTACATTTTAAGAGCAATTTTCTGGTGGAGTGTCGGTAAATTCACTTATCAAACAACATTTGCTAGCATCCAGCTGTGGTACTTCTAGCAGAAACCAAACTTGACAGACTGTAAGTTTTCCAGAAGCTCTGAAGCAGGGAGTGTGCATATTTATACAAAAGCATTGAAATGGGTTAGGGTTATCACGTTCAAATGTGAATTTCAATTCTGTTCAAACAGATTTTTTTTCAGTTCAGGCAATACCTCAGATGTGTTTTAACTACAGTGAGAATAATTTCTGTGAAACCACAAAGTTCTGAAGGGCCAGAGAACTTTTGATACTTGAATACAAACTCACGATAATATATTATTTCATGATAAATGAAATAAACATTAACAAACACATTAACACGATACAAAGATGGAAGTTGTATTGCATGCTCTTCTGTTTGATGGTCATATGGTGGTTGTGTCATCCCTCGCTATGGTAACCATAATGTTTGGTATCCCTGTTTGTATCCCTAATAAGGGTGTATGGAGGCCCTGGGGCTGGTGTAACTCCTGTCTGTCCCACACAGGTCCCACTACATTAGAAGGAAAGGTATCTCTGTCCTGCTGCTGGCCATGTTTGTAATAGCCGTCTTCTACAACAGCAGACAGGTGAGGTATCATCTCATATCTCACCTGTCTTTACCTGTACAGGTTCCATTATTAGCTTCAGTCACCTACCAACCTACCATGAACATCTCTCCGTAAAGATACATTTCATTTTCAGATGATATATTTCAAAACTGCTAACAAAAAATGTTGTAAAGAAAATGTCCATATCCTATTGACATGTAATTTGTAATCTTGTATGAAATGCTGGTTTGTTCTTAGCTTTGTTAAATCTTTTTCCTTTGTTTAACTGCCCCTCTCACACTGTGCTTAGCTGGAGGCAACGGCAAGGCTGGACTTCCTGTGGCGGATGCAGGCCCGGCAGGAAGTCGAGGACATGAAAGAGCTCCGGGAACACAACGAGTGTCTGCTGCACAACATACTGCCTTCCCATGTGGCGCGCCACTTCCTGGAGAGGAACCGGAACGATGAGGTACTGACCACCCTTCTGCAGCTCCGTTGCATCAACATGCCCCCTGCAGGAAGTATGACGTACTGCAGCACTGTTCTCCAGCTCCATTTTATTAGAATGCCCTCTGCAGTAACAATGAGGTACTGCTAAAGTGCAAAAGTGCCTCTCTTTGTTTAAGAGGCAGTTTGAAACAGGGCCTAAGGGCTAAAGGAGTCACCACAGAGGAGTAATGGGAAACAATATCGGGATCACTTTTGGCAAAGTGCTCCTTTCAACTGAAGACACAACACAATGACAGTCACTCTCAGCTTCGATCTAATCTAATCTGCTCATCCCTGTGCAATTCCACTGCTCAGCGTTGATCCCATGAGCCTCTCTGTTTTTCCTCCTTTCCTGCAGGATCTGTACTCCCAGTCCTATGACGAAGTGGGGGTGTGTTTGCCTCCATCCCGGGGTTCAATGACTACTACGAGCAGAGAGAGATAAAGAACGAAGGGGTGGAGTGCCTCCGGCTACTGAATGAGATTATCGCTGACTTTGATGAGGTGAGATCGCCAGGTTTTGCTGAGTGATTTTAGGTCAACCCCAAATGGCAAACACTATTATAGTCAGCACAAAGTATCAAAATTGTTTATGATATCCGTCTCAATTCTGTAATGCCAATTAATGTTTCTTTCATGCAGATTATTCTAAATTAATCCTCTAGTAGTGATACATATTAAAAACTGAATGGTCCACTTAAAGCTTTTTTGTGGCTGCTATGACAAGTTGTTACACTTTTCTTTTAAATACTAAGCAATACCCAATCAAGTGTAATATATTCATACATGAAAGTGATTTTGGAGTGTTTCTGTTGATTTTCAGGGAGCATTGCTTTTCCTACTTCCAGGTTTGTGCTGTGCTTGGTTGACCAGTTAGTCCATACCTTGGTTCTGCTGTAAATTCAGGTGCTGTTGAGCTGTTTGAATTGCTAAATTACAGTGCTAATAACCTCTATCTGTATGCTATAGCTGCTGGAGGAGTCATATTTTAACGACATCGAAAAAATCAAAACTATTGGCAGCTGCTACATGGCGGCCTCAGGCCTTTCACCTGATAGGAAGGTAAGTATATCTCATAAGTATAAGTAACGATTATATTATGAGTGATGTGTTATGTGCATTATCTGGGTGTCAAAACTTTGAGAAAATAAAGAACATAAAATACAAAACAAAAATGTAAAAAAATACAAAAACAGGGATGTATGAATTACTGGTGTAGATAAAACAAAGACTCTAGTTAGTAGACTCCCTTATTCAGAGCGACTTTTACACAGGTTATATTTTATCCATTTATACAGCTAGATATGTCAATGAATCAATTTGGGAGAAGTTTCTTGGTTAAGGGTACAATAGCAATATCCTTTCTGGGAATAAAATCTGTGACTTCTTAATTACAAACCCAGCTCCTTAACCATTACACCACATTAGCATACTGTATTATAATTCTGCAGCAATAAACACATACAGCATGTACCCATGGCTGCCCTCAGCTCCTCTTCCATGATCGAACGTTTTTTTTTTTAGTCACACACTCGGGATGAGTGGCATCACCTGTGTGAGCTGGTCCTGTTTGCCCTGGCCATGCAGGAAACCCTGCGAGAAATCAACAAGCACACTTCCAACAACTTCCAGCTGCGTGTGGGTAAGTCCCAACATTTCCCACAAGCACTTGCAGGTTATGTAATTTGTGAAATCAGGTGGTAGCAAGTACCCCATGGCCCACATAAGTGGGAGTTGAGTATGTTGATGAAAGAGAACTCTGCAGTTCCTCTGTACTTACTGTGCTGTTCCAATGACTTTCCCCCCTCCCTCCATCCCTCCATCTCTGGACTCGCCAACCGGCAGGTATCGCCCACGGCCCCGTGGTTGCTGGGGTGATCGGCGCCACCAAACCGCAGTACGACATCTGGGGCATGACGGTGAACCTGGCCAGCCGCATGGACAGCGCTGGGGTGAGCGGGCGCATCCAGGTGCCCGAGCCCACAGAAGATCCTGGCCAGCTGGGGCTTCGTCCTGGAGTTCCGCGGTGAGGTCTTCATCAAGGGCGTGAGCGAGCAGCAGGGTCGCATTCGCACCTACTTCATCAGCAGCCGGGGCCAGAAGTCCAGCTGCTCAAACTCGGACAGGCCCTACAACCGTGGGACCACAGGGGGGCGCAACACACTGGCAGCCATCGTGTTTGGCCTAGTGCAGGCACGCCACAAGGAGAAACTGAGGGAGGCCAATGGCGGCTTCCACATCTCTCCACAAAACATACAGAAAGCCCTGGAGACCTCCAAGAGCCTACAGCAGGATTCTTCTGCTCGGAAAGTCTGAGGGACGACTCAGAAATATGTATATGTCAGGGATCTCAAACTCCAGTCCTGGAGGATCACAGTGTCTGAAGGTTTAACTCCAGGCCTGGATGGCCGAAGTGTCTGCAAGTTGAACTCCAGTCCTGGAGGGCCGCAGTGTCTGCATGTTTAACTCCAATCTTGGAAGGCCGTAGGGGCTGCAAGTTTTTGTTGTTTCCTTTCAAACAGCAGCCAATTTTAGTGTGTGGACCCATCAGTGACTTTAATGAAGCACTGCACTTACACCAAACACACCAAACCAACATACATGGCCACCCTTCAGGGCCTGAGTTTGTGTCCCTTGGTCCATGTCGCCTTTCAGCTATCACCACAAAATACCTCCTTTAGATCCTGAAGACGGCAAGCTGTAGAGCTCTCCACCTTTCTCCACCAGGAAACGCTTATGGCAAAGAAGCTGAACATCTCCTTCTGAAGACTTTCCATTTGCTGGAGACATCCTCAGATGACTGACAAATCTTACATAACTCTGACCCCAAGAGAGTCATAAAACTTTCATCTCATTTATTTTCATATTTGTTTTGTTTTATACAATGTATTGCTAACTGTGATATTTCAAGGTTCAGTAAGGATTAGTACTGCAGACTGAGGAAAAAAACAGCCAACAACATTTACAAAAGGAAGAAAAACCCAGCCAACTTCTCTACTTGTCTCTCAAAGCCAATAAAGTTCTTCAGTTTAGAGTAGCAGTGACATAAAGCAATGTGTGATTCCTATGATAAAGTGTAATTTTGAATCATGATATTACATCATGTGATATTTTTGTTTTTCGTTTTGGAAATGTATAGCAAGTTGGAATAAAACTATGCATTGTTTTTAACTTCACATAGTAAAGATATCTGTCACAGCCTAATATGTAGACTTACACACACATGGGAACGTAGTGAGAAGAGAAAGTACACACACACACATTGAACATTTACAATATCAGTTTTATTCTAATAAAAAAATCATGACTTCTCAACATGTTACATGAAGGATTTAATTTGTATTGAGTGTACACTGGGTACATTTGGAACTGTGATTGTATCGAGGTCCAAACAATTGCTCAGCTGGGCTGCACCTTTTATATTTGACCACTCAGGCCATGATCATATTCTAGTGTTTACAGACTTACAGATGGTGTGATTGTCAAAGAAAAGGGCTGAACAAATCTTCAGTCTTAGCTATTATTGGCAACTAATTAGAAAGAGAAAGCATATGATTAATTAAAGTTTATTGTGACCAAACAGGAATAATCTCTGGGAGTCAACCAGTCCAAAATAGTGAACACAACTGACTGGGGGGAACTTCTATCTAACCTATCAAAAAAAAATTAAAATAGACACAATACTGGCCTGACTCTCAAACAAACAAGCAGGGTGAAAATAAAACGATTTAAGTTCTCTACCTCACAACCCCCCAAAAGAGTATTTACATAGAGGTGAAGGGTATACATAAAATCATCAATATAAATAAAATCCAAATCCATATACATATAACTAAATCCAAAATGGCACTTGTTTATGAAAAATATGTTGTCAGATCCACCAATGGATCTGGATATAAGAGTCAGGTACGGGGTGTTTGACCACAGAGCCTTCCTTTGTAATTCGACAGCCTGACGGTCTGTAGAGAGAAGGAGAACAGCTTTGGACACACATACCTCATACAAGCTGAATGTGAAATAACAGGACTGTGGAATTAGTAATTATCATTGGCAAACACATGGCTGTGAATTATATGCGTTAGAGAGGCTGAATATAAAATATCACAAGATCATAACAATACATAATGGCAGGGCAGTGGAATAAGTAGGATGTAGTATACACTTTACTATTATCATGAGGAGGAGCTGGTTGTTTATTTTGTTTAGTTTGAGGACCTAACTAATGTTTTAAATATAGTGAATGTTATAGTATGAATTCAGCATTGTATTACCTTCTACATACAGATTTGTTTTAATGCTGATGGAAAAACACACCTTATAGAGGCAGAGATGCTGATTTGTCTAGCTGATGTATGATTTACTGTACAAAGAGTAGTGTCAGCTTTAGTCTAAGTCATTAACATAATTGGTATATTTAGTCACAATGGGAAACCTTCATGAAAAAGGGGGTGTGTGTTTGTTACTCACCCCAGTCTCTGCAGTTTACAGCATGAGTCCTCCAATCCAGCAGAGAGTGCTCTCACTCCTGAATCCTGCAGCTTGTTGTTTCTGAGCTCCAGATCTGTCAGCTCTGAGTGGGGAGAACAGAGGGCTGAGGCCAGATTATCACAGCAGCCCTCTGTGATATTACACCAACCAAGCCTGTGGAGGAGACAACACGCATGCAAACACACAAATTCATTACGAGCCCAGCCTATGTAGAGAGCACAAACACACTACAAATACACATGAAACTAGCCAACAGAGATCAATCACAGAAGTTGTTTTCTGCCCTGTTCTGGCAGACTATGAGGAATACATATCAATTCAGCATGTCACCTTCACAATGAATGGAAGAGAGGAGTAGAGAGGGAAATAGCTGTTAAACACTTATCTGAATAGAATCATAATCACTCATTCCATTTACTAAAGGCAACATAGTACACAGCACTACTCACCACAGTGTCTGTAGTTTACAGTTTGGACTCTTCATTCCAGCACAGAGCAGCTCCACTCCTGAATCTCCCAGGTTATTATTGTTTAGATGCAGCTCTCTCAGGGGTGAGTTTGATAACTGGAGAACAAAGCCCAGAGTTTCACAGGACTCCTTTGTAAGTCCACAGCTGTCCAGCCTGCCGAGTTAATATACAATTAAATATTCAACATTTAACATTTGAAATGTGACATTGATAGTGTTCATTAATAAGAAGTGATAGTGAAGATTATTATATCTACATTGCTCTGATGAAGATGTCTGTGCCACACTCTCTGACTGCAGCAGTTTATGTCTGAGAATCAAACATACTCTTAAACATTCACCTGAGCTGTTGAGCATTTGTCTGCATAGAGTCATGGTCACTCATTCTGTTTAATAAAGGCAACAAAGTGAACAGCACTACTCACCTCAGGGTCTGTAGTTTACAGTTGGAACTTTTCATTCCAGCACAGAGCAGCTCCACTCCTGAATCTCCCAGGTTATTGTCAGTGCGTAGCTTCAGGTCTTCAGCCACCACTCTCAGGGTGAGTTTGATAACTGGAGAGCTGAGCCCACAGTTTCACAGCACCTGTCTGTAAGTCCACAGCTGTCCAGCCTGCAAAAAATAGATATTACATTATTAAAAATGAAACATTTAAGATTAAAAATGTGGTATTGATGGTTCTAACTGATGAAGAGTGATATTGAGGATCATGATATCTGCAGTGCTCTGATGAAGATCTCTGTGCTACTCTCTCCAACAGCAGCACTTCAGGTCTGAGAACCAAACATACTGCTCACCACCACTTATCATCTGTGTATGATGGAATTTGAGGTGGGAATATAAATTTGTGTGATTCGACAGAGGGGGTGAGTTTTAGGATATAATGGCAGTATGTGGCAGTATGAAGCACTGTGATTGGACAGAGGAAGTGAGTTTTGAGTTATAGTGGCAGTATGAAGCACTGTGATTGGACAGAATGAGTGAATGTTCTGAATGGTCATTCAGTGTTTACCCAGCACCCATGACCTGCCTCTGTACAGACTCCACAAAAACCTTACATTCTGGTGATCAACCACACACCTGGCAACCCTAACACCCATAGGGATTTATCCTGCTTCACTTTGCTGTGAGAGAGTAGTAAGAGGAGAGTGATAAGACCAATGTGGACAGAGAAGGAAGGCTTGGGGAGAGAGGAGTAAACTGAGAGAAGGAGCTGTTTAACATTTGTCTGTATAGAGTCTTGGTTATTCATTCTGTTTAATAAAGGCAACAAAGTGAACAGCACTACTCACCCCAGTGTCTGTAGTTTACAGTTGGAACTTTTCAGTCCAGCACAGAGCAGCTCCACTCCTGAATCTTCCAGGTTATTGTAGTTTAGATGCAGCTCTCTCAGGGGTGAGTTTGATAACTGGAGAACAGAGCCCAGAGTTTCACAGGACTCCTTTGTAAGTCCACAGCTGTCCAGCCTGCAGAGTTAATATACAATTAAATATTCAACATTTGACATTTGAAATGTGACATTGATAGTGTTCATTAATAAGAAGTGATAGTGAAGATTATTATATCTGCATTGCTCTGATGAAGATGTCTGTGCCACACTCTCTGACTGCAGCAGTTTACGTCTGAGAATCAATCATACTCTTAAACATTCACCTGAGCTGTTGAGCATTTGTCTGCATAGAGTCATGGTCACTCATTCTGTTTAATAAAGGCAATAAAGTGAACAGCACTACTCACCTCAGTGTCTGTAGTTTACAGTTGGAACTTTTCAGTCCAGCACAGAGCAGCTCCACTCCTGAATCTCCCAGGTTATTGTCGCGGAGCTGCAGCTCTCTCAGGGGTGAGTTTGATAACTGGAGAGCTGAGCCCACAGTTTCACAGCACTTGTCTGTAAGTCCACAGCTGTCCAACCTGCAAAAAATAGATATTATTTAATTGAACTTTTAACATTTAATATTTCAAACATTTTAGATTGATGGTGCTCATTCCAAAAACCAAGTTCAGATTGAGTCTTGGTCAGTTTTTATGGTTACTTATGGTCTAACCTGCTCATTAGCTGGTGCTATTTTCATGGTAATCCCATCAACATTTAAGCTCAAATAACTTTCTGTCTTCATACAGTAATTAGAACCCAATCGGATATTTTATCATTCATTTTGAATTAATTCATTCATTAATTCAATTTTTCTACAGAATCAAGAACAACATTCTCCGGTGCAAACATTACACATCATGTTTTCACCCTCATTTTGGAACAAATGTTATGCATTGCCCTTTTTTGCCAGTGGAAGTTTTCTCTACAGCACTGGAGACACTGAGCACATTAGCAAGTCAACCATTGTTACTATTTCTATTCATCCTGGAATAGTATGCAGCCCACATTATTACAAATATTGATGCCAAGTGGCTAGGCTTTGCCCACAATTAATGGATTTACCATGCCATACAAATGAATGACCCAGAGGAAGACCAGTTCATTGTTTTATAAACTTACAGTAAACTTATTGACTCTGTCAAAAATGTCTTCCCATGCCCACTCACACTCTTTCACCACTGCTGTTACTTTCTGTCTGAAAGATTAATTTGTACTTCTCCTAAACTGTCATTAATATTTCCAGAATGAAAGTACAAAGTGAGATAATGATGTATACAAATATGTGTACGGATACAATGCTGCACTCTGTTTCATTCATTTCCATGGTGCATCCTACTACCTGTGTTCCAGTGGTCGATTTGTAAAAAGAATTCAAGAAGGATGGTCAATATCGGAGCATAAAGATGATGGTATATGCCTAATTTTTTTTTATTATTATTCATGCATAATCATGAGAAAAAGGCAGAAATGTACTTGTAACACATTATTAATACTATCAATTAAAACTATCAAAAACGATCTAATTATTTACAATATTATTTTATTTATATAATAACAACAATGATACTACTAGCGTGGGATTTCAAAAACAGACCTCTACACTATCACAACCGCATACAAGTTACTGCTTTACCTTTTACATTCAATACGTCATCCTCTCATTAGAATCTAAAATCAATCATGTTAAGTCAAGAAAATAATATGTTAAATAGCTCACATGTTCGTTTGCTCATAAGTGGACAGGTTAGCTGCCAAGCAATATATTCAACATGTTCACAAACATGTCAACATATTATTATCTGCGACAGTCTTATTCAAGATTAAACATTGGCTGAGCTGTTGCCAAAGTTTTGTTACATAAGGGATATATTATAATATGAGACTGGTTATTATCTCACCTGACGTTTCCTTCTTCTTTACCAAAAAAAACTTCTAAGGTCCTGCTGAACCGGTCACTTAGCCATTTTAACCTGTAGCATCAGCAATTCTCGTCCAAAGCAAAACCCACAGTGAAGTTGCATTAGCTAATGAGAAGCATGCATTTGCAGGCTTCAATCAAATAAGCTATAAGCAATCAAAATCCACAAAGGATACAAAACAACACACACTGGAGAGCAAATAAAGCAAGATTGACATTTAAATATCGCTGAGGTTTTATCTTTTTGTGATTAGGCGATAAATAGCATAGCTAATTCCTTTCAAGCAAAGAGGATGGGAAGGGAGAAGGCAATTTTACACGGGGGATGGTTGTGGTCAAGATTTTTTCCTAGGAGGATGGTATCCCCCCTTCAACCCAAGCCCTGCTGCACTCCATTGGTAATGGCTTCTTACTTTCACAGTGAAAACCCTTCAATAAGATTCAGCCTGCTCAGAGATGATTGAATGAACTCTAAAAACTTTACCATCAGTTGTTGCCTTGATGGTAACCTCAGATAAAATAAAGTTCGTTAAGGAGTAGAAACAACTAGTCAAATGCTGTCAAACACTCCTGGCTCTTTTGAGGGCATATTTCACCAGCAGCACACACACAAGTGCTTGTATATACTGTACCTTCACATTAAATTGGTTGCTGCTTGTGAATGAAAAAAGCAAGATAATAGAACACCAGTGGATTGCACAATGCATTTCCTCAATGGCACTTAACCATAACAAACCCTTATAACCTCACATACTTTGTGTCAAGCAACCAGCTGTATGATTAGGCAAATGAAAGGCAATCAGCAATCAAGGAATATTGGCTGATGTCAGCTATTTCCCTATCAACCTATTCCTAGTCTACAAGTAAAACATAAAAAACTGATGTCTGTCCAATACCTGCTTCTCCAATCCATGGCCCAGCATACACTGGGTGAAAGGCATGGAGACACCCTGGACTCACACACAGTCATACATGCAGGCAATTTGGCAGGTCTAGTACAGTATATTCTAAATACAGTGCCCATTTATTTGGCCTTTACTGCAGTTCCACATGGCCTTTACTGCCGTTTAAATGCAGTGGTGTTTGCCTGTGCAAGTGTGAACTTCCCAAGTACCAAGTTTGGGTGCACCCTTTCAAACTGCACGTTAGTGTGTACTCTCTGAAATTTACAGGATGTTGCAGAGATGAGGTAGGCTTACAATTACTAATTGCTATTAAATAAGATTAAGCATGGAAAATACTTATTTTAACTTCTAGGGCCTTTGGCATAGAAAATATTATTTTTTTGAACAACATGCATTGGTGCACCCCAGTAGTTCATCTGATAGAGTGCATGCCACCTAAGGCCAAGGCCTTACTGCAGTGGCCCAGGAACGAATCTGGGCTGAGCCCCTTGTTGTCTATCTCTGTACTATAATTGTCAAATAAAGTGAAAAAATCATCTTAAAAAAAAAAACAGCATGCATTAAGATTTTCATATGGTATAGACTTGGGTTATTGACACACTGTTAATGGTAGTTTATTTTCAACATTAATATAAACTGACTGCTTATAAAAATTCTAATGCCAATAATATACATTATTAATGATGTAACAGTACTCACATGGCCTTCCTGCAGTTCCTCACTACCGGTACCAGTCTCTGATGACCTGCTGCTGATGTGTTATATGTCTTCAAGTCAAACTCATCCAGGACCTCCTCTGACATCAGTAACACAAAGGCCAGAGCTGAGCATTGGTGTGGTTCCAGCTCTTTATCAGAAAGTTTTCCTGATCTCAGGGAAGTCTGGATTTCCTTCACTAGAGAGCTGTCATTTAGTTCTCTCAAACAGTGGAACAGGTTGATAGTTCTCTCTGCTGAACACTCCTGTCTGGTCTTTTGCTTAATGTACCTGACTGTTTCCTTTATGCTCCATGATCTGCTTTCTGATTGCTTAGATCGTTTTTCAAAGAACTGCATTAGTGATCTGACACCTGTCTGTGCCAGTTGGCCTGGTGCAGGTGAGCTGTTTCCTTTCTGTGTCAGTAGTTCCCCTAAGAGAGTCTGAATGGAATCCAGTGAGAGGCCCAGGAGGAATCGGAGGAAAAGGTCCAGGTGTCCATTCTTACTCTGTAAGGCCTGATCTACCGCATTCCGGTGTAATTCAGACAGTTGCGTTCTATCACCAACAGGTCTTGACTTTTCTGGGCTGAGTTCATTTCTGTTCTCATTTACACAGGAATGAAGCACAAACAAGGCAGCCAGATACTCCTGAATGCTCAGATGCACAAAGCAGTAGACTTTCTTCTGATGCAACCCATACTCCTCTTTAAAGATTTCTGTGCACACCCCAGAGTACACTGAAGCCTCCGTGACATCACTGCCACTCTCTCTCAGGTCCTCTTCATAGAATATCAGATTGCCCTTTTCCAGCTGTACAAAAGCCAGCTTCCCCAGTTTCAGGATCATTTCTGTATTTGACATATCCTTTTGGATTGTCTCATTGGTGCAATGATATTTCTCATTCTTCCTATTAGTCTGAATGAGCAGGTAGTGTGTGTACATTTCAGTCAGAGTTTTGGGGAGTTTTCTGCTACCTGCTTCACCCAACATTGTCTCCAGCACTGTGGCAGAAATCCAGCAGAAGACTGGAACGTGGCACATTATGTAGAGACTCCTGGATGACTTTAGGTGTGAGATAATTCTGCTGGCCAAGTTCTGATCGTTAATTCTCTTCATGAAGTACTCCTCCTTCTGTGGGTCATTGAACCCTCGTACCTCTGTCACCTGGTGGACCCACTCAGGTGGGATCTGATTGGCTGCTGCTGGTCGGGAGGTGATCCAGAGGAGAGCAGAGGGAAGCAGATTCCCCTTAATGAGGTTGGTCAGCAGCACGTCCACTGATGCAGACTTTGTTACATCACAGCAGATCTCATTATTCTGGAAATCTAGAGGAAGTCGACACTCATCCAGACCATCAAAAATAAACACAACTTTGACTTCATCATGTTCAACACTTTCAATCTCTTTCAGTTGTGGAAAGTACTGCTGAAGAAGTTGCATCAGACTGAGTTCATGCTCTTTCTGCAAATTCAGATTTCGGAAAGGAAGAGTAAAGATGAAATGAACATCCTGATTGGATTTTCCTTCGGCCCAGTCAAGAATGAACTTCTGCACAGAGACAGTTTTCCCAATTCCAGCAATGCCCTTTGTAAGCACAGTTCTGATGTGCTTCTCTTGTCCAGGTAAAGGTTTAAAGATGTCATTGCAGAGGATTGCAGTCTCCTGTGTGGTTTGTCCTATGGATGCTGTCTCAATCTGCCTGACCTCATGTTCATTACTGACCCCCCCACCTCCTCCTTCTGTGATGTAGAGGTCTGTATAGATCTCATTTAGGAGGGTTTGGTGGCCTTGCTGTGGCAAACCTTCAATTATGAGTTCAAACTTCTTCTTCAGATCAGCTCTCAGTATCTTTTGGGTTTTTAATATAAGTTCACCTGAGAAGAGTAAAAATGAGAGATCATTTGAAAATAATGTCATCATAACTGGTTTGAAATATAATCTTAAACTTTGTCCTTGAGGAATCTCAATGTCAGAGAAAACAACCAACAATAAGTGCTTTCATGACAAATTTTCATCATGTGTTACACACTCATGCCTTAGTATTACACCACTCTCGCAGTGTGTGACACACATATCACTCAGTGAGTCACATGCTTCCCCAGCAGTAATTGGAGCTGTTGATGTGTTGGTGTGTCACACATCTCTCTCAGAGCTTCACACATTTTCAGTCAAACAAGAGGCTATTTTAAAAGGTGCAGAAATGTTTTTGCATTTGTCATGTATTGTTACAAATACTGCTTATATAAATTTTTGTATATGTATATATACACATACACACGCACACAAAAAAAAATTGTGTTTGCATGTATGTATATATTTTTTTTTAAATACTATTTATACTTTATGTGAGAAAAGGGTCATTTTCACTTTAAAGCATTTCAGAGGAGCCTGACTAAGAAACGTATCATTGCTGTCTCAAGCTTCCCTGGCATTTACAAACCTGCTCTGCCATTATATGGAGATAGTGACATAAGAACACCACCAGGGAAAAGGTGGAAGAAATCACTGGCATTTCTGGTGTGCAAATATAAATATGTGTAATTATAATGTACATTAATAACATTACTCTTCTGCTCACCTCTCTCTATTGAGTCAGCAAGATCCCTCTGGTTCATGTCCCTCAAGACATGGAGTGTGATCTTCAAAGACCTCTCACTGCCATATCTCTCCAGCATCTTCTCCACTATGTACAAGGAATCAAGGTCCTCCTTTTGGATCTCAATGCATTCTGGGTAACACTGACTCAGTAGATTCTGAAACTGTTTCTGCTCGTCCTTCTTCAACTTCATCAGAGTGCCCTTGAGAGACTGAAATGAACATAAGAAGCGGTGTGCTGTATCAATGACTGAAATAAAGACATAAAGAGGTGTGCTATATCAGAGAGACTGAAATGAACACATGAAGAGGTGTGCTGAATCAGAGTAAATGAAATGAACACATGAAGAGGCGTGCTGTATCAGAGTTAATGAAATGAACACATGAAGAGGCGTGCTGTATCAGAGTAAATGAAATGAACACATAAAGAGGTTTGCTGTATCAGAGTAACTGAAATGAACACATAAAGAGGTGTGCTGTATCAGAGTTAATGAAATAAACACATGAAAAGGTATGCTGTATCAGAGTAAATGAAATGAACACATAAAGAGGTGTGCTGTATCAGAGTTAATGAAATAAACACATGAAAAGGTATGCTGTATCAGAGTAAATGAAATGAACACATGAAGAGGTGTGCTGTATCAGAGTAAATGAAATGAACACATGAAGAGGCGTGCTGTATCAGAGTAAATGAAATGAACACATGAAGAGGCGTGCTGTATCAGAGTAAATTAAATGAACACATGACGAGGTGTGCTGTATCAGAGTAAATTAAATGAACACATGAAGAGGTGTGCTGTATCAGAGTAAATGAAATGAACACATGAAGAGGTGTGCTGTATCAGAGTAAATGAAATGAACACATGAAGAGGCGTGCTGTATCAGAGTAAATGAAATGAACACATGAAGAGGCGTGCTGTATCAGAGTAAATGAAATGAACACATGAAGAGGCGTGCTGTATCAGAGTAAATGAAATGAACACATGAAGAGGCGTGCTGTATCAGAGTAAATTAAATGAACACATGACGAGGTGTGCTGTATCAGAGTAAATTAAATGAACACATGAAGAGGTGTGCTGTATCAGAGTTAATGAAATAAACACATGAAAAGGTATGCTGTATCAGAGTAACTGAAATGAACACATAAAGAGGTGTGCTGTATCAGAGTTAATGAAATAAACACATGAAAAGGTATGCTGTATCAGAGTAAATGAAATGAACACATAAAGAGGTGTGCTGTATCAGAGTTAATGAAATAAACACATGAAGAGGCGTGCTGTATCAGAGTAAATGAAATGAACACATGAAGAGGCGTGCTGTATCAGAGTAAATTAAATGAACACATGAAGAGGCGTGCTGTATCAGAGTAAATGAAATGAAAACATGAAGAGGTGTGCTGTATCAGAGTAAATGAAATGAACACATGAAAAGGTGTGCTGTATCAGAGTAAATGAAATGAACACATGAAGAGGCGTGCTGTATCAGAGTAAATGAAATGAACACATGAAGAGGCGTGCTGTATCAGAGTAAATGAAATGAACACATGAAGAGGCGTGCTGTATCAGAGTAAATGAAATGAACACATGAAGAGGCGTGCTGTATCAGAGTAAATTAAATGAACACATGACGAGGTGTGCTGTATCAGAGTAAATTAAATGAACACATGAAGAGGTGTGCTGTATCAGAGTTAATGAAATAAACACATGAAAAGGTATGCTGTATCAGAGTAACTGAAATGAACACATAAAGAGGTGTGCTGTATCAGAGTTAATGAAATAAACACATGAAAAGGTATGCTGTATCAGAGTAAATGAAATGAACACATAAAGAGGTGTGCTGTATCAGAGTTAATGAAATAAACACATGAAGAGGCGTGCTGTATCAGAGTAAATGAAATGAACACATGAAGAGGCGTGCTGTATCAGAGTAAATTAAATGAACACATGAAGAGGCGTGCTGTATCAGAGTAAATGAAATGAAAACATGAAGAGGCGTGCTGTATCAGAGTAAATTAAATGAACACATGAAGAGGCGTGCTGTATCAGAGTAAATTAAATGAACACATGAAGAGGTGTGCTGTATCAGAGTAAATGAAATGAACACATGAAAAGGTATGCTGTATCAGAGTAAATTAAATGAACACATGAAGAGGTGTGCTGTATCAGAGTAAATTAAATGAACACATGAAGAGGTGTGCTGTATCAGAGTAAATTAAATGAACACATGAAGAGGGGTTATTTGTCCCTCTGCCAATCTCTCCCGCAGACTCAGGAAGAATCTGCCAGCACTCCAGTAATATCATTTGTAAAAAATTATTTAATTTCCTAAAAAAATAAACTAACTCATGGCACCCCAACACACTCATTTCATAGGATTCATATCACATTCTGCTCATGTCTTTTAGAAAAAACTAATTTGACCAAACGTTATCCCAATAGTGTTTCAGACATGGTGAATCCAACTACATGGTCAGAATCAACAAACCTACCCCTTAATCAATTTCAGAACAATCTGAGATGGTGAGTGTCAAAATCCACTTTCCTGTGTTTATTTGATATGCAATGACCAAGAATCAACAACACATCACAAACCTGCTGGCACCTGATTGGCCAGGGGAGGATCTTTAAGACTGATGAGACTGATGAGTACCAGACACAGTTTCAGTTTTGAATGATCTGTATCAGGTTTAAATTATCACAAATAGTAAATGACCATTGGTTTTATAAAAGTATTTCCTTTGAATTCAGGCACAGTTACACCACATTGGATGATGAAGCTTGTCTTACTCATATTTATGACCTGAAAAGAGAGAACTAAAACATAGTCTCCTAGTCAAACCCATGATGATTAATACATAGAAAATATAAAGAGATCACACCTTTTTTGTGAGTATTAAGTTCATGCTCTGCTCTTTTGTCTCTGGACTCCTCTCTTCCAGACAGCTGGACACTGCTGATTTCTGCTGAACCCTACAAAGATGGTGAAGCATCAGATATATGGTTTCTGCAGCTTGACTGAAAGTGGATGTGACAACATAAATATTCAGTTGGGGGTATGGGTCCACTGCTGACCCTGTCCTTCACATGTTGGTACAACCTAAAATGTTTTTGAAAAGAACTTTCATAGTAAATGCAATTACCAAACTGAAGTCAGGCCAATAATGGTATTATAGAATTGTGAATAATGCATCTTCAAGCATGAAATAATTACAGAATGCAATTAAAATGTATTGTTTTTATATCTTGGGTTTATGTGGATTATATTATATTATATTATATTTTATTATATTATATTATATTATATAAGATTGACATTGTCAATGACAGTGTGTGGCAGTGGGAGTGGCCTATAACAAAAAGGATCATAACTTCACATAACATGGGCAAACACACACATACACATGCAGATAGACAGACATACACATACATACAGACACTCGGTGACATTTGCCCTGCCCCTACACTTTAGACACACCCGCTTTCATAACTCATGAACCTATTTGTGGTAGACTCTTGTGGGAGGCATCACTGAACTCGGCAGAGTTCCTTTTTTATTGGTGTCAGTTTGCCCCGCCCCCTACCCTTTAGCCATGCCCCCTTTCATAACTCATAAACTGTTTGTTGTACACTCTTGTGGCCGTCATTACACTCAGCAGAGAGTGTTTTTTGTTTTATTAGTGTATGTAGTCCCAGCTATTGTGAATTTGTGCTTGTTATCATGTGGACCAAATGTGGTTCAATTCTGAGTCATACATTAGAAAATAAGATAACAGAAAACACATCTGTAAACACAAAATTAAGACCAAAACTGGTCCAAATCTGAGTCATAGTTTTGAAATTATGAAATGTAGAAAACACATCTATAAAAACAAAATGAATGTATTTTTTCTATGCGACCAATCAACATTTTCAAAAAATAAGCTAAAACATCTTTGAAATAATTATGTACCATCTAGAAAAGTGGCTCAAAGATCTGAGACAGGCCATGGACTGATGGATTTGACATGGACTGACCCTCAGATAAATTACTCAGGATTATTTATATACCCAAAACAGAAATACAATACATGAATATTTACACCAAGACACTCCTCCAGCCCAACACAATGCAACCCTGTAGGTATTCAGTCACATGTGTGTCCAGGTATGCTTCCCTAGCAGACTGCATTGCAAATGAATACCTTAGCACTGTAACATAATAATAATAATAATAATAATAATAATAATAATAATGCCTACCCTTGAATGTGACTGGAAGCAGTTACACACAATGATAAAGGAATGAACTCATATGCAGCTGTTTATTTATCTTGGTACAGTTAGAGTACAACCACCTAAACCTGAATGTAGCATGATACACCCCAACTACACCTAAGTATGACACAGCATACATATGAGGCAGTTTATTTACCTTGGATCACCTGTGAATCCTCCACTGAAAACTATCGGATGGTACATTGAGTTGTCACTCCTCATGGATAGACAGCTGGGTACAGGTGACACTGCTCTTTCCTGCTGGACCCTATTAGAGAATATTGACATAGTGTGTCTGTATCGATACTTCATTCAGCAAATGAAGGTGAAAACAGCCCTTATTGTTAAATTATTTCAAGTTGCCACCTGCTGTCTGTAGACATTAACCAAGGCTGTTCTCAGGGTGTTCAGCTAAACATATTCATTCTACACAATTAACTTCGTTGTGAGTAAAAGTGTGACATTAAACACTCTGGGAGAAACCATTTACCTTTTTTTGATTTAAATACAGTGACACCAGAGTTTTGGTAGAGCACCATACTATACTGACATCCGAAATGCAATTTGTAACTGAAGGTGAAGAGGCCACTAGAAAGACAGGAAAACTAAATCTAGATTTAGCCTGAATAAGCGCTTCCATTTCACTTCATAAAAGAACCTTACTGCAGCTCTAACTCACAGCACATGGAGACAGAGCTTCCAGTTAACCTCATCCTCTTACTGCAGCTCTAACTCACAGTAACTGGAAGAAGAGTGTCCAATTCACTTCTTCATCTTAGTACAGTTACAGTACATCCACCAAGACCTGAATGTAGCATGATACACCCCAACTACATCTATGTATGACACAGTGTTTATATGAGGCAGTTTATTTACCTCGGATCACCTGTGAATCCTCCACTGAAAACTATCGGATGGTACATTGAGTTGTCACTCCTCATGGATAGACAGCTGGGTACAGGTGACCCTGCTCTTTCCTGCTGGACCCTATTAGAGAATATTGACATTATGTATCTGTATTGATACTTGATTCAGCAAATGAAGGTGAAAACAGCACATTTTTTCAAGTTGTCGCCAGCTGTCTGTAGACATGAACCAAGGCTGTTCTCAGGGTGTTCAACTAAACATATTCATTCTACACAATTAACCTGGTTGTGAGTAAAACTGACATTAAACACTCTGGAAGAAACCATTTTCCTTTTTGGATTTGAATACAGTGACACCACAATTGTGGTAGAGCACCATAGCATACCGACATCCAAAATTCAATTTGTAAATAAAGGTGAAGAGGCAACTAGAAAGACAGAAAAACTAAATCTACATTTAGCCTGAATAAGTGTTTCCATTTCACTTCATAAAAGGCACATGGAGATAGAGCTTCCAGTTAACCTCATCCTCTTTCTGCAGCTCTAACTCACAGCACATGGAGACAGAGCTTCCAGTTAACCTCATCCTCTTTCTGCAGCTCTAACTCACAGTAACTGGAGACATAGCTTCCAGTTAACCTCATCCTCTTACTGCAGCTCTAACTCACAGTAAATGGAGACAGAGCTTCCAGTTAACCTCATCCTTTTACTGCAGCTCTAACTCACAGCACATGGAGACAGAGCTTCTAGTTAACCTCATCCTCTTACTGCAGCTCTAACTCACAGCACATGGAGACAGAGCTTCCAGTTAACCTCATCCTCTTACTGCAGCTCTAACTCACAGTAACTGGAGACACAGCTTCCAGTTAACCTCATCCTCTTACTGCAGCTCTAACGCACAGCACATGGAGACAGAGCTTCCAGTTAACCTCATCCTCTTACTGCAGCTCTAACGCACAGCACATGGAGACAGAGCTTCCAGTTAACCTCATCCTCTTACTGCAGCTCTAACTCACAGCACATGGAGACAGAGCTTCCAATTAACCTCATTCTCTTACTGCAGCTCTAACGCACAGCACATGGAGACAGAGCTTCCAGTTAACCTCATCCTCTTACTGCAGCTCTAACTCACAGCACATGGAGACAGAGCTTCCAGTTAACCTCATCCTCTTACTGCAGCTCTAACGCACAGCACATGGAGACAGAGCTTCCAGTTAACCTCATCCTCTTACTGCAGCTCTAACTCACAGCACATGGAGACAGAGCTTCCAGTTAACCTCATCCTCTTACTGCAGCTCTAACGCACAGCACATGGAGACAGAGCTTCTAGTTAACTTCTTTATCTTTGTACAGTTACAGTACATCCACCAAAACCTGAATGTAACATGATACACCCCAACCACACCTAAGTATATTATTTGAGAAACAGATAAGTAGTATGGACTAAGCAACAGTGAAAAACACTGTGTAACAATAAATATCTGATTCATGAGTTCATACCTGATGCTCTCAGAGCTGAGGGTTCCAGTGCTGGTCTGTGGCTCCTCTGAGAGACTCATTTTAGAGATGGCTCCCCCCGTATCATGAGTCTGGTCCATGTCAGAGCAGCTTACACCCCAAGAGGGTTCTAACCCAGATCATCAGAGCTGTAAACACACAAAATAACAACTTATTGAATAAATACACACACACACACACACAGATAAACTCATTTGGTCGCAATTATGAAATGTGGACTGGATGTCTATTTACCAAAGTTCTGGAACGCAACCAGGGCCATAATTATTGGGTGGGCAGGGGTAGCAGCTGCACCCAGGGAAGTCGCTATGCCCAAAAGAGGGGGCCCATGCATGGACATATTCATTAATCTGAATGAAACTGATCTTCTGTGTATTTTAATTTTTAAGCAAAAGATTAGTATATCAACAATGTTTTTTTTTTTAAAAAAAGAAGCAAGCACCACTGGGCCAAGAAACAAACATTAATGTGACAACAGAAGATAAACATAGAATAGAGAAACAGTAGATCTTAAAACTAAGCACCAAATTCTAAGGAGGGTATTATAGAACTAACAGAAAAGGGGAGTGCCATGGCAACCTTAGACAGGATATGATATATAACCAGGAGGTGAACAGCCAGTCTGGAGAAGACAGACCAGTAAGCTTTATGCCTGAAAAGAAGTCGCAATCCTTTATTAAATCTGGCCCTAAGTGTCTTTATGATTTTATACTTCTATATTCCCATTCCTCCTCACAGCTCTCTTTAGCTTCTCTTAAATCCCCATCACAATCCAACAATAAAACTTACTCAGATATTTTATTCCATTTTGTCTCTTCTTTTACTTCCTTCTTCTGACTCCTGGTTCTGCCAAATGGTGTTTGAGTCCAAAGGTTACTTTCAATGTTACACTTTGGGCTGTATAATCAGTTTATTACTTTGTTGACTTTGTAAGCAGTTGGGTGGAGTTTATAACAAACATTATTTCTATGCAGTTCGGCCAGTGGGTATGAAATTGTCTGGCCCTAAAGTAATTTCTTCCTGCCCCAACAAAAACAGTATTACAGAAGAGTCGTAAGAGACAAATGATGATTTCTATTCATTTTCCTCCATTTACTCATTTTTCATTCATACATTTTATTTAATTCCTATTTAAGTATTTAGGTACTGTCACTTCCAGAGAGGAAGCTTTGTGACATTGTGTCAAATTTCATTATGTACAAATGAGCTTTAAATATTTTTTGTCCATGACTTTCAGATCAGTAGTGGAGCCAAAGGCTTTTCTGAAGATTTTCCATCTTCCTCTCTAACCAAGGAACTTTTGAAACACCTGATTTTTCATTCACCTGTGGAAATTCAAAAATTACCTATGGAAATATGTGATGGAAGTTCATGAAACTGAAAGAACAACTTTGCGATCAGGGATACACATTAACTACTAACTTTAGCTAACACATCACTGTTGTTACATTCAATATTAGCTAGTTATGAATGTAATGAATGAAAATATAGCTAATTCTAACATTGTAACTCTGACCACAGTACAAGTGAAGCCCAGGCAGCAGCAACACACCATTACTCATTTATAATGAGAGGCAGCCATGATGAAATAGAGAAGAAGTAAAAAGCAATATATATATTAGATCTAGTCTTTGGTCTTTGGCTAAAAATCTGTTTGTCACACACTGTTCTAGATCGCCTCCCTGGGAAACTGCAACATTAACTATTAGGGAATTAACAAATATTTAGTTCCAATGCTATGCTACATAAAAATGTATAATAATTATAACAGGCCATTAAGCCAAACTGTGCACATCGTTTTACAGTCGATGTTTAGCCTGTTAGTGAATTAAGCATCTTAAGTAATTCTCATTGCTCCTCACAGCCCTCTTTAGCCCTCTCAAATCACCATCACACTCCACAGTACTCACCCTGATATTTTATTCCATTTTCTTTCTTCTTTAACTTGCTTCTTCTCACTCCTGTGTCTGTGAAATGGCGTCTGAGAACTGAAGTTACTTTCAGTATCAAACTTTGGACTGCAACAATAAATTTATTACTTTGTTGACCTTGGCTTGAATTCAGACCTGCGCTGAAGTGTATAAAGTTCCGCATAAGTCTCCCATTCCCACAATGATAAGGTAGGAGGAAATAGCACTAAAGCGCAGGTCTGAATTCATCCCTTTGTGAACAGTCATTGAATTTATTTTATGACCTACAACATTTCAGGTTGACTCAGTTTGTTACTTGCTGAGCTGCATTAAGAGAGACAAACAGGAAGCCAAAAACGAGACAAAGATTTAAAAAGTGAACCTCTTGGATTTACAATAATCATTTGGCACCTCCTTCAAACCATGGCCATCCAAAAAAACCCATTTTGAGTAAAACTTTAAAAAAATTAGTTCATTTGTTGACAAAGTGAAAATACCATGTTTTCATTCATTTACTAAATATATCCAATCTTCTATTGTTGGAGGGTGAGGAGCCAACAATAACCTAATAAGAGCTTTTTACAAGCTGATATCAGAACATCAAAGAAATATTCATCAGACCACCCTGCATACTGAATGGAGGTCAGCCTTTCCTAAATATAATGTACAAAATTGAAAAAGCATGTCTGTGTTGAATATGTCTTTCAGTGCTTTATTACAGGACAGTCCCAAGCCAAAGTTTGGCTTCCCGACTCCCAAAAAATCTCCAACAGTCTAAATTTTCCATTGTAAAGCATGCTTTCTACTTTGGGGTGATAAAATACCCTTGCAAGACACTTCCACCAAAAACCCTGAACCATCCCTCATTTGAACTCATCAAATTGCCTTCTTTTGCACATTTTTGCACATATACTCAGTGGAGTGAGATTTGTATTTTGTAATGAAGTCTTTATATAGTAAAGATATAAAACTTTCCACTTTATTCTGTCTGATTGGCTTGGGGTCATTCTTATCTAATGTTTCTTCAATGGTATGGTCAAAATGATGACCTAAGTGGAGGTATCTATAAAAAAAAAATTGTTTCTCTAGGGTAAAATATTTTCCTTTCCTTTTGTATTGTCTGCAAATGGCATGCAGAACTGATGGCATGTTTCACCCCAAATAGGTAAAAGATGCCCTCAGTCTGTGAAACCCAGAGATAATATAGCAATATAGATACAAATTATGGAAATGGTTAATTATTTTAAGAAGAAAAAATGTATTCTGAAGGCAATTATATTTTAACAAATTCTCCTTCCTGATCAGTGATGACTTTTGGATAAATTCCACAATCACAGAATGGAGAGGCACTGCCACCACCCACCTAACAAAAAGGCCCGTCGCCAACAGTCTTCAGCACATCACCCCTTTGACATCCAGGGTACTATTTCACCCATTGCAAATCAAAAGTGAGAACATGAAAAAAAAAAATAAACCCATTGTTTATACTCAAATATCTGATGTGTAGTAATTAAATTGTAAAAAAAATATATATATATTTTCAGAAGTCGTTTAAACTCCATGCATTTGAAAAGCTATTTTAAAAGTCCTCAGATAGACTATGCCTATTTCAGTAAGTCCTTGCTAAATGAGGACCAGTGAGATGTCTATTGAAATTTGACACAGGTCCTGTTTTTCCACTGATACATGCCTAATCCTAGCTTGATGTGAAATCTTGTGTTCTTCTTTGTTTCTCCTCTTCATCCTTAACTACTAGTGGCACCATCGCTTGGGCCCTTGTAAAACTAGCAATCATCTGTAAGAGAATATGTTGCTTCACACACTGGTCACACAAGAGGCTTATGTTTTACAACGTTTATGTTTTCACTTGTGCTTGACCAAAAAGCTGATATTTCCCTGCTTTAAGTTAATAGCAGGGATCTGGTCCCCTAAAATGTTTGAATTTTCAAACACATTCTAGTACTGTGATTTTATAGCTGCAACCACCCTCTCATGGTCAGTAACCAACAGTGACCAGGAAGCTGATTCCAATCTTGGAAAACAATGTCATCCACTGTAACCAAAAATTAATTTTTATAAATGCGAGCATGACAGTTACGGCTGTTTTATTCTCCGGCCGGGTGACACTGGAATGTTCATGAATATCCTGCGATTTCAGCTGAGCGGCAGTCGCCGGACGGAGTGTAAACCAGTCTTTACACTGCACTGCCCTGCGTTACCGAAAGTTGTATGGAATCTATTGCCACCTAGTGGGGAACAGGATGCAAATCCGACTACAGCTTTATATATTATTATAAAGCTGCATTATCTAGCAGTGTTTTTACACACCATAACATTTTTATTGTGGTATTGCACATTACTTTAAGGTTACTCTTTCCATCTTGGGCAATTTGCATTTAAAAATGCCTTTTAGCTTTTCTTGTTCTTTTTTCCCCATCCAAACCCAGCTAAATCCTTCACCAGTTGGCAGAGGAAGAAGCACCCATGTGACTCCTTTAATGCACGTGACAACAAGCCCTTGCTTCTTTCCAGACTGCAGATGCACCACCAATTACATACTGTGTCATTTGAGAATAACCGTGAATATACTTGGTTTATGTATCCACAGTCACCCAACCAACCAGGAGTTGTGTTTGGGAACAATGACAATGACAATTTTAACTGTCTGAAGCCCTTCCTTCCTTTGGTGAGACTGAACCAATTGTTATCTCAGTACAGAACACCAGCCATGGCTAGAGAAGGTGTGGATAAAACTTGACCCCTAATGGTAGGGTTCACACCTGCTTCAGACAACCATCTTACTACTTGAGACAACAAGAGGTCCCTTTATTTCTGTTTCAACCACACTACACATACTACAATATTAAATCTATCTCAGCTGTTCATCTCAAATATTCAGAATGTTTCCCTTTTTGGTTTAAACTTTCTAGTAACAACTTATTAATTCACTGCAGATATTTCTTTTTCAGCATATTTTTCTTACTTTTAGAATAAGTTTACACTGTACATCGATAATAACCTTTTTAAACGTGCACCTCAATTCTATCATACTTTCGATATAAAGAAGCTGTACTCTGTCTGTATTGAATAATCTATACGATATTGTATAACCTCACGATTTAATAACATCAGCTTGTCTGAAGCCCACAATTATTGAGTTGGATGATGCAGACTTAACTTGCCAAAATATTTCAGACATAACTGCATTATGGTCACTAATTTTGAGTGGCTCCATTGTCTCAGAAGAGCAAACACTGTCAGAATTATTAACCAGAATCAGATGTACTGTATAATTGCTTTCTTTTACTTCATGTGACAGTCTCTTGACAGTAGTTGACTGTGTAAGGTTGTGGGTTGTGTAAACAGTCATTTACAACATCTAAATGTTCTTCATACTTTCCATACCCCAATACAACTTCCCAATTAATTAAAGGGAAATTGAAGTTACGTTATTACCCCTTATTATTTCTTTAGTTAATCATTACTATCTATTCATCCTAGCATGCTATTTTTATGTTATCATATAGCATAGTGTTTACACTGCTGTCTGAGGCTGGTTGCCTGTAGCATACTCTTACATTTAGGCCCCTCTTAATTTCCCCCAGATGTTTAATCCAAATGTATTCACAAGTATTTATGGGTTCAGTTCCTGAAATGTCCTAAATATTAATGTGTATTTGCTATCTATAGAACTATAGTTCTCCCAATTCAATTTGTTCTATCTTTTCTTATAAACTTAAAGCCCGTTATATTGCACTCATTTCCATCTCCAGCACCAAGCCATGTCTTTGTGTTCCCAACAGTGTCATAATTGTCAGAACTCATAAAAGCTTCAAGCTCTAAAAATGCATTTTTGATGGTTCTGTCATTTTATGCACGTATGTGCATTTCTTTTCTTCCCGTCCCACTCTCAACCGCTCCAAACTAACACCTGCTATTTTGTTCGGAATAGTTTTTAATTATGATTCCCTCACTCGAAATGTTGTGCTCATCCTTGGTAGCATCTATTTGCATGGTCTCGCCATCCCTACCCTCAAAAGTAATTAACCTCCCAGCGCTTCTAACATAATAACAGGCAGTTAAATGTATAATTATACTGTATCCAGGCGACCCTTAAAAAATGAAATGAAAAGATTATCAAGTAGGCTACCATATTCTTTGGGGCTCTGGGCTATGCCAAAAGTCTGAAGTCATATCAGATCAACTGAATTAATTAAACGACCTATATGGGTTCATAGAAGTGACGTAAATGTTCAGGAGGACGATAGTTCCGTGACTGAGCAGTTTTTGTGAACGCATACTGTATAAAGAATGGAAAATCTAATTTCTTTGAACCACTCCGGCTCTCTATTATTCTGAGTTTGACGTCTTCTGCCTGGTAGTCAAACGCTTTCCAGACGACTCTTTGTTTGGTTGCTCCTGTCTGACACAGGAGTACGCGGGTAGACTGCACACGCGGGTCATACATTGTTATGAAGATTTCTTGCAAGCTACTTTCCGAAACATTTCTAACTTCGGTAGCTAGCCAATTCTGAACTAAACAACAATGGCGGATTCGCAGGACGACAAGCTTTACAAAGCTGAATATGCAAAAAGTGGACGGGCATCTTGCAAAAAATGCAAAGAAAATATTGCTAAAGACTCGCTCCGGATGGCAATAATGGTGCAGGTAGGGGGGACGGATTCTTGCCTCTTGTAAATGAACGCAGTGCAGCAAAATTGGTACGCAATGTGGAAATATATTTAGGTCGTCGGCGTAGTTTGCAGATCTTGTTTACTTCAAACATAGTTGGTTGTACTTTTTGCGTTTTCTTGAAGTTAGCTATTTTGTAGGCGTATTTATTGGACATTTATAGGCCTTGTTGACGAATCCATTTAAATCGATCGGTAGCTAGCTAACGTTAGTGGTAGATGAAAGGGGCTTTGATTTTTCTGTGCACAAGTGGGATATCCATCGTAATTACCAAACGTTACCAACCACTCTGAATTGCAATATTTGTTAAATCACCAACCAAAGCTAGCCAACATTTGCACCAGTATTTTCTCACGTTAGATGCTACAGGTCTTTGAATGTCTTGATTTCTGTCTCGGTTATTATCGCTAACTTATTATTTCTTTTATAAGTTCTTTTTGAGATCTGTTGATATGTGGATAAATTGTATCTGACATGTCGTGTCAGTTTAATGCAAAACAAAGCAAATGTGGCTATCTTGCCTGGCTAACGATGATTGATCTTTTAAGAGAGCAACCATTCATTGTCAAGTATTTCATATGTAGTTTACTGGCGGCCAGTGGTTTCGGAAACAGCAAATCATTTTATGTTCACGGGGCCCATCTTAGTAATAGAGCCAGCCACATAATCTTGTTAGTTAGTAAGTTAGTTAGCCTATCTGTTGCTACCAAATGACTTTGCATAGTCACCTAGTCTTATTTCTCAGTTGGCTACTGACTGTGACAAGATCTGGAAAGTACGAGATCTCAAGGGATTACTGCTCTCGCCTGCGACGTTCACTCAAATGGGGATATCAATAACGTTTGCTATTTAGCAGAATGCGTGGCTGTATTGTAATGTATTGTATGGCTGCATTGCATCTTGATTGCAGTTACTAGAAAGAGTACGGCATATTACATAATTATGCTACCGGTATTAGCAATGAAGCATGATAACTTGTCACAGAGGTCAGGATACCCCGTCGAAAATATAACAGCAAACAATTACAATGACGACTAACCATGTTTGTGACGATAAATCTGGTTTAAGCTCAGTCACTCTTGGAAGGAGCGCCCGGAGTTTCTGTTTTTCTTCTATGTAAACTGATCAAAGATGACGTATCTTTGTTCGAATTAAATGTTTGTATACCTAAATGTCATTAAGGATTTAGAAAGCAACTAATAAAATCGCAAGTTATTAAAACAGCAATTGTTCTCGGTGGTGGAAACTACAAGGGAACTAGTGGGTGAAGACGTTTAACTTTCGTTTCATTTTCAATACCATAAAACAAGGTGAAGACGAAAAACTTGCATACAACAAAGACATGACAAGTTATCAGTGGACTTTTATGCATGTCCAATACTGATGGGCCATCTCGTTACTATCGGGCAGCTGGTGTATCTATCGTCCATTTACGCTCGTTTCAAGTGGTGGTGAGTCATTCGTGAGCGATTCCCTAGTTTTGGTGATCGAAATGACCCGAATCACCTCCACGTAATGATTCGTGCATTCTGTTCAGCTGTCAGTAAGGAATTTGAGCAGACCGTGCAAGCTCGTGTTTCTCACGATTCACAGAACATTTCCTGTTTAGTGATAATCCAGTGAACATTTCATTGCAGTAGAATTAATAGTGTGACCAGGATGGATAAAGTGTGACATTACAGTCATTTAGCTGATGCTTTTATCCAATGCGACTGATTAGGCTAACCAAGGGCCCAAAGGAGCAATGTGGGGGTAAGGGCCTTTGCTCAAGGGTACAGGACAATACAACAGTTTGCTAATCTACTTTTTATTGTTATACACAATGCTTTGTGCAGCTAGAAGGTTAAGCATCATGCCCAAGGCTGACAGTCTTGTGTGTTGAATTTTAAGAAGGGGAACTTGCGTTCACTATATAATATGCATATACGGTATTGTATTTGTTGAGTAGTTAACACTATTTATTGTGGTCTCACTGTTTAGGTATTTGGAAATCTTTCCCATTTTAAATATGTTGAGCTGATTACCCAACAGGACTTTTGTGGATCAGTCTTGTATTGTCTTACTTACTTCCGAAATTAAATGATCAGGTGAAGTGTTATCAAGCATGGGAGAGAATTCTTTTTGCAGTTTAGTCATTGATGTCTTTAGTTACATTTACATGAAGTTTGGATCATTTTAGCAGCTATTTCACAGATCCCTACACAACTTCTTACGCACTTGCAAATCCATGGCATGGTTGAAGTGGCCAATCACGATTGTGTTTGGTGCACATATGACGAGTCTTCGCATTTGGGTTTTGTGTTTAATATTCAAATCTCAGCTTACTGTATTACCAAATTTTCAGGGACTCACTGCCATGCTCAAAGACATTGAGATTTCAGCTACAAGAGAAAACTACCCCAGAGGACCTGCTGGGCAACTTAAAAAAATGTGAATTTGCACTGTATTTGCTTCTGACTGTGATGTCAGCATTGTTCGTTCCCTAGGCTGAAGACCTCGGTCTGTACTTGAGGATAGTGTAAAATTTCTGGCCCATCTGCCCTGCTATGTTTTATACTCACAAATAATGAGGCCGTGTGACAGTCTTTGCAAAATTGTTTTTGGAAACATGTTGCAGAAATGTATGGAAACAGGCATTTGATTACTCTTGCATCCATGGTGATGATGCACTCTGTTCTTATCGTGTTCCCTAGTCTCCCATGTTCGATGGTAAAGTTCCCCACTGGCATCACTTCTCCTGTTTCTGGCTGCGGGCGGCGGTGCAGTCCTCCTCAGACATCTCTGGCTTCTCTGACCTACGCTGGGAGGACCAGGAGAAAGTGAAGAAAGCCATCGAGAGCGGGGGTGCCGCCGGAGGTGAACCTTCCTGATTCTTATTCGTTTCATTTCTCTTCATTTTTTCCCCCACCTCAGCACAGCTAAAATGTTTAGCCTGCCGCAGCGACCCACTCCCGTTGACTCAGGAGCAGACAGCCTCGACACAGATTTCTCCCGATTCACCTGACAATAAGCCCTTGCTTCTTTCCACACTGCAGATACACCACCAATCACTTACTGCCTGTGCTGCCGGAGGATGACACAGTCGGAATATAGTCAGCTTTTGCACATACAGACACCAGGTTGACAAGAGTGGCTGCTAGAGAGCAATGACACCAACAAGTGTAACTAGGTTAACTCCTGTTATTACCCAGTAAGGCTGGGCCAATTATTGCCTCACCATGTGCAGACCTTTGGCCATAGCTGGTAATGGCATGGCTGGCAACCTTTACTGCATGAGCAACCTGGAGGCCCAACAATCTCTTATTGTATGAATTACTTAAACATTATCTTAATTTTCAACAGTATTGTACAGAAATATTTTGGGCGATGTTTTAATGCTGAACTCCTGCCACTGCTGATCCTTCATCTGTTGCATCTTTGTCTGTTAAATTATCCGTTAATTTTGTGGGGAAATTGTGCGTAAACTAATGCTATCCAGAGTAACCGGTACTGATTATATTTTTGAAAGCATGCACATAACACTTCATTGGAAGTGTCATTTTTTAATTGCTTTGATGCTCTATAGCCAAATGACAGTTGGTAAATCACAACTAGACCTTATGCAAGTTTTTCCATTTGAGTTCTCTGCCTGCATATTGTCCTCAGGTGAGATGAGAGAGGTGCCTTTTGTGTTTGGGTTACACTGTGAATGCTAGGTGCTGCATCACTAATTTAAGGTGGACTGACGAACTCCCCTCTGTCTCTATCCCAAAAGAGTGAGACAGTTGCCTTATTCTTATACATCACAATTAGCTTAAATGCTATTAGTGGCATAATGTATGAATAAAGAGGACAGCATGATTTTCTTCTCAGGTGCATGCTTTTTTGTCCTTAAATGAATGGCATTGCACTGGTTTGATATGTTACAAACTGACACATTTTTTCCAAAACTCCCAACTTACTAAAAATTATCCATGGGTGGACATTTGCCAGCTGGAAAAAAGGGCATGTCGTTAAATCACTTTACACAATAGCCTCTCAAGTTTCAAAAAGTGCAGGGAGCAGTTACAATCATATGTTGTTGAAGTAAATACTTCAAGAGTAAGCAGTTGTTGATCAGCCAGTGGACTACAGATGGAAATTTGCTTGTAGCCAAGTCTGGTGCTTTACCAGTTGGCTCATTCTGATATATTGATCATTTGAGAGCTTGTGGATGTTTTTAATGCCTCCTGTGGATGCAGATGGAAAGAGAAGCTATTCATATGTGAGACTATTCAGTTATTCTTCTCTTTTGTTTTCTTTTTGTGTTCCACAGGAAAGGGTGAGCAGAAAGGAGGAGCCAAAGGAGAGAAGACTCTGAATGACTTTGCAGTGGAGTATGCAAAGTCAAACCGCAGTACCTGCAAGGGCTGTGAACAGAAGATCGAGAAGGTAGGATGAAGCTCAGAAAATATCCTCAGTTCAGGTTCTTAGGTGTTATTACAGAGGTAGTAAAGTGTTATTATGAAGTGTAAAGTCATGCAAAGATTTGTTTTCATGACTCAGCACTTAGAGGCATCTGATTGGCTCAGTCTGCTGACAGACTTGGTTCTGGTGTATGGATGGGCCCGATCTTCTGGTGCTGAATTGTTACCATGTCAGTGTCAGCTTTAGCCAGTGGTCCCTAACAGAGCATGTTAGCAGAGTGGAGGGGACATCATTTGGCTTTTGGCTTGAATGTTGAGTGGGCTTTTCAAAAGAGGTGGAGTGTTGGTCTTTTCTCCCACTGCAGTTTCACTCCAGTTCCACTCAAAAATTGGGGGCATATTCTCTCTACTGTCTCTGACCTCATACAGCAAGCAATTTCCATCTGTAATCATGGAGTTTACAAATAGCCTTTTCTCACAAGGAAAATTATGAAAGTTGTAAGTGCATAATTAAAGTGCATTCACAAAAGGACAGGACAAATTACTTCAACACAAGCTTTTTCATTCCAAGGAATGTATTTAATTAGCGAAAACTAAAATACATTTATTTTGCGGTTGTATTTAAATCAATAGAACAGAGGCTATGTAACTTTTTAAAGACATTGTATTAACATAAATTCCAATGTCTCCAGTTTAATTCAGGAAAATAGTGTAACAGTATTAAGTTTATTGAAAGTCATTCAAAATGTAATGACATTTTGCCTGTTAAATAGGTGAAAGGATTTATCCAGCGGTCTCAGGGTGGCTTATGCTAGAAAGATGCTGTAAGCAAAAATCATGAACCCTTCAAACTGGGTGTTGAAGTCTTAGTTATGCCATTGCCGGATTCATTGGGCAACAATTGGCTAGGGAATGGTGAGGGATAAGTTGGTTACCTCTGCCTGGTTTGTGGCAAGAGAGATCTCGGTAGTGGCTGGGGAGTGAAGCTTCATTGTGCTGTAGTCAGCTGTCCGTGAGAGAACCAATGCAAATGTTCTGCTCTCCACAGCACAACAAAATGATTAGTTCAGTTTGGTGAGTCACTGACCCCATATCACAACAGTTTACTCCACCAAATGCAAGGCCTCACCACTGTTCTCCCTCGCCTTTATTTGTCCAGGACCAGATCCGCGTGTCCAAGAAGACCGTGGACCCGGAGAAGCCCCAGCTGGGCCTGATTGACCGTTGGTACCACACGGCCTGCTTCGTCAGCCGCCGCGAGGAGCTGGCCTTCAAGCCCGAGTACAGCGCCGCCCAGCTCAAAGGCTTCGCTGCTCTGCGTGCAGAGGACAAGGACGAGCTGAAGCAGAGGCTCCCCACGGTCAAGAGTGAGGGGTGAGTGGGTCTGAGCTGGGGCTGTGTTCGCTTTGCCAAGTATCGAAGCTGTGAAGAAAATAGCCACTAGGTTGCGGTAGATATGCTGCTAAAAGCCACTTACTTTCATTGGCTGCCATTGAAATATGATATGATATAATGTTTCAAGTTAGTTATTTACAGGTAATATAATTTATAATATATAGATTCTAAATTCTAAATACATAGCCTTTTCCATACTGTACAAATGAATTTTTAACTTTTAAATTGAGGGTTCACCATAATTGCCTTGGTACTGACCGTGAGACAACTCTGTGAACTATTTAGCCATACCATAAGAGATGAACAGATCATGTTCCCCACCCAAAGGAAAGACTGTCCATGCAAAACCATTTTCTCTTACTCTTTGCTAAGTTTACAACAGCAGTCAGGCAGGAGAGTTACATTTTGCAACAACCTCTTTATATATAAGTTAGGTAGTTTCATAACTTCTTTGTTCAAGAAACCCAAATCGTCATAACTAGTTTGTGTTCATCTCAATTACATTTGTTCAACCCCAACAGTTGAACCAGTTGATCTAGGCATGATGCAGGTATATCACGGTTTTTGAATGGGAAACCATGTAACATCTATCAAGCACTTTGCCACTATTGAAGAGGAGGTATTCAACAGTAGTATAGTGTGATTTCAAGATATCCACTTTACAAAGAAACATAACCATGCACTATATAAGCACACTCCAAGCAAGTTCACAAGCTAACATCAAAAGAGTTAACATGATAGTCTTTATTATTTTTGCTGGCTGCTGTATCATCTCTGGTGGTACCTGTTTTAGCATAATGTGTCAGATAGGGCTGCTGAGTGCAAGCAGTATTACCTGGTGTGGTAATAATGAAGAACTGCAATCTCTAGAAGCTGCAAGTTTAATGCATTGGTGTCTTACCAGCTGGCTAATTTGAGAAATTTATATCCAACTTTAACTTTTGGCTGTCCACTTACATGCTATTGTACCTCTATTCACTAACTAACCAGGAAGCTAGATTGATTTTCAACCAGCTACCTCAAATTACTCAAAACTAGTTAATATAATTAGTTGGCTAATTAGTTAACTAGCAAACTTAAGTAAATGCTTGGTAACTAATTAGCTATCTAGCTTTTCAGTCTCAAAAATTTGAGTGTTTACCAATGACATTACCCAGCAGCTAGCTCAGTAACAGTTTTATTATGGCCTCTGTCACTTCCAAGCTCAGTGACAACCAACAAAAACATTTTTTTTTTTTTTTTTCCAGCCATCTCTTTGGTATGGTGTTGAGGTGAAGATGTTTAGGTGAGATTGCTCAGCCAGAATTAATCAGAATCACTCCAGTGTCTACTGGTTGGCTTATTTGTATAAGCAAATATGATATTTTAGTTTTGTAGAGCATAGGCTATACCACATCACAAGTATTTTATTACTGCAGCCATTTGGTTCATCTTTAGCAAGGGTGCCAATAGTTTTGGAGGATTCATGCAGTTTCTAAGCCCTTGCTTATAGGCCATAAGATCAGGGATTGGCCTTGTGGGATTGGTCAATTCTCCAGCATATGCTGATTGGCTGTGAGCTTGGGGTCACAGGATCATAGGATGGATCCTCAGGACCTGTGTTTTGTGGTGCCCCCTTCATCGGCGGTGTCATCCTGCTCCACCGATACCCTGCAGCACAGGAAGATGGCCTTGAAGGAGCTGCGGAAGGCCTTCATCTTGTAGGCGTAGAGGAAGGGGTTTACCGCAGAGTTGGCATGCGAGAGGATGATGGCGGTGAGCAGGAGAGGGAGGGGCACGTGGCACGTCGGGCACAGCAGCAGGAAACAGTTGATGATGTGCAGTGGGATCCAACAGACCGTGAAGAGGAAGAGCACGAGGAAGAGGGAGGTGGCGGTTTTCATCTCCCGCCTCATTTTGGCCGCGCGCCTGGCGGCGTTCTCCTCCCCGCCACCCCCCAGTTCGGACGCTGCGATCCGCCTCACCTGCCGCTTAACAGTCAGGAAGATCTGCGCGTAGATCAGAAACATGACCACTAGGGGCGCCAGCACGCAGGCAAAGAAGTTGAAGTAGACCATGTAGGTCATGTCCACCACGAAGACGAAGAAGCAGTAGCCGGAGTCCGGAGGGGCCTTGTACCAGCCCATGAGGGGCACCAGGCCGATGAGGAAGGCCAGGACCCAGGTCACGAGGATGACCAGCACAGCGTTGCGTGGGGTCATCAGGCTGGGGTAGCGGAACGGCAGGAAGATGGCGAGGTACCGCTCCACCGCCACGGCTAGCAGGCTGAATATGGAGCTCTGCGTCAGCATGATGAGGACCGACAGCATCAGCAGGCACAGGTACAGGTTGTGGCGGGGGATGCCCATGTCCGTCATGATGGCGCACGGGATGGCCAGCCCTCCGACGCAGATGTCCGCCACTGCCAGGGACACCAGGAAGTAGTTGGTGACGGTGTGCAGTTTCCTGTTGAGCCCCACGGCCAGGCAGACCAGTAGGTTGCCCACGGTGGAGAGCGCCGCGATCACTAGCTCCGCCGCCATGTATGCCACGTTCGGGGATATCACCAGGTCAGCGGGCGGGGCGGTAGCATTCTGAGAGCTGTTCATCTCTCTCCCCTCTCCCAGGAGCAGTGACTGATGGCCTCTGCAACAGAATCGCGTTAAGAGCTAAGAGAAGCACTGGCTACTTATTTGGGCATGGGGAAGGGGAAAGCTACAGAATTGACTATTGCAATACCGTTTTTCACAATATGATGATACTTTTTATTGTGGTGTGGTTGCATTTTTGTTTTGCTTTTAAGTAATCAACAACATCTCAACCAACCAGAATAGTGTATTTTTGGTTTAAATGTATACATTTCACACTTTATATGAATGTTTTTTTTTTTTTTTTTTTTTTTTTACAACTTTGTCTTTAATTTCAGCCTAACTTTCTGATCTGTACTTTTTGTACAATAGACACAGTTGTATTGTCCAACAAAGAAGGTCTGCCTTATTTCTGAAAATATGAACATACTCATTATTGATTAGTGACTCACTGGTTAACAGTACACAGCAGGCTACAAAATGCTCTTCCTGACGTTTTGTGTTGAGCTGTTTTGCTTAATGCAGTCTGTAGACTCCTGAAGGTCTGCCCTGGAGTCAAGCCATTCCTGATAAGAACTAAATCACACTGGCAGGTTTATTTGATCAGAGTGATAATGGAGCAAATCAAGCGGCAACTATTGGACAATAGCACCCTTTGTCCTGTCCTTCTGCACCAACATGCACGGAAACCTCGCCATCGTCACCCTGCCTTGAGAGGTAGACCTTACCCACTGTACATTCTACATTTGTAGGGACCAAACAGTCAGAGAATTCTGTTGACCGTTATATAGGTAAGAAACTTCAGAGTGGTTCATGTTTATGGCGTATGCACCGGGCTTCATGCTCTCAGAGATTCGGATCCGGCAGGCTGTGGTGGAACTGGTTGTGTAGCAGGTAACACCCATCAGTGAAATGTCAGCTCTCATCCTGGCATGTTTCTTTTGCTTCAGGTTGGGGAGGTTAGTCAGTCATTACACGTTATGGCAGAAAGAACAGAACTGGGCTATTGTTTCACTTAGCTTTTTCAATGTTAAAATACATACATTTACGTTCAGTTTCTAAATGAAACTGATTTCACACACATTTGCATGTGTTATTTCATACTGTTACATCTGTTTTAAGTAAATATCTGTTTGTACAACTGGATATTTACTTAAGCAGTTTGGTCAAACTGAACAAAAGCAATACAGTGATCCAATTCAGAAAATTGACATGTGGGTGAAAGGATTAGGAATTAGTTAAAAAAAAAAAAAAAAATGTGTAAAGTCAATTTTCCCTCTTAATCTCTAAACAATTTCCCATGTGCTGTGCATAACGTTTTTGCATCATTAGATGTGATGTAGCTATCCTGATCTTAAAGTTACTTAATGCCCTTAGTGAAAGGGCATAGATTTTCTATTTAACAACTTGGCAAAGTCATATTTTGTGACTCTCCACTTAATTTTCACAGCTAATTCTTAATGTAAAAGAAAGTAAGTTAAGATGGCATCCACAGCCAGTTCACCTGTACAAACCCATTTCATGCTAACCCATACTTATACACTATAGAATAGCTTGTTTTGTACTCTTACCGTGTGGTTTTTTCATTTTAATGAATTCATCGCTACTTTTTCCTTTCCATTGGTCTTAGTTACCTTTTTGAACTCCTGATGAGACTCAGATTGTCTTTCAAAATTGTGTTTATGGCGACATCAAAAAAATCAAAACCTAAAAAAGCATCTCAACGTAATGGGTACATAATTTCTCACCTTTTAAGACTGGCATTATCTAGAGTTAATATTAGCTAAAAGTACAACAATGAAAGTCAAATATACACAGCCTGGAAATGCAGCCGATCATAGTCACACAAGTTCTGCCAATATTGAATTCAAGGTACTCACCAAACCAGAGGCCCCCGTTACGCCTAAGCAGGCAGACCAGAGAAACTGTTCTGCACTCTTGTCAGTCGTACCCTCTGAAAGACAGTGCATTCATTTGCATTTGCCAATGAGAAATGTATCAATATTGATTTTTAGTCATACTGCCTGTTGGAAGCAGGGGGAAAAACTAGCTTTTCCTTTGCATCGCATTCTGGGTAGTTACTCTCAGCAATGGTGCCTGACAGTGGAAGCGTTTGGCTTCTGCAACAGGGGTTTTATAGATTCCCCTTTTTCCAGGCACTTTTTTCCCATGTTGGATTTTTGTTGTTGTTGAGTTTTCCCCGGTCGAGGGTCTGCCTGCTCCATGGTGACATTACTCTGACCACAAGAGGACAGCAGTGTCCTGGGGGGGTGGGGGTGGGGTGTGGATGGGAATGGGACAACACCGGACAGGGGGGGGTTCTGAAGCAGCAGATTAATTTGTCTCATGAAGGGGGTGAAAACACCTTAATTAACCCTAGGGTGATGGGAATGACCGGAGTGTGTGTTTTTGTGCAGAGGATGATGGGTCCTAATTAATTCCACTGGTACATGAAGGACAGCGTTATTTACACAATAACCTTGATAAAGCAGCCGGTACTGAGACTCACAAAAGCACATCTGTGACATCATGATGCATGTATGTACACTTGATAAACTAAAATTTAAACCATTTGGAAATCACCAAATACCGAACTATTGTTGAGGGTGTTTTGTTAATGAAAAGTTTCAGAAAATATTAATCTGCTGATGGTCATTATTTGGTGGTGTTTTTGTAGGTTTATGCAGTTTAAGATTTGCAATTTTTTCTTGTCTTGGAAATGTTTTACTAAAACTTGACACAGTGTAAATAAATAAAATGTCAGTTGTAGGTCTTTTAAATTGAAATGTTTTTACCTCCGCCACTACTAATAAATACAGTGTAAATTGAGGTGTTCCAAAGAAAAGCAATAAAAATAAGTGTACTTCACACTCTGTTACATTTCAGAGGTTTACTGTCTCGTGTGAAAGTGGCTTTTCTTGTATATGAAAAGGTTGCTGTGTAAAACTTTTCTTGTGTTGTTAGATTGTCTTCTAATGAACATGAATCCTCTCTTGTTTTTTTTTTTTTTTTTATCAGAAAGCGGAAAGCAGATGAGGTGGATGGCGAGACGGCCAAGAGGCAGAAGAAAGAGGAGAAGCAGGACAAGCAGTTTGAGATGCAGATGAAGGTATGAGACGCCTTTAATCGTGATGGGAGAAAGAGGTTTCATGAATCATTATGTTCAGTGAAAATGAGTGCCAGTCAGACTGCATCGTCTCCACAGTCACTCATGAAGCACAAAAATGCCCAAAACACTAATCACTAACCAATCCACCTCCCGTACACCACAGCACTCCCCTCCAGCTGTGGGCACAGGACACTACAGTGTTAGAGAGGGGCTTGTTTAGGAAGAGACCAGCTCCCTTTGCCATGAATACATGTAACAAAATCCATCACCCCATTCATTACCTTGGGCTTGTGATTCCTTACCATGCAATGATGCATCTGGTTAGAAGTTTGTGTATGGGGACCTCTGGGTGGCTCACAGGGTTAGATGCTTGCCTGGGAGCCCCGAGATCAGGGCCTTAAATCCTAGTCTTGCCATTGCAGGCAGAGGTTCCCATTGGTGATAAGCAGCTAATTGTAGCTGCTTATCACTAGTTTGTTTGAACCAGCCAACATTGTGTTTGCCAAAGAAAAACACAACAATCGCTCCACCCAGTTTCTGTTTCGCACTTCCTTATCCCATCACTGACTTTAAACTAAAGTACAGAAATGTTCCATGAGACTGGTAGGGCCTGACCTTTAACCCCAGTGATGACACTGACCCCCTGCTCCGTCTGTCCCTCAGGAGCAGAGCCAGCTGATCTGGAGTATCAAGGACAAGCTGAAGAACTTCTGTTCCACCAACGACATGAAGGAGCTGCTGATCGCCAATGGACAGGAAGTGCCGTCGGGCGAGTCAAACGTAAGCCAAAACCCAGCGTGGAACACCAGCCATAGGCAGCACTGGTGGACCTTGAACACCTTGTCACTGAACTGAACAAAATAATTTAAAAATGTTAAAAATTACCTAAAATCAGAGCTTTTTCAAGGGACCTATGCCTAACTTTACTGATAATTTCATCTGTTTAAAGTTCATCACACCTATACAAAATGTACCCCATTTTACTAATTATTGAAGTTGCTGAAAGAGTAAAAATGTTATGTACATAAGCCAACTTAACAGTTGTGTTATTGAGTAATCACAAACTTCTTTTGTTTCTGTGTATTTGGTTAAAATATTGAATTGGCTGGATGTTTGGATAAACTCCTTGTCCATCTCTCAATATTTTCTTTTTTTTATGTTTGTGTGTCTGTGCGTGCGTGCGTGCGTGCGTGCGTGTGTGTGTGTGTGTACGTGCATGTTTGCATGTATGTGTACATGCCTGTGTGTGTGCATGTTTGTGTATGTGCCTGGGAATGTGTGCACAGATTGTGGACAGTCTGGCAGACTGCATGGCGTTTGGAGCCCTGAAGCCGTGTGAAGAATGCCAGGGCCAGCTGGTGTTTAAGAGTGACGCATACTACTGTAATGGGAACATTTCCGCCTGGACCAAGTGCGTCTTCAAAACCCAGATACCCAACCGCAAGGACTGGGTCACCCCCAAGGTGGGTCAGCCTCAGGCAGCTTACTGCTAAAATCAGATACATGGACAAGGCTCCACAAAAAACATGGTGTCTCTCTGCTGTTTCTGTTCCTGAGTTTGAAGCACAAAATGTCTGTAGTCATAACTTAAGTACTGTCAACGTTTCATGGACCTGTGATTCAGTTAGTTTGAAACCATGTGACTAAAACTTCTCCAGTGTAATATAGTCCTTTACTACATTTTTCAATCCTATGGTTTTACTTCTAGCAACATGTTTCGTTGAAAATTGACAGTGATCTGCAGAAGTGTTCGCATATTTTACCACCAATAAAGGATTTTAAATGCACATCTAACATTGTGTTGCTAAGGACCAGCTTTATGGTCATGTGAAGATTACTCCTGTAATTACGGCTTGTGACACTGAACTTCTTATTGCCTCACTTTGTTGGCTGAACCTCTTTGCAGTCGCTTTTGTAAACTACCCTTTGTAAGATTGTCTGGTTAAGTGTAGTATTGGAGTGTTGATCATTTGATGTCAAACCAGGAATTCCATGAGGTTCCCTTCCTGAAGAAGTTTAAGTTTAAGCGCCAGGACCGACTTTTCCCCAAAGTGGAGGCCACGCCCACCCCAAAACCCACCGCGTCTATTGCTGGAGCCTCCAGCACCTCGGCCAAACCCACCCCTGAGCCCGTCCCCTCAGGTGAGCTCACACAGCCCAGCTAGAGTTACTAGGGCCGCTTGAATCGCTAACACCTTTACAGCATTTTATCTACTGTATGTTATATACTGCTCAAACCATTTCTGCTGAAACCATTCAGTTTGGGTACTTGTAAAACTAATGGGTACAGACTTTGTACCTGCAATCTGTGTAACTGCACTCTCCTTAGCCAGACTACAGCATAGGCTGTGTTGGCAGTTCTGGTGAGGAAGTAGATCTGTAACAGAACAAGGTACAGGTTAGATTGCATTGGGGTGATGCCAATATCACACCCTAGAGCAAGGTACTTGGTAAATATTCTAAAAGTCTGTTGAATGGAAATCTAAAGTTAAGACCGGTTGGTCTGTTTGCTACAGACAAGCCCCTGACAGGTATGAAGATCCTTGCTGTAGGGAAGCTTGGAAGGAACAAGGACGAGCTGAAGGGCGCTGTGGAGGAGCTGGGAGGGAAGATCACTGGGACGGTTACCAAGGCTTCCATCTGCATCAGCACCAAGAGTGAGTGCCTCCCTGCTGGTCTGCCCACCATGCCAGTGCCTGGCAAGCTTCCATCATCATTTTCTGCCCCAGATTTCCTGTGATTTGATTGGTGCCAGCAAATATCTGAGGGTGGATCTCATTGGCCTGGTGCAGTTTATCATGTCACATACTGCATCATGTAATTCAGCAAAAACGTTAACTTGCAGATACACACATACACGCACAGGGTTAAACAAAGGGAAATAACATAAAATATCAGAAAGCAGATGTAGGGGGTAAAGTCGAATCTAGACGGCCATGGTGATGTATCTGTGCTGTCCTGCAGAGGAGGTGGAGAAGCTGAGTAAGAAGATGGAGGAGGTGAAGGAGGCTGGAGTGCGTGTGGTTTCTGAAGACTTCCTGACCGACATCAAGTCTTCGGGCAAGGCCCTGCAGGAGCTGGTCTCCCTCCACGCCATCTCACCCTGGGGGGCCGAGGTCAAACTAGAAAACCCTGCCTCCACCACCGCCTCCAAATCCAGCGGCGCCATGGCTGCCAAGAGCACGGGCAGAGTGAAGGAGGAAGAAGGTAGGGAGTGGAGCTGGAGTGGAGGGGGTGCGTAGAGGAACGTAAGAGCAGCAGCATGGGTGTGGAGGAAACGGATGACTACAAATAAAGAGAGGTGGATGAACCTGAGGAGATGTGCTTGCATGTGGGAAAGATGAAACAGAGTACTGTACTACTTATGATCAGAAGTAAAGAAGCCGAGGAGTAGTGCTTGTGTAGAATGGCGGAGGAAATAGAGAGCAGTTCTTGGCTAGTGGGGTAGCAATAACTAATGGTAGAGCTGGTGTAGATGGAACAGGACACTCAAGAGTAGAGTTGGTGAATAGTGGTAGAGGAATCTGGGAGTAGTGCTTGTGTAAAGCAGTAGAGGAAACGGTATTGTTTGTGTTCAGAGTTAGAGTGCAATGGAGGAAACAGCATAGGCTGTAGAGCTCAGACAGAGGCCAGGAGTGGTTCCTTCATGAGGAGGAGGAGGAAGGATCTGTGGTATGCAGGCCAAGAGGTGCAAACCTTAAATCTGAGTTAGAGAATATGACAAAGGAAGTAGAAGAAAAGTGAATATGTGCATAAAATTGTGATAATTTTTTCATTTTGTCCTGTTGAAGGTGGCAGCAAATCCAAAAGATGAAACTAACGGTTAAAGGAGGAGCAGCAGTGGACCCAGACTCTGGTGGGTATGAAAGGCTGCGTCCACAATCACACTTCCACCCTGACAGGGTTTTCATGTTGAACTCTGGCCTGTCGTTAACCTGGGCTAAATGCAAGATTGAGCGGTTGATCACACTGTTGGCTCACCTCCTCCAGTTTCTTGAATCTTGAAAAAAAAAAAAAATAAAAAAAAAACCTTCAGGACCATGGATAGCCACTTGCATTGTAAGATGATGATGATGATGATGATAATGGATTTCAAGAAAATAGCACTTTTCATCTCACAATCTTGGGCTGCTGCATGAATAAAGGCAGACACTGGCATCCAGGGGTACTCATGTCCGGGACATGTGACAGCCATTGTATACTGGAACGCTTTTGGCTTTAGAGTTGGGTGAAAACCGTATCGGCACAATGTCCCACAGGCCTACATCTGTGTTGTAGTTAATGGAGCAGAGATAGTATTTACTCAAGTAAGGATAGTTATTTGAGCAATGAAAGTTGTAAGTGACACAGCCAAGGGTAACGAATTAGCAGCAACTAGACACCTTATCACTTCTGATTGGCTCGATTACTCAGGTCTGGAAGACTGCGCTCACGTCCTGGAACAGAACGGGAAGATCTTCAGCGCCACGCTGGGCCTGGTGGACATCGTCAGGGGAACCAACTCCTACTACAAGCTGCAGCTGCTGGAGGACGACGTGCAGAAGCGGTGGGTTTCAGGGAGCCGGAGCTCCAGGGAGCGATGGAAGTGTCAAGCTCCAATAGGCATGGCTACTATGACCTGTAGTACCCTCAGGAAAGCTCCTTCAGCTCAATGGCTTCAGTAAAAATTCAGCTAAAAATGGATCATGTGTATAACAAATGAGCTGTGAACGTTGCTGTGGACAGTAGTGTCTTCTTAACATAATCGAATGGTGTAACGTATCATTGTCATAGCTCTTCTCAGCGAAACGCAATGTGGAGTCTTACATCAGTGAATAATGGATAAGAAATGATAGCTCCACTTTTAGTTCATAAGAACACTTTATGCTTTCATTTTATCAAGTCTACAATATGGCAAATAATTCCTTTGAATAGAGGTTAGATCAAAATAGTTAAAACAGTGGACAAACAGATGACATCAGTGTGATTCCAGCTTATTGACTTGAACTATAACCAGCATATACACTGGGCTCACAGATGATTTTCTGGTTTGTATAATGATTAAGACCTCTGAGATATGGGCATCACTCTAACATGCATTCTGATTGGTCCTCTGTCACCTGTATCTGCTGCAGGTATTGGGTGTTCAGGTCCTGGGGCAGAGTGGGCACAACCATTGGAGGAAACAAGCTGGATAAGTTCTATGACAAGAACTCCGCCATGGACAACTTCCGCAACCTCTATGAGGAGAAGACCGGGAACTCCTGGACCACCACCAACTTCACAAAGTATCCCAACAAGTTTTATCCACTGGAGATTGACTATGGACAGGTACCACAGTCAGGGATCGTCTTTAGTCTACATGTTGAGCACATCAGAATTATTATCTGTCAAGATTATATGATGTGTACATGCATGTGAGTGTGTGTGTTAGCTACCAATGCCCAGGATGAAATCACAGATGTATAAACTAGCTTTTCCAATATGCTGTGACCAGGAGCAATGTACACAGTAGTTTTTACTGTAGAATTTTTTAAATGGTTGGTCTACTAGTGCATACTCAGACCTTAGCTGCTGAATTGTTAAAGAGTCAGGGTGTGCCCGCCTGACCCAGCCTATCTCTGTAATGCTGTTGCCCGTTAGGATGAGGAAGCTGTGAAGAAGCTAACAGCCAGCGCAGGAACAAAGTCGCAGCTTCAGAAACCTGTGCAGGAATTAATCCGCATGATATTTGATGTTGAGAGCATGAAGAAGGCCATGGTGGAGTTTGAGGTGAGTATGTATAAATTGTGCTGCTCTCAGTTGGCTTGTAACTGGAATAAACATGGCACACAAACATAAGCCTGATCTTGCTGTATCGAGTGGTGAACAAAAACTTTTTGCACATTTGAATCCCATAAAATGAGAATCATATGACAGTCAGTCAATGTTATCGAATGGTACCTGTGGTATTCCAATTTTTCTTTGCTGATGTTGCAACATGTTTGAATATCCATTGTACTTAGAATGCATCTCTCTCCTAACAGATCGACCTGCAGAAGATGCCCCTAGGAAAGCTAAGCAAGAGACAGATACAAAGTGCATACTCCATTCTGAGTGAGGTGCAGAAGGTCAGTAACACATCCAGAGTGTGTGTCCAATTCTGAGTTCAGTTCCATTTCTGAGTGTGTAACAGGTTCAGAATGTGTACTCCATTCTGATTACTGATGTGGAGTGTGTACTCCAGTCTGACTGTGTACTTCAATCTGAAAGTGTAACAAGTGTAACTGTGTGTCTGTCCTCTGTTCTGGCCAAGGTACAGCTGGTCAGTTTGTAGAGGTGTGCGGGTAGTGCCCGCTGAAACGCCGGTAACAGGAGCACTGTGTTTCCCTCCTCAGGCGGTGTCTGAGAGCGCTTCCGAATCCCACATCCTGGATCTGTCCAACCGCTTCTACACACTGATACCTCACGACTTCGGCATGAAGAAGCCCCCACTGCTGAGTGACCTGGACTACATTCAGGTGAGCCATCAGATTGGTCACAAAGTGCCAAAGTAACACTCCACTTGCTTTTCCTTCTGACAGTGTTGGGAGTGAGTGAGAGAGCTTGTGGCTATTTAGTTCATAATACTGGATGGATTTTGGTTTCCCATCTTACAGTTAGGGTTTGTGTTGAATCAACCCACCACATACATAGGAAGATTTTGGATGTCATTGGCAAAGCACTGATTTAGTGCTTTTCATACCAAAGAAGCATTTTTGCATTCTTGTAGTCCAGTACTTTTTTTGGGTTTCTGGATGTCAGTACTTCTTGAGTGTTTGTGGATAGAGGCTAGTCAACAGCCAGATCTTTCAGTCAGTTTCTTTGCAGTAGATACATCACAAAACACACAGCTGCTTTACGTGTGGTGTGTTTCAGCTGTATCTTGGTAGAAAAGAAACAGAACTTGTTCAATGAGCAGCATCTTGCGTGTGTTTTTTTCCCACCCTCACTGTGTAGGCCAAAGTCCAGATGTTGGACAACCTTCTGGATATCGAGGTGGCCTACAGCCTTCTCAGAGGTGGAGCAGAGGACAATAAGAAGGATCCCATCGACCTCAACTATGAGAAGCTCAAGACCAAGATCGAAGTGAGCCTCTGCACTGGATGCAGACATTTTATTGACATCATTGACTAAAAATAGGCTTCATTTTAACCTTTTGTTCAGTCTTGACAATCCTGTGGACTTGCAGGAAACTTTTTTACACACTAAAATACATGATGCGTCGATGTGTTTAATTTACAGGTTGTTGACAAAGCAACTGAGGAGGCTCAGATTATTCTACAGTATGTCAAGAACACACATGCTGCTACCCATAATACCTACACACTTGAAGTTGAAGAGGTAAGAACTCAACATAGTAGCCAAGTGGCATGACAGTCCATTCCGTTTATTTAGCAGTGCCAATATATATGTATGAAAGTTTTTTTTGTTTTTTTTGAGTGATTTGGGTTGACAGGTAGCAGAGTGAGAAAGTTTGTGGTGAGTTTGGCCAGTAACCAAAAGGTTATATCAGTAAAAATCTTAATTTCTATAATAAATGTCTAAGACTTATCAGTACTTATGGCTAGTTCTGTATTCCATACTGAGTAATTGAAGTTGCTGATTGGTTGAAAGTGCACTGACCTTTACAATGACTGCAATGGCATTGAAAGAAAACAAAAGAACCTGCAAACACTGGGGTATGGGTGTAAAATTAATAAGCGAAACACACCTATTTCACACCTATTAAACTACTGACAAAACCAAGAACTTAATTTTTTTTTAACAGAAGGATGGCTGGACTGGTTGAAATTCTTTTTATGATACAAAAGAAATAAGAATTTCAAAAGACTTTTACTTTGATTTATGAGTGACCCAACTTGAAATTTCAGCTGTTGATGGGAGATGCTGTGTGCATGTATGACTTGTTTGACGCACATGTATGTCGTTGGCAGATCTTCAAGGTGAACAGGGAAGGAGAGTACCAGCGCTACCGGCCCTTCCAGGACTTACACAACCGTCAGTTGTTGTGGCACGGTTCTCGCACCACTAACTATGCTGGAATCCTGTCTCAGGGTCTGCGCATTGCACCCCCAGAGGCGCCTGTGGTGAGTCCCTGCAAACAACACTGCCCCCTGCTGTGTGGGATATAGAAACTCCGCTGTAGCTCAGACCATGGACCACTGCCTTGCTATTTTGGTGACACAAAAGTATAGTTATTGTTGAAAATGCAGGGATTGCCATTGAGATGCATAAGGAAATAATAAAGCTTTCCACTACCAGCTCTGCTTTGTTTTGCAGCAGATGGATACTGGATATTGTGCTACAGGCAGTGGGAAATTAAGGAAATCTCTGCACTCTTTGTCAGCCAAGAGCAGGAAAGAATGTTCAGCAAAAAAACTAAATGCTAGTGGCCTCTGAAGTATTTGGGGTCTAAAATTAAACATTTCCTGATGAATCAGTCATAGAACTCTAGTCTTGATGAAAGTACAAGGTTCTTCTTTTGATCACCAATATTTTCTTGCATGTAATTCCAGACAGGTTATATGTTCGGCAAAGGTGTGTACTTTGCTGACATGGTATCGAAGAGTGCCAACTACTGTCACACCTCCCAAGCTGACCCGGTGGGTCTCATCCTGCTTGGAGAGGTTGCCCTCGGCAACATGTAAGTCATATTCTATAGCAAGCACACAGCCATGAACAAAAATGCATTCACATATTAATCTCAATACCATTTACCTCCAAGAAGGCAGCTTTTTAAGCAAATTAGGAAAAACCCATTTGTTGTTACATTCATCTCAGATCCATGGCACACAGCTGACAGCACACCTTTCAAAATATCAATTCTTGTATTTATATAAAAAAATGTAAAAAGGGAGGTACAAGTGTTTGTTTTTCATTTATAATGCATCTTCCTCTTCATATTTCTCACAATACTGATACATAGATATGCCAGTCCTTGCATTCCAAAGGGTTTTATCCCTAAATGTATGGAGACTTTAAAATGTATAAATAAAATATATATAGATATGTGTAGACTTAAAGAAGGTTTGTTTATACCTTGTATAATTTCTTTTGATGGGGTACTCCTTAAAGGATAGTATATATGATTACAGGCATTGTTAGATATACTGTGTTTATGTTGGTTCACTTTGCATCTACAGGCATGAACTGAAGAAGGCATCACATATCACAAAATTACCAAAGGGTAAACACAGTGTGAAAGGTAAGAGGAATATTCAAGCCATCATTATATCGGCCAAGGTTAAGAAACAACTGAGAAAATGCAGCAAAAGCTCAGGGTGCTGATGCATGAACACAGTCACTCTTGGGTAGTGCATCTGTCAAGCCTGGAGTCTATCCTGTCTCACCAATGGCTGCAGTTGGTCAGGCTTTTGTTGTGTCCCACCACTAAAATGCCTGATTCAGCTTATCAAGGTTGTCACTGGAGCTGCTGGCTGTAATGTTGAAAAGGTTTTTATTTCATTTCAAATGATAAGTTGGAAATCTGAACATGTCTTTAAGCACAAAGTTTAAACATCAATGTATTTTTGATGTTTATGAATGTATAATATATGAAATGATTGAAGACTTTGATAAGTGGATTACCTGAAGCAGATATGTTCTAGTTCTGGGCTAGAACAGAGGTCCACATCCAAAAAGGCTCTTCTCAACAAGGACTGGATTCTATTGCAGTAAACTAACCACTTACTTCTTGCCTCTGCCTGGCAGGTTTGGGTAGAACTGCCCCGGACCCCAGCGCTTCAGTCAAGCTAAATGGAGTGGAGGTGCCTCTGGGTAGAGGCTCCAACACCAACATTGAGGACACAAGCCTGCTTTATAATGAGTATCCTTCTCTCACACTGAGTATGTTGTATGAGGGGTTATTCACCTCTCAGTCCTGATGTCTGCAGCTGTATGCTCCAATCACATACTCCAGTTCCTGTGTTTGCCAGATTATCAAACGTCTTGGCACAAATGGTAAGCTCATTGGTGAAATCTGGTGGCTTCATTGCTGGGGCAAAGATCTATCCCTAGCCTAACCAAACACAAACTGTTGTTCAGCTGTGTGTCCTGCTAGGTTTGGTCTGAACGCTCTCTAGCGGCCTCTGCTGGCTGGCCATCTGCATGTGCAGGAGCTGATCATATGTTGAGTGTCACGGTGTTGGATCAGTGTCATATCTGCAGTGCAGGAAGAAGCCAGGGGCCTGTTCCCATATGACATGGAGGGGGTCACACATGCACCCTTGTCCCTCTGAATGAGATGAGGTTGTTCCGTGAAGCTGACAGTGCACTGTGGTTTCATTCATTCCAGTGAAGGGGGGGTATTACTAAATGAACACATTTTCCTTAACCAAACCCTTCCCAGATATATTGTGTACGATGTGGCACAGGTGAATCTAAAGTACCTGCTGAAGATCAGGTTCAACTACCAGACTTCTTTGTGGTGAGGCCCATCATTGAGTGTGAGAAGGGCCAGCTGACGGTATCGCCCTGCCTCAGCCTTCCAGCTTCTACCCCATACTGCAAGACATCCAAGGCCATGGAGCCACTGATGTACAAGACCCAACCGTTTGTTTTTTTCTTTTGGTAGTCTGAAATCTCGGCTATACAGAGCGTATCACCGTAGATAATGGCTTGGAATAGAATCTGTGCATGGGCAGAATTTGTACTTCTCATTTGTTTTGTTCAGTCTGTGCTTGGAAAATATAGTTAACCTTTAATAACTATACAGATTACAACATCTGAGTGCACTCTCCTGGGTGGCTTTAGCTTAGATACATGTCAGGTTTGAGTATCACTAGAATCTCTTTAAGGGTTACCTTGAGTAAAGATCCATTTTTTTTAAAGTTCCTTTTTTCTGTACCAATAGTTTTAGATAGACAGCAGTGTTACAGACCAGAGTCTTTCAAAGTGCAATGGCATTCACTGTCAGTGAGAATCTTTCATGTAGTCAGTTAGAAAACGTTTAGCACCCCCTAACAGTGAGTGTTTGGTGGGTGAATTTTATACATACAGTGCAATTGTATTATTGTTCCTGCCATATGATAACAAATGAGAGGTGACAAAAACAAAGGAAGGAAAGCCACCAAGGATTAATCTGAAGCAAAGAACGTTTCTGTGGCTTTGGTCCACGGTGTGCATTCAACAAAGGGTGTTCCTCATTTAAAGAATATACTGACTTATTAAACTGAAATTGGCAGTAACTGGCCATTATTACTGTAGTGTCCCTGGAATCTGCTTTAACAACTGAAACAACTATTGAAAGTGTAAACTGTTTACCTTGTTTTTGTTTGTCATAATGCTCATTTTCTGTCGTGACGACTGAAAAGGTAATTAAAATGTTTCTGTCTTATGCATTCAAGGTTTCTTACTTTCACAATATGTTTTTTACCAGTGTAAAACTGCCTTTGCATTTATCTTTGTTCCCTTTCTTTTTGCACAGAATAAAGCCTTCCATTAATCTTTTTCCCATATGTAACCCGAATTTCTCCCTTAATTTTGAATTTATTGTGTCTGCAATGTGGCATTGAGTTATGTACTTGTGTGTATTGCAGAACATACATGTTTTATCGCTACGTTTCCTGCTGGTCATAAAATGATATACAGCATTGTCTAGGTACATTATTTTAGTACCTTGCTTGTTTGTTTGTGACCTGGAGGATTCTAATGGAAACCTGTTGAGAAGAGGAATATTCCCATGTCTCCCACTTATCTAGCCTGTGTCCATCTTAAGGGACATCCGTGACAAACAACTAAAACGCCATGGAAATTGAGATTCATGAACTGACATGACTGGGGAACAGGTAGTTAAATGTGCTTTTTGTTTGTACCTCTAAGCTCTATGACAGTGCCAGTGCATACATAAAAGTTAAAATCGCACCTCTTCGACATCAGCTGGGGTTCAAGGCAGCCAATGTGTAGCGTTTGAAACATACCATGTGTGTGTTTGGCGTTATACTTAATTGAGCGCTTGAACGGTATTAACTATTGTTCACAGGGAGGTCTAAGCCAATTTCTCAAAACAGTCAATGTAATTTTATTTAATTTCTGGTAATACCTTAAGATATTGAAGAAAAAAAAACATAAAAGATGTTTCAATGGACCCGCGCTGCATAAATTAACAGTAATTATTTTCTTATAAAGAAAGTCACAGATTTTGGAGCGGTGGTTTCACACTAAGTAACCACAGTGGTCCGACGTGAGCTCTCTCAAATGTCATATCCAGTCTGAAAGTATGAATTACGTCGATGCTGCATGTAGAAAAATATATTGATTGATTCAGCAGAATTTAATTGAGCTGACGCCTGTTCGAACAGCCCTCTCTCCGGCAACCTCTATCCCACAATGCACCCTGACTGACAATCTTTGAAAAAGCGGCGCGGCTGATTCAAGATGGCGGAGCTGGAGCAGCTGCTGGACGAGAGTGAGTAATAACAAAATCAACTAGGGTTTCAAACAGTGAGTAACATACTCATAAACACAGTTTCCAGAATTGTTATAGAAGCCACGTACCCTGAAATGTTGTAAAGTATGATAGCAATTTAAGCTCACGTGTTTATCGTATGTGCTTGACGCGAGCATAGCCAGGATACAAGCAATGACCACCAGCTGTTTTAGCTAGCTTGTAGTTAGCCAAATAGCTAACGTTAGCTACTAAGCTGTGAACCAAAATGAGCTAGCTAGCGTGAAACAATGTCGACAGTGAACAGTGATTACCTGTTTGTTTGACAAAGGCAAAACATCACCTTGCAACAAATCAATTGACTACATATGTAGCTTGCTATATAAACAGACAAATGGGTATATATGTGACTAATAAGTTTGACTAGGTCGCTTGCTAAATTAGCATGACAGGAATAGATAGGGGCGACTAGTTGCCCGAGCCCTGGCTCATATCAACAAAAGTGTGGTGATCTAGTTAGTTCGCTGCCAATGTGCGTAACTAACTTGATAACTAGCAAGTTAGGGAATGCGGCTACTCTCGGTCACTGGTTCATATTTGGGTTCCATGATTGTATACACGGGCCATCTAGCTTGGTCTAGTTTAACAGTTGGCTATCGTTACATCTGAAAAATTTTATTGAGTGATCTAGCGTTAACTAGCTAATTTCATAGTCAAAATGAAATGTACAATAAAATGGGAAGTTCCGATCTATATCACTAGTGAATACGGGTAATCAATCAGCTTGGGTAGTATTATGCCAATGTATTTAACATGGGACATCACCCGTGTTATGGTTTCAACCATCACAGTCGTGGTGAATGTCAGGTAGGTTATTTCACCTTCAATGTTCTTATGGGTTATACATGAAGTTCAATACTGGTGCTCCAAAGCGTAGTTAGGATAGGAAAGGTAATCACATTTTTTGTGAGTAATTATTACACATATTATCACACAGTATTATTAACCCCGCTATGTTTATAAATCGCACTATAGTGGCCCACATGCATGAAAAACATGCTTTGTTTACATTTTAAACGGATTACATTCATTAATTTCAAAGGGCACTTAAATTGTAAAGCATTTGTATAATGCCTAGTAGATGTTACGTCTCTGAACTGAATGAACACAGATCTAATAGATAACAGTCAAGCTGTCCTTTGTTCTCATTTGACGTGATGATTCAATCTGTTTGCATTGCGCCGTAAGTCTTTAACGCCAATTCACATGTTTGGCCGGTGGATTTCTGCAACATGGGGAATTTGAAGACGTAGGGGGGTGAGCGTCTGGTGCCTCAATGTTACTGTAAATCTGACTGTCGGTGGATATGTGGAGAAACCTCAAGTCATTCATATTGATCTGCAGACAGTAGCCTTTCCTTTGAAATGGGTCATTCGAAACATTATTTTCTTGTCTATGACCTAATAAACCCCTTTAAGATTGCAGGTCATTAAATTCAGTATGTAAATCAAGCAGCCATGATTGACTTTTGCTGCATAACCTATCTTGATATGAGCAGCCAGCTATCGTTAGGATCTTGTGTGGATTCTGTTGAAAGCCAAAAGGGCCAAAACACATTGGAACTGCTGCCTGTAGGTACAGTATATCTTCAGAGGTCATTTTGCCTGCAGAGGAAGCGACATCTTTGGGTGGTACGCCTGCTAATGTTATGTACTGAGAAACAGTCTTGCAGAAACTGATGATTGATTAGCAGAGTCCTATGAGATGAACGAACAGAGATGAGTTACACACTCTTGTCTGAAATGTGATGTCCATATATCAGATGTTATGTTTTCAGTAGAAGCCGTTGTACATTACTGAATTTTCTTTTGCTTTTTTGCTCATTGCCTGTTGCATAATTCTCCGCAGTTGACTGTCCTGAATTTGAATGTGAAGCTGCCTTGACTAAATTTGCTCTGTGTTCATTGTTTGTTAGCGTCTATAGAATATAACACATTTTCATTCAAGTAAATTTTAAATATAACAGAGAAAATTAAGTGACCATCTTGAGCTAACAGTGCTGGTATCATTTGGTGGCCTTAGCCTATAAGCAAAATCCAGTTAGATAATCTAGCTTGTAGCAAATGATCGCATCAGTAAACACTAATGAATTCATTTTGATATGATACTCTTATAGATATGTCAGCTGGACACTTGTCAGTGTTTTTTTTGGAAACTTCATGGATCATAGTTTGTTGATACTTGTCTTCATGTGTTGCCCATGAAAAATGGTCCCAAACTAGACATCTGCTGAAAAGATGTAGCCTGATGCATTCTGGTTTGTGCAAATTCATCAAATTTCCTGTTTCCTCATCACACTCTCACTTAATGCTCATTGTGACATGCCCCCACTCATGCTTGAGTTATGTTTTGTGGCTTGCAGGTTATTATTTTTATTTATGATATTTTTTTAGCTATTTGCTGTCATGCAAAAATATTTCCAACTAAAGTGAATATTGCTGTTAAGTTTTGTTCCATGAAATCGCTAAGGATTTTCACAAAAGTGAACATGTATGGGCAAGCTGTGAGACAGTGTTTCATAAAAGGTGTCCACAGGTGCTTTTGGAGGCTGTGTCACAAACGGCCCGAGAAGTGAATTGGACTTTGGTCCTACGGAGCTGTTCTTCAGGCTGTTAATCAGCACTGGATCAATTTTGGCAGAACCTACGCAGAGTTCAATAAATGGCCAAATATGGAAACCTCAATAAATGGGACTTCTATGAATGGCCAAATATTTAAAAATAAGCCTCAGTAGGTATTTCACTCTTATTAGTCATTACAACCATTTCCATTCTCACTAAGCGGCCATCATAACTGAACAGTATATGCTATTTTTGGTAACCAGTGGTAAAATGGAGGTGACCATTGCGGTCTTCTCTCTGCCCTCCGCACTGCTGCATAGCCATTCCTCTTTTTGTCTATTAACTACTATCCAGTTTTGTTTGTGTGAGGGTCATTCATGGAAATGTTCAGTTTTCTAAATAACAGATATGAGGGTCCTTGGCTCGTTCCCTCAAAATTTAAATTCTGATTTTTTTTTTTTTAACCTTTAGCCTGTTTACAGCAAATTTTAAAATTTCTCGTCTGCTATTTCTTCATGATATGCACTTTTCTGACATTCTGATTTCCTTTTTTTTTTGTTTTGTTTCTAGGCTCTTCAGCTAAAGCTCTTGTGAGTTTGAAAGGTAATGGATTTTTACAATGGATTATTCTTTTTTTATTGTGCAGGTTGTGTCTGATCTGTTGAATGGAAACTGTGATAATTGCGAAATTCCATTTGGTTCACAGAAGGAGTGTTGTTAATTTAGAACTCCATAAATTACAGAATGCTGCAGAATACACATTGGCAATAAGCTTAACTTCAGAGGTTGGTGTTTGCAACACCTGATAACCATAAACGATGTGATTGGAACTACAACTTAAATGATGTAACCAAAAGCTCTACTGCTAGGTTTTACAGTAAGCAAGCATTTGATTGGCAGCAATATAGCAGTTTGCTTTTGACGTATTTCAGCCCTTTAACTGTGAAATGCATTCTCTGTTCGGGCAAAGCAATGCAGGACTTTGCAGAATGCCTATTCAGACAAAGGGAAAGTGCACATAATTTGTGTTTTTCTTTCCTTATTTTATACCAGTTTTTTAGGGTATACTACTAGAAGTTTATTACCTTTGTACATTTCCAAAATACATGACAAATTCCATATATGATTTATATCAGTGACTCAGACTAGAAGGGCATTAACATTGGTAAGACGTTGGGTTCAGTAGTTCCTTTACCTCTGCTCTGAATGAACCAAATCTTGAGAAGCCCATACTGTAACTAGAATTCTGTGCAGATTGTTTACCTCTGAACCCATGGGATATGACCAAGTTGACCTGACTATATTTTGAGGTTTGGCTTTTGAGTCATTTACTTAATGCTGCAAGAATGTGTTCAACAGTTTGAAGTGTAGAACAGTGTGTCAGGTTTGATGGAAGGTTTTCTTAATTGTTTTTTTCCACAATGGATGTAGTATTTTGAGATTTACTTAATTGAACAATTGAACAAAGGAGGAAGATTCAAGGCGCAAATTGGTAAAACGTTTTGATGAATGGATTAATATTTGTTGCATGCATGTCTGTCCTGGTGTATTGCTTGTGTTATGGATTTGACAGCCTTGTCTGTTTTGAAGGAACTGTTTTGAAGGAACCAGGTATATGAATATATTGAGGAATTTGGTAACTCTGTTGATTTTGATCTTCACGATTTATGTCTTGTTTTCCAGAGGGAAGTTTGTCAAATACCTTGAATGAGAAACACAGCGCCCCAAAGTCTCAGAACGCAAAGGGAAGAAATACATTTTCATCAATGGAGACTGTGAGATTGTGTTTTGACTTTGTCTTTTCCTGCACTCCTAAAAAACTTGCATTTATTCAGTGTGATTTTATTTTCACATGTGCTTCTTGCCACCTCGTAAAACATCTTGTCAGTTGAAATAGCTTTGTCACAAAGATATTTTTTGTTCATAATCTTTAAGGACTTCAAATAAATGTCTCCAACAGTTTGTATTTATATTACCTGTAGTTTACCAAGTCAGCCTGATATCTTATAGATTTATAAATCTCTTTCGTAGAGGCTAAAGATGGCAACACACACAGTTGTGCAGTGATCCGCTTCAACATTAACCTTCAGAGTGTAGAGATTTATATACATACTCGAGCTACTCACGTTCTAGGATTCTATGAGCGAATGCAGAGTGTGCTGTGCACAGCTTGTGTGTATTAAGTGTTGCCATGTACTTTGCAGCCAACGAGGAGTTCAAAGAGGAGCCGTCTGTTCTGTGAAGATGATGATCGGGAGATCAGCTCCAGGTCTCCCAGACGGAGCCAGAGAGTGACAACTGTGCCTCAGGTTTGGTTTTCTGCATTCAACAAGTACCATATAGTGGCACCCTCCTCAGCAGATTTTATTTTTTGCCTTTGTATGCTCGTACGTTCCGGGGTTTGTTTCCAAACTCAGGAGTTGCCTGTTTATTGCCCGACTCAGGAGGTCAGTGTGATGATCATTGAACATTTTATTTTTCTGTTCAATTCCATGGGGTCTATCAAAAAAATAAAAAGCAGTGTCACAGAGATTAAAATCTATCAACAAAAGTCTTTAACAGTGCATGGATTATCTTAAGGGCAAACTACTTATATTTTGTGAAGGGTTATTAAAATTGTGACCACTCTGAGGTCTAGTATTAACAGAATTATCTTGTGTGTATTCTTTTATCTGTCATTCTCCACAGAAATTTGCAAATGTTGCAAACCCAGATAAGAAAGCTTCACAAAGGATCGGATTAAGATTGCGAAACCTCCTCAAACTGCCCAAAGCACACAAGTGGTGTATTTATGAGTGGTTCTATTCAAATATTGACAGGTAAGATTTGGCCTAATTTTGAACAGATTGTGCCTTGTGCGTATGTTGAGAGATCTGATGTCAGTGTTGCAGAGTTTTTGCAGTTCAGCATTTCACAGGAACCTGCAGTCTTTCACAGATATTTTTTTGTTTCACAGGCCCTTGTTCGAAGGGGACAATGACTTCTGCCTCTGTCTGAAAGAGTCCTTTCCCAACTTGAAAACCAGGAAGCTAACCCGAGTGGAATGGGGGACAATCAGAAGGCTAATGGGAAAGCCAAGACGGTACACAGCTTTACTGCTGGGTTACTTGCCTACAGCTGGTTAGCTAATTTAGCAAATCAAGCAATTGAGTCTCAGCAAATTAACTCTAAAGTTCCTTAGACTGAGGACCAGTTTTTTTAATCAAGATAATTCATACCATGCTCACTAAGCAACACCGCAATCCAGTTAAAAATATTAACCACGTAAGCATTGTCTGTACTGAACAAAATGTCACCTGTAGCAAGTAATTGATTTATGCACTTGTATTTTCAAGTGGAACTTATCTAAAATAACAGGTGGCTGATATATGGATGAGTTACCTAACAAGTTAACTTTGTCCATCCTTATCAGGGACTGAAGTCTTCACGCTGAGGATTCCACTTATGTAACTAAGTTTAGGTAGCTTGCTGTGAAACCAAGAATCTAATTGAAAGCGGCATCAAGAACAAAACATGAATTGTAGACATTGAACATGATGTTAAGGACCATGTTGTAATGTGAGATCTAGCTAGCTGACCTATTAACAGTTCAAAGTTTTCAAGTTCAGAGTTAGACCAGGGGTGCGGAGGCTTGCTCTGTGGTCTTCCGTTTGGTCAGTCTTCATGTTTATGCAGCTGGCAGGTAAAATGATGCCAGTCTTATGGTTTAGACCAGTCTTTAATTTATTTTAATAGGCCCCTGTTAGTAGAGATAGTCAGCAATAGAGGGGGTGTTACTTTTCCAACTAGTTCCATGAACACCTACATCACCACAGTATGCTCTCATTTTATGCATTTTCAAGTAAAAGCAGTATGTAAATTTAGCTGGAGCCAACCTTTAGTTTAGACCATCTGTGCTCACGTCTGTCTGTTGGTGTATCAGATAAGATGGTAATGTCACATTGTTCGTGACCTGTACCTTCTCCCTCAGGTGCTCCTCGGCGTTCTTCGCAGAAGAGCGGTCGGCGCTGAAGCAGAAGAGGCAGAAGATGAGACTGCTGCAGCAGAGGAAGTTCACAGACGTGTCGCACTGCAAGGACCTGCCAGAGGAGATCCCTCTACCCCTAGTTATCGGGACCAAGGTCACCGGTGAGCACTGGCCGTCAATCTAGCTTGTGTACGCCCTCTCTGGATTCTCAGCTTCAGGGGAATTCCTTATGAGCTTAAAATTTCCTATGAATCACTGTGAATGCGGGTTTTCATTTCTGCAATAACTGCAAACCTTGTAGAAGGGCTGTTAATTATTCCATATTCACATCCCACAATACTCAATTAGACAAATCTTTTCTCATACAAGTGATTCATTGTATGTGTTCTTTGAGAAATTTTTTTCAGAAAGAGGTTAGTTTCAGTTCATCGGCACGTGGATACCCAGTTAGAAACTAAACCACTTTTTGGAAATTGACACGGGACAACTGGCCACACCTTGAATGTGTGCTTTCACTACATCAGCCACCTGCAGCTCACTCCTGATCATTAGACACCACCTGAGTCCCCGGTTTTCCTGTTGCGGATTTGAAGCGTGTGCTGTCTCTGTTGCAGCTCGGCTGAGGGGGGTCCACGACGGCCTGTTTACAGGGCAGATCGACGCTGTGGACACAAGCGCAGCGACTTACAGGGTGACGTTCGACAGAAATGGCCTCGGGACACACACGGTGCCAGACTACGAAGTTCTTGTGAGTTTGGCCTGCACCCCTCAATCAGTGACATGGGCTAATATGCATTAATGTAAACAGTTCCACTTTGATGATATGAAGCTGTTGGCTCAAAACCTCGAAAACACCATCACCTATCACACAGCAGTGCATAGCTCTGGTCCTGCACTGTCCTCTGCTTTTTGGTATGTCTCCATAATTTAAGGGTTACTCTTATGATTTTTAAAATATGTATTAAGCCTCATTCTCAACTTACTTGGTTTGCATGGTCAAACTATATAATTTAAAGTCATTGCATTGTGTGTGTCTGTTAAAGAGGGCTCTCTGAAGATGACCTTAGTTGTCATTGTAATCTAAGGTAAATCAAGGTGGCTGTACAAATGCATACAGCCACTAAAAATATCATCCCTACGGATTGAAAGAGGGACAACTAAGTTGAAAATGAGGCCACAGAACATCATTGTACGTGATGGAGTGATCAAAATAATTTAGTAGCCAGAGTACCCACTCACATGCACATACCTTGATCCTAGGTGCTGAATTGACTGCCAAAAAGAAAGTCAGTTTCACATAAAAGAGTAAACCAGAAACCAGCCTACACTGTGGCCCTCTGTAATGGCAGTTCTGCACCACTTGCCTGTGCAGAGAAGCAGTTGCAATGCACAGCCTGTCGTTAACCCCGGATTTGCATTTCTGTCGGTTTCCTCCACAGAGCAACGAACCCCATGAAACGATGCCCATCTCTGCTTTCGCTCAGAAGCAGCGTCCCTCCCGGTTTCAAGCCCTTATGACTCCCCCTCGTGTGCCTTATCCCCCTTCAACGCAGCCCGCAATGATGGTAAAGGGGGAAACTGCTTCAATCTGGCAACCTCTCTCAAAAGTAGATTTAAGGCAGTAGTTCCTAAACTTTTAAGAATTCATGACAAAAGTACTGAATGATAACACTAATTTTGATGTTGGTTTTTTTTTTTTTTTTTTGTAGTCAAACTTGCACGTGCATTAGTGCATTGCAGGTACTGTAACGGCCTTTTTCCACCAGGAAAGTATACTGAGAACTTAATTTATCTTTTAAAATAGTGACTCAGGGAATCATTAAGTTGTGCCATTTATATAGAATCCACAAAGTAATCCTAATTTAAATTCCTATTTTATATTTGTATATTTATGAACGTATATGCATATATATTTTGCAAAAAAAATGAATTTGAGAGTAGCTTTTATTTTTTGCCACTTATGAGTTTATATAAATGGAGACTGAATTTCATGTGTCTCTGCTGCCTGTCTCTGTCTGACATTATAGTAAATGTTGAATGTTCTTGCTGAATAGATGTGAAAGCTGTTTGGTTCTCCTAATTTTTCCCTGTAGGGTAATGACCCACTGCTCGGACAGTCACCCTGGAAAAATAAGCTGCCAGGAACGGAGGAGGATACGCTGGGCGGGTTTCCCGTCAAATTCCTTGTGCAAGTTGTAAGTCATAATGTTCCTCAAACTAAATATGGTTGTCAGCAGTATGCTGCCTTTGCACTGTGAATAACTGTGTGTCCCCTTCCTTTCCAGACAAGGTTATCGAAAATCCTCATGATCAAGAAAGAACACATTAAGCAGCTGAAGGAAATGAATACGGAAGCTGAAAAGCTGGTGAATGTTTCCCTCCTTATTTTCTATATTTTTGAACGAAGTTTTTTTTTTTAGGCCCATTTCGTTGCCTTTACATTCTCTGTCAATGGAGATGGGTCACAAAAATATGCAGGAGTATGGTTATCTTAGTAGTAGGGACATGTCACCATGTTGGAAGACATAGCATACCATAAACAAAAAAACTGGGGCACATTCACTACCAGATGGTTGGGTAGTTGTCAAGACATTGGCAAATGTTGTTGAATTCGCATGCTTGTGCCTTTTGTTCAATGTATACACACGGCATGATATTATGTGGTGTTAGCCTCTGCAACACTTATTTCTGATTTGGACAGCAATCCTATTCAATGCCCAGGGTTTGAGTTCCAGAAGAAGTATGCAATGGATGCATACTTCTGGATCTTCTAGAAATGTGTGTGTATTTTTTTAAGTAAAAACAAACTACCTGAAGAATTAAGCACTAAAGGACTTATCAAGCATTTATTGAAATGTGTTTTTATTTGAAAATGTTGTGTGGTCCCACTTAAGCACATATCAAGGAGGTATGACCTTATGCTGTTCCTGTTTTGGACAGAAATCCTACTCAATGCCCATAGGGTTTGAGTTCCAGAAGAAGTATGCAACCATTGTGTTGGACCTGGAGCAGCTGAACAAGGACCTGAACAAAGTCTTGCATGAGGTGCAGCAGTACTCCTATGAGGTAAGACAGTGCGCAATATCGCCGCTAAAAATAATGCTTTAACTTGAGTGCTAGCATTATGATACATGCCCTGACGGAGGAAAAAAATTTAAATATTTCTGCCTTTTTTCTGATTTTATATTTAAGTCTTATTTTAAATGGGAAAAGCAATGGACATTAAGTACTGTAGAACTTTGTTGCATAACTCTAAACCCCGCCCCTCCCTCCCCATTGGTCAGCTGGCTCCGGATCAGGGCATGCAGCCGGCCAATCAGCCCACAGATCTGCGACGTCGGTGTGAGGATGAGGCGCAGGAAATCGTCAGGCTGGCGAACACTCTCCCCAGCGGCCAGCACTGCGTCCGCAACCAGAGCCTGAGCGAGCTGATCTCCGGCCTCACGGCCCTGCTGCTGCAGATCAAGGCAAGGCGCCTGCACCCCTCACCTCCGTGACCACCTGTGCACACACCTGCCAGCAGCAATTGCCCCTGCTCTCCCACAGACCCACTTGGTGGAGAGGATTTCAGTCGCAGCTCTTTTCAGGCCTGGCTCCTCTCCCAATCACGACACATCCCCATTAATTTATTCATGACCAGTTCAGTTTACAGTTGAAACTTTCATCAGCTATTCACCCTCATGGGCACTTTTACGGCTAAGTTTCCATGTTGTGAAACTGTAATGGCAAGAGCATTCGGTATGTATTTAAACATCTGAGGAAACAGTAATTCAGCATAGTGAAGATTTGGGGGGGGGGGATTCCAGCCACACCTGGAGATGACAAGCATTTGCTTTCAAGGGCCATGAACATGGTTGCTGGGTTTTATTTTTCATGAACATCCATATTTATTTCGTAAAACCTCTGTGTATTGCTTCCTAAATTACACTAATACAGCACTCTGCATTTTTCCTTTTCTAATAAGTCATTCGGTCCTAATTTTGATTACACTGTGTTCCCTGTTTTAAGTCCTTGAGGCTTGTAGATCAGTTTGTTTATTCTTTTTATGGTGTCTAATTTGTTCATGGCTTTAAAAAAAAAAACACCTCTATTTTTATGCAAGTCTAGAAAGCTTTAATGGGCCCAACACATAGAAAGTATCTGTATCTTAATCTTCATTGTTTTCAATGGAGTCATCAGCACTGAAGCGCATGAGCTGTGGGCAAAGAAATGCAGTGTGCCAAAATCTCAGATTATGTGACGTTTCAGGGTTCTCTCTGTGCTTCTCATGCTCCTCAGCATCCAGCAAGGGAAGAAATATCAAACCACCTCTTGTTTATTTTTAATTCCCCACCCTGTTCTTTTTTTTTTTTTTTTGTTTTGTTTTTTTACAGTGTTTGGCAGAAGGAAACGACTTGAATTCATTTGAATTTAAATCATTAACGGACTCTTTGAACGACATTAAGAACTCGATAGACGGTTCCAACCTCAGGTGAGAGAATTTGCCGGAATGCTTTCTGTTCTGTGTAAACCGTCATTACCTGCTGTGTGCAGGATTGGGGTTTTTTCTGAAGTGGCCCCATCATTTACAGGTTATTTGAAAGTAAGTGTTGTGCACTTCAGCAGAAATTTTTTTGAAATTGTGGTTATATTATTGCCAGGTCCTTGCAAGCTAGACAGTATCTGCTTATAAACTAGTGTCTCTGTTTGTTTAGTTTCCGTTTCATTCATGGCACTTGAGACTTGTACCCTTCACTCGCACTTTGATAATCTTGTCCCCAAAGCAATGCACTTTGTGTTGTAAGTCGCTCTGGATAAGAGCGTCTGCCAAATGCCTGTAATGTAATGTAATGACTAAAATCATCTGTCCTGTGTTTCTGCAGCTGTTTTCAGAACAACGTGGAGATCCACGTTGCTCATATTCAGAGTGGCCTAAGTCGGATGGGCAATCTCCACGCCTTCGCTGCCAACAACACCAACAGAGTTTGAGCTTTCTGAAACACCCTCAATACTGTACAGTCAAAGCCTACAGATCTGTTTAATGTATATATTTTCTGTCAAACCAGTATTTAAATGTTTTGTCCACCGACATAAAAAATGTAAATACTCGCACTCACCCCAAACATGCCTCCAGCTTTCTTGGGACACTGTCATCAATGTCTTTCGTGTGCCAGGTCTAAGCTGTTTAAAATGGAGGGTCCAGCACTGAATCCTCACCATCCATTTTCAAGAATTTTTTCAAATCGTGGGTGGGAGGGCCCCGTTTCCCAAAGGGCCGTGTCTATTTCTGGATTTTATGGCAACTAAGAGCTCATTTATTTAAGCGCCCCAGTCATTCACATGACCTGATACTTAAGCTACATTTATTGATGAGCTTTTGAGTGACAGATGAAGACTTTTCATGTCTCTGTGGTCCAGTCCACAAGCAGTGCTGGTGTAGGGAGCCCTCTCAGCCAGGGTAATTAGTGGAAACCATAGCTATGAGAAAGACACGGCTCTAAATGAACACTGTTCTCCACCCCCGGGTTAAGGGATCTTTTCTCCCTTTTTGTTGTTTTTCACTTCCATGTCCCTGAGAAGAATCCTCTCCACTTCATTTTAATGTCTTTGAGCCGCTGGAGTTAACTTGTGCCCCCAAAAAAAGCAAATATTTATACATTAATATTTTTAACAGGTTGACATCTTGGGTCTGTTTTTATCCCCCTGATGCTACCTGAATTATCCTATGCATTCATTTTATGGTCAGCTCATTATAGGGAAAAAAAAGTGCTTGTTGTTAGTGGTTTTTGACAACAGAAAGGGTTTCATCTGAGTGTGAGTAGTGTGTGATTTACGCTACATAAGCCTGCCAACCAGCAGTGAAAATTGAGATCGCTGAATGGCATCCATTTCCTCCAACTTTACTGTAAACTTTACATTTCAGAAGTGATGAGCGGCACAGCTTGTGCATTGAGGTATATGATAAAGGTGCAAATTTTAGGACAGGATTTCCAGCTGCCCTGAAAGGACATGATTGGCTAGCCTGCTGCCTGGAATAAAGCTTGACCTATCAGAAGCCTTTTATGAGAGAGTTCATGAACCCCAAAATGGGTGGAGCTACACCAGGCTGTTAATCAATGACTTGTTTTTGTAGCAATCAGTGTTTTGCTTACCACAATAAAGCACAATGATTGTGAAATATGAGGAAATGATAGCATGGTAGATGCACTTATTTTGGTCTTGTGAAGTCTCTCTCCCATTGCTAAGACATCTTTGTACCAAATAGGACCTCATTCATGCAATTGCTTTGTATTCTTCATTGTTCACTGGTTCACTCATTTCCAATTTGGGTTTTTGTAAGCTACACCTGAATGACCCAACCTTTATTTCTCAGAATTGCAGTTAAATGCTATGTATGCAAGAACATGTTTTTTTTATATTCTACCTGTTGCTGTGTTCTCAATTATGTAGGGCTATCAGCAGCAAAATGTTTCCAATAGAAGGCATATTTTTTGTAATGTATTATATTCATGTTATATAGTAGGCATGGCAAAGCTCCCCCATTTTAAACCTATTCAGGCAGACACTTTCTAGTGATTTTTTTGTAATTCTAAAAAAAAAAATTGTAAAGGCAGTTACCTTTGGAACGTGTAAGATTTATTGTATAAGTGGTTCAGGTCACCTCCAGTATTTAGAGGTCACTTTTATACTTTTCTGTAAGTATATTGATAACACTTTTTATCCTCTGTTTTTATATACAAGGTTATCACTTTGCTATTTTTCTAAAGCAGAGTTATTTTATTCATCCTGGCAAACTCCATCAGTTCAGCATTAATGGCTTCCTCCCATCTTGTTTCTGTAAATACTGAAAGTGTGATTCCCCTTCCCCCTTTCATGTTCAGGTAACTTGCAGTTAGTGTATATATTACATCATTGACATCACTAGGTATTCTAAAAATGGAGCAAGTGTAAACTGCAAAGACTATTTATACAATTCTGATTTCACTGGGTGGCTGTGTAAGCTTTCGAGCATTCTAGGTAAACTTGTATATTTAAATATTTTTCCTTGCAGGTTATTTTAATTAAACAGTTGTTTTAAATCAAATGTTTTGTCTTTGATGTGTGTTGACCGATACCATGAAAATGTTTCATGCCCCCAGTAACCACGGAATTCACTATTAATTCCTTCCTCTAATTAAAAAAACCTTGTTACTTTAGAATTTCGCAAAGCAATATCCAGCTCATGTCACGAAAAGGCACCACAAACTTTAATTTTGTTAAGTCAAAATGAGGAAGGAGGTTAATGTTTATTTAAATACAATAAATAACAAAGTTTGAAATTCCACCTGAATACGGTTTGGTTCAAATGTAACTTCTACAATCGAAGTTTTTTTAAATATACACAAACATACACATCTTCATATCCAAAAATGTTACAGGAATGCGTTAAGTCCAGAAATTACTCCAGTTTCCCAGTCGGAATCGGAATCCGAAAATCTTTCACTCGCATCGGTGTCGCGGATTGGAGAGAAGTGGCCGAAAGCGTCTGGCTTATTACTCTTCATCTGAGGATGCTGAACAGGGCACAGCACATGCTTGGGAGAGGACCTGCTAAAATTAGCCGGCGCAGGTATGGGCGGAATCACCACTTTCATCTCCGGCCCGATGGTTTTATTTGGAGGGAAGTTGTCATATTCCACCAGAATGTGTTTGGATGCTTTGCCCACGCTGCTTTGAGAGGAGAGAGTTTGCGATTTCATAAATTGTTCCCTCTCCCGATGATAATGTCCGCTTGCCCCCGTTGAATTTGTGTGAACGTCGCGTTCTGGCTGACTGCTCTTTCTATCACCGATGGCACGGAAAGTGCTGGGTACTGAAGAATGTCCATAGGGGCCACTTTTCTTGGGTGGCTTCGCCTTGCCGTGCGTTTCCTCCGTCGTGTTGTTCAGTTGTGGTCCCATTGCAAAGTTGGCCATTCTTTGCATCTCCACTGGCAGTCGGTTCTGAAGTTGCGCGAACGCCATACCCCCGGTGCTTGCAGCATGGTTCTGTTTCGTGGATGTTGGAGGCCCAGTTTGACGTCGGGATTTTGCACGTCTGTTTTGGAACCATACCTGTGTATGAAAAGTGGGGAAAAACATGACTCCGGTTCATGTAGTTTTACAAAGACACAGAACAGAGTAAAAGATATTGGCATTTAGAATGGATATTAATTTTTTGTCAAGAATTTCTGTGGTCTGTAAACTTTATGCTGGCACAATTTTGCGAATAGTTTAAAGGTGTGGAACCAACAGGTAGCCTATGCCTGCCCTTGTTTAATTACAATGTGCACAATATAAGTGTTCCCTCATAAACTTTAGGCTGAATTTAACATTCAGTTTGTTACTGCGCTTACCTGGATTCTTGATTCCGGCAGACCAGTTAAGGCTTCCAGCTGCTCGCGTAAGTAGATGTCCGGGTACATCGTGTCCGAGTACACCTTCTCAAGAACCTCAATCTGCTGCTGAGTGAAGTTGGTCCTCTTTCTGCGATGGGTTAGCAGTGCCATGCTGTCTGCCCTCGGACACACAGAGGTGCCGGTGTAATAATTTGTCCCGTTTGTCACGGCGCTGAATTCTGAAACTGAAGACATAGGATAGGTAAGTTAGGCTACTGGTTAACAGTACTTATACACTCTATTACTTCTCTGTTGCTTGCCACTGAGTATTAATTTTGGTTTGGTATAACACGAGAGTGTAGCCTGATTTAAACACGTGGCTTTTTATCCCATAGACAGGCTAACAAAAACATTTTAACATTTTACTCCTCTCACATCAATGCAGGCACTAACCTATCTGGTGCATTCCGCTTCTTCTGTCTGGGTTGCCTTCAGAAAACATCGGGAATTGTATTGCCGAATTTCCAGCTGGTAGTTTGGCGTGGACAGCAGACATATCCCTGTTTTGTCGTTCTCTGTTTTTGAGCTGCAACTTCTTGTGCCGGTTTTATATCCTGGTTTTGCTTCAGGGTGATCAAAGCAGGCGGAGAGGTGTGAACACTCTGCCATTCACTTCGACTGGCACCAAAATAACAGCCCTGATGCCCTCAGACGCTATTGTGTGGAGCGCGTCTGATGGATGGTACGTGTGAAGTTAAGGCCCTGTTGGCCGAAGTGGGGCTTTTAATTTAATGGATTTAATGGGAAACCCGTGGCAAATACACATTGATAGAAAAACATTTTCATCTTGAACGGCTTCCCGGAGGATATCCTGGCGGGGAGGGGGCAAGATGTTCTTGCAAAACTGCTGACCAAAGGTGGCTTTTAATCGTGCAGTTTAATCCCATTGATGGAAATTTAAACGTATGTCGAATTGAAGGATTTTCTTTGTTGTCTTGCACTGGTATCTCATTGTACTGATCAATGAATGTTAGTGGATTAAATTCTAAACTATGATGGACTTGCCCAGAGACTCTGAAAAATGTTGAACTGGTTTATACCACAGCTAGCGTTACTTCCCCTCCTTTGACAGCCTGTTGCCCACATTCGTCAATTTATTATTTTTATAATTTCAGATGCAAAGATGATTTTAGCTGTACAGCCATCTTCCCAAGATCGTGCCAGGGTTCACCAGGTGCCTATGGTAAAAATTTGAAAGTCCTCTGTAAAGAGAGAAATTGCCTTCTCATTTCAATGTTTTCTTTATTGCCTTTTTTGAAATGTCGTAGTCGCCTATATCTTTGTCTTATGGATAAAACAGTATGATTTGCACAGACGAAGGTATATATGTTTTTACAAGGACAGAAATCCATGATACGGCATCATGATTCAGAGACGGGATTCCATGTGATGGTGTTGAACATCCTCTGCATTGTAGTCATTTGTAGGTGTTAGATGAGCGTGTCAAACGTTAACCATTAGCAGTTGAAGTCGTTAGACATTTTTAGGGACCTTGAGACAAAACTTTGAACCCCTAACGTAAAACGTCTATTTTATGTTTGCTTAAAAGATTAGTTTGTACATAGTTTTTTTATACATAAACATTAAAGTTTCAAATTGACTTGATTCTTTTGGTCCGTAGAGTTCAACTATTACGTTGATAATAATGAAGGAAAAGACTTGTATTTTTAAAGTGGTATATCAATATTGTTGTTTATTTGGTATAGAAGTTTTGAAGTCTTTTAGATATTTATCAGCTACCATCTCTTTCCCCGATGGAATCTCGCTCTTTACTACTGTATATGGATGCTTATCTCATACTGAAGACGCAAGTTGCTTTTCACGCTTCATGTTTTTTAGCACATTTACAGCATTCAGATGTTTTTCTGTTGTTGTTTTTTTTTTTTTCTAATTCCACGCCTTGGTAATTCAAACATTTTGATTGCTCAGACACGATGCAATCCATATACACGACACCAATAACAAAGACCCCCTACCCTCCCCAATACACAAACTCAGTTCAAAGCTCCTTGACACGAACATTGTGGATTATTCTTCAGTCTCTGTTAAAAGCGAGGAAATTATGTTGGAGTGGCCAGCGCCCACACGCAATTTGAATTATACATACACACGCATAAAGTCCCTAGTACACTTAAGGCGGGTTCGCGCGTGAACTTTTCTCAAACTCAAGCTAAAGCGAGCAAAGGGACTGGATGCCAACTATCTTCAGTGAAATTTCAAACTTGGAGGTGTGAAGGTCTCTGAGTAGTCGCCGTTTGCGGAGAGAGCAAATCCAATGTCCTGTCAATGTCCATCGTTTGGGAAGTCTTCACATGTATAATTCATTACCTTGGTACATCTGGAAGAAACTTTAGGAAATGTGGCCAACAAAAACACAAAACAATGTATTTCATGCTTGCTTGTAGCATTGTAGCTATGTGTTCATTGCAACTATGTCCAGGTTCCTGCAGATTGCTGACAAATAATGATTTTACCATTATCATAAATAATGATTTTACCATTATCACAGGGACTTAACATGGTGTTGGTTCACAATGTTTAACTGATGATGATGCACTCTTGGAATTAGGGATTGCCCACCTTGTGATATTTAAAACTTCAAGGACAACTCATTTTATAACCATGTCTTAATATTATGTTTTTGTACTTGGGAAAGCAGTGTAGTAGACTATTCCCAGCCTGGTGACAGATGATGCTGTGCTACTTGTTTGGTATACTCAAGATTCCATAACCAAAATAACTGAAAACTTTTTAGCATAAGTTTTCAGCATGAGATGACATGTGGTAGTTTGTGTGTGTGTGTGTGTGTGTGTGTGTGTGTGTGTGTGTGTGTGTGTGTGTGTGTGTGTGTGTGTGTGTGTGTGTGTGTGTGTGTGTGTGTGTGTGTGTTTGTTTTAACAATGTATTTATAATTATATCAATACACTGTTGTGGTGAGGCTATTTTCTGTATTGAAACAAAATGTTCACATAAAAAAGTGCTATGGTAGTTCTGGTGTAGGTTGACCCAAGGACAGGAAGCAGACTGATCACAGCAATAGGTGATGGATTGTCCACACTATAGGTGATTTTCTCCATTAGAGAGCTAGAGAGAGGGGAGGCGAGGCATGCCCATGCATACTCCATCCCGCTGACCTGATGACCCCTTCTCTGCATCTCTGGACGGGGACAACTGATCAGAAGCCTTCCACTGCATTTCTGGTCTAAAATAACCAATCAAAAGTGGCCCAAACCTGGCACACATTCTTTTCGCAGGCTCTTGAGCAAAGTTAATTACAAGGCTATTATTATACAAACAACATCAAGTGTAAATAACCAGGTCGACTACAAACACCAGCACAGAGGAGGCAATAACACAAAGGTGACTGGACTCTCCACTACACAAGTGAATTAAGTGAATGTTAGTTACACAAAAAATGTGCTGTTTGCCAATAAAAATTATAATAAAAGGAAGAAACTTTAATGAAATTGTCAAGTTTGTAGTTATTGTATTATATTAATTTGAGTTCTAAAGACTGCCATGAAAAGAGGTGGTAAAAGTAACCATATTAGAAATATTTAATTGAATACAGTTTTATTGCTCATAATGAGAGGGTCAATGAGAAGAAGCTGAAGTTATAAAGCTCTGCCTGTATTATTTTCAGAAGATTGATTAAATGTTAACATTGATATTATTAAAAATATCCAGTAGTTGACATCAAACATTGCCTTGATTTTATTACCTCATATCCTGACTTTGTCCTTAGGATCATCAAAACATCCAGCATTTTTTTCAAGGCTTTGTGTGTGTGTGTGTGTGTCTGGTGAAGAGTTTAATGTTGTTAATTCGATTAAAGCAACAAAGAAGAACAATGCTTCACACAAAGTACCTGTGATGGGCATGTCTTTTGATCTGCCCAGAGCATCTACCACATACCAGAGACCCATTAACACCAGCATGGCTGCTTTTTGCATACAGTTCCTGTCCCGTCTCTAAAATAACTTCTGCACTATGGAATGTCAAACTAGAAAATAAAAATGCAGGCCTTCAACTGGAAATAGGGTGCTTATGAAAGTAAGGATTTTTTTAGTTGTATTGTGTTTTGCAGGTTTGTATACAAATTGCAGAATACAGTATACAATTTGCATGAAACAAGGGCTGTTCTGTGGGAAACAGATACTCATATAGAAAAGCTATGATTTGATTTTGCAATGCAAAGTTTGTTTTCCTTATGAATTCACAGTAGTGTTGAATTGTTGCTGTTCATTAATAAGACATGATGAAATATAGAAGATTATTAAAGAAAGTCATGCAGCTCCAAAAGCGCCTGTGTGAAAAAGGTACTTGCCCCCTTTCACTCAATAACAGTCCATGCCATTCCTATCCGCAATTTCTGTGAACAACTGTTCCAGTGGGTTTTGATTGGGAGAGAATTTTGGCACAAAGAACTACTACTCCGCTCTGGATCTAGTTTTTGCTTCATGTCTTTATGATGATTGAGTCATGAGTACTGCTCTTAGCATGGGTTAGAGGCATGTAAAGCCCTGGATTTTATTCCATTGTTCTTTGATTCTCCCTGATTCCTCATATGCTTTATTCTTATAGAGATTTTGGGAAGATAGTTAATCCTTTGAGGATTCAGTGCTACACCAACCTTCATTTACATAATATGGCTGACTATGGTTCAGTGCCATAACTTTCAGGATAGATAACGTTTTCCAAACTGGTGGGCTTCAACACCTTTTGCCTCCTGAGGTCTTCAGGAATTTCTTTTAATCATGGAATGATGTGATTCTCGAACGTCTGTACAGAGAATTTCAGACAGTATAGGCCAAAGTTAGACTGCTATTGGGGAGGGCTTGCCCATATCAGGCCGGATTGTTTACGGAAATATTCAACCTATAATTATAATTTTAAATTGCATAACAAGGTTATATTGACGTTTTTATGAGCAAAGATTGCAAGTATGATCAGCTTTCTCATCAAACAAATGAGAGCAACACCAAACATCGGTGTACTTTTTCTCTCAGACACCCGAAACTACAAGCCACAAAACGATTTGAGTGAGGAAAATGCAGAAAAAAATCTTGTTCCAAACCCTCACGTTACTGTACATTTCAGAACAAATCAATTTTATTTTGGAAATGGAAAACTAGTTCTGTATTTTCTTAATTTGCTTGTTTGAAATGTATCTTTGTGTTCCGTTGCTTAGTTACACTTTCCTTTACGTCATTAGACAGCTTGTAATTCCCGGAAGTTCCGGCAAAAGTGAAACGGAAGTTGGTACGTGGCCGCTTCAGCTGACATTCGGCATCATGGCGATGGAGGTGCAGAGCTCCGACCCAAACAGTGGCAGCTCCAGCCGGCTCGAAGTGTCCATCGACGGCCTGACTCTGAGCCCGGATTCCGAAGGCGACCAAGAGCAAGTCGAAGGGGTAGAACCACAGCAAGTGCAGCAGGACTGCGAAGTTCAGAGTTCAGCTGAGGGCAAAGATGTGGAAGAGGGCGAGACACCCAAAACCATGGAGAGGAAATGGGGGTTTTCTCTCGGAGAGCTGTATGGACTGGCACTGAAATTCTTCAAAGGTATGGAGTGTTAACGTCCTATTAAAATTGTAGCATAATTTGCAAAGCCAGTGATGGGTTCGCTATACAACCCTCTCTGAATTTACTTGCAAGTTGCAATAGCTAGCGTTAGTCGAATTAGCTAGCTAGCGATATGTGTCTGGCTTTCTGACCCGGTTTAATGATCACCGCTTATTGTTTTTGTCAGGGAACTGTCCAGCCAAGCCACTTGTATATATCGCACAGACTGTCTGTGAGAAAAAATTCAGTGTTCATTTTAACGGCAGTCTTATGGGGCTGTAATTGAGCCATTTGCCGATGTATACCGCATGTTCTTTTGGCTAACGTCTAAAAGCTAATGACGTTTGCTAGCCTGCTAGCTAACTGTTAAACTATCTGTCATAGTCATGTGCTATAATAATAACCTGTCATACGCCTGCGATGCTTGATTTGGAGACAAAAAATTGGAAATTCTCAACTGTATGAACTTGGGCTTCACATAAATGCCTGTCATGACCCACGAAAATGAGAGAGAAATGAGATTTGTGGCTTTCAGAAGACCATTCGTCAGTGTCACGGGTGTAGGTTTGGCTTCATCGCTCTTATGATGTACTGCCTTGAGCTCACACACATTTCCAGGGCTGTTGGTTGTGCCTTTGGCCTTGCACGCACACATTCATATTGGAACAGTCAACGGTTGTACTCAAACCAAATTGACAGTTCTAGATACTGCTCAGACACTGCAAGTCTTCCACCTCAGTAACCATTGGTTAGGTCGTAGGATGTCGGTAGGGTTGTCGACATAGCAGCCCTCCCTTTTTTGCGATTGATAGTATCAGGACTGCTGCAAAGATCTTGAAGACTCGAGAATGTCAAATCTTCCTCTCGGGTTCCTGGTGTTATCAGGGGGGCGTAGCCTTGAAGCTGGGTTGCCAACTTAGCTTGCTAACTTTGGTAAACATTTAAGAGGCTATTTAAATTCACAGACTGACAGTGATTAATTGTTACAGTGCGTTTTGAACTCTGTAAATGAAATTATAGCCAGTATATAACCCCGGCAGTCGATAAGCACATACGTGAAATGTAATTATCGACTTTCGGGGTTCATAATAACGACATGGCAACTTTGAAGTCTTAACCTCCTGATCTTGTAAAACAGTGATGTGGTAGACCAAGTGCAAGTTAAATACCACTAGCATCACTAATATAAAAAAACGACTCGGAATGTGACTTTGCACGGAAAGGCTCGTGTTTGGGGAGGGGGGGCAGTTCCAGATTGATGTGAGGCAGCTAGCGTGACGGCTGTTGCTTGGTTGTAGACCGGGCTTACAGACTGACATAATGTAAGGAAGCATAGCAAATGCATCCATGTCTTCATGTTGCAAACTGAGCCAAAGTACATTTATCTGGAGTATGTACTCTTCTATGTCCTGCAGTGATTACATGGGTGCTTAAGAATTGGTCAGTGGCCGTAAACGGGTTTGTTCTGCCTTAGGCAATGTGTAAACTCAACACCAGTCTCAAGACAAGACTGGAAAAAGATCCAGTGTCTTTTAAATTAGATGTTAAGTTTAAGAGCTGAAAAGAAAATAGTTTTAAGGGTATTCAGTGAGTTTGTATCCATTGAAATGATAGCTAATGTGAATCAGAGCACAGGTGATTTGTTTTTCATAGATATTTTTGACAAACAGTATAGGCTATCAGTAGACTATGACAACATAGAAATTGTATCAGCATAGCTCAAGTTCTGTTCAGTTTATGCAAAGAAATTCCTTTGTATTCATTATGGTGCTTGTGCATTGATCACAGCATGCAGGGCTTCTGAGAGGATGGAGGTTTTTTTTTTTTTATGTGGACCCCCACCCCCCACTGTTTTCCCACCAAAGCCAAACTTATCAGCTCTGCAAAGCAACTCGGGACAGGAGGGGAAACCATACACACAACTCCAATTCCCAAGACAACGAGCCCTCACTTCTCTCCACACTGCAATGGCACCACCAGTTACATTCTGCGTATGTCATTGGAGGATGACAGAGTCAACATGTGCTTTGTTCATGCATTTTCAATTGCCCAACCAGCCAGGAGAGGTGACTAGAGAGTGATGTGACTCATTTTAGGCAGCTTTGACTCCTAGCTTTCATATCCAAGGCTGAGCCCTTTGTTATCTTGTCAACAAAGACCCACTGGGTATAGTGTGTACTGGAGTGACTGAGATTCAAACATACAGTTGCAAGGTTTGAGGCTGCACCACTATTTTGAACCTCTCATGGCTGACCTGTGGCAGGCAAGGTGGCAATTTATGCATGATTTGGCAGAGTGCACACATTTTAACTGCAGTGCTGTTTGCAGAGTGCACGTTTATAGCTACAGTACTGTTAGAAGAGTGCACACTTAAGTTGCAGTGATGTTGGCAGAGTGCACATGTTTTAGCTGCAGTGCTGTTGGTGTTGGTGACACAGCAGTGGTTCCAGGTTACATTGTAGCCAAAACCGGGGAGAAAAACAATTCTTTTGACCTTGAATCACTCCCTCCACCCCAATCACTCAAAATAACCCAGCTGCTCAATTTTAAGTGTCATTGATTCAAGAGCAGTAGCTATGTTTCTCCAAAGGACTTACCATACATACTTTTAAAAAGTACCGTTAAAGGGTTATTTAAACTTCTGTAGGTTAGTTTATTTCTTTGGCTTTGGTCACTAAAGGGAAGGAAGTATGGAAAATTGGAACAAAGTGTCCATGGCGTTTCTGCTTTTTCATTAATTCACCCTTCTTTAATTTAATTCACCTGTAAGGTGCATGAGCCTACACCAGTGTAATTATCTCCACTCCACCAATACCGATATTTTGGTAATAAATGTGCATTAAATGCTAATGTTTATTGTATGGATAAATGCATGTACGCAACAAAGATGTCAGATCAATCATGCTGTACAAGGGTTTGTGTTGGAAAGCTCTGAGAAGCAGCCGAGTTGTTGTGGGACAGTAAGTTTAAGTACGGGTCATACCTGTGTTGCGATGCTAGTCTGCATATACTGCTGTATTGTTGGGTTTTTTTCTGCCATGTCTGTGTCAACAATAGGATTATTTTGTTCATTACCAAGTTCATCTTACCAAGTTCATCTTTTGAACTTTACATTCATTTTTACGGTTTCACAGTGTTTAGTAAAGACAGTCCGCTTATGGTGAAAGCTAGCAATACCCTCTTTAGGTGGTTATATTTCTACTTAATGCTGTTAGGTGAAGTCTCATGTTATCTATTACTGAGCAGAAATCATTTCAGAACAGTCAGAGATGGTATGTGTTGGAATCCACTTTTTGTGTGACTTGACATGCACTAACCCACAGCTTTCAGTGTCCTCCGACTCTTTGAATTAATATGCAAACAAGACTCGGAGTACCAAGGGAAGAGACTTCACAGTCACATCCTGTAGCCGTATCTGTAAACCCTGGGTGTGCTAGCATTTGCCAGCATATGTGTCTGTTCTTTTCGCTGGTTTATGATTTAGGCCTCACATTTAGGCCTATGTTAGTCTGTGCATCCTCTCAGTGCAGGCTTTGTATACCTACACACCCCCATGATTACCTTACACTACTGGGTTCCTCAGGTTGTCAATGCAAAAAAAAAAAAAACGGACTGCTCAGTTTGCCTACCTGCTTAGAAAGTAAAATAAACTAATGTGTCCGGTTACAGCCTGAAGTAGACTTTGTCTTTAAAAGTCCGGTTTTGGATTATTCAGAAATTTGTCTGAAGACATAGATACACAATGATACAGCAATGAGGAAAATGTGTAGAATTGTGGTTTGAGCAGTGGATTTTGGAGCACAGTTTGAGTGCTGACCCTTTTTGAATAGCACCATCGATACATTTGAACAGAGGCTCTCTTTCCTTGAGGGGTGAAATTGTCATGTAATTTAACATTATCTTATGTATGTTTGGGTGTGTGAGTAATAAAAAAAAAGGTGATGCCATTTGCAATTTTCATAAGTGATGAAAATCTAATTTAACATCAAATTACAATGATGTTTACAATTGCTTACGTGTAATTTTTGCCCATTACTTTGTCTTCAGAAAGGAGATTCAGCAGAAAGCGTTCAATGAGATCATTTCCTGTTAGTTTACTTTTGAAACAATAGGAGCATGCCACTCAGGGCATTGAAACGGATTTCACCCGCTAACCTTTCTGAAAGTGAGAGAAAACATCCGCAAATGCTGGTGTCTTGTCACTGAATAGTTCCCTAAACAGTGGCATACTCTGTATTCCATTCGCTGAAGTACAGAGTATGTTCAGGTTATCTGTTGTAATTTCACTTACAGAAATTGCTCAGCTGACATCACTAGAAAAATGATAATGTGATGTCTTTTGGTTCATCAAATGATTTTAGATTTTGAAACACAATATGGCACATACATTTTTCGAAAGCTTAATGTGCGTCATTGTTTTAGCTTTGTTTTTTCCAAAATTTGCATGGGGTTATATCAGGACTGTCCCCATAATCAATACTGCAAACATTGCTTGGGAACAGAATTTGTTTTGCAGTTTTAAATAGAGAGAAGAGTGGGTCAAAGTATCTATTGACAAGAAATAAAATCACTTTTTCCTCATGCCTTAGATTTGGTTGAGCCAGGATCTGAAAGTTAAATACGATCCCTTGTATAATTTTCCCTTGCAGAGAAAGACGGGAAAGCGTTCCACCCAACGTATGAGGAGAAGCTGCGGTTGGTGGCCCTTCACAAGCAGGTGCTGTTGGGTCCCTACAACCCAGACGCCTCTCCGGAAGTGGGCTTCTTCGATGTCCTGGGAAATGACAGGAGGTAATCTGGACCGTGGTGTCCGATGACTGCTGCGCCGTGTGTATTTTTTGTATGTCTTCTTAGGTGTTCGAGTGTGCTTTGAGGTGTGATATGGTGTACAGTATTATGCAGTTGTTTAAATTATTTTTGTATCATTGATTCACTGTAAGGTCAGTTGTGACTCTGCACTTCTCAGACATTTGCTTCCTTCAGCATGTCATTAATATTTTAATTAAAAGGCAAACCCTCTTTTTTTCACTCTGTCCATCAATATCATTAATAACTTGAAATGGACTGTAAGCTCTCAATGTGGTATGTAAATCAAGTCAGCAAATAGACGAGAGAAGATTCATAAGTTTCACTAATGCGATGCCAGTTCACCACGGATTTGCCTGCACCATTTTTGGAAATAATATCAACAGAATCATGTGAAATCATATGAAATCACGAAATCCTGAAGAGAAAGAAACATGTGTGCTTATTTTCTTTTTTTTGGTTTATCGCATTATATTTTTTGGACTGTAAACAACAGAAGTGATATTTTTTATCTAGTGCTATTTTTGTGAACTTATCATTTTCACACATTATTCTACACAACACTTCCAGGCCCACCCCTCATCACCTGTCAAAAGCTACCCCCCTCAGCGACCTGTTTGTCCCAGCCCAACCAGGTGAAAGAAGGGGAGGGAGGAGGGGAAAAGGAAGTTCTACCAGTAGGACAGGGCCTGTAGAATGCACTTAACAAATGCGTGCTCTTAAATATGCTATGTGGCATCCATGTTCTCAACAGTTTCTCCATAAAAGAGTGTCAAAGTTCTACAGAAGAACATTACAACATTTGGTTAGTTAAGCCTTTTCATTAACTCACCAAATGCAGAGAAACCCAGTGGTACAGTTTAAATTTCTGTTCATTTATTTAGGAGAAATCCTTGGAACAACTCGCTGGACAACAGCTAGCAGTTATGAGACCACAAGAAATAACGGTTAGCAGTCTCACAGTCTATAACGTTGTAGAGACAACAGATTCCAATCTGTGTGCTAGTATCCTAGCTAGAGTTTTAACATCAGTGGTAAGCTGAAAGATTTAACAATATGAGCCATGTTCAAAGATGCTTTTTGTTTTTTAAGTAACAACAGGGAAATTGAGGGGGTGTGTGAAGAAAAACTCAAAAGACTTAATTAAAACTTAGCTGAGAAGGTTTTTAAAAAATTGGGGTTAAACGATCTAGTCTGAGTGATATCCCAGATTGTCTTGGTATAACTGCCCTGATTATTTCTTTAAGGGAAATGGGTTTTTCAAGTGAATACAAGTTGTAAATCCCAGGATTGAGTTGGAGTCTGGATTTTGGAGGAAGTCTTCCATTGACTTGTATAACTCTACTAATTTTGGGAGTTTAATGTAGGGCCACAGTGTCTACAGATTCAACTCCTAGAGGTCCACATTGGCAGCTGGTTTACCTCCACTCCTGGAGCGCTGTAGTGAATGTGACCCTCAAGGGCCAGAGTCTGGTATCCCTGCTTTAGTGTGATGTTTTGCTCCGTGTTGTGGGCTCTTTGTAGGAAAGAATGGGCAGCCCTAGGAAACATTGGAAAGGAGGAGGCCATGGTGGAGTTTGTCAAACTGCTGAACAAATGCTGTACTTTATTCGCCCCATACGTCACGTCACACAAAATCGAGAAGGATGAACAGGAGAGGAGAAGGTAATAAACCGAGTCTGTAGAACTAATAGGAGAATTCGGACTGTTGATTAGAGGACCCATATTATGTTAGTTTTGCTTGTTTCTGTCTGGTCCACACTTCCTGCCCTAGTTTTGATAGTCAGACCTCTCAAATAATAAAAACTGTTCTTATTATTTATATTAGTATTATAAGTAAAAACCAGAGCTGTCAAATTATTACATTGTGATTTAAATTGTGATTAATCTAAATTTTTAAAGGTAAATCAAAATTTATGGCATTTTTAATCACTTGTTTGAAAAGTCAACTTGTAATTGAATAATAATTGTGATAATAATACAACTATTGTATTGGTGGTGTATAGAAATCATGGATAAATAATAGTCCAGTGAAAACAAACTTTTTTTTAATATCCTTTCACCCTTTCACTCCCTCCCTCCCTGTTTCTCTCTCTCTGCGGCAGGAGGGAGGAGGAGGAGCGCCAGCGTCAGGAGGAGGAGCAGCGCGAGCGGGAGCGGCAGGAGGAAGAGCGGCGTCGGCGGGAGGAAGAGGAGCAGCGGCAGAGGGAAGAGGAGGAGAGGAGGCAGCTGCAGGAGGAGCGGCTGCGCATGGAGCAGCAGAAGTACGACATCCACCCCGACCGCAAAAAACGCTCAAACATCATCCCCACCGACTCCCGGCGCTAAATCGTCAACCTAAAACATCAAAGCAGTAGCTTTATAGTCCCCCACAAGCCAAAACCCTGCAAACACCCCCCCACACACACCCCCATAATCCGAACCCGCTCAAATATCGATTCCTTGACCGCAGGCAGTCAAACAGCAACTCAACTTCAAGCACTCAAAGCATCAATCCAACCGTAAGCATTCAAGTGCTAACCTGACCACAACTGCACCTGACTGTAATCAGTCAAACATTGATTCGACCACAAGCAGTCAAATATTGACCCAACTACAAGCTTTAAAACATCAAACCTACTGCAAATATTCAAGAATCGACCTCACCGCAAGTGTTCGAAAGTTCTTTCTCACTGTGTGTGTGTGTTTGTGCAGGTGTATGCATGTGTGTTTTTGTGTGTATGCATATCTGAATGTGTATGCATTTTAATGTGTATGTGTATGGGTTTATGTATGTGTGCTTGTGTGGATGCATTTGAATTCATGTGCATATTTTGTACAGACATTTATGTTTTTAAAAAAACAAACACAAACATTTGTTTCTCAATATTTGTGATGTACATGAGTCTGTGCATGTAAATGAGCGTGTGCATGCAGGCAGTGCACATGCTCATTCCTGCTCACTGTCTGTGCAGGCAGCAGATCATGGCTGCGCTGAATGCGCAGACGGCTGTCCAGTTCCAGCAGTATGTTGCGCAGCAGTACCCGCAGAACCCCGAGCAGCAGCAGGTTCTGATCCGGCAGCTGCAGGAGCAGCACTACCAGCAGTACATGCAGCAGCTTTACCAGGTGCAGCTGGCCCAGCAGCAGGTACCACGCCCTGCCCCGTGGGATCATGGGATAGCACAACCAACGAGCCAGTCAGACACTCACATCAGGCAACTACTGTCACTACAGGCTACTGAGTCCCATAAAACTCCTTTTCAAATAATCAACGTATTTTATTTCAGTTTATATATGTCTTTCTGTCTCACCAGTTTTAGTCACATGGTATTTTGAATAATCTTTAATAGTTACAAAGCCATGAAACATTGATAGTACATGACTAATAATGTGAGCTTTCTATTCATATGTCAGATTTAACAAAAGCAATTAACCGAGGATACATGATTATGCAAAAAAAAGTGCACAACCTTTCTAATTCTCCTATTACACCTACATTACACTCCACTATGAATATAAGTATAAAAATAAAAATATAATGACACATAAATCCTCTAATTAGGAGCAGTTTTCAGCTCATTGCAGTTTACAGCACAGGCTCTGCTGTTCCTCAGGCCGCCCTGCAGAAGCAGCAGGAAGACGTCGCTGTGTCAGCATCGCCGGAGGAGACCTCTGTGAGCACGCCGCCCCCTGCCGAGACAGAGCCTGAGCCGCCCACGATGAACGGCCAATCTGACGAGCACTCCGAGGGGCCCGACCCGGAGCCAGAGGCGGAGCTTGCCGAGGAGTTTATGGAAAATGGACCTATAGGCAAGTACCTCTTCTACCTGAACTCACCACACACACACAAAAAAAAATTGTCGTGACATCATCTTCCCAGTATGAAATTGTGAGAAGCTCCACCAATCATGGAGTATGTTGATAACTAGCTTTTCAACAAGTGCAACAGTGATTGGTGGACACCTTCTTGGATACCCACACAGAGCCGAGAAGTATGGCCAAAAATGATCGCCCATTCACCATCTGTGGTGCTTGATTGGTGATTCTACTTTGTGTTCTACAAGTGGGGTGATGTTACAACATCCAATTTAATTATATCCCAAGTGGAAATAAATGGAGTCATCGCTTATGTACATGTTCTAAGTTTACACACTGTTCAAAAAAAACCATGATGCAACAACCTAGTTTTGGTCCCTTGATTTAGTCCAGAGAGAGGCCACACCCGACCTCAAGGACCCCAGTCCTGCAGGTACACATGACTTAGCAAGTGACCCAGAACCAGGTGATCTTTGATTTTTTTTTTTTTCTTTCTTTACTTTCTGATCTAAGCTACTTTGCAGTGTAACCTCAGCATGGCCTGAATGGTTTTTAACCTTTTTAATCAAACATGCCTGTACAGCAGTGCTAACAGCTGCTTTCACTGTCTGGGCCAGATGTAGTTGGCAGCGCTTTCTTGTGAATAACATTTCTGCACTTGTAACACAGTATTGACTCTATGGCTGCTCACAGTAACCTAACTCGATCACAGAAAGTAGGAACGATTACCTCAAATGGTCTGTTTAAGAGGCGTAATCAATTTTGAAACTGCTCAACTGTGTTTTTTTTTTCCTTCCGGAAAACTGGCCTGGGATCATGTGTTATCTGATCCAAACCCGGCTTTGTATTCTGGGATCTTGAATTGGCACCAGGAAAACTGAAGCTGGATATATTGTGAGGCCCAGTCTGCTCCATACTGTGATGCAATACAGATTCTCTTTAAAAGCATATGAAACGTGCTGTAGTGCAGTGTTTCTCTCCTTAATGCAACTATCTTTTCCATCCTTCAAATGAATTGAGTGTCCTCTCCATAATGGCATGGCTAATAGTAGCTAACATGGCTAACTGTTGATATAACATGGCTAACTCCTGCTTCTGCTTGTGACTGAAGCACTCCTGCATGTCCGGCCGGCTCTCGCATCAGCAAGGAGTGTGCAGTCTTAACCCAGAAAGGCCTATGTAGGTGCAGGCTTTTGTTTCAGCCCACTGCTTAAACACCGTATGCAACCAATCAGTGTCTTAATGGAAGACTTCTGCTGCATCTGAAACCTTTAGCATGCAGTCCTTCCCTCAGTGTATGGTGAGGTGAAATCAACGTGGCTTAAAACCTCACTTAGTCAATCAGTAGTCACTTAAGATAAGTGAAATGAAGGAGAGAGAGAGGATGGTACTTTGGAGTATTCAGGGGTTGATAAGTTGATTACTTGAATTCTGTGTTTTAGCAGTGGATGATCACAAAAGCTTTCTCTCTGCACTGGCCCCTCTCAGATAAGATTATAGAGGCCAGTCAAGAGTTGTGGGTTGCACTTTAACTTGAAATTTTTTTTATGGAGCAAAGCCTGCATTATCCAGTCATGAGTATGACATAACCAGCAATAATGTGTGCAGCAAATTCTCCAAGACACAAAGTAACATACTGACAATTATTGCTGTGTTGGAGTACCACAGCTGTAACACATTTGTCATACATTCTAATCCACTGTTATTCCCTTTCATGGCTGATTTCATGTCATGTTCATAACTGCATTATGTAGGCTTTATGATACAAAGTTCAAGTGAAGATCTACTTAGTAGTACTTGTGGGGTTGCATAACTTTAAACCTGGAGGGCCACTGTGTATGCTGGTTTTTGTAGTTTTGTTTTAGTCAGCAGCCAATGTAGTCATTCGAAACAATGCGGTGAATTCTTTAGGCAGTGATATGAATTAATCACTTGGGGGTCAGACTTATCAAAGCCCTTAGCACATGTTTTGCCAATGCAATTTTAGTACTGAGATCTGTGATTGGATTACCTCAGCCAATCACCTACTCTCTTGTGTAGTAAGGTCCTTAGTGTTGGAGCATACTGAAAACCAGCAGAACCCATGCCCCCCTCCCCCAGACTGGAGCTTTGTGCCCACACATCTGTATGTCTTGTGAACTGTTGCTGTCCCCCCTTGCCCCTCCCCAGAGGTTGCCCCGGTGATAGCAGCACCCTCCATGTGGACACGACCACAGATTAAGGACTTCAAGGAGAAGATCCGACAGGATGCGGACTCGGTCATCACGGTTGGGCGGGGCGAGGTGGTGACCGTTCGGGTCCCCACCCACGAGGAAGGGTCCTACCTGTTCTGGGAGTTCGCCACCGACCACTACGACATCGGCTTTGGTGTATATTTCGAGTGGACGGACTCGCCCAATACCTCCGTCAGTGTGCACGTCAGCGAATCCAGCGATGATGAGGACGAAGAGGAAGGTCAGTAGCTCAAGGGAGGCATTGATTGTTCTTTTTTTTTTTCTGTGGTTGATCAGGAAATACCGGTTGCTCCTGTGTATTTGTCTACTGTACATAATGGTGGTGGAGGACTTGGTTGAATTTGAAAATAACCAAAACAAGTTTCTAATAGAGATGTGCTAAAATAACTCTACAACAGTCTGAAATCTCAGCATTTTGCCCTCATAGCTAACATCACTCATTTCTGTTTAATCACAATATGCAGATTTTGTAGACTCCAAATGTCTCAGCCAGAGGCAGGTGATTTTGTATTGCCGTAGTCAAGAGCCTTAGTAGTCTCAGAGACGATAGCAGGAGAGAAAGTTCAGTAATAAAGCAATGCTAGGCATGCCCCGGTGGCTCAGCTGGTAGAGCGCATGCCACATAAGGCCTCGGCCTTGCCGCAGCAGCTCAGGTTCAAATCAGGCCTGGGCCCTTTGCTGCATGTCCTCTCCCCTCTCTCTCTCCTGCATTTCCTGTCTACCTCTCTACTGTAACTGTCAAATAAAGTGGAAAAATCCCAAAAAAATATCTTTAAAAAAATAAATAAATAAATAAAGCAATGCTAGTGTTCCCAGAGGTGTTCAGATCTGAAGGTCGGTATTTCCTGATTAGTCAAGAATCACATCACTCAAAATGGTTTCCTCAGACGGCTTTCCCAGTGTAAACGTGGTCTGAAAAGCATGCCACTCTGTGTCAGGAGTGATCTAGTCCTGGTTTGCTGGTTTTGGTCATTCTTCACTTAATTGAAAAATGAAAGCAGTCTTGGATCAGTGGTCCCCCCTCCAGGTCCTGCAGAGCCACATTGTCTGCTGGTTTTTGTACCTGTAATTCCAGGTTCAGACCCAGAGATCCAGGTGATGGGAGTTGGCTGTTTTAATTGGTCCATTAAATACAGAGGAACAGAAATCCAACAGTGCTCCCTGTGGCTCACCAGGACCAGGTTCGAGGACCGCTGGTGGTGTAGGTTGCTATGGAGCTCGTCCTCAACAACTGAACCACACTCTGTGTTGTGCTTGTAGGGGAAGGGCAGAGCGAGGAGGAGAAAGTCAAGAAGAACAGCAACAAGCCGCAGGTGGACGAGATCGTGCCGGTGTACCGGCGGGACTGTCATGAGGAGGTGTACGCCGGGAGCCACCAGTACCCCGGGAGGGGGGTCTACCTGCTGAAATTTGACAACTCCTACTCCCTCTGGCGCTCCAAATCTGTCTACTACAGAGTGTATTACACCAGATAGGCCAGGAGGCGGACGATTATGTGTGTGGGGAGGGAGGGGGGTGGTGGGGGTTGGGTGGTTGGGCGTATGGGGGGATTGAGGAAGGTGTTGGTTACAGACTGGACGTACGAGGAAAGGGCAACACCAGACACTTCTTCATATCGCTGTGGAAACGTGGGAAGGAGTACATGGAAGAACTCTACTTGCCTCAGAGCCTCATGCTTTGGGGGGGGTGAGTGTCCCCGCGCACTCCTGGCCCCAGAGCAGGAGAGGAGAATCTGATCTGCTTTTCCATCCACTGTTGTTTTCTGTCTCTCTTTCTGCTCTCTCTCCATAAAAGTGTTACATGTTGAAGTCTTCATGGGTGTCTCTCTGTTCAGCGAAACACTGCCTTAGCTCTCTGTCCCTGGAGAAGCGAGTGAGCACGACTCATTAAAAAAAAAATGCACCTGGTGCCATGTTAGCTCTGTTTGCTGCATGACCTCATTAAACAGGTGGGTCCAAGTTTCGTCCGCAAACGCCGTTTGATGGTAATGCGTGTTGTCGGCTAACAAAGCCAGCTGTGATGCATGATGATGAGTTTTCCATGCTAATGAAAAAGGGGAGTTTGTGTTGATGATGATGATGATGATGATAGTAATGGGCTGTATTTTCTTTGTGCTTATAAATAGTGTGATTAATAAAGGACGTTTGTGTGAGAAGCTTCACGAAGAGGTACATAAAATGAATACATTTTCTAAAGTGTTCACATCTATAACCATGGTGCAATATCTCTGCGTTGTAGAATGTACTTTTTCTGAGTTACGTTGTGGCAACAGAGTGTTGGGAAACACTGGCTACTGTAAGATGGTGTTGAACGGGGTGCATGTTCAAAAACTTGTGCTTAAATTTTGAGGCCGTGCTCTTGGGCCATGAATGTAATGGAGATGGGGTGCAGTTTCAGACTTCTGGTCCAGCAGCCTGACAAAAGATCATAGGCTTCAGAATAAAGTCCCCAAGCTACATAGCATGGAGTACCACAGTTTAGCCAAGCTTAAGCTAACCACAGAGAGGCTGGCTAATGTTTAGCGGCTAACTCTCACACCATTCAGTCAGCAGTAATCCCCACCCCGCACTTCCTGATACCTGTGGGTGGTGTTCTTTTCAGTGATTAAACAGAGACGTGGACAGAGCACTCTGTCCTCAGCGGGTGAAGCAGCACAGCGCCCGGGCAACAGCAATGACAGCTCTGAGCAGGCCTGGCGTGTGCCGCTGTGTGGTTTATCTCCAGCAGGAATGAGTTATATTAGCTCTGCCCCCACCAAATCCTGTCTACCGCCACAGGATTGTCTGCCTCGCTCAGCGTCAGCTCTCCAGCCGTGTTTTGGCTGGAGGTTGTTGTCATGATATGAAATTGAAGTAATTCAAAATATCCTACTGTTAAGCTATCCTCTAACCATAATCACTGTAGTTTAAAGTCATGGCCATTCTAATACTAGGGGGATGGTAATATTTTGGATGCGTGGCCTTTGTAACAGTCACAGCATTGAGTTAGGATGCGAAGGCACCGGAATGTCAGGAATTTATACAGTTGGCTTGTTTGAACTTATGCCTACCCAAATAACCAGGCTCAGCCCAATACTCCAGTCTGAAACTCAGTGATTTGGCTGCCAGCACATTGCATATTTATCAGTTTTGGTTAAACTCCCGTTTAATGTGCAGTGAGGTTATGAATGAAATCCGTGAGTGCCGTAGAGATGTATGCCTGTGTGTGGTGTATCACAGTGTGTTGGACGTGTCTCTTTGTGTCTCACACACACACTATCTCTAAATGTTGGTTTCCTTTTACTTCTTTGATGTTTGTCTGACTTCATCAAATAACTGTAGAAAAGCTGCCCTTTGATGTAGGATGCGCACAAACACATGGAACTCGATAACTGGACTGGCTTCAAGTTGCTTTGGCTGATCGTTACATCCTCCACTGCACTCCTGTGCATTGACCATACCTGGCACAGAAACCGCTCATTATTCCAGAGGATTAATCTGGAATAAAATTAAGCAATTTAGGGATAGAAACAGCATTGTGTCTCAGGCCATAAATGAATACCTTTTTTATTCATATAACTGTTTTCTGTAACTGTAGTCGATATATAATGATTTGCAGAAGGTTTCAGACCCTTGACCAAACCTAATATTCTCCTGGATTACAGTTGATGGGTTGACATTTATGCTTGTGTGATGTTTTAATTCAGAATACTGTAATCCAGTAAACTGTGGCAGTTGGTCGAGGATCTGAATACTTTTAAATGTTGCTGTATTTCACACTCAGTTTTCCAATGGCAGATAAAGTATGTTCAACAGCTCATTGCTTAAGCCTCTTTGCTCACCTGTATGTAGGGACGGGCCGTATTTCAAATCTGTCTGTGCTTGAAATATTAATGTGCATGAATGCATTTCATATTTGATATGGGTTGCCTATGGTATTTCTGCATTGCATGGCATCACCTGTGTGTCTAGTTAGCATCAAAAGCACATAGTTAAACAACAAGCTTTGGGTTTCTTGGCTTTTTTTTCTCATTCTTTCATTGGTCATCGCATGTGACACCTGAAAATGTGGTAATTTCTTCCATGCAGCAGAATTGATGAACTTTGTTGCCCTCCTCATTGGTGTGAACAAAGCCTAAAGTTGTGGTCCTGGCCTGTGATTGGCTGGTGGGCTCCCTACAAGCTTGTGCTGCTTTAGTTGAGCTTAGTTCATAGTGCTTTTTTTTTGGTTGTTGTTTTTATACCCTGTTTGTACATAATAAGGCCCTACTTGCTGTGAATCGGATGGAAGAACACTCTATTTTACTCATTAGGGCAATGTGTGTGAGTGAATGAAGTTTTCACTGAGTTTTCAACATAAACACTCTGTCTGGCATTCGTCTGCAGAATGATTAAGAGAGGGGATGCAGGTCTGTATGACAAATGGAGAAAATCGTACGTGTCAGAGGAAGAGTAATATTTCCTCATAAAGAATTGTGATTTTTCCTGATTAATCAGAAAATACCAGATCTTCAGACCATGTATGCCAGTGGGGTGACTATTCTTAAACATTCTCCCCTGCTGTTAGCTGTTGTATGCACGTGGGCTTACAGCATGCTCAAGGTTTCTGCCTCTTTTTGAGACATTTTCAATCTGAAAATGAAGATTTCCTGATTAAACAGGAAAAAACTAAGAAACAATCACGTCTCTCCTCTGTCAGACCCCCCATTCCCAGCTCCATAACAGTTCAGTGATAAAGACTGCCGCGAATTTTCTTATGGCTAACCGATTGTCCTGAACTCTGGTGTGTTCGGATCAGTGTATTTAAGTTCATTTTTTTTGTCATTTTGACAATCACAGAAGTAGGTGTGAAGCTGATTTGATGTTTCTCCTCAGTGTTTCTGGTTTCTGTCTCAAGTGCTAATCTAAAATATCCACCCTCATGGAGGGGGGGTGGGGGTGGGGGTTCTGCAGTTTACAGCAGCTCTGAGTTGATAACTGATTTTGTAAATGGGTGAGAAAGTGAAGCTCTGTACGTAAGATGTAAATTTCTAACCTCCCGACATCAGAAGGCTCATTGGTTTTTATTGTTTTGACCTGTAATCTGTTGAATTGGAAAAAAAAACTCTTTGGGCATATATTTAATCTTAATTAAACTTCCATCTATCTGTTACCAGTGAAGCATGGCTTTTTGATTGTGATGAATCATATCTGTTCTACTCTGGGCAGGGAGGACAAATGTAATTGCTTAAAGTAAAAAATGTTCAGAAGGGTAAATGGTCTGAGGAATTCAGAAAATGAAATCTTGTAAATTGCCATTTGCAGTCTGACATGTGCAAAAAGTTCCAATGTTCGTATTCTATTTTTGATACAAAAGTTAAGGTTTTTTTTTTTTTCCCAAAGACTATTTCCAAGATTAGTAATCGTGTTTGAGACATTTTTGTAATCTGTTTATTAGATTTTTGATTTGATCATCATCAAAACACATACATCCTCTGTGAAACACATTTAAACAATTGAATTGTCTTGACACCCTATAAGTAGACACTTTTTTTAAAGTGTCATGGAGCCACAGGACTTAGAAATGTGTGCCACAATGAGTATACAGTGTTGCCACTTGCCACCTTCGTGTGTCCCCAAAATGGCTTCCACTGAGACAATTCATCACATTTCAAAGAAACAAATTCTGACCCCCTGGGACAATCCTGTGAAAAAATTATGAAAAACATCTTGACCAGTTTCAACAATATGGCTTCCAGGCACCAACGAAATTGATGAAGACACACAAACAGGAAATGAGGTTTGTATCCTGAATGGAAACTGTTCTGCTAAAAATCGCACTTTAAATGGCTGCTTGTGGGAGTTAACAAAATAATATCAAAATAACAAAATGAAAACCATTTTTGGAGGACGGTGAATAATAAAGGAATGCCAGTCAGTGCAGAGTAGGGATCAGAGATAGAGCAAAGAGAAGTGTAAGAAACCCACTTTTTTTGCACCTTACGAGAACTTCCTCTTGAACGTGTATCCAACTGTCTAAAACATGATGGTCAAATCATTGCCTTCACAGCAGTTTTAGTGTATTCCTGTTTTACTGCTATAAATCAGGAAAAAAGCAGTTAGCTAACACCAAAGCCAAACTAGCTGAGCAGATTTTACTTGCACAGAGATGTCTTTTGCTGTTATGACAGCCATATTAAGTTTTTAACAGCAGTTCTATGTTACCAAAGTTTCCTGTCCAAGAGGAGCAGGGCCAATTCAGCATCTGTTTTCAGACATTTTTTTTGTGCTCTCAGTTCTCCATCAGTTTGAAAACAATGCCAATATTCAGTGTGTTTTTGCCCTGTGACATACCTCAGAGACTCTGGGTCAAATAACAAGACTTTTTTCTCAGATTAGTACTGAAGGTCTGTTCTCTGGCTGCACGGAGCTGTTTCCAAGTGGTTCAGCCAAAAGCGCAAACTGGTCGTAGGTGGGGGCTTTTTCAGGACGGGACAGAGAGGAAGTAGGAGGTTGGATTTGTGGGGCGTCAATAAGGTGAGAGGAGGAGTAATTTCATGGTGATAAAGATAACAGCATAAAATTGGGGCTAATACCAAACCGATTGATAGGTGAAGCTTTTAGTATGCTCCTCAGCCATTTCTTATTTTTTTTCTGGAAAGATATGAAGAATCTAACATATGAGGTGTCTTCAATTTGAACACAAACCACAATTTGCAAAGGTTTATAACATTAGGTTTGATGAATCTGATTTGTGGTCTGAAATGCAGTCAAACTAATCACACTGATTAGAAAAAAAAATTAAATAAATACTTGTCACTACAAAAGGTCTTCAATTATTAAACCCCACTGTACCCTGTGAAAACCACTGTTATCTTGTTTAAGATTCAAAATGCGAACAGAACATCTCATTTTCAAGATGTATACCTCATTCTGCCACTGGGGGGCGATGCAAGGTCCTCAGCGAAGACTGAAAGAAATTCTACTCGGTCTCAGATGAAAATGGCCAGTTGCTTATTAGAGAATTTTGCTTCACTTTTGTTTTCTCTCCTACCACACTGGTCATCACATCACAATGCCTTATATTAAGTAGCAAAGCAGGAAAGGTATTCAAACTGTATTTAACGGAAATTAGACTGTTTGAATTTGAAGTAGAGTATTAATAATTGTAAGTAGATTATCTGATAATTGTCTACATTTGGTGTTTTTACCTGAAAGAAAACCTATACTAAGCTGAACCTTTAATTCAATAATATTTGACACAGTGAAAACAGTAATGCAGCAATTAAACCAGGGTGTAGCTTTGAGTGTAAGGCTGACCCATAGATCTGTTTTCAATTTATTTCTTACGTTTATATTTCTTAAATCTTATCAAGAATCTCTGAACTTTCATTGTGAATTTTATATGTTATGATGAATGCAAACACTTCAGAAATGTTTTATGTTGTATTGAAGTTCCATTCTTGGTTGAACTTTAAATTGTGCATGAAATCTTTAATGGAAATGAGTCAAATGTTTCTGTAGAGAATGTTTTGGTTTTTTTTATACATCTGTCTTTACAGAAACTCTGTCTGAGAAATGCAATTACTTTGCTGTTTTTCTTTCCTGTGTTAACACAACAACATATTTTCACACTATCAAAACTTTCCTTGATGCACGTGCATCCTTTGCAAACACGGAACCCGGACCTCAGTGGATACGGGGGGAAATGAGCAATGCACAAAACACCGCCAAATTCCCACCCTGTCATATTTTCCATATGCAAAAAGGAACTCAGTTCGGAGATGGAATACCGCTGGGAAGTCGTCAGGAATCTGACAGAGCAAACATTACGAACAGAGAGGTTACTTTTTATGTTAAAATTAAGTAACACTGAACTAAATACGTTGTTTATCATACTCATCATTAAGTGTTTTCTTAACATAGTTTAATCTAAGCGTAAATGTCTGAAATGAGAGAACAAGCAACTAAATAGTCAACAGAATAATTTGAGATTAGTATGGCAATGCTCCAGTTGGCCCACAAGAGGGTGCCAAGTGTTACGTTTTTAATTAATTGGTCAAAATTCCAGGTTCCCGAGTTGAGTTAGCTTTCATGTTCTCCAAAATAATTGGACAGTTACGGATTTAAGTCAAACTTGGTTTTCCAAGCTATCTGAGTAAAGCTGTCATTAACACTAGGCCAGGTAATGTAAATAAAATCTCAACAAGCTCTGTATGGCCGATTATCCAACAGCAGTCTTCTGTGTTTCGTAAGACAATATACGTGAATTCCTTTTTCTCTCCACGTCTTTCAAACAGTATATAAGGCAGATTGGGAATAATATAATCGCCCTTCGTTGTTAAATTTCGTGTTGTTAAAGCTTATGCTCTTGTTTTTAAGCATTAGGGAAGTTTATACAACACAAAAACGGCATACTCTAGTTTATAAAACGGCAACAATTGTGTAATGATGAATAATGTCGAATAATGCATGCCCAAAGTCACGTATTATTGGTATCAGTTACAGTGTATGTAGTCGTTTTGTATTTTCTTTGGTGCTGTGATATGTTCTCTGAATATTGGCAACTTCATCTTTTTGTATCTCACTTAAAACATCAACAGATACAGTTTTCATAAAACAATACGTTAAACACTGTAAAACGCTATTTTTGTTGTTATTGGTTATCTTTTGCGTGGCACATGGTTTTACATCCTTTCTGAGTGATCTCGCCTGCAGTGGTCCAGGTCAAACTCCACTCCGCATTTTTCTCCAGGCAGCGCGTGACCGTTGAGAGACTCGCGCAGGTAAACTCTTGTCTACATTTTCGATCGGACTCCAGTTCCACGCAGTACAGGTGGTTGTGCGTTTTCCGCGTTTTCTTTCTGCTTTTCCACACTTTTCCTCTCGGAGTACTTTGGTTTCAAGCCTTGTTGGTCTGTCAGGGGATTTAGAACAGACTTTGCAGCAACATTTCAAGAACAGCTGAATTTCGCATCCTTTTGTAGGAATATGGCGGGATGCCTCAATTGTGCAGCTCGACAATTTCTGAAAGAACCGAAACTTTCGCTTGGATTTTGAATTCTTAAAAAAGTGATCACTCATAGGTTTAGTTTTTTACGAATTGGGTAAAAATGCCTTTTAGCCAAAGGTCAGTGGAACCTCGGCGTGTGTGCAGGTTGAGCGGAGTGGATTGCATTGCCGGGGACCTCGAGGAACGAGAAGATTTGGGTTTAATCGGGGTGGATGGTTACAAACTTCGAAAGACTGTTTTGTTTACATCCCTAGAAGAGGTTTGCTGTCACACACTGACCAACATTATCCGCCAACTTTCCGACCTTTCACGGCATGCGACTAACATATTTCTGGAAATCGAGGCAGAAGCCGGATTGGTATGTCAAAGATCCTGCAGAATTCAACTTCGCCTGGAAACTTTACAGAGCACCGTCCGCAGTTTGGATCACAAGAAAATCAAAATCCGTAAGTTAAAAATTTGATGTAGCTGCCCAGCTAGCTCGTTTATTTAATTGCTTCTGAGACATGCTTCATATTTTATGGACGTGTTGTTTATAATGTCTGTTGGTCCTTGTTTTTCATTATATTACAAGCTAACGTTACGTTAGTTGTAAGTTCGATGCTACAATGAATAGTGGACGATGGTTACAGCGCGCGCTGCCACACCTACAAGTTTTACATATTTTTGGGGTCCGAAAAACGTACGATTGCATAGATCCATGCTGTTACATACTGTCGGTCAGTTGTTATTGTGTATGGGACACGTTATGTCGTGATTCAGCTATCTAAATAGCTTGTTAAGATATTCCAAAACTAATAAAATTAGCTTGAATTAGCAAAGTAAAAAATATCTATTGTTTCTAGATATGTATTCGTGAGCCCTTCAAAAGTCACCAAATGGTCACAGAATCGGTGTAACAAAAGGCCGGCCTAACACAGTATAGCACTAGGAAGCGCCACAGGGATCAGGATGGGAGAGAGTTGAAAGTTATGCTAATGTAGTTTTTTTAAGGCGCCAAGTCCTGTCAAACTTGATAGATCCTTAATCCACTCACTGGCCATCTGTGAGAAACCGTTGCCCGGAGCAAGCGCGACGAAATACATTTCCCGTAACGGCATTGTGGCTTTTCAAGGTGTATGAGAGGGCTTGTTTCTGTAAATTGGCATATGAATTTATGATATAGGTAATGAATTTTTCTGTTATTTATTTCCTGAAACTGAAATATTGTCATGCACGTAGAGTTTCCTCAAAGAAAATACATAACATTGTTTTATAGTTTATGTTTTCTCTCTTCTTTTTCTGTTTTATTCCGTGTATGGCATATTTAAAAATATATATTTTTTGCAACCTCACAAATACACCTTTGCACCGTCAGCGTTGACCAAAATTATCAGAACACATTGTGTTTCCAAGGAATTAAGTAACACTTAGTCAAGTATTAATGTTAGTTAATTCAAGGCCTTTGTATCTGCGTATTGCATTCCGGCTGTAACTGCACAGCCACGAATGTGATGTTATAACGATAACGTGTCATGTCCATGCAGGACAACATGTTATAATCCACGTGCTCCTGTACTGCCAAATTAACAATGAGGGGAACTGCTACCTGAAAATGTGATTACATCTTCTGTAGAAGCTATTTCTGAAGCCTTTAGAAGAATCAATGAATGCTGTAAGTAGCAAACAGAGGGAAAGTTTTTTTTATGTATCCTGAGTAAACTCACAAGTTTATAAATATTTATATATCTTGGGCAGGCTAAACCAGCTGTCAGACATGGATTCTTTAAAGAGTTCAGGAAATGAGCATTGGCAAGCTCTTGGTTAGTGTAAATGCATGAAGCTGAAATGTGGTATATCTGCCTTAATATTGAGATTAGCCCCTTTCCAGCAAAAGCAATGATAATAGATGTTAGTGAATGCAGGCTTTGGATTGACACAAGCCATCCTGTATGGAGGCAAAATATGTGGAAAGTAACATAAGAGCAAAGTTACAAATATGTCATACAATATATATTTTCAGTTATTGCAGCGTGTTTGTGCTATGTGTTTGTGTTATGTACACAGTGTGTGCAAGTGTAAATTCCATTCCATTTATATTTCTTAATACATTTTCTGGAGTATTTCTTTTCTGTGAGGGGCAGGCATCCTCTCTCTCTTTCCTCTCACTCTCCCTCTGCATGTTGTTTCTTTGCTGCAGCTGTTTCCTTGCCTTTCTCTGAGGCTGAGAGGAAGTGGGAGAGGGAAGGAGCTAGTTTGGAGTGTGAGGGAGAGGTGTGTTGGAGGTTCGGGCCATGAGGAGCGAGAACTCCCACGTTCAGCCGGACCGCCCGCTCTCCTCTCTTTCTGCCTCGGCCTCTGTCTCCATGGGCACTGCTGGCATCGGGCTCCAATCCCTTTATTGGTCGGTTTTAGGCCAACAATGGCCAAGCGACTCTGTGCCAGGGCAGGGAGCTCATCGGTATGTGTGCAGGAGCCTCTGAGCTTTGTCCACGGACCTGGGAGGTTGCAGGGGGGACTGTAGTTCCCACAGACTTCAGTTCCCACGTCAGGCTCAGAACCATCAAGCCTGACTGACTTCTCCCTCCTCTGTGGCGTAGTTGGCCAGCTCCCTGGCAAGAGCCCTGCTGGTCCTGGCTCCTGACGAGTCCCACAGCGGAGCGGCCTGAGCCTACCATTCACTCAGTTCACCCTCAGAAACCTTTGGGCTCTAATCAGATTTAGGGACGTCTAGGCCAGAAAAGTTAACAAGGTTATCTGGGGGCTCTACCAGAGATTGAGCGTCTGGAGTCAAGGTTTCCATAGACCAGAAGCTGTCCGGGATGGGGCAGAGTGATGGAGCATGGGCATAATTAGGGAGGGTGGGGGCAGCCCAGGCTCTGCAGTCTGACGCAGGTCACTGTTTCCGTCTATGCTCTTACTCCAGGGAGTCTGTGATGTGTCATGCCCCCATCATTCAGTTGTCTCAATTGATAAAAATTAGGTAGTGGCAAACACATTTACAGTGTATTTTATAAAATCATACTTGGGGTATTTTTGGAATCCCAACAGAGTTCGTTAGAAAATTCTGTAAATCTATTGATATAACTGTTGACAGGCAGACTGCAATTTTAGAAGCCTTTTTTCCTCAAAATCTCTGTTTAAAGATACTGTAGGTGCCACAGGGTATCATTTAATTAGTATTGGCAGTTGAAAGATGTTGTAAAAAAAAAAATGTCATAATTTTTAGATAGCTCTTTTCAACAAAGAAGTTGAAAATAAACAACAAAGAAGTGTGTCTCTGGATGACAGCAGCTCATGTTGATGGAGCAGTTTAGGAAACTTTGAGTTTGGTCCAAGTAGATCTCATTGATTAAATGAGGCCTAGTGGAAATGATGGCTGGTGAAATCCGTCTTTAACCGCTTCCTCCTCAGCTTTTAAATGTCGTAAGCCCTGGATAGATAGGTTTCCTCTGGGCGAACATCATACTTCCCATAATGTGCTTCTCTTTCCACATGTCAGTTGAAGGGGATGACTTGGGGGCCATCCGGTGGGAAGCCGTTCCTTTTTTGATCGCTCCTCTACACGGTCTCTTTTAGAATTACAGTCGGCCCGCCTCATCCGCGGTTCGAAAATATAAAAAATAAACATCCAGAATATTCTCGAAAAAGAACTTTTGAAATTCCCACGTGCAGCATATGCTAGAATATTGAGTCAGTATGATTTACGTGGGTTTTAGCAGTTCTTAGTAGTGCATATAGGTGGGAATTCAAGTTATGAACGCGTATAGGGTAAAATGACATAATTTTATATAGGTGTCCTGAGAATCCGCGGTTTTTGGTTTTTGCACATCTGTGAGGGTCCTGGAACCATATACGCACAGATAATACGGACCGACTATATTCTTGTAAATGGTGGGTGGGAGGGGAGGGTCGAAAAATAAAAATCAGCAAAAAGTTGAAAAAAAAAAGGTTGGTCCCTTGTTGACCCCTTGGCTAAGCTGGGGATTTTTGCTTTTTAAAATCTTCTTCTGTTGTCAAACCAAGATCGGCACAGTTAGCGTTTGGATTAGACAGGGCTTCTGCTTCTGTTGCTGCACCCACGTGTCAGCTGTCCCTCTATTTGCATGAGAACAGGCTGAATGGAGCCCTGCCTCCCTGTCCGCATGGCTCTGTTTTCAGGCTCTGCTCCCCATGACAGATTTAGATGCGGAAAATTGCACCACGCTCAGAGGGTGGCTGGGAGGTGTTTGAGCTTTAAAGCGCTGGAGATGAGGAGCAGATACCAGCGAAGCGGAGCTCGTGTTAAACAGCAGGGGTGGTGGTTTGTGTTTTTAACAGTTTTTCTGTTTTCATGACAACAGCACCAAATACGACAGATATTTGTTGACAGATATTTGCCGTCTCCAGAATGACTGCTTAACCTGTTTGGTCACCTTTTACACCAAAAACTGTTTTGTGCTTCGATACCATTTACCCCTTATGTTTGTGCGGGCTCACATTTGTTTATCATATCCATGTCACCGACGATTCTGCTGGTATCAGTTACCAGGCTGATACCTGTTCAGATACTTCAAATTCAAAGTCTTAAATTGGAGAAGTGAGGGTCTCTTTTTATAAGTAAAGATAAGCATAAGTAAGCGTAAGTGATAAGTCGTTTTGGAAAAGGCTGAATGCCAGCCCCATTTTCTCCATAGCTACCCTTGAATGATGCAAACATTCTTTTCATTCTTCTTCTTCTAAAAAAAGTGGATCATATTGCAGTGTTTTTGCTTAACGCAGGTAAGGATGAATGATTTAGTTGTTTCAGGTCAGTGTGACATTCTCAAAGTTATCGTACAAGTCAACAGAAGCTAAGCTGGCATTTACATTTTGGGATGTAGCAGACGTTCATATAAGATTGTTGTACACACCAGTTTTTGAGGTACGGTCCATTTGTACAGCTGGGTATTTACTGCAGGAAATTAGATCAAGTAGCTTGCCTGAGGGTACAGCAGCAGTGCCCCACCTTGGAACTGAACCTGTGACCTCTGCCCTTTTCTCTACCCTCTGTGTTCGGGCTTTGTGTGTAGCTATGTGACCTACCTCTGTGAAAGAGTATCCGGGTGATGAAGGCTCGGAGAATGTGGTGATGCGGGCAGGGAGGCAGACAGGCTTATGTGGTCTTTGGTACAGTGACTCATCATGTAGGACATTACAATAAATACCATAAAGTTATAAGGGCTCAATGTACCTCTAACTTCACTGAATATTGCAGTTTGGGAAATTTTCCCAAGTCCCTTTTAAACTTTTATGCTATTTTTAAACGGGGCCTTTATTGTCTGGAAGTGTGTGCTGTTGGAACTGAATATTGAGCTGTACTACTGGACTCTAACCCGTCTGGTTTAGAATCTTCCTGGACACCAGCTGTAGAGTAGAACGGGTGCGTAACTCCACAGTTTTATACTACATCAGGTAATTTAATGAGGCATAACTCATCGCTTCAGTTACTGATACTGTACATTGTGTCACAGCAGCCTATGGCTTGGAAGCTGTGTTTCTGAGCAGACCCAAGTAGGGAAAGCATCCACAAGCTGGAAGCTTTTGCTGCTGGAATTGCAGCTGTTTCTGCTGCTTTTGTTAGCACCTTTTGTCTCTTGAGAGATGAAACAGGGAGCCCTGGTCAGTGTCAGATATAACACTGAATTAGCCAGTGTGGGAAATGGGGTGAAGTGAGAGCAATGGTGTGTGTGTGTGTGTGTGTGTGTGTGTGTGTGTGTGTGTGTGTGTGTGTGTGTGTGTGTGTGTGTGTGTACATGTGTGTGTGCCAGCGTCTGTGTCTGTCTGTGCATGTGGGCCTGTGTGTGCATGTGCATGCGTGTTTCTGTGCATATGTATGTGTACATGCGAGTGTGTGAAAGTCTTTCTGTGTGTGTATCTGTGTGCATGTGTGTGTGCATGTGTGTGTGTGCATGTGTGTGTGTGTGTGTGTGTGTGTGTGTGTGTGTGTGTGTGTGTGTGTGTGTGTGTGAATGTGTGAAAGTCTGTGTTGGTGTGGTGTGATGTCAGTGTTGTATAATGCTCATGGCTGGAAGCTGTGCTCAGAACCTGAAGTTACCAGGTTTGAGTTTCCAGGTTAGGCCCTGCGGAAGTGCCTGTGTGTGTGTGTGTGTATGTGTGCTTGTGTGTGTGTGTGTGTGTGTGTGTGTGTGTGTGTGTGTGTGTGTGTGTTGTCTTTTAGTCAAAGATCATTACATTGGCCTGTTTAGATTTATTAGACTTCTTCTTTGTAAAGGATTCAGTTTAATTTTCAAGGCAAATAGGTGTAAGTCATTCATGTAAAATAAGGCCTACATTCAGTTAATTTGCCTGATATATTCTCTTCTGTCTCACAACAGCAGAGCTTTGTATGTTTTTAAGGTTATGGAAGAAGTACTTTTCTTTAATTGATCTGATTTAGCTTGAAAAATATTGATTTTTTTTAAAAAAAAAACTCATTATTGTAGCAGTGAATGCAGCCCTATTTTTGCATTTTTTTAAATCTTCATATGTCATCAACTTTGGCAAAACTTGACTTTTAAAAGTATAATTTTAAAGAAAATCTCATAGTTTGACTGTAAGTCAGTACTTTCAGACTTCAATTGTAGATGTCAGCTTTGTGTGAATTCCAGCACAAGTGATTCAGTTTGTGTATATAGGCTTCTTGGTATGTGGCTTTCCTGTAAGCTGAGAGGAGGGGCCCGTCCGACTAGACACACTGCATATGTCATCATGTTCACAATCTCAGCATTTACATTGTCGTTGTCACCATGGAAAAGCTACTCTGAATCACTTAAATGGTCGCTCTCGTATTGAAGTTCATACGTTTGAGGTCAAAGACACATGAGAAGAAGCTCAGGAGTGGACAACAATTATGGACTGGACAGTTGGCTCACTTTGAAGCAAGGAAGGAAGGTTAGGCTAATTCATGGGTTCCCAAACTTTTTAGTCTGCTGAACCCCTTCAGCAAAAATTATTTGCCTCAAGTACCCCATCAGTATTTCTGTTGCTAATAAAGAAGCTGGCCAGTGCTGCTCTCATGAAGCCCCTGCAGCACCATCTGAAGCCCCTGGTTGGTAACTCGATGGGCTAATCGAAAATGGAACGGGACAAGGGAATTTGCATTGTTACCGCTCCATTCAGGTTTTCTTGTGAGCAGGGCACAGCTTATGAAGTACGGCCACAGAAGGTGTGGTCCTCCACGGCTGGAGTTTGACAGCCCTCCTGCCGGGACTCTATTTCGCACATGAGTGCCAGGTGGAATCTGGTCGCTATTTAGGTGCGAGACAGTGATGAAGCTTTCCCAGCAGTGACTGTAATGTACCCTCTGTCCTGCAGTATGGAAGTCTCAGACATAACTAAGTTATGGGTGAGTCTTGTCTCAGCTCAGATCTATGATAGAACATCAGGATAACTTTGTTAGCTATGCTGGCCTAAGCTTCCTGCAGCCTGAGCTAAAAACATCTCAGCGTTTTGATTTGTTTAGTTTGGGCAGTTTATCATTTCAGACACCGTACTCTAATGTGGGATTTGTCCGAAATGACAGCCGACCATCGGTTTATTAGCCAAGCACATTCCCTGGAAGTTGAGCAGAGACTCACTACATCAGTGAGACATTAGTCTGTCTCACAGTTATGATGTCATAGTCATGAGCCTGACAAGCTAAGCGTGTGGTGGAAGGTTGAATTTATTTAAATTGTTTGCAATGGGAGCAGTCTTGAGGCTGTCCCAGCAGTGACTGTAATTTTCTTTTCTTGTGCAGCCGTATGCCTGTCTTAGCCATAACCAAGAAAGAGTGAGACTCCTGCCCCTCTGTACACAGGGGCTCAAAGGAACTCCTGTTAACCTCCCAGCCCTCCCCTCTCAGTTTGATTTCCATGGAAAGTGTTACCCATCTCTGCCGTGGGATTGTAGCGCGGTGTAAAACACCCCTCTAAAGCAAATATGGCGTGTTTGCAGTGGCTGGTGGGGCTTTGCCTCGCGATGTGCTGAGTCTGGGGTAAGGTGAGTGTGGAGCGTGAACGGCGAGCTTAAGTGGTAGCACATGTGCCCCACCCCAGCCCGCTCTGCTCCGACCCGTCCGGGGGCTCACAGATTCGCCAGTGTTTGCCTAGCAACTGCCGGGCTGCGGTACAACATGGAAACCTACCTCACACACCTACTGCTGGTGCAGAGATGCTGTATCGTTCCATACTTTCACCTCTCTGTGTGTCCTCCGGGATCTCAGTGGTGTGTCAACGCATACTGAAGTCCTAACTACTGAAGTCCCGGCCCTTCTGCTATTGGAGGAGACATGCTGGACATTGAGGTTCATCACCCCAGCTCTCAAACTTTGTGAAAGCTCAGTTTAGATTGTTGTCTCTGTATGAGTCAGTCACATTGGAATCTGCAGCCATGTCTGAAATGCCACCAGCGTGTCTCCATGTCTGTGATAACAGCTCATTTCGCTCCGCCAAATGCAAAATCATTTTGTGTTTAAAGATGTGTGCTGGAAAGAAGTCAGATTTTTTGGCGGCGCAACAGTTGCCAACAGCCAGTGTGTTCACTATCAAAGCAATGAGAATTGGTTGGATTGAATGAGTAAGTGCACTGATAGATCCCATTAGCCTAAAAGCGTGCTTTGTTAAGTGTGTCTTCATGCATTCCATTAATGCCAACTCGCTACTGGCTGGGTTAAGCAGCTATTTAAGTCTGCTGGACTGCAGTGTGCCTGTGAAAGACTCTCAGACACTAGGCTTGATGTCTGGGCATGGAACACGCCTTCAAGCAGAGACAAGTGTACAGATGGGGATCTGCTTTGTCTTGTATGTCTGTTTAGTGGTGGTCTTGCCATGCTCTAAGCTCTAAAACACTATGCTCTTCCTCTGCACTGGGAGAAACCAGGCAATGTCCAGGGCTATTTTGCTTTGACCTTATAATATTTTTTGATATTCTGAAAAATACTGACCATTTTTTTGGGTAATTTATGTGTCGTTATGCGGCATAACCTGATGAATTTTGATTTCAGTTATCTCTCGGGTGTATACTCTGGACACTGGCCATTTCTTATGTCCAAATGCCTCTGTGATGCTCAAGGTTTTTACACAGGTATTTTCGGAGGCTTGGATGTGAAACCAATGACAGACACGCTTAGAGTATGTGTACTCTTTCGCCACATCCATTGTTCAAGGTACCATTTGTCAACGTACTTATGCTGAATTGCTTAGTAGTGTGAGCTGGGCATGTGCCTTTATTTACACCAAAAATTAATTTGACGTGTCTGTCACCCGATAACCTTAAGCTTTTTATCAGTACACTGAGGGTGGTTCCTTTTCCCTGATAGGCATCTGCTTGGATCTTTGTCTTGGTTTGTCAGAGTGCCTACCTGTCAACTCCAAACCTCTCAGGATCCAAATGCTGTCAGGACAGCTGCCTCTAACATGCTGGGGCTTATACTGTAATTATTTTTCTTTCTAGTCACTGTGCTACCCTATATGTGAAGGAAAACACTTTTAGGCCCATGCCTTTTTTTTGGTATTTTAACTGTTTTTCCCATGTGAACTCAGCAGAGCTAGTCTTATGGAGAAACCCTCTACTGCCAACTCAGGAGAAGGCAGCTGTGAGCGTATAACTTCCTTGATCCATGTGATGATAAACTCTTGGTCCCTTCAACACTGTAGACACACCATAAGTTACACGCTGCCTTTGTCTTTGGAGGATGACGAAGTAAGCATATAATTAGTTTGAACAGCATTTACAGGCGGCCGGCTGACCATGAGTAGCCGCTACGAGAATGATGATCCCAACACACTTAACCAGCCTAACCCCTGTCTGAGCACAGGAAGGCCAGGCCAAACTTTATTTTGCCAATGTGGAACTTTCGCCAGATACTCAGCTACAGAGCTCAGGCCTGCGTTCCAAAATTAACATCGTTCTGCTTGAACTGGCCTGAGGCCCCAGGCTGAATACCTGTTGTACAGGCATGCAAAATCAAACACGTTCACAACATTTTTGGTATGTCTGTTTTGTATTTTGATGGGTCTATGAAAGCAGTTGAAGGACTGACCTGAAGGTTCAGAACCGAATGTTCATACCTTATATTTCAGTCCACAGGCATCAGATGACGGTGGAAAATTCAGTGGATCAATCAGCATGTCTTGGCAGCATGGTGTAGCATCATTCCTCTTCTGGCAGTTTGATACACTCTGCAAAGAACAGGCCAGTTATTCACGCGTGTCATTCAGAAGGGAAGCTCAGCAGCACTGACTGTTTTGTATCTGTACGGGAAATGGACTGGAGAACGCTCTGTGTATTTTCTCGTTGTTGTGTGTTATTGCCATACAACTACCTTACATATAGTATAAAATTTCAGTTGCCAGGTACGGCAACCAAAGCACAGAGTCCTGTTGTTCTACTTGCATCACTTTTAATATTTAGATTTATTGGTTAGTAATAACAATGTGACTTTACACTGATGTTAACTTTGCCATTAGGGATTCTCTTTCTAATTTCTATGAGTGTATGAAAATCTCCTCCTTTGACTTCTGCTTTGCAAATCTAGGAACGGGATCCAGGACTGTGCTCTCTGTCTGTAAAAAACCTATTCATCTCCTACTCTCACCAGCTCCATCTGCAGAAGGGAGCCCTAATTGCATTTAAGTGTGATTTAGTGTTTGTTATGCCAGTGAAGTTGGGTTCTTTTACTGACACGTTAATGGTGATAGAAAACACGCACCCGCCTCATATTACCGTTATGCTGCTTATGCAAGTGGGAGCGGTGGGAGGACCGATAGCCTGACAGAGTGTTTCAGTGCCGCACTTTAGCGCTCCTGCTCTGTTTCCATGCAAACTCTCCTCGTGAGATGACCGATAATCTTCTTCCCAGGTCAGCGGGTGAACGAATGCAGCCTGACCTTATTGCTTAGCCGCGCTGCGCATGCAGCTCTGTTTGATGCTCTCCTGCTTAATTGTGTGTTATTTATAGAGTTCTTTCATGGAGGACTCTCTTCCCTTTGCAGTAATGAATCAAATGATCCAGGGTGATTCAGTCAATTTGCACATTCATGCATTTTTCTTTGCTAATACAAAATATTATGACTTATATCAGTGCTAAAATTGCATGATGCTTATAGCATACTGATTTAATTTCAATCTTGTACCCATCGTAATGAAACCTTTCACTCATTCACATTCTAAATTTACATTCTGTATGTAAGATCCCATTCTCATTGCTACAGAAAATGTCTAAATTCATACAAATACTAATAACATTTTTTGACAACGCCATGGTCCTGATACCTCCATCAGCCTTGTTCTCACTGCTTTGGCCTATGGCAATGTTATGGCAATTCATAAGCCTCGTCTTTACCTACTTATACATAGTAAAGAGGGGTGAGTGACAGGGTGATTTTTATGGGCTGTCAGACACCATTTCTCGGCGCTGTGGCTTAAAGTAGTCTCAGGAGCCCACGTGGGTGACCATGGCTCCTGCATTCCGACCCTGACCCCTGCCCCTCTCACATGGACGTTAACGTGCTAACGCCACATGATGCGCTAACACCACGCTGCTGGGGTCCGCACTGCTGAATACCACCCTTTGGGTCAAGGCTCTTTACCGGTCATGGTTTTGCACATAGAACATTCCCGGTGTATCTGGTGAGCTCAAGGGTAGATTTCACTTTGTTTATTGTGCACATGTTGAAACATTGAAATGTGATGACGTTCAATACTTCAACAGTGAGGTTGATACACAAGTAAGTCTAATACATGCAGCTTATATAATACAATACATACATTTAAATATGTATGAAACAATAAAGAAAATAAAATCAGCATTCATAATTAAATTACTCCTCGAAAAGTGACACCCTTTCATTTGCTCAGTAGCTTTGAACAAGCTATGTAACATCTGTAAAATGCAAGACCATTTGCCATGGCAAGTCTGAAATTGTTGGCAAGTTTTCACATAAGGAAGTGTGAGGAAAATTTAATTTACCAACCAAAATACTCTCACTGAAATGTCAGTCTTCAGACTTGTAACACCAAACTTTAGCGGAGTGTCAGGTTGAGTCAGATGTGTTTCTTAGAGCCCTTGCCCAGGAAGCTGCTAAGCAGCGAAGCTTGTTAATAGCCAGGGGATGTGTATGTTTGGCAGTGGTTAAGGGGAGGGAGGGAGAATGAGAGATGGGTGGATTGAGTACGCTCCAGTGTGCAAGCAGAGCATCAAGTTTCTTATCAGTGTTAGTTTTAAGTTTGCGTACGGGAAGCGATGGGTGGAAATATAATTCACCCTGCTTCCTGTGCTTTACGGGAGTGGCAATGACTGTTTTCATTCATTAAGTCATACTTTAAAGGTTTATCTTCGAGTGCGCCGAGAGAAAAGCAATAATTCAAGCACTGTAATACCATGGCAGGTCTGTGGTTGAGCGTTATTTAAACTTTCATTACAGTAAATACTACTCTGAAGAAACTTTGGAAACCACAAGTAAGCTGCCAACAGAAATCATACAGAGCTTTGTGAAGCTACTGTGCACTTATCCATTCGCCTCTGATATCCTTCATTCCTTCATTTAAATGTGTGACGAGCATAGCCCCCCCCCCCACTCCCATCAGCGGGCGCTGAGGGGAAGACTGACTTACAGAGGCTGTCAGGAACCTCAATACTGGATGAGTGCTGTTTGAATGTGCTTGAAGAAATCTGCACCTGCTGAAGAAAAGATGATTTTTCCTGATCAGTCAGAAAGTCGTTTTTTTTTCTTCCATACTGTATGTCTGTCGGCCACTGGAGACTCTTTTTGTTTGGGTTGTTTTAGATCTGAAGAATCATTATTGTGTCATGTGCTGTGGGGAAAAAATTGGACAAATTACATCCCTGCATAGTCAGGGTCAAGGTGTGTTTTTGGCTAGATATATTATGACATCAGAGGTGGGGTGATTTTTACCCAAGTGAAGGACCCAAAGTCAATGTGCCAGTAAACTGGCTGTAAAGTCCTGCTAACCCACAGCACGGATGGGTGCAGGGTTCAGATGAAAGGGAACAGAGCTCTGTTTACCAGTGGACCCTTGGGCCCTGCTTGGGAATCCTGCTTGTGCAGCAGTTCTGAAGAGGAGGATGCAAAACACATCCCACCAAAAACAAAACTGAGGGCAGCCAGCCAGTCTTCCTCTGCATGGGGTGAACAGGGCCCCCATTCTCTTCCCCCTGCCCACCGGCTGCCCAGGCCCAGGCTCAGGCATGAGCCTCTCACCCTGGGGTCCTGGAGGCGTGAGAGAGGGCCCTGAATGGACCCCACTGAGCCAGAATTGTCACACCACCCAGACCTCCTGGCTCTGGTCTCTCACTACCATTCACAATCCTGCTTTACTCAAACTTAACTCCAGTCCTGGAGGGCTGCAGTGCCTGCAGGTTAAACACCAGACCTTGAGGGCCACAGGGTATGCAGGTTTAACTCCAGTCCTGCAGGGTTTACAAGGAAACTCCAACATTTTGGCATTTGAGATCTTTTGTCAACCAAAGAGGAGTAGAGAACCCCAATGGTACCACATTTTTGTGCATTCCAGACAAACGTCTGTTTGAGCAAAACATACTGATGTTGGCCTCTGCTGGAAAAGCTCTGCAGATTCAGCCACTCTTCAGGTAGTCACAATCTGCTTCCAACTTCAGTACATTCAAGCTTGACTAAATATGGATGTAGGTTCATTGAGTCAAAACCTTCCTCAGTTTTCTCAATTTCTCACATTATTGAACATAATTATTTGTTTGCCAGCTAGCTAGCAGAGATGCTCTTGCATGTAGCTGAGTAGCAAACAAAGCTCATTTCCCAAGCTTGTGATCTCTCCCTGATGCTTTTTTAATTCAAGATCTACATTCGCTTTGGCAATTTTGACAGAACATTTACCAGCTTTTGACTGGAGCTAGGCTTCCATTTTGTTTTGCTAAGTGCCAGTCCAATGAATTGTTGGTAGGGTTTCTCTGGAATGCATGAGCAGAAATGCTTATTAAAACACCACTGCTGGGTTTCTCTACCCTCGGTAAGTAAACGAAAGGGCTTAATTGCCAAAATGATAGAGTATTGCTTTAATTCTAGTCCGCAAACCTTCTTCCATTAACATTCTGATTTTAAGCCTGAAAGAGCTGCAGGATTAACGGGGGACAAGAATCGTGCCTGAGCACGTGGCCTCTCCACCAGGCAGAGACGGGCGCCATTACGTGCCTTCTCTGAGTGCGTTTGCCTTCTCCTCCATTTGGTCCTGTGCAGTCGTGCTTTCAGCTAACGTGACTGGAGAGCCACGTTCACCGGCCGTCCGTACTTAACGTCGTGCTTTCATCTCCCGTCAAAACGCTTACATTTAGTGCAGCGGGAAATGGATCTGAAACAAAGTTAAGACTTTAAATAATAGGGGTTTTAGGCAGAAGGGATGATAAAGGTTTATAATCCGCCCTCCAACCCTTCTACCGCTGGCCAGGGGAACCGTAGATACGCCCCAGTGGATGCTGGGATATACAGACAAAGCTGTGTTGAGCATTTGCATGTGGGCCAGGCTGTTTGTGATATTGTTGTTACTGACCTGTTTTTAGCAACAGGCACTGATGGGGAAAGACTTTCTCTCATTACGGATGGGGAATCTCTGCTTTGATTTTGAAGTCGCTCTACACTCTCGTAAACAGATACAGTCGTTAAGGGCCAGAGGCAACCAAACACCTTAAATTATTGCCATCTTTCGTCAGTCAAGTAGTTTATAGGCTAGGTTTCTCTGCAGATCTTGCTTTGAAGAAGATTGCATGACATGAGGACTTACATACAGGTGTAGATGAAAAGATGTTCTTCAGTTGTGGTCGATTTACTAAATGCAGTTGGCTTTGTTCTGATGTTTGCTGAAATGTCTGCAGTTGAACTGTTTAGCCTAATGCAGTCTCACACTGCAGGAGGCAGCTGCGATGCATGACCCTTCCTCAATGATTCATGTGAAGACCAGCCCTTGCTTCTTTCCACGTTGCAGACGCACCACCAATCTCCATGCTTCCCATGTTGTCGGAGGATGACAATGTCAGCCTGTACTCTGTTGGTGGATCCACAGGCACCTGGCCTACCGGGCATGGACGCTAGCGAGGGATGAGGCTAACAGATTTAACTATTTGTCCCCTGTCCTTTCCTGAGTGAGGCTGAGCCAATTGCTGCCTTTTCACCATCATCCTCCGATGGTTGCTTGTAAAGGCATGGCCTTGATTCGAAAACCCCAGTCACAGTGTGGGTCTTACTTTATGAGCCATCCAGAGACCTGTTCAGAGTCTAAAAAGTTTCAAGTTTGCCTTTAACAGTGAGATGAAGGTCCTTTTTTTAGCATTGTTCAATGTGACCCCACATTGCAGAATTTGCTTTGGGATTGGCTGGTTTGTACTGAGTGGTTAAGGTGGTTTACTGAGGCCTGGCAGGTTGAGAGTTTAAGTCCTTGTGAAAGATCAGTGCAGCACGACCACCAACCCAACATCGCTCCTTAGGGGGAGCAAAGTGAGTCATTTGGATAAAAGCATCAGCTGTATAATTGTAATGTAATGAATTTAAATGTATGTAAAATCAATGTTTCAAATAAGTTATTATTTAAAATGTTATTAATTCTATATTTATTGCGGTGAAGCCAAAGACAATTTAGCACTCAGTTTTTTCCTTTTCCATTCCATATAACATCACTGTCAGTGTAAAAAGTGTAAACATATTAGCATGTGTTTCAGGGCTTTGTGAGGTGTGTGTTTTTCCATCAACCTTCACCAGCAGGCCATAACAAGGCAACCACAGGACCCAATGTGGTCTCTCGCCTGTGCTGGTGGAGGTGAGCGGGAGAGTGCTCCCGGTAGCCAAAAGTAAACTAATTAGGGGGCTGGTGACTGATGCCTGTCATGGTTAGCTGGCTGGCATGCTTGTTTTATCACATCTTGTATCTGCTGTTTGCAGAGCTCTGTAGCTCCTATGACCATATTGTGTGTCATAAACCTCCCCCGGGCCTGTGGCTTTATTTAGTTTTCATGTTTGCCATGTGATGAAATAAAGGCTGCAAGGTAGGTGTAAAATGACAGGAGAACTCATCTGTGCAGCTACCTTAATAGTTATTGTCTTTACTGGTTTACTGCACAGTGTAAGTTCTTATACATACATTAAGATTTGGTCTGAAGGAACAGCAAAGAGGTAAGAGTGTCCCTATATCTGTGCCTTGAATAGGGTTTAGTATATCAAACGTTTATTTTATACTATGGAAGTTGGGTGTTGCATGCAAGTTACTGCAGGCTCAGCTAAATTCCCAAACCACATGTCCTCTCCATTGTCTCCAGTCTGCTAGCCTACCGCAGAAATCAGGTTCAGTATTTGAACAGCATTTTCCAGGTTTGTGCATATTTGCAAAGCACATAGCATGTGGATCAGCTGCACTCTGATCTGAAGTAGTCAGTGGGCCAGTCTCCATTGATTGTTGACTCCTACCCTACTGGCTCATGGGAATGATTGATGAACCTGCCGTTAGGAGTTAACGTGTTAATCACCTTAGGGTAACAAAAGAGACATTCAGGCTGATAAGGTGGGGGGGGGGATGTGGGCACTCTAATCCACTCACAGTCTGGGCCTTCTGATCTGGAAATTTGTGCAGACTGTTTTAAGCCTTCCCTTGTTACACAATCTGCACGAAATTCTAGATCAGAAGTTTGCGATTTCAGTTGAGGCCTCATTTAGGGATTTTGGAGTGCCGTGCGATTGGAAAGAGGACGTTCCGTAGCCCATACAACTTATATGTGTATATTGAAACTTATTAATGAACTTATTGATCCTGAGTTTTTGAGCATGTAGTCTTCAAATTTAACGGAAAAGCATTTTTTCGCTCTGTGGAAGCTTGGAGCACGCAGTGTGAAGAATGATGGAACTGTTAGGGAACTAGGGCCTCATTCTGTAAGCACACACAGAAAAAACACCCCAGAACATATGCGCACTGGTTTTTAATCAAAAGTCAGTATTTATACAGCCTCAACCAGCTAATCTTAACCTTGGGTTCTTACGCGTGCTCTTGCATGCTCTCTTATAGGGTTTATAATTGAAAACATGCAAATGTGAGGCAAATGCCATGTCTTGTTATGCAGTAGTTTAACGCAGAGTTTTACGAGACCTCTGGTGTTGTTTGGTGTTGTGTAAATCGAAACAGGACAAGGGTGAAGTAAAGACCCCTGGGAGAAATTCCAAAATGACTGACTGATTTAGTTAATAACCCCTTAATTGAAACATTAATCTCCACGCTCATTCTGGTTTTACTAGTGATTAAGTACTGGAGTGGAGGTGTAGAAAACAGAGGGCACTGAGGTCTGCCAAGGACAGGGGTGAAGTAATTAAGATGGCTGTGAGACATTCTGAAGTGACCCGGGGTTTAACATGTATAAACGTTTCACATTATGGCCATGAGTGGCCTCACGTGGTTTTCTGTTGGTATAATGTTCCTGTGCTGTCTGAGAGAACTTCAGGCCTCAGCAACAAACAACGTTGACGTGGAAACCGCAAGTACATGTCTGCGCTGGAGCCACACAAGGCTTGGATCCCTTTACCAGAGAAGGACGCTGGACACCGGTCAAGTCACAGTGTAACATCACTCTGTATGTGGAAATTCTTATTCTTCTGGATTCAAGCATTTTGCTGTCATTAATCTCGTTACACTTGGAGTTCTAATACAGAGTTCAGAAGGTCTTGATATGTGTATGCTTGTGAAAACTAAGTCCTGAGCGTCTGGTTGAGGCCTTCATCCAAAAGTCGTTTAGTCCCTGTTGTCTGTTTGCTTTCACAGAGTGGTCAAGACTATACTGTGAATGTCTCCTTGTGTGCCACTGTTGTGTGCCGACAAGCTACAAATAAGCTTTATGAAGTTAAATTTGCTCATGCATTTATCTTAAAAATTTAATCTCCTATTAAAAAAGGGAGATTGGTAAAATGTTCTTTTCTGAAGACAGAACAGAAAACTGCAAATTGCAGGGGTGGGTTGGCGTTGTATGGGGATTCTTCCATCCACACCGTTGTGTTTGCGCAGAGGGACGGGCTGCGCCGGAGAGCGACCTTTTCAGCATGGAGAACAAAGTCAGTCTGCAGCAGCAGGGACCTGCGGAGGAGGGAGATGAAAGGCAGGGTCACCTCCGACGTCACGACATGCGCCTCTTTCACCTGTGCTGCTCCGCCGCGCCCCGAGCAGGTGGCCGCGGAAACCGCCACCCGACCCTGGGCACTCTCCCTATCGGGCACAAAGCCTTTTGTTTACCCGTGTTTCCACTTAGGCGCAGCCAAGCAAAAGGATTGAAAAATCCACCAAATAATAAACATGGATTTTCTTGGCACATCTGTCAGTATGAAGTTAAGTCACTGGGTCATTTTTGTTCCCTTCCCCCATGCCTCTTCCTCCACTGCTCCCTTTCATTTGCTTTTTTTTTTTGTTCAGAAGGGCTGCTTTTCCTGCATTATGTTATTCTGTGTGGTTGGTGTGTTTCATTTATGTCACAGCATGTATGTATAGAGAAACGTGTGTAATGTCGACTCTTCCCCCTATAATTGTATACACTCTGTTTGCTCTCGTCACATGTAGCTGAACTCGAGTAGCAGTGTGGTAGCCCTGTCTCTGGGTGACGGGTTTCAGTTTTTTGAGAATTTGTTCTGCTTTAAGGCTTGAAATCAAGGGGTATTTTCCCTGAACTTGACTCACAAAGAAATGCAGACTTAAGTTGTTTTCTTGATAGGCTCAATTGGCTGTTCATTCTTCGGCTTATCGCTGGAGGCGGAGCCCTGTCTTTGTTTCGGTCCCGCTGATTGGCTTGTGATGATGTCATGACCCAGCAGGCCCTGGGGTGAGGGCAGGAATGTGCAGGGTGACCTCTGGCGACCCCTCTTCTGTCTGAGCTTGAACTCTGATTCCAGGAATCTGTATCCATGCATGATGGTCATTGTACATCAGCCACGCCCCATCTGTCATGTGAGGACTCAGCCAATCCCCAGGCCTCTAGCTCAAAGTGCTGTTTCTCATCAACAGCCCATAATAGTGTCACTGATACTATATGTTTTTATGTGAGTGTGAATGTGCATGTTTTTAATAAACAACAATCTTGTATTTCAGTTTTTTTTTTCCATTTTTGATACATCAAACAATAACAAATCTGTTTTATCTTGTCAATATTTTATGGCTCTGTGATAAATAAAATTTGTTCCAAACACCAAGTGACTGAAGCTTCTCTCAAGTATTAAAATCTGATTTTCTGTCTCTTCAAACAGAAATTTTTTATTTACTTTTAAAAACATGTAACAAGCATGGACGTTTTTGGATGGTACAGTAAAAGTCAAGCAGAATTCTAACCTTGATTTAACATCAACATCTAGAATTAATGTAGCTTTGTATGAGTAGCCATATTGTTTCTTTCTGAGTTCTGCCTCCTTGGAACTATCAGACAGATCTGTAAAGAAGTGAATTCCTTACTTGCCCTTTGCTTTTATTCGTCCATTCCTGCTTTTCAGGGCTAATCTGCCCTTGTCCTGACACTCTGACCTCTTTGAAAAGGATCAGGTAATGCTATATGAAAGATGGTCCAGTTGGGATTTGAGTTGTGCCGTTGACAGGGTAGGAAGTTCAAAATGTGGTTTGCCGTTAAGTTTTCGCTGGACGGAGTTTGGATGAAAATGTGCTGATGATTGAAGTCTTATTTGAGATTTTTTTTAAGGTAGGAGCAGTAAGCCTTTGCTATAGTTCAAATGAGATTTAGTCTCTTCTGAGATCAGTGACCATAAAAAAACCATACAAAACATGTGTTTTACATCAATAAGAAATATTCGCATAGGAAGAAACAAAGAATAATCAGTGAAGATTAAGGGGGAGTATTTTCTCCAGAGAATTGTCAGGAGAATCAGTGAGTCTTGTGCAGCATTGCTGTGGTCGCCCACGCCCCTCCCTCCAGCACCATGCTCCCCTGTAATAAAACGCTCCGGGAATCACCAAATAAGAGGATGTTTTTCAGGAAGGCATGTTTCTCGGGGTTCCTTTGTACCGGTGCCAATCAAAGCAAATCACTGCGCGTCTCTCTCCCTGCCCTGTGAGAACATCACTAAATAAATGCCGTATTTTGCATCATCAGCTTTTACATCGGGCCATATTTTTTGCTGCTTGCTATATTATTATTTGTACTTGCAACAGCTATAGCTGACATGGGGGAAAAATGTGTGAGACCCAAAATGTTTACACAGATTTACTGACCTTTGTTTATCCCAGAAAGATAACATCTATGGTTTCCGTACTGTTGGATCAAAAGTATCTAAACAGAACAGAGGTATGCCTTTTTTTTTTTGTCTCCTGCTGTTTTATGTTTCCTTAATTCGAGTCCTGCAGTGGGTCAGCTCAGCCGTGGAGGGTGGGACTGGATGTGGTGGGAGGTGGAGCTGTGATTTACATAAGTGCCAGTGGCGGGGTGAACCGCGGAGGACCTCGGCTCTGAGGACAGAGTGCATCGCGGTTAAATTTAACAGGGGCTTAATACTTTGGGCTTCAAGGACTTTTGACGTTCTGTGTGTGTGCGCGTGTGTATGAAAGACACTGGACAAATACAAATCTTTTCTGCAAAGATAAATCCGAGACATGCAAGATCTGTGCCCACAAAGAGAGATTCTCCCTTTGTCATCACTGGTGCAGTGACACTTTTGCTTGGGGGGAAATGTACTGAAATACCATGTAATATGCATACATTTGGCTTTAAGGACTTACAAATCTACCACTACATTTGTAAAGGGCTGTTCTTACATGATACACAAAGTGCCTCCCCAATGAACTCAAGAATAAAGAAAAACAAAAATAATGTGCTGCAATTAATTAAATAACTTCACAACCTAATTTAGGTGACCCAGACAATTGCCCATGTTCATTAGAGATTAACAGGCTGGTATTGTCAGGCAGTAATGCCATTGTAGTCATCCAAATCTACTCTTCGTTAACTCTTAATTCCATGATGGGCAATTCCACTCTTAAAGTTATGTATATGCAGTTTTTTTTTCTGCCAATCACGCTGGCTTAATGAATCAATAAATCAATTAACCAATCAGCTTTGTCCCAAGAGCAGCTCATTAATATATTAATTCAAGAACAAAGGAACAATCTTACTTTCCGTTCATGAACTTATGAAGAAGCATAGCTTTGATATCAGATCTCAAATCATTGGTCTAATTTCTTATTTATGAGCAGAAGTTGTTTTGAGATCCAGAGATTAATATGACCTCTCCTTCCCTGTCACTGCAGAAAATTGCCACTTTTGGAAGTTTCTGAACTCAAGTCGCAGGTGTGGCTATCATAGTGCATTGTATTTCAAAGCTATATTTCTATATGACCAAGAATAGAGGACAATCCAGGAGGGTCCAGTTCCATAGCATGCATGTCATTGGCTGCCCTTCCACCAATCAAAAGGCATCATGAAAAGACCAATGGGCTTCAGCTGGCTCCGGCATGTTTGAAGCTGTGCATGATGGTGGCCAATCACAACAAAGTACAGACCCAGGGGAAGAGGAAGGGAGAAGAGCTGGCAAATCTGATAATTCCAGTCCTGGATGCTGATTGGTTAACCAGCATTTCTGGTAGTCCTGATACCCATAATTCAGTGCAACTACATAAAATGTACATGATCTCATTGTATTTTCCCCTGACACAGGTCTAGGACGCAATCTGTCAATTCCAGATAACCAATGTTTTTATTAATGTTCATTCATAGTATTAGTTGTTCAACTTTTATTAACTCGTTAACCATTAGCACGCTTTACACTGTTTTTATTCCATATCACCCTACTAATGCAGCTCCTTTAACTGATCAGGACAGTTAAATCAGTTTTACAATGTGAAGGCTTTGGAATTGCATGATGGTTTGTTTTTCATCCAAATGAAATATGAAATCACTTACACTGTCTTACACTATTGACTGTATGAAGGTGTTAGTAATTGCTGCTGTCATTTCGTTTTTGGGGAAAGCCTGCATTTACAGTGAATTCCTGGGCCACACTCGTTCGCTGAGTGCAGTAACAGAGAGAGCTAAAGATCGCGCATTCTGGTCCGTAGTGATCAGAGATGTTGCGTCCCCGTCTGAGGCCTTTGCAAAGCTGCTTACGCTGCAGCGGTTGGGCAGGGTGACATCGATATTCCATAAAGGGCTCATTGTTTGCGTGCGGCGGATTTAATCCGCCATGCCGCGCCATTTGAGACCAGCCCCGCCATGCAGCAGATAAAACTGTTATTAAAGGCAGCGGTGGAATTCCGCCCTCTGCTAGCATCCACACTGACGTCGCAGCAGCTGTACAAATAGACAAGGGGGCTTCCACTGTGTATTTCAGTATGCAGGTCAGATGGGGGAAGACAGTGCCGTAGAAGGAGAACGCGGTTGTTTGAACGATCCCCTTTTTTTGTATGTTTTATGGGGGAAGAAATATGCAGGTTTGCCTTGTCACAGGTTCCTGTGTGTGTGTGTGTGTGTGTGCGTGCGTGCGTGCGTGCGTGCGTGCGTGTGCGTGTGTGTGTGTGTGTGTGTGTGTGGCAGGGCCCAGGTGTAATGCCCACTGTGTATATCTGTGAGCACAACAGCCTGAATTCTTACAGCTCCATGTCAGGATGTGATGTCTAAACCAGATGTGCCACCTATTCTTCCTGGAGCCGTTTCCCCCAGCGACCCTGTTGTTGCATCACGGAATCTCTCCCTCTCCTCTTATCTCTGTTTTCCTCCAGGCCCCTATCTCTTGTGTTTTCTCTCTCTCTCTCTCACACTTTTCTAATTTGTAATGCTGCTTCCCTTTGGCCCCAGTTTTGTCGCCAGTGGAGATCTTGTCTTGTGATGTTCGGTTCCAGCTAAGTTTAAACAGTTAAGGCAAATACCTGGTGGCTCCTGTCCCACCCCTGCCCCGTTACAAACCAGTAAAACATGTTCCCGTCTCTCTCCTCACGGTGGCCGCCCCAAAGCTGCAGGGCTTGTAATGCAGAAAAAGAAAACACAATCTTTAAGCCGTGAGGTGAAAATGAATCTTTGTTTTGAACTGTACTGTGATGTGCATTGTTTAGTTTTTTATTTTCTAACATGTTTTTGAGTTTCTAAATTCCTATCAGTTATGCTCAGTCCCACGACATATGTCTTGCACTAATTATGCTGGAAATGCAGGGGTGCGAAACGGAGGGAAAGTGTGCTTGCTTTGCTCACAGGCAAATTCCTGGCTCCAGTTTTATGAAACAACAATAATGAATAAAATAAACACCTGTTGCTTTTTGCCACCATGGTAGAGAAAACACAACTTTTATGATGTGGAATAAGAGAACCTCTCTGTTAGGTTTTTTTTTTTTTTTTATTTGCAGACTGCTAAAAAAATGAAAGTGAATAGGGGAATGTGGCCAGGCTATGAAAGCAAGGGAATAGGGCACACTGTTATCTGGGTGTTCTGGTCACAATCCAGCAAAAAAAAAAATATGACTCTCTCCATCTGGACAGTTCATCATGCTGTACCTATCATTAGTTACGCGATCCACTGCAGTCAGCGCCTGCCACGATCCCCCAGGTCAGCTCTGCAAAGCAGAATTGAGTTCTCAGTCAGGTTCTCTGAGGGTCATTTTTCACTTTCATTTGAGCAGTGGGAATATTTCCCATGCAGACTGAGGGGAAGAAATGTTTTCCTCCCTCAGAACGATAAACTTGCTGTGCATGCTCTGGTGATAGTGCTGAATCAGGGAAATCAGTGTCTGTATGTACCTGGCAAACACACACAGATTCAACATACATTCATCTGATAAGAGAACAGTCTGATTACATTAAAGAACAGGGCTGTCAATATACCTTAACTTTGAGTTCAAACTGTGAGTACCCTGAAAATTGCAACTAATTTTCATATTGATTGCTAGTCATGAGTAGGATAATTCATGTCATAATTCAATCAAATGGTTGTCATCATGAATATGCTTAGATTTGTTAGAATTAACAATGTTGTGATACCGACACACATAACCAAATGCAATGCAAACAAAAAACATTGTTAAACATTAAAACAAAATAAATGACAGGAAGGTGTTTTTGTTGGAACCACTTTTGCTACTTTTATGCATCAGATTATGAAAGAGGATGTCTGCTACACCCAAGTGCTAGATGGTCATTGGGAATCTCATAGTTTTAGGAAAGTAAAACTATCAGAACAAATCGTTGTAGCACAGACACATTTGTATTTATTGTTCAAACTCAAAAGAACTCAAAACACTTGACACTGAATTTTTTTAAACGGCTGAATTCCATCCTGTGTTCTCAGTTTACAGGAACAGGCCGGTTTTGTGTCCAGGCACACCTGTGGTGCTCATAATGGCAGTTAATTTCTGCATTATTTTTTTTTAATAATGATAAACTAGCAGAGTAATGGAGGGATTTGTTGGAGCTTACTGTTGACTGCGTCACCTCTCACTTATGTAAGCAGGGGTTCCTGTGTCTGGGGTTATATCCCAATTTCAGCAGAATTTTTGTGCCTCTCGGTTACAATCTGATTTCAGTCCAGCTTCTGTCCTAGGAGACTTATATCTGGGATTCTTGCTGGTTTGTCTTCACTGAAAGGTGAAGCTGCCCTAAGGGGGTTCAAATCTGAACAATGGTTTGGCATTTTGAGGTGTTTCAGAGGTCTAGGTGGTAAAATACTGTCACCCAATCGCTCTCTCAGCCCGCTTTGCTCTCCCTCTCATCCAATCAGCTGTCACAGTCAAGCACACATTCCTGTTGCAGCTAAACCAATCAGGCCGGAGAAAAAAAACAAAGCAGAGCACCCCAACTTTAGTCAGCGTTTTCAAAGGATAATGAAAGTCCGGCCCTGCCATACCCCTACTTTCTTCCTCTCAGCACAGGGCCTCTCTGGGGTTACCCTGGGAGGGAAGTATTTCGGTTTCTTTGAGGGGAAGAAGGCTTTAATAAGACTGAAAATTGCTGGTGCTCCTCAGGGACCAGAGAAGCGTTGGTCTCTAAGCGGGCTCGCCTTTCCCTTTTGTCCCCTCGGCTGCTGCGGTAATTTGAGGCTCAATATGGAGCCTGTATAAATGACAGGCCTCCAGGTTAGAGAGGCAATCGCTCATGAATAATGCACAAGCATAATGTGGCATGTTTGCGCTGGAGAGTAGACCAAGCCAGATAAGAGGAGGTACTCTAGTCCTGTGCTACAGTCCCGTCTATGGATGAATGTCCCTGAACATGAGCCAGGTTTCCCTCTTGCTGGTTTAAGCACCGCACACAAGATAAATTGTTTCCTTGCTATGCAAAAAAAAAAACAAAAACAAAAAAAAACACTCACCCTCAGTGATAGTGATAAACTGTTGGAAATTTGGAGCCAAAGTGTTGGTTTTTTTTTTTTTTTTTTTTTTTACTAATTTCTGTGCCTTTTGCATTTCTGGTAGGGTGTGTGCTTCAAATACAACAGGAAGTGAGCACCACAGCCAAACACAGCACCTCCATTGGGACCGAGTTGGCCTGAGCTTGAGTCAAACACATGACCATACATAAAAACAACATTGAAGGTGTTGGTCATATCTTTCAAATATTTATTATTCATAGTTAAAATACAACTTATTTGTAACATTTTAAAAAACTTGCCCATCCTTGTATTTTTTTTTTATCAGTGCTGTAAAACCTTCATTTTGAACTTTTAGGAATATAAGTGATCATAAAAAGGGGGTATAGACTTATGTTTATATCTCCTAATGAATGTCCACACATACACTCTTTGTGTATTTTGTGCAGCTGAATGTGTGAGGGGTGTCCCGGTGGGTGTGTGTTGGGAGTGTTGGGTGTCACTGCTGCTGGTTTTGGGGAGGTGATCTGTCAGACCTGTCAGGCTGCCAGCCGCCTCTGCCCATGGCCCGTCATGGAGGTGTGAATCGCTTCATTTCTTTTGTTTAAAAAAGTACGTCTATTGTTTGTGTCAGCAAATCCCAAATTGGTGTTGAAGTGTTAAAGCCTGCCTCATAATGTTAATTACTCAACGAGAAACTCTTCATGGTCTAAAGTGATGGGCGAGTCAGAGGGAGGAGAATCATGGTGGAATTATTATGTCTTAGAACATGTGCGTCACTTACAAAGGTCACATATTTCACAAAAAATCCATTTACACAGCTAATGACTGCATTAGCAATTTAAGCTAATTACCTCTGCGCAAGCATACAATAGCAGTGCCCCGCCTGGGAAGGAAACCTGCAACTCCTCCGTTTCAAACCCAGTTATACTGAACTGCTAAAGGTGAAGCACATAATATACCTGCTACTGCAATGGCCACATAATGTAAGCAAAGAGGAAAGGATAGTTACAAGCAAATTGGTCATGATTCCTGTTACTCCTGCAGTGAGACTCTGGGTGTCCCTGGTGGATTATGGGTCATGTGTGGGCCTCACTTCTCACATTCTATCAACCGTGTCTTCTTCATTCACCAGTGACAGCAAAATCTAAACAAAAACATAAACTGTGCTGGATTTCTGTCGCCATAGTGATGAACAGCACTGGGTGAAAACAGATGATGGTCAGGGCTGTCAAATATTGGATCCAGACTAAACTTTAACACATGTTATCCTGGGACTCCTCTGGATATGATACTTGTCATTTCCTATGTATGGATGTCTCTGTGATGTGTGAAGCAGCACAGTGTTTTTTGGGGTTTGACTTTGGTGCATGGAGAAATAAACAACAGACGTGTTCAGTCCTGAAATGGTCCCACACCAGAAATATATAAAAAATGGTTAAATGTGCTTGTGTGCATGTGTCTGTGTGTGTTTGTGTGTATGTGTAGTTGGTCGGAGTGATGTGTGTGTGTGTGTGTGTGTGTGTGTGTGTGTGTGTGTGTGTGTGTGTGTGTGTGTGCGCATGTGTGTTTGTGTGTATGTGTAGTTAGTGGGAATGGTGTGTGTGTGTGTGTGTGTGTGTGTGTGTGTGTGTCCAGGCTGAGGGGGAAACAGTGAACACTCTCTAATGACATAAGAGTGTGTGCTAATTGCCCTGTGAGGGGTAGTTTGGAGAGGGGCTGGAGCAGCTGGCTGTGTGGCCCCCACAGCACAGAGCACACCAGGCAGACCTTTCATCTAGCGAGGGGGTGAAGGGGGCAACGGGGGTGGGGAGGGGTCAAACAGCTTCAGAGAGAGACTTACAATGGCTCCTCCCCCTCCTCCTGTCAGCTGTACCTCTCATACGCAGAAATATTATCTCTGATATATGATGGCTTGCCTAAATACCTGGTTATCAGTCTCAATGACAGGTGAGAATTACATTGAGGATGAGATGCATGAGATGAATTCAGAAAAGGGTAAAAAAAAAAAAAAAAAAATCATAAGGAAGCTTCATAAGTCTGATTATCTAGATGGGTGATTCTTCATGGCTGCACTTAAAGACAAGGAACCTTGCCTTCCTCCTTATTTTACCCCCCTCTCCACCCGGCTTCTCTCTTCCCTCCCTCCCTCCCTCCGTCCCTCTCTCCTGTATGATGTGGGGTGTGTTCAGCCTCTGTGGGTTCAGGCGGCAGGAGCGCAAAGGGCGGGTGCAGCGGGTGCATTAGTGTCCGACCCGTGGAATCGGGCTGGGATCTATTTGCAGATGTTGGGTCCGCGCCTACTCTAATTGTGGCTGTGGGCTGGGCTGCGATGGGAGTCGGGCTCAGACTTGGCCCCCGGTTCGTGTGAGGTCTGATCTCTCACGAGTAAAGAGCGTTTCAGCACATTCGCACAGTGTGTTTAAGAGCATATCTACCGGGTTTCAAATAAACTTCGGAATGCGTGGAAAAAAATCCTGTCATTGAAAATGCATCCCTGTAAAGGAGAAATTCTTCTGGAATGTCCTTGTTTCCATGGTTGATCGTGACATCACACAGTGTGAACACCAGGTTTGATTGTGACATCACACCCCTTGAACACAGTATTTGATTGTGACACCACACTGTAGTACATCCTGTTTGCCTGTGACATCACACTGTGTGAAAGCAGAAAACAGATGTTTGTAAAACCATAGTGAGCGCCTGTGAGTGCAGACTCATTACTGCCTAGGGTTCAGACCAGCACACTGCTGCAGGTCAGCTCTGTCTGGTGAAACTAGGCCCATCGTTCGGTCCCGCTGAGGTTTTTCCTCTCTCCGTCTCCATCGTTAAGTCTGTGATTCTTGGCTGGACGGTGCCCCATGCTTGTCTTGCTGGCTTTCATGGCGTTTACTTACCGGGCTTAGCTACACGCCCTCTCTCTGTTCGCTCTTTCATGGTTCTCGACGGCCATATGACCATGAGACACAAAGGGGCTCTTAAAGGGATTCCCTCAAGCAGAAAATTGCTCTTGGAATGGACAACCTCCATAGCCAGCCTCCTGTCTCCACTGTAAAGGAGTGTTTGATATGAGTATTGCTGTTTTTGCTTATTGCGGCGGTGTTTGAAGATCAGATTTTGATGTCTGTTCATTCAGAGGACATTGGATCTGTATTTCATGAATACTGGATTTTTCCCACCATTATGGAATATGATAAATAGTTATTAAATAATTAGTATTTAGAACAGGTGAAATTTTTTTTTTCTGTATTGATTACATATACACAGAGATTTATTGATATTGAGAAAACCTAAGTAGTTATGATAAAGATCTCTGCCATGTTGTTCAGACTTCCTTGTCATACAGATTCTTACAACAGAAACTTTAAGACAGCTGAAGAGAACACATTAAAAACGTCACATGCATATGCAGACAACCAGCCAAACGTTGAATGGTATGACCCGCATACCCCAGATTTTCACAGATGAGTTTCAAGATACGCAGCACGTGCAGAACAATGTGACCAACCCTGTCCCTCTCTGAGCCGTCTGTTTCTGTATTCCTGCCACTAATCCCTCCTCATCGCTTACCCCCCCATTCCTTATTTCAGGAAAAGCTGGAAAAGCTGTCTTTGGAGCCTCTGCACCCATTAAAGTGCATTAAAGTCACTAACCCTTTAATTGTGAGAGGCTGTTTTTCTCACACACTGCTGGCGTTGTTTAGTGTGAGGCTCGGTCGGGTGATTTAGAGAGTAGCTGAGAGATTTCCCAGCATGGTAATATCTCTTGATTTGAGAAAAACCTAAAGAGGCTGTATGTAAGTGGCTCTGGGGTGTCACTGCAGCAAGGCTGGGAACCTTTATCTAATGAATCCGAGCGAGCATTCAGAACCAAGCTTTTGGTTCAGAGGCGTTTACCGCGCATGTGGTGTGCAGTCTGTGTGTTCGCTGGTGTGAGTGCGTTTTCATGTATGTTTGTTTTTCTTATGTATGCATATTTCATATATGTTGAGGAACTTTGCATTCCCTGAACGCGCTGAATAAACCCAGTCAGTGGTTTTCTGTAGTCTTATTGCCCAGTATAAAGTGTTTGCACACACACGTGCATGTATGGTGTTGAGTAGAGCTGGATGATAACCACATTTCCGAACGAAAACGAGACCAGCGTTTGATTTACTGTGTCAGTGTAATTTGAGAGACGTTTGTGATTTTGGTAATCACACAGCAACCAATCAGATCCACCCTTGAAACAGATCATACCTTTGCTTCGTAGCCTTAAGCGTTGCTGCAAACATAGGCTAATCACTGAAGGTAAATGAGCAACAGCATGAGTGAAACAGACTGAAATTTAGTTCTGGATCCTTGGTTGTAATGGTGGAAGATTGAGTTTGACAGCTGCTTTCATCAAGTTTACAGACAGGTAACATCCTTTATAATTGTTTAGTGATTGCTTTAATACGGACTGTGCAAACTTCACTGTGTAAGATTCCACCTTTTTTCCCCCTTTTTAATAGTCACCGATCTTGTCTCAGCTGCTTCCTGGAGTTTGATGTAAACTCACTTTAAAGCTCCACACACTTGTTTGGAGCCATGTTAATGCTTATTGAATGAGCTGCTAAGCTACTGAGAGAACTGGTCTTTGGCAATTAAATAACAGGGAGAGACGGGCTCCCCAGATGCCTACCAACCATAACGATGAAGGTCCCAAGTGCCTGTAAACCCTCCGAAAACCTTCAGGTGTGTCTCCTAAGATGTGATATGATTTCAGGTGCAGTCCCGTCTCGTTATATTTTTATCTGACCGAAAAGCAATAATTTGCATTCTGATTTGCATCATTTCCAGTGGATAGGTTATTCTCTTGTTTACATAAGCAGCGAATTTAACATGATCCGAGATACTGAAGCTTAGGCATTCAAAAAGGATATATGTGCATTGTCATATCTTAGAAAATCTGCAGCTGGAGTAATAATTCCATATTTCCTTGCCCGTAACTACAAGATGTTTAACCGTATGCTGGTGTTGTACAAAAACATTTGGCTTGTACAGCATGCCCTCTATCAAGTCCATTGAAGTGCAGACCAAAACAGGATCTACATTGTTCAGTGTAACTGTAATTCTCTGCAACATTTCCGCCTGCAAGTCCCATTCTGTGAGCAGACGGGTTTTGAGGGCAACTGACAATTCTAACAGTACGAAGGTCATCCTTATTGACAATTGTAACAATACAAGGTCATCCTTACAGTCATGGAAAATGAACTGGCCTTTTGGATGGAGGAAGGAAGCACATTCATGTAGAGAGTGTGTGTTTTGTGTGGAAAGTATGGCAGGCGTTTTCAGGGCATGTTTGAACACCTGGCAGGTGGGGCGGGTGTGGATGGCACTTTAATTCAGCTGCATACTGTTCCTCTCCAACTTTCAGCCCCATCCTCCTTCCTTCAGCTTCTCTCCCCCTTTCGCTGCCTCTCCTTTCCTCCCCTTACCCCTTTCAGCTCCTCTTCCAGCACTTTTATCAAGAGCACTTTACACAGCTTACATTTTGTTTGTATACAGTTGTCAATTGCCTTTTATGCAGCCGCAGAAATGACAGGTGCCTTATAGGTGACTGGCTTCTATTGTTAATGGACCTGGTAACCTCTGAGTTATAGGCCCATATCCCCAGCCATTACTCCGCACTGCCTCCCCTGCCTCCTTTCAGTTACTGCCTCTCCTGCTGGTTCCTTTGAAAGGAGCGGAGGTAGAAATGGAGCTGAAGCGTTAGCTGGATCTGGGGAAACGGCCGCCCCTCTCTCTCCCCCTCTTTCTTCCTCTCTCTTCTCCTCTCTCCCCCTCTCTCTCCCTCTCTCTTTCCCTCTCTCTCTCCTTCTCTCTCTCTTCCCCCTCTCCCACCCTCTGTGGCTCCTGACAGCAGGCCGGGGGCTCTCAGGGGCTCCTCTTAAGCTGCTCCAGGCTGTCTTACCCTTTAGCGGAGATGGAGACAAAGGAAGGGGAAAAAAGAGCCTTTAATCTGTCAGGTGCCTGAGCAAATTAGCGACTTTAATCACTCTTTTGTGCCCTTTCTAAGCAGCTGCCCATCAGGGTTTGCTTAAATTTTTAAACTGTGCTGGAAAAGACCCAAACCAATCATCATCACTGGTTAGGTTACACTATAGCAGAATAACAGGTAAATTCTATTGCACTGCCTGCTCGTCATATTGGGTGTTGGGGTGGTTTTCAGCACCTCTGCTGGGAGCGGCACGGGTGAGTGTCCCTGAGCTTTGAGCCATGAGGAAGTTTCACCAGGTTGAGTCGGAGGCCTTGATCTGCATCCGCGGTGAAATGCAGGTGCTTTGGTGAGCGCGCTCCTCTCAGCAGGACGAAGCAGAGATGCTCTGGTGCGCACTGGGGGCGTGGGGGGCTGGATGGGGGAAGCCTGTACCACCACCAGACCCCAGCGCGGGAATGTGTCTGCTGAGTGCCGAAGCCATCTCCGTGGCAACCTGTCAGCCGGGGGTCAGGTCGGGCGGGTTCCCTTCAATGGTTGCGTCTGTGCAGGACGCCCCCTTTATCCTACAGTGCGTGTCTGCGCCCCCCCCTACCCCCTCCCCCCTACCACCACATCACCCGCACACGCTCAGTAGAGCAGGACAGAGCTGTGGAGGAGCGTGGCTCTCGCAGGGGCTCAGCCGGAGAACACATGCCCACCAAAGCGCTCCGATTCTGGGGCTGCAGGAGGAGGAAGAGCCCTTACTCAGGTAGGACCAGGAACCTCCCATGCGCGGCTCTCTGGCTCCGGCTTTGTTCCGGACGGCTCCGAGTCAAAATGTGGGGCTTTGATCGGAATGACGAGATCAACACAATGGGAATGGAATTTCTCTGCATTTTCCGTGCATGAGCTTGGCTCTTGGGGCAGGTCTGGTTATGGTTGAATTGGAAACAACTGCACCAAAACTTTCCAAGTTGCATTAAGAGGAATTGAATGGTGTCTTTGTGTTTTTTGGCAGGTGAACAATCACTGGTGTGACAGCGGTTGCATTCATTGCATGTGTTTAATTCATGGATAAACAGCACACTACTCTTTTGCATTGGCATGAAGCATGTGGGTGGGCTGTCTCCTCTTTAAAAAATAACCCGCTTTAAAGTATCATGTGACATTTTGCTTTTATGAGGTGAATTTGCTTTGCATTTATGGTTACACTCAGCTTGGTGGAATTTGATCATTATTTCATACCATCACTGGTTTATGTGCCAGTTTTGACAGGATCATCATGTGTTCCTGTTTCGCTAAAGTTTCTTGCCTCAGATTGTTTTTTTTTTTTTTTTTAATTTTATCCAGCATGATTTTGCTTGTTTTTACGGATTTTCTAAATTGCTTATAACCTGTGGCTTGCCGAGGCCTGCATTGTTTTTCCCTGGTTTTGTTCGCCGAGGTTCTGTGAAGTTGGTGCTTTTCAGCGAAGACTTCAGCCTTTGTCTGGCGGCTGATTGGAAGGGGTGTGGAGGCTCCCCCCTGTGAGTCTGAGGCTCTCTGCTTTAATGAGAGAAGGGTCTGGGGACCTTTCTGGAGAAAGTGGGCCAGGTTTGGAGAGAATGTGTGAAACCTGTTTATGCTTTTCATTGCCCCCAACTAAACTAAATGAGACTAATTGAACGCAAACGAGAAGCCACAGCAAACGCGTGGCTCGTTTGCACATACTTAGTGTGTGTTATTATGTCCATATTAACTAAACGACTAAAGCCTGTGTCCTGAAGGGGCAATAACAGACAAATAAGTGCATGTGTTAACAAGGGTCATACTGATTACCGATTCCTCCATTCAGAAAATGAGAGCATCACGTACCCTACCGCCTCCAGCACCGTCCCTTCCGGGTAATGTGTCGATTTGCAGTTGGCACTTGTGTCATCATACAAATATCTGATGGCATATTTTGGAATACAGCGGTGAGAGATATTGGCTTTGCACAGCTCTGAGCATCTATGCTGATGTGCTCGTGGGAGGTGTGTTTCAGCCTCAGTTTCTGATTCCTCATCTAATCCTGTTTCTTTCTCATTCCAGTGTTTCCTCCTCTGTGTGGTCTCTTGTGAATTCCTTTTCTGGATTTACGCCTGTATCTGTTCCAGATCGTGTCCCAGTGTCCCCGGTCTCCCCTCTTGAATCTGTCAGTGGGGTGTGACCTCCTCATATCGTTATATTGTCATTGTTATTCGGTAACAGGTCTCATAACCTGACTCACCCACCTGAACTATTTCATGAGCGGTGTTCTTACATTACATTACATTATAGTCATTTAGCTGACACTTTTATCCAAAGTGACTTACAGTTGATTAGGCAAACCAAGGGCCAGTCCCCCCTGGGAGCAATGTGGGGTTAACAGCAATGGTGTTCTGGCTGTGGCTGGACTACAGGCTGCCCCCTGTGTTGTGTTCTTCTGGTTTTTCTTTTTGCTTGTCAGACCTTTTTGTTACTGTGTCGCTGCTCTTTTTTATTCCTGTGGTCTGGATCTTCATGAGAATAACACTTCTGGCAGAGCAGGGAGATACTCTATTTACATAAGGGCACGTCATACAATACAATAGCTGGGGGTGTGTGAACTCTGCTTTTCCATGTGTTGACTGAGGACCATTTGCCCTGGCTTAATTTGAAAAGCATTTTTTGCTGCTAAATTCAACGGATTATTTGTTTGCCAAAGGTCTGATTCTTCTCACAGTGTTCCTGCTCTCTGTCTCTGTGGTCTGTTTTTTACTGTTTAAGATGATACACACACACACACACGCACACACACACACACACACACACACACACACACACACACACACAGTGTCCTCACTCTCTCTGTGCTCTATTCTTTATTCCTCTTGCTCGTCACACAGCTAAGGTGTTAGAGGTTTTGAAGGCCTTGCCCACTCCAGATCCCCAGTGTGTTGAACCCTGGGAAGGCAGGATGCAGTTATCCCATTGGCTGCTTTGAGATTACGCTGTGTGCCGAAGTGCACATGTCCTTGGTCCTCATGCTTACTACAGAGCCAGATTACACGATTTTCTTTGGTCTAATCAGTGATAAGCCAAGACTCATATCAGGGTTTATCAGTGAAGGAGGACATGGTGAGTAGCCTTGTGTGCCAGGTTTTGTTATTCAGTCATGTCTGTAAAAAAAAAAAAGTGCTTACAAAATCTTTTGGGTTAGGAGATGTGTAATGGTATTTTTGTTTTGCTCTCTTTTGTTCCATGTGCGTGCCTGACCCCACCTTGGACCCTGACACTCATCACAGGTAAGTCTACATTTAACTGTGTTTTTTCTAAATAGTGTTGGTGTACACAGGTATATATGTGATTGGTTAGAGAGGTAGAACATTGTGATTCAATACAGAGGTACAGCACTGTGATTGGGTAAAAAGGTACGGCAGTGTGATTGGGTGATGATGTTCAGCATTGTGATTGGGTTAAGAGATACAGGTGTGTGACTGGGTACAGCATTGTGATTTGGTGTGGAAGTAAAGCAGTGTGAATGGGTTAAGATGTACTGTATTGTGATTTTGTATAAAGGTACAGCAGTGTGATTGGGTATAGACTGTAGCTGTATGATCAGGTAGATCATACAGCTATACCACCATGGTAAAACTGTTTACAGAGGTGCATCTTTGCGAAAATTTGTATGGGAATTTGTCTAGGGAACCCCAAATTCAGGGCTATAATGTGTGTGATTCTGGCTGAGACAGAAATCCTTTGTCTGTGTGTGTGTGTGTGTGTGTGTGTGAGAGAGAGAAAGAAAGAGATTGAGAGAGAAAGTGAGAGTGTGGGGGTGGGTGCAGGTCAGGTGTGTAAGCAGAGGGGGATAATCAGGGTGAGAATTGTGGGGAATACACCCTGAGGGTCAGGGCTGATGGACAGGAGCGTAACCCGATAATGAGGGTGGGGTGGAGGCCACGGTGGGATCTACCCTGGGGGTGTTGATTCCGTAGTGGCAGTGGGCGGCGCCTGAACGTTGTTGTGGTGTGATCACTTACGCCTCCCAGCACTCACCCGCCATGGTGGAACATGCATAAATCCCTCCTGGAAGTGATGTCATCAGATCTGAGAGCCCAGCCCCAGTGGGGTTCTGGGATAGGATTGTGAAGTCCAGACAGGAAGGGGGACCTTAGCCTGTGTGTGTGTGTGTATGTATTTGTATGTACGCATTAGTGTGTGTGAGTACAGGCGAGTGTGTGTATGTGTGCACACACCTGTGTGTGCGTGTGTATGTGTGTGTGCAGTTCAGTGTGGATGAACATGTGTGTGAGTGTGTGTGTGTGTGTGTGTGAGAGAGAGAGACTGTTGGGAATTGTCCGTGATTTATCCCTCTGGTGTCGAGTAATACACTGCCTGGAGCCCCTGAAAAATGAATGAATCGCTTCCTTTCATTTACCCCCCACTGAATGTTTCAGCACATGTTGAGTGAGTAGCTCATATATGAAGTTATTGTGTACTCTGGCAATGGGCGTATGGAGTCTGTCCTGCTTTGCTGTGGGAATTGGGTTTTTAGGAGCAAATACCGAGGTACTGTCAGGACATTCACCCAGACTCCCAGCCATGTGTGGATCTCTCACTCTCAGCTCTTTGTGTTCTCAACAGGAAAACGCAAATAAGACTGCAGATTCTGTCAGGAGTGTGTGTGTGTGTGTGTGTGTGTGTGTGTGTGTGTGTGTGTGCGCGCACACGGGCGTGTGCATGCATACATGTGTGCGTGTGTGTCTGTGTGTGTGTGAGTGTGTACGTGTGTGTACCAGGGCTCTGTAACATATCCACTCTGTTCATTGACCCTGCCTGGGCTGCAGTGGCGGGCTGGTGATGGCGGTGACTGGATGGGGTTTGTTCTTGGCCGTGCCCCTGCTCACCGGCCGTTCCAGCTGGGCCCGTGTGACTCAGGCACAAAGCCACAGTCTGCAGCAGCGTCTGGATCACGGTCACATGCTCAGCACAGTGAGTCCAGGTCTGTCTGTGGACTTCGTGCCGCTCATTCTGCAAGCCTGTTATTAATTTCGCAGTGACATGATAACAGGTTACCAGGCCTGGTGCAATCGTTTGATAAAAAGAGTTGACAAAGGGTCAAGCATTGACTCAGCTGTCTCCTAGGCAGTGAACTGCCGTATACATTGCAAGTTAAATGCACACCGTTAATGACATAGTGTAGTATGGAAGAATTGTGTCTTTCTGTAGCCATTCATTATCTTTATAGCCATTGACATTGACTGGCACAGACATGCACGTGTGAAGAGAATGCATTGTTCCATGCTCTTTCCAGTGTGTTCTTTCTGCTCCGCATCTTGTGCTGTAACATCTGCTGTGTGCGGATGAGTTTCTACATGCGCTGACACTTGCGCACGCCTGTTAATGAAGTGTAGCACGTTCGAGCTTTCCTTCCTCGCAAACTGTGCAGAGAGTAACACCAGCCAATTAGCAGGAATTTTTTTTTAATGCAGCCAAAGGGTTTCACAGATCAGATAAACCCAATATCTTATCTGTTAAGAAAAATACACTTTGTGAATACAATTTGTCTTTGAATTTATCTCAGATATGAATGTGCATCTGTCTCCTAAAATGCTTCTATGAACAATTTATAAAATGTGCTTCCCATGCATCGTCTTTTTATAAATCATAAATTTGAAATCCAATTCTTCAATGGGAAAATGCCCATAATGGGGATTTTTCATTGAATGAATGGATAGAATTTCCTGAGAACTGACTAAATTGATACAGAATTCATGCCAACCCTTTTCGTAATTCGTTTAGTTAAGCAATAAAAATAAATTTGTTTTGTTTAATAAATATGGAATGAATCAAATTATTGTGCTTTTTTATTCTGTTCATTCATTAGCCAATCCAATAAAGGTTTTAAAATATTTTTATATTCAAATCATCATGGCTTGGTTTCTACTGTTTATATTCTCCATTTTGTTTAAATTCAGATTGTTTGATGTCCTTATACTCTGAAGTGCACCTTATTGACACTGTCCTTTCTGCACTGTTTTAAAGCGCTGCAGCACTCTCTCCGGTATCATTTCTATCCAACGTATGCTATTGGATCATATATATAGGAAGACAAGCTTTGTGGTCAGTTGTGCGTTTGGACTTGCATGGTGTACATGGTGCAGGAAGGATGGAGGCTATTATTCTTTTCATGCTATTGCCCATGTTGTGCCAAGCCAGGACAAGACCTGCTTTATTACAGAGACAGCAGCAGGGAACAGTACTGTATGTGCGCATTGTCCTTCGTTGGCTCTGGAGCCAAGTACGAAGGTAACTCTTCTCCTGCGTCTTGCCTGCAGTTTGTGCAAAGGTTGTTTTACTCTCATGGCTGCTGTCCAGTTTAGCCAGCCTGGTGGCATCGGACCGTAATGCCATGTTCCAGAGAAAAGTCCAGGACTTGGTATCCTCCATCTTGCTAACCGTGACCAAACCTGTGAGGTTACGAGCGTGATTTAATGAGGCAGCATGTTTTTTTTTTTTATTCTTTTTTTTATTTGGGAAAGTCACATTTTCACATATTTTAACAGAGGAACAGTAGAACAGAAGTGAGGTTTTGCCTATTATCACACAATAATTACAATTGTGTTATTTGTGCTACCTCCCCTTCTTAACCCATTTACAAAGATGAAGATTCAGAGACAGTTCTTCAGTCCAACAGAGGGTTAAACCCTCCCCCACATCCTTCCCATCCGTCTGCTGAAATACATTTCCTTTTCCCCTTCTCCATATGCTCCACATTTTCCTTTTAATTAATATACTGAAAAAAAATACAAACATAACTATATACAATAACTATAACAATAACAATAGGGTGTGATTCAGACCACACATTAAAACACCTAATCTCATACCCGATCCGCTCTCCGTGACGGTATGTACTCATACGCAGCATGTTTTAAGTGCAACTCCTGGCCAGCTTGCATCCAGACTGTTCTGCATTCCGATCACAATGCAAGCCAGACCAATCTCTGCAAGGTGGTTCAGTCGATCGGATTGCAGCGCGAGCGAAATTTTGAGCTTTCCGTGTCTCGACCTGTCCGTTAATGGGGACTTAACTGATCAAATTTGATTGGGTGACAAAAGATGCATTCAAGAGTTAAGTATAACCAAGTGCTTCCTTTATCTCCTGGCCTGCTGGTGTCTGGGCAAAACCTGTTAATTTAATCTCTGCCCATATGTTTCTCTTGCACCTAATTTCTGCTCAGACAAGACAGAGCCCGGGTCTCAGCCTCTCTTTGAGAAGCACCCACCAAAAGGATCAGCTCAGTTGTTTGCAGTTACCCAGTTGGTTACATGAACCAACTATTAAGGGACCACTTAAAACCAGGAAGTAGGATGCCACATATCTTTGCCAGGTGAAACTTCCTGGCAGTACTGTTTAGTGTATTGGCAATGATTTAATGCCTCTCTATGCTGGTGCTTTAGCACCACAATCCACTATGCTAGGGAGAAAACTAGCCAGACACCAAGCCCACAGCTTTCCACAACAGTTGGAGAGCAATGAATTCTGGAGATGGGAGAGTTTCTTCATTGTCTATCAGCCCAGGCTCCTCCCAGGTGTGGGCGTGAGTCTGTGGGGAATGGCTGAACCATTCAGGAATGTTCTGTCAAATGTGTGTGCAGAACAGTGTCCCAGTGCCACCAGTCCACCAGAGCAGCAGGACTACTGGCAGGACCCTGATAACTGCACATTTCCAGTGCCACCAGATGGAATAGCCAGCCTGAGCTGCTGGTGTCAATCCTTTGAGTTCCAGATGAACTCAACAGTACATGCAACCTTTCAGCTGATGTACTGAAAAAAAAACATTTGTGAGATGTGTGAAACTCCAGAACCAGCTGTGGATGTTACCGAAATAGTTCAGGGTGACAGGGTGTGAACAGCAAGTTATGATGTTGCATGCGTTCAAGGGTTTCACCGTGCCATTTGAAAGAAGCTGAGCTATCCAAAAGCAAAATGGTGGAGAACATGAAGCTCGCACAGACATGGCACTCAAAGTATGAGCCATGGAATGCTTTCAGCTTGCTGCAAGCCTGATCCATGCTTTAAGATGGGTCGGTCTTGTGATGGTCAGTGGACATCTTTGAGGTAGCTGCTCCACTCAAAGGTCACCTTCCATCTTCTGAGAAGAAGGCATACCCTCTACCTACAACCATGTTCTCACTGAAGCTTTCCACCTGTATGACTGGGAGATGCATAAAATATCTTATTAAAAAGCTTATCTTTATGAATCACAGCTTTAAAAAAAATGTTACACTAGATTTATCAACCTGTTTAACATTGTATGACTGTTCTGTGTTGTTTTGGGGGGGGTTCTGTATTCTTCAGTTCTTTTGCAGTTATTCTTCAGTTTTCCCTCCCTTTTACACAGAGTGTTTGTGCTGATAGTAAACCTGACATATAAGGGCATATAAGGACTGTAAAGTGTTTTTATCTAGAACTATAATGAGAAAATCTGTGTTAAAAAAGTACTTTCCAATTGACTATTTGACATAATTGAGACACTTGAATAAATTTAAACTTTTAAGTAACGTGAAATGAGAAAGAGATGGCTGGTTTGGGGGAGTCCTGACCCAGACAGTAGTGTACACTCAACAGGGCAGAGAGGGACAGCAGTGCACACTTGATAATTCAGAGAGGGAACAATAGAGTACACTTGACAGGGAGGGTGAGTGCACTTCACCCCTACTGTCATCCTGATGCCTCCCTGCTCTCGCTCAAACACTGCAGGCTTCACACCCTGCCAGCCAGCACCTCTTTTTTTCTCTCACTCCCATGGGGAAGGGAGCAGGGAAAGTATCTGTCCAGCCAAAACTGCCTAAATTAGTGCCAAGTGCCACACATGGACATGAATAATGCCCCCACCACACACACACACACACACACACACACACACACACACACACACACACACACACACACACACACACACACACACACACACACTCCACAGCCCATCTCAGGGGACCCATTACAGGGGCCCGCTCCCTGTCTGCCTTCATACCCTTTAGCATTCACCCCCCCAAATTAGCATTAGCAACTCACATAAAGGCTCACTGTAAGTGAGTGAAATGGTGATTTGGGCTCATTTTAGATGAGAGCGCTCTGCGGGAGGTCACCATGCTGAACTCACAGTAGAAGGGCCTGGAAAGGAGCCCTGAGAAGCAGACCCTGACTCCAGCCTGTGGTTAAGTCCAGTCTGTACCTGCAGACACAAAGATGCAACCACAGTCATTGGCCCCAATGTGGTTGAACCCACTTGCAATTTAGATTTTGTTGTCATGCTGTCTGTAGCAGAAGGAACTTCTGCAGATAAGACAGAAAAGGAATGACATGGAAAAAGCAACATGGACACCTTCTGTGTATTTGGTGGATGGACACAAAGGAGAATGAGGCCAAAGATAGGCTGAACCCTGCAAACAGCTTGTTCATGTATTGTAAACTTTGCTGCTGCCTGCTTTCCTATGTTTTTTCCCAGAATCTGTTTTTTGTAGGGACAGGAATGTATGAGGACTGGATCTATGTGAATGGATAAAAATCCCTCCCCTTTCTCACCACACATTCATTTATTATATCCTTACATTTAACTTTCATTGGATGTATTCATTTCAGCCACTGAAGAGAAATATACCTTCAAAAATGTCTTCATCATTTTAAAAATATCTTTATGTTTGGCTTGAAAATGCCTGCAATTGCCAGAACAGGCTATTTGTCATGAATTGAAAGGAAATTAAAAATATCTTGCTTGGTTGGCTAACTTTCTGCTATATTCTGCATTCATATGAGCTTTCGTAACCGAGTACGAGAGATGATCATTCCAGACCGTGGACACATGGTGATGGTCATTCAGAAGACCTTAGAAATGTGGTGATTCAGAAAATGTGCTCAAAGTGGTTTCCTCATAATAGACCTGCCCAGCATGGTCAATAAGAAAATGTATTTGAAACTCCTTAAAAGACAACTACCATAATGCAAATACATCTGTATGGTTAAAATGACACCTGTCCATTTCATGCAGCATTAAATGCATTTGTGATTTCATGCACAAACGACTGCTGTTAAGATGGGAAAAAAAACCTGTGATGAATTTGTTTGTGATGGGGGAAATAAACTGGTTTGAAACGGTGAAACATTTGAACCAGTTGTTCAGTAATATGTCAATGTTTTGAGCTGGTTGAACCACCAGCTCCACATTGACATCGACGTCAAGTTAGGGCACCAGATTCTCCTCAGTTTAAACTCAGTGAAGTCTTTCCATTTCTCTGATTGTTGAACCGACAGAATTAGCATGTTATCTGTCTAATCACTTTGTCAAGAACGTCAAACACCAATTGAATCAATAGTCAGGAAATGTTTTCATCAACCTTAAGTAGCAGTAGATGCCTTGACAGCTGTGATGGTTGTAATGAAAACTAGCATACATGGGGTTTCTCTGGGCTTAGGCTTACGAAGCACCGGTATGGCGTACAGATGAATTATGTATTAAATGTAAGCTGTGTTAATGGCTCTGGGCTGGAGCATCTGTAGCTAATTGGCTGGATGTAAACGTGCGTGTAACGGGGCGCGTGTCGGGAGAGTGCGGCCCCGTAGCTGAGGGGCCTGACATGGATCTGTGCTGATCCCTCTGTTTAAACAGCGGGGCCAGACCTGGGAGGGGAGGGGGGGGGGGCTGCATTAACAACGCGCCCGCCTGCTGCGTGGGGCCCGGGGGCGAGGCAGGCGCTGAACAGACAGAGCACAGCTGCAGCCCGGCTCCAGCCAGACCCACGGGGGCGACCTCAAACCCCCCAGCCCGCCCATTGTCACTGCTCCCACAGAGGGCGGCATATTGCAGGCCTCTTCCAGTGACCTGAGGGTGGGTAGATGGTGGTGGGGGGTGGTGACTGGTGCTCCTTCCTCCACCCAGTGAGTATGAAACGTGATCTCAGAGTATCACCTTTCACGGGCAGAAAAAAATTGTTTGCATCATATTTATGAAGTGAAAGTTTCGAACCAGGTGGGTTGATTGATATACTTTATCAGTCCACTTGGAGGAAATTTAAATGGTCACTAATGATGGACATCCATGGACAGCACTGACAAACCAGCATCCCCACAGAGCAGGGGGCACCCAACCCCATGACACCCCCGTGGTACCGACACAAGACTGATGTCAGGCCAGGTGCAGCACGCTAGCTCGAACACGTAACAGTAGACAGTTTAAAAAAACAACAGTAACTCTAAGTATCTAAGTATCATGGGAATATGTGAAAAATGAACATGACCATACCACACCGCAGATGGCGGCAGGACCGGCTGCTGCTGCTTCTGTCCACTTGTGCCATGTTGTCCCACCTAGATTGTCACACGATACTTGCATTTAAAATCTTCCTCCACAACAAGCATGGAGTGTTTTACTACATTTTTGGCCCCTGGAGAGAATTTTGTGAATGGAGCCCCTCACTCTCCTTTGAATCTTAAAATAATGGACTTAACATTCAGTTTTATGTTAGGAAAACTGTTTTTTCAATTTTGAAGAAGCAAACAAGCATGCAAGTACGTATGTTGTAAAAAATAAATAAGAAATAATGAACACAAAGTGTTTTGTCTCAGTCAGTTTCATTATGAGGAGTGTACGCATACTGTTTCCAGTACAGGATGTTAATTACCCCCTGGAGTGGTCAGAATGTGTTTGTGTATTCATGATTACCCCAATTGCTCCATTTCTATGCACATGTAATGTTTTTTGTAATAGTCATATTCCTTAACGGTGGTATTTTGGTGAGGTTCTCTGCTGAAAAACGTTTCTACTCTAGGGCTAGGCTTAACCCATGTTTGAGAAACCAGCCTATGGGTGTGTAAGTGGGGTTAACACACCTTCTCTAGGCTGCTACTTCCAGAGTTCACAATAAAATGCTCCAGGTGGTCACAGCAGCTGGAGGGGGAGAAGGAGAGTGACTTTGACACAAAGGTGAACATTGTGAATATTTGTGCATTTTGTTTTTAAGCAAAAGCAAAATAAAGAAAAAAAAGCTGTATCGGTCTGTTTTACCCTGTTTTATTAGTATTAGTCTGTTTACTCCTAACAATACAAACACTGGCCTGACCAATCAGGATGGCCATGATTGATCAGGTGACCTTTACTGTGAACAGCATGTTCATCTTGCTGGTGATTCACATGTAGGAGGTAGGTCGCTGTTTGCGTCTGAGGCACAGAAGCATATTTTTGTGCTGCTGTGTAAATACTGGTTGATACTTCTGAAGAAGAAGAACTGGTTTGCTTGCTGCCTCTCCTTACACGGGAAAAAAAAGAGAAAAGCAGAAGGTGGGGTGTGTGAGCTGATCCTGTCATAAGCAGGGTGCAGGGTGTGGCAAGGATCCTTTGGGGCCTTTGGGGGTCCATGCCAAGGCTTTTGGGGCACAGGACACTTTCATCCAAAATTACGTCATTGGCATTGTCCTCACTGCTACACAGATGCATAAAGTATCAGTTAGCAATTCAGAGGTAATTTCCTCTGTTTACAATACCATACATGAGTATCTGGGTTTGGTCAGTCATTGTGATGAATTTGACCTTTAACCCCTCTGGCTTCCAATGACAGCAGGTAGATGCTACATTTAAGTTAAATGGTTTCATGAATGTAGAATTTTACAATTAATTGGTAATGGCAGCTGATAGAAGTAATTTCATTGCATCTACAAAACAGCCCACTCCAGATGAACTTACTTCCTGATTTTACTCTTTATAAAATTCTTATAAAACAATGACTGGTGACGTAGGAGTTCATGGAACTGGTTGGAACTGGTCATTTGTTCAATGATGTATGAATAGGATAGCAATGTCATGTATGTGAAGTTTTGCAAAAACATACATCAGAGCACATGGAAATCATTTTAGGAAAGAATCAAATTCACAAGTGCTAGCTTTATTTACTTGTCGATTTTCAGACTTAGATCATTGTGCAATACCATTTTCAAGCTACAGGATGTTCAGTGTAGCTGAAAAATCTCAGAGTAGGTCAAGTAGACCAATATGAGTCTGGAAGGGACTGCCAAGGCAGTGTCATTTTGACATGTCACATAAAGCACCACTGAGGCAGCGCAAAGCGTGACTTCTCTACATGTGGCTCATATGTGGCGGTCAGGGGGAAGATGACAACCCCCCAAATCACCACCCCCCGCCTCCCCCCCATGACGTTCTCTGTACGTGCGATGACTCTCCAGGGTCAACCCTCTCACTTAATATGCTAATCAGAAACCAGTTCTATTGTTCAGATAATCTCCCTCTCATGTTTTCAGTTGGCATGGAAAACAAAGGAAAACTGGCACAAGGATTGATTGGGGTGGGGTGGGGGGTGGGGTGGGGGGGGGGGTGGGTCAGGGGGGATGGAATTTGCAAGTCCCAGAAGTGAGATTTCTTTGTCTCTGTGCATATGGCAAACAGATCTTGAGGAGGGATTTTCATATGGAACCCACTTTCTCTGGGCCGTTACCCCAGTGGCCCTGAAAGAAAATGGATGAACCCTAGTTTTATACCCAAGTGTGCGTGGAGCCCCCCCTCGATATCCTATGTACACATTTTTCACATTTTTGTGTTACATTCCTGACAGTTGGTAAAGATATAAAATGCATCATAACTATCATGGCGCAGTGTGAGACATCAGGAACAGTGAAGCAGAGCTTTTTGCCAGCACATATCAGGAAAACTGATTAACCCACTTCTGTAGGTCATAGGCAGTGTTTTCTGTTTAATATTTTCCCCTTGGGATTCAGACCACCACACTGTACAGCTGTCTGTCTGTCGACCTACAACAGCTGTTACTGCTGTATATTTGTCTGTGTGCCTATCAGCAGCTTTGAGTGTGTCTTTTACTGTGTGATTGTCTGAAAACCACAGTTTGTTTTGTGGTTTGTACCATTCTCACCATGTGTGCCTTTGTCATTTGACTAGAACTGCGGCTGGTTTGATTGCTGGTAGCTACAAAAGTACAGAAGGGCTATCTAAACACAAGTCCAGTTACATTATGTCATTCAGTGCTAATTGTGACGGTCTGCATACGGGAGATAAGAATACATAACAGGATTATGGGTTGTTTCTTGGGAGGACTGAAGTTTGAACAGGACATGGGAGTGATAGTTGATTATAACCATTTATGATTTAGGGGTCCCGTGTGCAGCCTCTTAAGTTCACCCACGTCCTCTCAAGCCCAGTTTTGTAGTAGCCGTGCAAAACCTCCGCTCTCCACTCCCTGTGTGTTAGGCGCAGTGTTGAAGTGGGAATAAGGGGATTGACTGGAGCCGATGAGAGACAGGTGCTGGAATAGTAGTGATAAGACAGACAGGAGAGGTCATGAAACAGACCCACGACAGGCTCACAGGATATCCTGCACCGCTGGTGAACGTCCTCTTGTTTCCCCCCGGCACGTCTTTCCCAGTACAGGAAGCCGGAATGAGCTTCATGAGCTTCGGCCTCCTCTGACGAAGAATGAGCAATCAGAGGCTTGCCCTCTGCAGCAAACTGCATGGTGAGCTACAGTCCACTTTAGAGGGAGTTTTCAGTTTACAATAATAACGACAATAATAATAAATGTTAGCCAAGAGAAACTCCTATCACTGGTATCTGGGAGCCACTAAAAAAGAGTAGGCCATTGTTGATTCGAATCGTCACCTACACATTTACAAAATAGAATTCTTTAAATTGTGTTTTGATTTCTATTTCAGTAATCTGGAACCTTGTCCAGATTGTCAACATAGGATTGAAGCATGAATCACTCTCTGTGTCCAAAATGAAGCGTGAATCACCCTCTTTACTCAGAATGAACCCTGAATCATTCTCTGTGTCCAGAATGAAGCATAGATCACCCTCTGCACTCAGAATGAACCATGAATCACTCTCTATGTCCAGAATGAACCGTGAATCACCCTCTGCACTCAGAATGAACCATGAATCACTCTCTATGTCCAGAATGAACCGTGAATCACCCTCTGCACTCAGAATGAACCATGAATCACTCTCTATGTCCAGAATGAAGCATGAATCACCCTCTGTACTCAGAAGGAAGCATGAATCCCATTAGTTTGAATTGTTCTTACCTCCAGAGATGGCCATTCACAGCTCACACTGCCCAGCCACACTGAACCCAGATGCAATGGAGTGGGTGGGTGGGTGGTGAGGACATCTGGACCATGGGCTCCTCCCGTCATCAACCATCAGCAACTGCTCCTCTCTCCAGTGCCCTGTCTCGGTCCCCATGTCCCCATGGAGTCGCGGTGGGGGAAGGGGGTGAGTCAGGGGTCTGGAGACTGTTTCAGGATGACGGCTCCACACTGCTGGAGAGATAAACTCGGTGTCTGCCCCTGTCTGTGCAGACAATAGGAGGAACACCCACAGTCTGCGCAGAGGACAGGAGAATAGGATTCTTCTGTTGTGGTCCACCTTTTAGATTAACCAAATAAAATTTTCTGTGCTTGCTTGTATCTATGTTTTTCCATATATATCTCTCTGATTGGCGCTGCACTACAGTTGCAGAGCTGTTGCCTTCAAGTAATGCAGTAACACTCTGAAAACGAGAATCTTTTTTAAGCAGATTTAGTAGCAATGAAGAGGCGGCACTTCCTGTTCTGGGAAATGAAGATCTCTGAAAATAGTCGCTCGTCTCACAAGCCTGTCGAACCCTCCAGTGCACCCTGGGGTGGACAGTAGCAGTAGCACCCACTCCATCATTGACTCTGTACCCCAAAGAGCCATAACCCAACGATCTGCCCCTCCCAAAAACCTGATCCAGGTGTGGCCAGGTGACATCACTTCCTGCCCTGTGGCTGGGCCGCATTCATGTCTGTCATAACCTGATTTTGAGCCGAGGGTACTTTCTCAGTCTATTGTGTGCGCGCCTCTTCGTGCGAGCAGCTGAGATGCCTTACAAAAGAGAGGGCTGAAAAAGCTGCTTTCGTCACCTATTAAACGCTCAAAGCATCTAAACACCCTCAGGAAACTCGCTGGGCGCATCTGGCGAGGCCTGAATGAAATAACAGTGTGAACATCCTGATTAGCTTTGAGAAACGGATCATCACACTTTAATCCTTAACGTTTCTGTCACTGGGGAGGAGGCTACACAGGGCCAATAACAAACAGGTCAGAAGGTCAAGCAGCTTGATGAGAAGAAGCTGGGGGGAATCGACTGAGCTGGCCTGCTTTGCTTGGAGAGGCGTTTATCCATTATTACGGACTACTTTATGATTCTTTATGTGCTCACATAATGTGTCCCTCTGTGTCTGTTTACACACAAGCTCACATCTATATGTGCGTCTTAACCTCTTTGTATTTGTACAATTGCATGTGTGTGTCTGTGTGTGGCTGTAAAAATGTGTACATGTGTTTGTGTGTCTGTGTGTGCTCATGTGTATGTGCCTGTCTGCATGGAGTTTGACAGAATGTGCACATGGGTTTGGGTGTATCTATGTATTTATGTGTCTCAGAGTAAAAGTGCTTCTGATCCAGGATCAGTTTTGCCTTTTTATATTATGATTGGTGAGAACAGCATAAGGGAGATGGAAACCTGATCCTAGGTCAGCACTCTTGGACAATAGGTTCAGGTATCTTATATTATATTTTTAATGAGTCTTCTCTGAATACATTGGGCATGTCTGTGCTTGTCAGTTTTAGATGACCCTTTTCTACAGGGCACTGGCTGTTGAAGCGGTTTAGCTCAGTTGAATGGGATTGGTTGAGGTGTTACGTCTGATTCATCTGTGTGGAATGGGATTGGTTGAGGAGGTATGCCTGATTTAAGTCTGTGGAATGGCGTTGGTTGAGGCATTACATCGGATGGAATTCTGGGGAATAGAGTTGGTTGAGGTGGTATGCTGGATGAACACTGAAATGTGATTGGTTAGGGTGACGTGTTTGATTAACTCTGTGGAATAGGATTGGTTTAGTCAGTATGTCAGAATAACTGTTGAATTGGACTGGGCGAAGAATTATGTTTGATTAACTGTGATATGGGATTAGTTTTGGAGGAATAGGAATTCAGACAGAGGACTGCTCTAAGATCTGCTCTAAGATCACTATAATGGAACTGCTGGGTGGATCTAGACTGTGTGCTTAATCTGCTCTGCATACTTTGCATAAATGGGAGCGTGTGCGTCTATGTGAGAGTGCATGTGAGTGTGTCTGTGTATGTATGTGAGCCAGACGATAGTTGAATCAGAAGGGTGTAGCGACTGAATGAGTAACTCCCTAACGCTCTCAAGTTGACTGTCTGGTTTAAGTTAGTTTATTCTGACTCTGCAGTATCTGGGCCTAGCCATACCTCTACTGGAGCTCAGAGTGTGTTGTGTGAATAGGGCCCAGGCCCAACAGCTGAAAGTCCTTTTTTGTTTTTTAAAGACCTCGGTCTGCTGTGCAAGGTCAAGGGTCAGAGGTCAGAGAGCAGAGGTCAACACCTGCTTCACCTCCTCTATTGGCTCGTTAAATGGGCCATACGTGGCTGAACAGCTATGCACAACTGCGGGTCTTTTCCAAAGCTGATGTGTTGATTTATTAGTGAATTAGCATGTTAAACCTCTGAGTGGGCGCATGATTGTGACTGATTACACATAGAATACCCAACCCTTACACTGCAGCTTCTCCCTATATTCTCCTTCATTACTGCTTTTCAGTAGTTTGTGGAAGCTTGAGTTTGTGAAGTTTCTCATCTTAATCACACTTAAAAAAACATACACAGCTAAATAAACAGCTAAAAATATTAATTAAATGTCATGGGGCACAGCAGTATCTGGACAAAGGGCCTGATTTACTAAAGGCATTTAGTGTGTGCTAAACTGCTTTGGTGGTGCATAAAGACTGAGAGAGTATGCAAGTTGGTAGCTTTTTTTTTTTTTTTTTTTTTTTTTTTTACTACAAACACAAATCAAGTCAGTGAAATTGAATGTGCAAAAAAGGGCAAAATCTGGCCTAAAATGTAGGTGCTGAACTCTGTTTATATGCTGTTAACATGTTCAAAATGGCATGTAAACAGGACTAGCACGTCAATACAACATTCACATAAAACACATTGTTTCACACCTTGCTTCAGAGTAAATGGAGGGTCATTTTGGCATGCAAGTTCAAGCATGCTACCTGTTAATGCAGACAGTGAATTCCTCAAAAACCTGTTCTCCATAGGTGTAGTGCATTGCATTGAAAGGGGGGAAAAGATGCTTCCGTAGAATTATCACACCGGATATCAGTGAAGCTTCATTGGAAACGAGGGCGTACACAAGCGCACGCGTGTGAGACGCATGGCTCTTCACTGTTGTTCTTCACGCTCAGCCAGGCCTAAGGCCCTGGAGGAAACAGAGGCGGCATGCGCAATAGCTGCCAGCCAAGTGGGATCGATGTCAGGAAGTCCACAGTTTACATGTTTCCTCAAGGAAGACGTCGCCACAGAAATGTGAGGAAGCAGCCGTCAAAAGCTCATCTCGTAAACAGGACAAACTTAACCAGCTTCCTATCTGTCTGTGAATGCCTGACGCATGCACACACACACACACACACACACACACACACGCACACACTCACAAAAGGAAAATTCCAGTCTGCTAACTTTGTGGGTATTTCCTGATCTAACTTGAATTCATTACAGTGCTTAATAAGATTAGAAAGGGAGTGGTCATGCCTTCTTTGTTCATCTATTCACTCTTTGTTTAGAGATTTGGCAGATTACAAAAGTGAGTATTTATCGTATTTTGATAGGGGAGTGACTTGTGTGTTCTTACTGGTCAATTTGAGAATTCAGTAATGACCCTTGCAGTGATTTTGAAAGTGTTTAAAGAGCTGAGTGAATGACAAGGAGAACAGTGCCATTTGTTTGTCCTATAAATACTGTCTGTGACTTGAGTTCTAAGCAAACTTGGGGGAGATAAAGTTTGAAGTGTATGCTGCCCCCTTATGGTAGAACTGGTTAAACAGTTTGATGCCTGGAAATGTGCAGTTTTGTCTATCAGCGAACAGATGTGAGAAGGGAGAGAGTGCACAACCATTTACAACCACTGAGACTGGCAAGGGGAAAGTAACTGAATATTTAAATGTTCCATTAATGACTGAGCAAAGTAAGTTGAGAAGCAGTATTTTGTTGTCTTGTCTTAATGGATGTGACATTGTCTGAGATGAGAGTTGTTTTTTTTTTTATTTTACTGATTTGCTGACAGTCTGTGAGTCCCTTTTGAAGTAATAAGCTGCATGGAAGCTGTGGTTTCTGTGGGTTTTGGTCAGGCATGGTTCCCACAGTCCTTGAAAATATTTTAATGCTGGAAAGTGATGGGAAAGTCCTGGGAAGCCTTTTAGTCTTATGTTTTAAAAATGTCACAGATAATTTACGCCAAGCTAAAGGCTGACACTCACACTTTTTATTATTATATTATTATGCGATCCACTCTCACATGTGTCTTTCTAACTAACTAGTTCGATGTCATTTAGTGGTACGGTTTAACAGTGTCAGTGTGCTGCAGTTGTTAGCACATTAGCTGGCTCACTGGTTTGTACATGTGTCTTGCGGAAGTATTTTCATTCCTAAATTTATCCTTTGTCGTAACTCAGTTTTGTGGGAATTTCTCTACTCTACTTTGAAAAGACCAGAGGGTGCAAGCTCTGGCTATTCATACACCAAAATGACATAAATGGACTGTCTCTTGACTTCAGGGAGAACAGCTATCTTATTTTAGTTTCTTTAATTTATTTTTATTTTAGCTTTATTTCCCCAGATAGGCCATCTGAGAAGTCACTTCTCCTTTGCGATGATGAACTATGGAACCAAACCATACATCCAGCCTGATTGAGCTTCATGGAGGAGTTTCTTGTGAGAGAGAGAGAGAGAGAGAGACCATACTTTTGAGACCATGTTTTTTTTTTTAATGATTGCGGATCATGGGTCTTTTGGCAGGGGAATGGATGCCGCAAGCATTCCAGGAGATTAATGTTATGGGCTGTGACATAACAGAGAAACCGCGTGTTTCTATCGGAGTCATATGGAGGTTGCTCAGGATGATTATCGCGGATAGGAATGCTCTTAAAAGACTAACAGAAGGGAAGGTGGATACACTTACAGCCATTCGGTCTGAAGCTGGGACATAGTGACATGATTATGTAGTATCTATGAAAGGTGCGGATGGATTTAAACTGTGTTAATCCATGGAATCCCAGGACCGCGAATCCTATAGCTTAGCGTCAAAAATGATTAGTTTAAGGTTTGAAGGGAGGCTGCAGCGAGAGCGTTCTGGTAGATGACCTTAGGAGTCAGCGTCTGTATGTGACAGTTAATTTAGCATAGCATAGATTTAATTAATTTAGCTATCATAGATTGTGTGATCTTGTTGGTACCAGATTTAGGCTGTACTGTTAATTTAGCATAGAGCTTTATTTGTGTGACCAACATGGCATGAGTTAACCTTCATGCTTGTGGGTCTCCTGAAGGAGTACCATGTGTGTCCTGAAGGGGGCAGCATTCATTAACCCAAAAATTAACAAGCCACCTTATTCGGTCAGAGAATCACTGCTTTGAATTGTTCATGATTGATAGCTCATTTTGGGGTCCGTGGGGGAGGCTGTCTCCCACCGCTCAAAAATAAATGTGTGACCAATCACAAAATACATCCAGTCCTTTCTGTGGAACACATATTAACACATAGGAACAGTTTTTACCTTTTTATTATGGTATTCTGTGATAAGTTGCTGGTGTATGCTGGAGTATCTCAATTGTTTGTTGGACCTCAGCTGAAACCAAAATAGCAACAGTAGTTCAAAGATATTCTATAGCTGTTTATACAAAAATGATCTCTAATATTGATTTAATTTCTCTAGAGGCCTTGATTTGGTACTTGCTTAATGTCTTTGTTAATTGATATGTTTGCCTTTTATTGTGCAATTAAATGTTTGTTGCAGTATATACACAACATGCTGCAGACATTGTTTTATTTCCTGCTGCCTCTCTCTCTGGTTGGCATGTCTCAGGTTGAAGCTAATATTCAGTTTATCTTCTTTGGCCACTGTCTCAGGTGATTGTTGTGGGCCTGGTACAGTGGCTCCCCCTGCTGATGTGATAAAGGAACAACACTGGGAAAACTATCCATGCTGAACTCCATTAGCAAGACCCCTCAGTTCAGGGTCAACTCTTGATGTCTGTCTGGACTGGCACCATCCGTATTTTCATGTATCAGTCAACATGGTAGACCATTTGTACATAATTTTATTCATTAAATTAAGTCTCCCAGAGTTAGTTCACTTAAAAACAAGCCCGTGTATCATGTGGTATACTTTGTTGAAATGGTAGTATTAGGCTGCATGAGAACTTTATTTGCCCTCATCTATGGCAGGTAGGATCACCTGACCTTGTTTTAGTTGCCCCTGGTTCCCCCCCACCCCCACCTCCACCAAGGCCGCTTGTTGTTGGCACACAGAATGGAAAACCTCCTAAAAACGGACGGGAAGCCTGGTGCTACTCTTTCCTAGCAGCAGGGAGAAATACAGAGTTGCAGAGATACTGCTTCCTTTGGGATGCAGTAGCACCGTGGTTGCTAGGTGGCCGCTGCTATGGAGACAGACACCTGCTCATTCTCACATAACCTCCTACCACACCAGAGCCCTCTCCTTGTCCTTGGACAGACCTTTGTGTGTGATTGATGCTTTAGAGCTCCAAAAGGTTCTTCATTCTTTTAATCTGAGAAAAACACATGAGGAAATGTATGATCTCATCAAGGATGACTCACACAGCTTGCTTGTTTTTTACTTACTGGTCATCCTTAAAAGCATCACACTTCTATAGCCTGCCCAATTAGAATCTGTAATGCCAGGCAAACACTACATGATTTTTCTGAACCGAAGAGCGTAGCACCACCAAGACCATACTCCCAAGATTCATCGTCCTCCTATTGATGTCCCTCTCTCACTACATCAGAGGAGACAGATTGAAATGACAGAATTCTCAGTAGTGCAGCGTCCTGGTCAGGGAACTGGGCTTTCACCCTCACTGTGGCGCTGTAGTAGCTGTGTTTCTGAGGAATGTGGTTAGCAGTTCAACAGGATGCCAGGGGGAGACACAGATGTTACACCTTGAAGCAGAGGACACATTCTGCTAGACTCTTGGCAAAGTGAACCTGAAGGCGTTGACATTTGTATTTATACTATAGATACTATTGCAGCTGTGTCCAGCATGTAGAAAAAAGCTCCATACTACAGAAGTGCTATGAGACAAAGTTGTCTGTATGGCAATAATATCTTGGGTTTGTGAACTCTTGTCTGTGCATGGCCAGCCCTTCCTTTTCCAGCACATGCTGAATGACAGGATTGTTCTGTGATTAAAAACTAGATGAAAATGCAATGAATTCCTCAGTAAAAATTGCTGTTGAAAGCTGTGTAGCCGGCCTTGAGTTGTGTGGCTCCTGCGGTCTTACTCTGGGGACATGTGGGGACCTTTTTCTCCTGGTTTCCATGGTTAAATGAGGCTAATTGATCGAGTGGTCTGTGACTCTGCTGTTCAATCCCACAATGCAGTGCAGCTACAGACTCATTCATCATCTGCATCAGAGTGACACATGTGCCTGTGTGTGTGTGTGTTTGTGTGTGTATGTGACACAGAGAGAGTTGCGTGTGTGTGTATGCGAGAGAGAGAGAGAGAGAGAGAGAGAGTCTGCACGTTTGTGTGTCTGGAACAGCCTGATTCACCTCACCGCTGTGTGCCAAACATCCCTCATACACATGCCCTCATCCTTCCTCCCATTTTTTGTGCTCAAACAGAACAAAAGCAGCTTATTCTGTTGTGTCATCCTCAGTGTCAGAGGGCTTTGGATTTGGCATCAGCTGGCCAAACATGCAGCTGCACTGAGCAGAGCAGTGCTGTGGTGGCTCCTTAAAGCAGCTACTGAAGTGATCCTACCAACATGGAGGCATGGGACATCCTTAAAGCAACTACTGAGGTGATCCTACCAACATGGAGGCTTGGAACAGAGACAGGCACTCGCCCTGTACAAGCTCTGGCCCCACCCTGTTATTCTGCTGCCCTGCATCCAAGTGCTGATGATGATGTAGATGCACCAGTGCTGCTCCACCTGATGGAAGCCTACCTAGTCAAAACATTGCCTTTGAAGTGAAGCTAAACTTACCCATGTGTGCAGGGGATCTTGCCCTCTCATGTGGGGTATCTGGCACTGATTTTGAAGGTGGTGTGCATTAGTGCTTTGGAGTGGGGAGATGGGTGCACCGAGGCAGGTTTGTGGGGGCGCGGTCAGGCTGCGTGCAGGACTCTCCTGGAGAAGGGTGGGGGAGGTGAAACCCAAGGCAAGGAGTTTGGGGAATGCACCCAGTTCAGCACCCCTGCCTATAAATACAGGCCGGCTAGCATGAGAGAGAACAGCGTGGCAGCGAGGTCAAACCCAGTCTGGGTCACACAAACCCATCAACATGACTGGGTAGCCCTTCAGGAACTGTCACAGGTAGTAGTGGACTGATTTGTATGTAATAATGGATTGATTTATTATGCCTTCAAAAGGAACTAACAGACCTTTAGACCACAGTGATGGGGGTTCACCTCAACTACCACCAGTGCCAGAGCACTCACCACACCTCAAAACCACCGATAAAGCACACCTCAAAAAATGTTCATATACCTGTTAAATAAATGGTATTCCACTTTCACACAAACGTGCGCTGATGAGGGTAAAGGCTATTGTTCCTTACCAGAACTGAAACACCTTATTCAGCTAAAGAAGGTCTGAACTACAGATCATGTGTTGATTATTCTGTTCCAACATTGGCTGGAACAGCATTAGCCCAATTTTACCCGAATACACTCACTGGCTGGTGATTCATTCTAAGTATAGTGACTTTAGTGGACTGATTAAACATTTCGGAGCCTGGTTTTTGTTATCAGCCCAGTCGAGTGATTGAGTTCTGACAGCTCTAATCCTGTGCTGATGGCTCTGTGCCTTTCTGTTCACTGTCAGAGATAAGTCTCAGCCTCATCTGCATCCACCAAGCTGGATGCATCCACCAAGTCAGTCAGTCTGAAGTCCCGCCCACTATCTATCCCACCATTGGTCAATAGAGCTGAGCATTGAAGTCCTGTCATGCTAAATAGTTCTGTCAATCCACCATATGTTGGCTGGCTTGAAACTCGGTTTCAACTTCCTTATTCCAAATTAAAAACAACTGAGAGAATCTCCCCCTCTGTCAAACTTTGGTAGCATCTGTGATTGTTCCCCAAATTAGAATCACCAAGTTGAATTGTAAAAGATACCTTGCTTTATTCTGTGTTTTACAGAGGTCTTCAGTTCCACAGAAAAAGCAGTCATACACGGCTGCTTTTGCTGCTCTCTGCTTTTAAAGAGCTAGGTTATTGTTTTATAGAAGCTTGGCCCATGAAAACACACAGACCATAATTACAGGGGTGCTGGGCCAGCTTTGTAATGAGGGAGGAGAGAGTGGAGATGCAGGGAGAACCCTACCACAGCCAGCGAGGCCTGGCCAACCCCACAGCCTCCCCCTGCTGCACAGAAACAGCTTCACCCCAGCATCAAAGCCTGCACTTTCACCGAACCACAATGGACCTCCATTGCTTAAAATAGCCCTGCACACACTCTCTCTCTCTCACACACACACACACACACTCATGCACATACTCATGCACATACTCGCACACTCAAACACATGCACACAAACTCACATGCGCTCACAGACTCACTCACACACGTGGTCACACACCCACTCACACAGACTCACTCTCTCATGTACAACACACACACACATGCATTCACACACACATACACACAGCCTTGCTGACATGCACACAAGCGGGCACTCAAACTCACATACAGCCACACACAGAATTACATAAAATACACACAAATATGTCCATACAAACACACTCACAAAAACACACAATCATACTCATATACACACATATACAAACAAAGGCACGCACTCAAATAAAAATTGGAACAGAACCCAATAAAAGCTGCCTTTAAACTGCAGTTGAAAGGGTTTTTAGGCTTAAATTAAGTGTCAGAAACACCCAGCAGCCAGCTGGGTGTTGTGTTGCTGTGATGATGGTCTGGCGTTCTGTTGTAATAAAATGGAGTTGGGTGGGGGTTTGTGTTGTGTCTGCACTTCTGCAGTTCTGCTTCAGCCGAACAGGGAAGTGACCCAACCCTGTAAATGAGCACGCTCAGTGAGACCATTTGATTAATGATGGTGTCTGAAAGTAGATAATGGTTAGATTTTTATGTTGTTGTCTCTTCAGCACATTCCTAACCATGGAGCAAGACCTACATTATCTTAGTATAGTTAAGTACCTGCCAGGTCTGTTAATGTTCATCTTTAATTAAATACGCTGTAAATGGAGATATTCACCCAAAACAAGTTAAGCATGATAAGTGGTTAAAAAAAGCAAGGGAGTAAGACCTCACATTAAAACTAGCTATTGGCAGGCAACTCGCAGTATGTAGTGTAGCTATTGTTGGCCAAATGGGACTGCTGTGAATATCCCGAATAGACATTTATGGGAAGGAGAATGCAGGTGGCCAGAGAGATCTTGCTTTTCACCTTATATGAGAGCAAGAACATTATTTATCATGAATAACGCACAGGACTTGTGTTGTATTTCTGTAGTGAACATTGTGTTTTCATTTGCTGGACTCCTGACAGACTGCTGTCACGTGCTCCATGCACTATGAGCAGCGCTGGTTCTCTGCCCAGCGTAGCCTCAGCGAACGGCGCCATCCTCCTGTCAAACCCCCCCTCGCACACATCTCCATCTCAGATCTCGCCACAAATCTTGGTGGTGGAACGCGCACTTGGGCCATCTCTTTGCAGTCTGTACATCGGTATTTTCAGAATAAATCAAGCAATCTCTGTTTTGTAATCATCTTAAATCAAGTTAAACTGTTGCTGTATATTTTAGCCCGTGGACATCCGATGACAGTGACACTCTCTGGGCCCCGCAGTACTTCTTGGCAGCACAACGTAGCATCAGCTCTTTTCTGGCAGTTTGAGGGATAGCTGCCCTTCGCAACGTGACGGCCTAAATATAAACACAGCAGATTTTGCAGGATTCATAAAAGTCCTACAGCACTGAAAGTTCTAATTAAAACGACACTGGGAGGAGGGCAGCCTAGTAATCTGAGCATTACAGCAGAGAGGAGGAGCTTTCATTTTAGCAGCAGTGCATTAAATAATAATAATAACAATAATCATAATGATAATCATAATGATTATGTACAAAATGTTTTGCTTGATGAACAGTTGACCTGAGCCCATTTGACAGACTATTTCGTTTTTTTGACTCAGGCAATTGGGAATTGTTAGTGTCTGTCATTGAAAATTTGCAGCAGTCATTTGTTCAGCATTAAAACCCATCCCCCCTTGTTGTCATTGATGCAGCAATCCAGCAAGAGTGCCATGAAAGTGTCCGACTAAAGATACAGCACTGTATGCAATGGGCCTCTTTGCTGCAACCCTAAATATTGTCACATTTCAGATATTTTCCCCCCCTAGTCCTGCTTTGGAGTGTGCCAAGGTCAGTATTGAATGAGGAGATCTTTCATTTAGTTTCTTGTAGACTCTTTACACTCTCGTAACTAACTGTCATGTTGTGTGGTGTAGGGCCTATTGATATAACTTCTTCATATTTGTGTATATCTGTCTGTGTTGAAGTTAAAGAGTACACAGACGTGTGTTGTTGCTTTGTAGAGCATAGCAGCCAGTGCTCTCTGCTCCTGAAAGGCAGAGCGGGTCACATGCATGCCGTTTGCATGCTTGCTTGTTTGTGTCGCAAGCAGTGCGTGAGTGACACATGCTCATGTCTGAGGGACGGTCAGGTTTCCTAAATACAGAACACATCCCCCCGCCATGTGACTGTGACCGTGACCATGGCTACAACTGCCACCAAAGAGGCAACTAACGGTCTTTTCAGCCTTTTGATTTAATCTGATTATTTTCTATTTATTTTTCAACTGTAGGTTTATCTGGGAAGTACCGTCTCATGTTTTCAACGGCCAATTTTGAAAACTGTTTGATGGACACGTCGGGCCAATTTTCGTGTAATCTTCTTTTGGTGTTGATATGAGCTGGTGTAGTGTTTGCTGTAGCCGGGCGGTTGTACCCGTGTGAACAGGGGCTGGTTTTCCCAGAGCGGTTTGTACCCGTGTGAACGGGGTTGGTTTTCCCTAGGCCGATGAGCTGCGTTGAGGGACCCCAGCCCTCAGACTCTCCCATCCCACCGCAGCTGCTCCCCGCCCTTATCTGAGGAATGTGTGGGGAGGTCAGTCAGTAAAACCATCAGTGTGCTGCCCAGCTCAACTGAAACACGACCTGGGAAAAATTATCACTCATTCTCTATTACCTTTTTTTTCCACTCTCTCTCTTGCATTCATAAATATCACTCATTCTCTCTGTTACATTTTATTCCACACGTTGTCTAATATTCAATTCTCTGATCAATGTATTGATTAGAGTCAGTTATTTAAGCTGCTTATTCCATCAATTGATTGTTATATAGGAAGTTATTTTCCTTGTACATGATGATAATGTTTTTCCTACCCCGGGCTGTTGTGTCATGAGTATCTTGGAGTCCCCTCCTATGGACGTTAGAAAATTACAGAAACATCAAATAAAAAAGGGCTCCTATTTTTTATATCTCAACTAAATCACATCTGAAATGAAAATTGGCATTAAATGTGTTGAATTTAATGTCAGAACTAATTACCAGTAAAATTTTTGAATTGTTGTAAAATGTATTTTGATAAAGAAAACTGCAATTCACATAATGGAATATATTTCAGATTGGGCCAAAAAGCTTTGAATTTAGAACATCTACGATCATAACATCTGCCCTTATTTTCTGTCTTTCTTGTGGAACGTTTCATTGTGCATGGTAAAATTGTGGGTTCTTGCGCACCCTATGTTTTCTGCATTGTATATTTTGATGTTGTGTGACTTAGAAATGGCCTTAAATGGCCTTTGTCCCATGGAAACTGACAGACTCTCGGCAGGTAGTTTTCTGCAAATTACTGAGTTTGTGTGAAATAGATATCATTGATTTTGGGCTGATAAGGGGTATGGCAGAACCGGCGGGGGAAGGGGGGAGGATGAGTTAGAGTCCCAGTGAGATCAGTCTGACATATGCTGACCCCTGCCAGTGCCCTTAACCCCCCACCCACCCATCTGACAGCCAGCAGTACTTTACTAAAAACCAAAACCCAAGCTTTTCATTTGAGAGATGGGAAATCAATGTATCAGTGACAGACACTTTAGAGGATTAGCTGCAGAGCGTAGCCCGTTAGCGTCCGTCTCTCTCCTGCCGTGGGGACCGCTCTGTCTTTGTGGTGACAAAGAGGACGGATGTCTGGACAGCGCTGGACACCGTGAATGTCAGCCAGGGCTCCTTAAGTCCCCATTTAGCCCACACTGAGGAGCAACTAAAACAAGACATTTGTCAGCAAAAAGAAAAATTGTTGAATGTTATTGAGCACAAACTGGATTGCACAGTGAAGGTTTCCCCTCTCTCTGTATTATTTTTCACTTTATTTTACTTATTTCATTTGAATCTGGGACAAAAACTCATTAGCAGTTATAACATGGGAAACAAAGTGAGTGGGGAAAAAAGAATTGTGTCGTCAATCTAAAGATTATGTGGCAGGAAGTGGAGAGCCAGTTTTGTGTGAGTTTGAGCGAGGATGCTGGGATTAACACATACAAAGTGCCTTTGGATCACTAATGACCACAGCAAATCAAAACCTCAGTTTTTCCATGTTTTAAAAAAATTACCCCCTTTTTTCCCACCCCCTGATCTCAACCAAAGGTGTTGACATCCCACTAGTAACCCTCTATGTCCAGCAGTGGGAGGAGGGGGCTGCAGGAACGGAACTCCTTTGCTTCACATGCTGACTCGCTACTTTACTGGCTGCAGATGCACCACCAGCAAGATATACTGCTTATGACATCATAGAGACCCAGAATTTTAATGTCCTTTTCATTGGACAGAACCTTCTAGTGGACAATGCAGGCAGGTGGAGACAAATAAAAACACGACTCCAAATTAGCCAGGAATCGCCCTGACCAGTCGGACCTTGGAACACAACACCTTCCCTACCCCCAATCACCGGCAGTCTGGCTCTTAAACAGCCACTATAGGATCCTATGTTTATCGAATTACTTCCAAGTGTCAATATGCACAAAGGCTTGTGAGCATATCTAGTTGCAAGGGTGCTAAATGAATGCTAACTGGATATGCTAATTATTCTGTGTAAAATCCCTTTATGGGGCTACCCCCAGGCCCCATGCAGTCTGAGGTCATCTGCACACAGTCATTAATGTAGCTGAATGGCATGGCTGTGCAGTGCAAGACAACAGTCATCATGGCACAGACCATTTACTGAATCTCTGCTCCATGGTTGTAACGCCGTGAGAGAGACAGGGCGATATGATTGGGACGCAGTCTGATTACCATTGAAAGTTCTCTCCTGTGTGCCAAGTTCCCTGTTAAACATCTGTTTGTCTGATAAAATAACCGAATATGAATATGTTTACAGTGTGCATGCCGTGGCACAGTGTAACTATTTTTGCCATTGTTTGTACTGTGTGATTTTTTTTTTTTTTGTCTTTTGTTATGTGTATGGTCTTTGGAGCCGTGGAGATGCCAGTTTTCTAATGAGTGAAAGTGAATGAAGTGAAATTTTGAGCTCCGTCTGTGTGGTTACCCAGGTCTGTCTCTGTGAGCCTGGCCTCCTCCTTTATTAATAGTGAATGGGGGGTGGGATAGAATGCTGTCATGGTGCTTGGGTGGGGGGGCAGAGGTCCTGCTGACTCAGCTCCTTTGTGGAGTCTCCCGCTGCCCTGGCTGGTCTGGGGTCAGTAGGGCTTCTGAGTGACACTCAGAACCCAGACACAGATCTCACGACGGTTTTTCTCAATTTTGCTCTGCGAGGACACACAAAGAATTAATATCAGCATATAACATATCAATATTATAATCAGTGGTATGAGAGTCGTATATTGGTCCCTAATTGTTTCGTCATGGGCATGTTTGATCAGGTACTGCAGTAATTATTTCTCCAGAAGCTCTTTCTCTTTTTTTTACACCTTTCCATTTGAAGGAAAAGAAAGAGCAGCGAAGCGTCTCTGTGTTTTTCTTCTCTCTGGCCTGTCAGGTCTGGGATTCTCTCAGTTACCTCCTGTGGAGGGTATCCCACAATCCCTCTCTCTGGGGATAATGGTGTATCGGTTACACCTCAACACCGTCCTCGCTGCCTCAGGAATGTGTCTCTCATGCTGCCGGATTCGCCGGCGCGGCCGAATGGGGTTCCCCTGTCCCGAAAGCTTGTCTTCATCCCCCATCCCAGTCCCCACCCGTGGTGTCCGCTTGGGCCCGGCTATCACACCTTCCCTCTAAGGAATCTTTTCATTTAAGCTGGAGGAGAGATTAATGCGCTTAGTCTATTTCTGTCCTCACAACACCCTGTGGAATATGTACCCGCCGGCGTGGAGATTAGCGGAGCGGAGAACGGCGCTTTGTGAAGGAGCAAATTCACTGGGAGACTGGGCACTGCTAGGAGTAAACTGAAACACCTGTTGCCTCTCTCTCTCTCTCTCTCTCTCTCTCTTCTCTTTCGCTCACCCTCCCCACTTTAACCTCTGTGCAAACTTTTATTGTTTTTGCCTGACCGCACCCTGTAGACAAGAGTGGACTCACAAGTCACGGGAGGGGTGTGTGTGTGTGTGTGTGTGTGTGTGTGTGTGTGTGTGTGTGTGCTTGTTGGAAGAGCTGGTTGGTTGTCAGGGCTGTGGGCGGGGCTTGTGGAACGCTCAGGTACTGTTTAAGTGACAGAGCAGTGGCCCCTGCACCTGCGGGAAGGGAAAGGGGAGGAGTGGAGAGGGGGACTCGCTGGTTGCTATGCGTGTTGACAAGGGAGGGCGGGCGGTCGGGAGGGAGTGGGGAGAGGGAGGGAGGGAGGGGTCGTATTTCAGCGTAAGACTTGCCCATCAGTAATCCTAACCCCAGAGCCTTCCAGTCTGTGGCCTGAAGGTCTGCTACTGGCTGCTAATGAGGAGCCCAGTGTGCTGGCAGAGCACAGGGGACAGAAAGCTGGAAACAGGACTCACAGCTGCCGTCATCAGCGCTTCCATACGTTGGAAACAGGACGCAGAGCTGCCGTCACCAGTGCTACCATAAACTGGAAACAGGACTCACCACTGCCATGAGCTGCACTGCGCCAGGCAGGTGAAGCCTGCACTGGGATAAAAGAACTGACTGCACTTCTCCACTGGCTTTTTGCATGAACTTGCGTGCACTGTGCTTGTGGAAACAACGAGAAGGAAAACAAACACTGACACACACACACATGCAAACACACTCATAATCAAACATACACGCATACATACACACACACATACACACACTCACACTCAGACGCAAACACAGGCATATATACACACCGTGTCTTATCTGAAACCTCATCACCGGCCGGGAAAAGTGACCTTTGGTCTCTGGCATTTTTAATAGCGTCTGGCTGTTGGTGGACAGGAAGAGCAAACGCTACGTTGGGCCGGTCCCCATGGGTCTGAGCACAGAGGTTTCTGCTGTGGGATTCTCAGCTCAGCTGTGGGACTGAACCCAAACCGAGAGGCAGTGGCTAATTACGGCTTTTCCAACTCGGCAAATGGGAGAGGACTCTCTGTGCAGACTATACAAGAGGAGGAAATGGCACATGAAACCCTTTTGTGAGTGACTCGTCACTGGAGCTGTGAGGTGGAAACTGGAATGGTAGCTTAGTGGAGAAGAAATAGAAGCTGGTCTGTCATTATTGCACATGAATGTGGGTCTGTTATTGTAGGATGTAGATGCTGGTCCCTCAAAAAAGACAAAACACTTGTGTTAGAGCGTCTGTGTTGTCACATGGGATACCTGTTCTGGGATATTTTTCTGAGGAACAGAGAGAAGAGTTTAATGTTTTTTGAGGTGCCGGTTGGAGGATGTGAGGTTGAGAAAGTAAAGCTCTTTCCCTCTGTTACTACTGGAGTTTAAAAACGGACGCTTCTGGAAGACGGAGAGCACTTGTGTGTCTGTATTGGGATTTTGTTACCTGGATATCTCTTTGTTGGATGGACAGTGAAGATTTTGGGGGTGACTCGTGTTGTTTGTGTGGGGTGGGACACCAGGGCAGTGAGAGCTGGGGTTCATAGCTCCCCCCCCCGAGCTTGGGTGAGGATGAGGAGGGAGCGGAGTTCCGGGTCTTTCCGGGAGGGACGGGAGAAGGCTGGGTCCATCCCGCGTGCGCTTAGCTGGCTCAGCCTCTCCTCGCTGACCCGCCAAACGCGGCGCATCTTCCGCAGCCAGGGAGAGCTGGGCTCCTGGCATCATGGCGGCCCGCCGAAGGATGACGACGACTGGGTGTACACACCCCAGCACCGCAAAGGTGAGACTGCGCAAACTTTACAAGACCTGGCGGCGCAAAGACGAGGCCACCCATGTAGCTGAAGGTGGTGGATGGGGGTAGCCGGAGTTTCGGCCTGACTGGAGCAGGGCTATCTGTGTGTGAACCAGCATGGGTGCTTTTCAAAAATCTCTCTCTCCTCTCACACAGACAACACCTGTGGGAGGATGGTGAGATCACACAGGTAAAGGGCAGCGTGCCTCTCACGGGGATAGGGCTGTGCGTTTAGCGCTTATGCAGGCGAATGAAACCTCTTGCTTCCTGATGAGTCTGCTGTTTTAAACCAATCAGCTGCTGGCGGCTGATTCTCTGTGTGGATGATGTCATTCTCTCACTTCCCTGCTATCAGTAGGACCTGCCAGCCTGTGTGTGTGTGTATGTGTGTGTGTGTTTGTTGGGATTTTTCCCATGAAACTTTACAGATGACGCTTGCCTGCCACATGTTACTTATATGTAAATTTCACGCATGTATGAACATAGCATGAATATGCTGAAAGTGATGCAGCTCCTCTGCAATGCACATAGATATGTTGATGTAAATGGACATTTTTATAATATGTGTAGTTGTGGGAACAGAGGGAGTAAGTCAGGGTGTGTGGCTCTGGTTCCTGGTAATGGAAGGCGCTTGGCATTGATCGGTAGTGTGTTCTAGGGCTGCTGTTATCAGGATGGTGACCATAGTCCCTAGTGACTCTGCCCCCTGTCTCGTGGGCAGCCAGGAAACTCCCAGGAAGTGATCTGTGTACTCAGAGGGGAAAAGTAGGCCATGTCATTTTACTGCTGGCCGTTCCCTGCTGTAAACAGGTCTCTCTCATGGGGCCTTTTGTGTTGGAGTGAATCGCTGCATTGTGTAGGACGTGGGTGTAGGATGTGGGCGGGGACTCGACGGAGGTGTGTGAATGCCCCCGACGAAGGACAGCACAGGCCAGCCGAAAATTGATGTCACTGTCGCTGGCAACACTGCAGCCGCCCTGCACCTGTGCCAAAGGACATTAAAATGGCGCTAATGGTTAGTTGCGCTGACTACAGTGCTGCAGCCTGTGCTAATAGCTGTGCTGTAGCCTGTGCTAACATCTGTTAAGTATTTTTTCCAAACAGCTGTGAGGCCTATGCTAACAGCTTTGCTGTGGCCTGTGCTGAAAGCTGTCCTGTAGCTTACACTAAGAACTGCGAAGCATTCTCTCCCAGCAGCTATGCTATGCTGACCATGCTAATAGCTTTGCCTTAGCCTGTGCTAACAGGTGTGCAGCTTGGTCCAGCAGCTGAAAATGATATGCTGCTTCAAGTGTTCCTGCACTGTAGGCTTCAGTAACACTTCTAAGCGCAGTATCAGTAAGCTCCATTTTAAGTACTGTATCTGTTGGTACATGATACTGCATGTTGTGCAATACAGTGCATTTCTATTTAGGACTGAAAATACTACTAATGGCCTGAATTCTATGGTGCACAACAGTCTCTACTGACTAAAGAGTTGACAAGGCTGTCAAATGTTCTTTTTTTGTTTGTTTTTACTGAAACTAAATGTAAGACCATTAAGATGATGGATGTATGTTTTAATGTAAGGTTGTAAGGGATGTAAGGTTTTACTGAAATAAATGTTGATGGTGGGTTGTTATAGCCAGTTGTTTTCAGCAGCAGGGGGCACTTTGTGTGGAAAGTGAAGTACTTTGAGGTATTGCTTTGATTAATAGCCAGCTGTGGGATTTTTCCTCTGTTTTCTCACAATTTTATTTGCTCACAATTGATACATGGTTGAATCATAAGACATAAACAGAGCTGTTTTACATTCCCTCCTCCCAACATCAGGGTAGTTTTGCTATGAGTTCAAACAAAGGGTGTTAATTTGTGTGTGCCTAAACACACCAAAGTGGCTGCACATTTTACCATTGCTGGTGAACAAAAAGGAGTACTTACATGAATGACAGCCACATTTAGAGCCATATTTATATGAGCGGTTTTGCCTTTTGTGAGGGGATCTCTCAGCCATGGCTGGTCTAAATCATACAGAAGGCTATGACTGGAGTTTACCTTAAGGCCAGCAGAGCTGTACTGTCCATTTCTCAGCTTTTCCTAGTGACTGGATCCTATATCTGCACAGCCGTTTTGGTTTCAGTCACACACTGGTAAACACAAATACAAGTGCATATACATTATCAAAAAACATTCTGTTATGAGCTCAAACCATCCTGATTTCAGTCTAACCATGCCGAGCATGAAAAGAAAATCTTACTATAGTAAAGTTTAAACCAAGACCAACGATGCCGCTGTGAATTAAGAGAGGGATGGGTAGTGCTTTGCTTGTAACTCTGAAGGTGGAGAATGGGGGGGGGTGTGGAGTCTGGAGTCAGACCTCGAGTCGGTGACAACATAAGCATTAAATTTGAGGAGCAATCAACTGTTACAGCATGGAAATGAGCAGGATGTTTGTGAAGTGAGGGGGGAACAGAAAGAGGAGCAAATTGCTTGGTCTGTTTTGGGATTTTTACGTTGTGGCCTGTAATGGGAGGAGCTGGATCTACGTCAGAAGGAACAATGGCAGTCCGAACCTGATCCGACTGGTTCCGCCACAGATTAAGCTCTGAGCATGTCATTTTCAGGAACCTGACCTGACCCGGGCTCTTATTTATTAATCGTTCTCTCATTCTCTCTGCTGGTGCGCTACCTTTTCTGAGGCCGTCTTGTCAATGACACAGTGTTCCGTTGTAACTTGACCATCCACCCCCCCACCCCACCCCCAAAAAACTGCCATCGTGGAGCACATAATATCAGATACATTCAATAAGTACAATATCAAATATCTGTATCACAGCACCCCGGTCGTAGGTGACAGGAGAATGTCACATGACAGGAGAATGTTCCCGGGTCTTGTGACCTGTATGTGGAACCAGGTCCAGGGCTGTAATGTGCTGGTGCATTTTTTAATCAGGTGTTTAGCTTTCTGGTGGGTCTGTGTCAGGTTGGTAACTCATTGGCTGTGCTTTTATTAGGCTTGTAATGTGCTGGATGTGGTTTTCTCAGTTGTGTAATGGTGGTGTTTCTGATCTTAGTGTGTAAGAAAGTAGCTGTGTTCCTATGGGGCAGGTAGCACAGAGGCTGTTTTCCCATGAGGTGGCTAACGTGCTTGCTGAGTTTAGGTAACAGGAGCCTGTGCTTGGGATAGCTTTTAGTAACCAGTCGCTCAAGGAATGTATCTTCACACACACTCACAGACACAGACACACACAGACACACTCTCATACTCACATACTCAAACACACACACACGTGCACACACACACACACACACACACACACACAGACACACTCTCATACTCACATACTCAACACACACACACACATATACACACTCTCATACTCACATACTTAAACACACACACACAGACACACTCTCATACTCACATACTCAAACACACACACATATACACATGTTTACTCTCACAGAAGTTTAGACTTTTAGACATTTAGACTTTTACACTCACACACATATCTACCCAGTCACTTACACACATGCCCACACATTCACACTCACATGCTTATGCTCATTCACCCATAAATCCACATACTCACTCTGTCTCTCTCTCTCTCTCACTAACACACACACGCACGCGTGCGCACACACACAGTCACACACATATTCATGTTCGCCCACGCTAAATTCATTATCCATGTGAGAGTGTTTACATTATGGACATATCCATTATCTTTGAGGGGTTTGTTTTGCCTTTGTTTGTTTCTCCTAGATGAAAGCTGTCAGAGAAAGGGGAAATCCAAGCATTCAGCCATTCCGGCTTTTGTGCCTATTCCCTGATTTTACCCCCGAGTCACACTGAGCCCTGAGAGGTGACTCACGGAAGAGCCCTGGCTTGGCTCTCTGTAATACTGTAATAAAGGTTTTTGCTCTGCTTTGTTTTAACTTGGACTCAACACACTGTCTTGTGTCTAAAATGTCCCGAACTGAACCCTAAAGTGTAAGGCCTGGTCTCCGCCTCCCCGCACATAGTTACACATTAATTCCTGATGTGACCACCTGCGTCCAAAACCCAGGATGTCATAGCTTTGTATGACTAAATAGATCTCTTTGTTTGTTTCTTTTTGTTTTAATGCTGCTCACTCGGTCTGGGAAGAGAGCGCTGAGAACTGCTCTTAAAGTCTACAGAAATGTCATGTTGAGTGGATAACACAACTGTCTTAATCCATAATATCCTGCCTGCAAGCCAAATCCTGTCCCCCGAGGGGCTTTCCACTGGACTGGACCGGTCATGGTTCATACCGCATCATTAATCTGCCCCTCCTCCGTTATTAAGCCCAATTAGGATGTTACATATCAGCCATTTCCCCCAGTTAACTCCAGGCACTGTTCCTCTGTTCCACTGGGGCTGCAGGGGGATTTCTGCTGTGCACAGAGACATGATTCTGAAAATCTGTCCCTAAATGCCCCCCCACTGTCCAGTGGCCCCCATGCCCCCCACCCCAGCTGTACAGCCCCATTCACATGATGCCCCACTGAACTCCCACTCTCTAACTTCTAAAATTCTGTGTACGTTTACCTACCGGGCGCGCGTTAAACCCTGAACACCACCGTCTTTTATTTTCACTTTCAGCCTCGGTTTTATGACCGTCTGTTTTCTGCACGTACGAAGCTGTTAAAGGTGTTTGTGTGGCTTTTACTACCTTTTATGACTGAGTTTCTGTCGTTCACGTGGTGCGCCTCCTCTAACTCTGTGCTGCTGTTTGGGTATGTGATAAAATGTGTAAACATAACGTAGTACTACGGTTAGACAATTGATAAATTGACAGTTCTGCATTCGGCGTATATCATTGCATAATGGGGCGTAAGGGAAGGCCGAATGAAATAAGCACAGAGGGAACTGCAGCCAGAAAAAAATAAAGCTGGCGTTTCCTTTGTGTGCCACGCAGATTGACTTAAAATACCGTGTTATGCTTTGCCTGAGCTTAAATATATAACATAATGACAGGCTGTAGTGTGCTGTAGTAAACCTCATGTTCCAATTTGGGCCGTTGGCTGGAAGGATGTTTGTGCCGGGTTGCCTAGCGATGCGTCCACTGATTGTAAAAGCAGTTTTGTTGTGCTGTTCTGTTCCTGTGGATTTACCGAGAGAAGCCCTTCAGGATGTAGCGTAAATCAAAACGGCTCTCAGTAAAACTGGGGCAGTCCTCATTGACTCACTGTCATTCGCTTCTCAGGTCAGGCCATTTCGCTCTACTCTGTTTCAGAGAGTAATTCCTTACATGGAACAATTATCCCAGTCTAATTCCGAATTTAACATTTATCCCAGTCTAATTCCTGATGTGGAATTAATTTCAGTACCAATACATAACATATGACATGCATATACACATTCATGTGAATTCATCAGAACACATTTATGTTTAAAACTAAATTTCCAAAGTCAAAATGAAACATAATTTTTTGACCCATCTGCAGTTACAAACTTATTATTTCCTCTGGGCTAAATCCTGTGTTTCAGCCAAACATGACAGAAATCTCCAGTCAGTCCCCAGCGCTGGCTTGCATTGATTTACAGATCTGTGTCTGTGTGTAATGCAAGGCCATATTGCATCAACATTTTGGCCCTATGCCGCACCCCATGGAATTGGCAGAAAATGTAAGATTTAGCTGGGAGCTGATCCAACAAACAGCCCTCTATCAGTTTAAAAAAAAAAGCCATGATTTCTATAGCCAGGATTCGCATTCTTGTTTTTCGGATGTTTGTCCCTAGTGTGTGATTTGGTGCTGTCTGTAGTGGTGGCCATGTTATAGGAGAGTGAGACAGAGAGTGTAGTGTTGAAGTTGAGGGTTGTGTTTTTTTTTTTTTTTTTTTTTGTTTGGTGGATCTCCTCTCATGCGGGTCAATGGCCCCGGCACCTGGCAGTGCTCCCCAGTTCTGCTGTAATCTGGGATTACTGGTGCTGATTTGCATTAGCGGATGTAATATTTGGACAACATCACGGCACCGGGAGCGCTCCGTGACTGCGCTGAGCTGTCATTAAGAGACGGGCGAGAGGGAGGCTCTCTGCTTGACCCCAGCGTGAGGACGTGAGCCACATGAATACCCGTCTCATAAGTCACATGACAGCCTGTCTCAAGGGTTAAGATGGGGCAGGAGTTGGTGTCAGGGCTCATGGGGGTTTCACAGGTTTACTGACGTTTGGGACTTAGCTCTACTCAGACTGAATGCGGTTCTGATTTAGGGCCCTTAGTGTGGTTCTGACTGAGGGCCCTTAGTGTAGTTCTGACTGAGGGCCCTTAGTGTGGTTCTGACTGAGGGCCCTTAGTGTGGTTCTGACTGAGGGCCCTTAGTGTAGTCCTGACTGAGGGCCCTTAGTGTGGTTCTGACTGAGGGCCCTTAGTGTAGTTCTGACTGAGGGCCCTTAGGGTAGTTCTGACTGAGGGCCCTTAGTGTGGTTCTGACTGAGGGCCCTTAGTGTGGTTCTGACTGAGGGCCCTTAGTGTAGTTCTGACTGAGGGCCCTTAGTGTAGTTCTGCTTAGGGCCCTTAGTGTGGTTCTGACTGAGGGCCCTTAGTGTGGTTATGACTGAGGGCCCTTAGTGTAGTTCTGACTGAGGGCCCTTAGTGTAGTTCTGACTGAGGGCCCTTAGTGTGGTTCTGACTGAGGGCCCTCTGACTGAGGGCCCTTGTAGTTCTGACTGAGGGCCCTTAGTGTGGTTCTGACTGAGGGCCCTTAGTGTAGTTCTGACTGAGGGCCCTTACTGTAGTTCTGACTGAGGGCCCTTACTGTAGTTCTGACTGAGGGCCTCTTACCTCTGCCCTGCTCTGAATGAGGTGCCGGCACAGAATCACAAGGCCGGGAGAGCTTGGATTTCAAATGCACATGAAAACCACAATTGCAGGAACCGGGGTACAGCTAAATATATAGCGGCTGGCCTCTGAGTCTCACTGCAGGAAAGAGCTCAGCAAAACACACGCTGTGCTCTTCCCAGATGCAGCCAGCTGCCAGAGGACAGCCATGCATATTTACAGCGCTCGATCTGTGTTGTTGTTTTCACTGCTGTCACCATGAACGCTTCCACGGGGTAGGATAGAGTAAGGGACTCTGGTTCTGTGCGATGTTCTGTGAGTATGACCTACTTGCTTTGTTGCGGTTGTGGCTGACTTGCATTAATATGGAAATCTCCCAGAAACTATTAGTTTGTGAACTGTTAGTCCGTGTCCCTCCCTCCTGCCTTTCTTTCTTTTCTCTCTTTTGTTCTCTCCTTCTTTCATTTAACCATTTTCTCTTATTTCCATTTTGAAATGACGGTGTGTTGGGAGGTATCTAATTTCAGATTGGTTGCCGTACAGTTTAAACCCCACCCCTGGCAACAGTTAGCCTCTTTAAGTTCTTGTCTGGGGTATCCGCGATATAAATGTGCTCTTCGTTCTCCATCAGGTTCTAGCTTAGACTCAACATAAGAACTACAGAGACCGACCTTTCCTTAAGTACTTACTGAAAAAGTATTTGTCCCCTTATGCTGGTTCGATTCTTTTTTGTGGATTGTAGTAGCAAACAGAGAGAGGCAGAGTAGGAAAAAGCACACTTAATTTGGTGCTTCTTTCTTTTCTTTAATGTGCGTATTAAACATAAAAATAATTACATGCATGACTTCCCAGAAAGTAACAGGTCAAATTGTTTACTGATTTGATTGTTGTTTATCATTGATTTCATTATTTTTTGATAAACTGCAAGGAGAAATCACATACTGCATGATAGTGTGTGTGGTGCTGGAAGTCGTTCCGGCAAAAGTAGCCCCCTTGCTCTTCCAAATCAACACACAAGCCTGTTCATCACCCATTAATTGACCATTTAAAACTGAAAATAATGGCAAAAATGAACTATGTAGAATAATAGCACAGTGACAGTTTTGGAGGGTTGTGTAAAGCGTTTTTGAGTCATTACATTGGCAAATAACTGAGGTATAAGTGGAATAATCCACTCAGCCCATCTTGGTGTACTCCTCTTGTGTTACAGTGTATGTGTGTGTGTACTAATCCCCATTTCTCTTCTCTTTTCATTTCCATGTCCTGATAATAACCACGCTGGGCCATACTCAGGTAAGTTTCATTTCCTCCAGTCTGTTGTTTTTGTTGATGTAAAATGGTGTGCAGTTTTGGGGAAACTGCACAAGCTGGCACATGCACATGAGATTGCTACAAGCTAAAGCAATCATGAGAGATTTTTTGGTTTAATGCGAACAAGGGGAAAAAAAGCATTGCTGCTTTGACTGTGTTACTTTGCTGTTACGTAATTTGGCATTTCCCTAATTCAGTCAGGATTGACTGACATCCTCTTACTTTAAGATCATTACGGAGGTAATCCCAGAATTCTCTGACTTTTAGATAAATATGAGGAATCACACACAAAGGACAAAGGTCCTGCGGCAAAACTAATGTTTTGAAAACATCTCTCTGATGTTTTGCCCTCGCAAGCGCAGTGCTGCCAGCGTGGGGTCCACATTATTCTCTGACTGAAGGTGATGAAGGGATGGGTGCACCTGCTAACAGAGTGACGCTGGTGCTGAATGGGTGGGCACCTGTCATATGTCACACGCCTTAAAAGCTCTGAGGAGAGACTTAAGACACTTAACCTTTTCAGGCTTAGCAAAAGGGTCTTGCAGGGGATTTAATAGATGTTTTTAAATTCTTAAAAGGCCTTAACAATGTGAACTACAGAAGATTTTTGAGGCTGTGTTCAGTCTGTGGTGCACAGGGTATCAGTGGAAACCAAGTAAAAATCTGTACTGATATCAGGAAGTTTTATTTGTTTTTTATTTGTTATCAGTTGTCAACACTTGGAATAGGTTGCCAGGTTATGTAGTTGAGGCTGAGACCCTTGGTGTGTCGATTAGTTTAGAATACCCTGTGGGTTGTTGGTAAATGGTGAGCCTAGTTGTAAGTAGGCAAGCGTGAGTGTGCATGATCGAGTGGGAACGTGTGTGTGTGTGTTTTATAGAATGTATGTGAATGCGTGTGTGTGTTTATCTTGTATGTGTGCAAGTGTGTTTGTGTGTGTACGTCATGGTGCAGATGTGACGCCTGTCTGGGTGTAGCTTGAGTCATTAAACTTTGAGCTGGTGCCTCCCTCTCCACCGCAGCGTGCCATGGTTACCTTATAAACACTGACCTCATCTGGCTAAATATGGCCATGCCATACACAACACAACAGCGCGTAATGTCCATTCGCCCATCTGTTAAACAGAGATATGGGTATCCTCACAAGACATTTGTGGCCTTTTATATAGCCTTTTCTATAGCCGTTGCAGATATAAGGCCTGGCCTTTAAGAGGAGGAGCCAAATCGATGTCGATGTGACAAATAAAGTTCTCTTAAGAGAGGTGGCCGCTGAGGTGGGGATTGGAAACCTTTTGCATTTATTTTTTTTTTGATGAATTTGATTTTTAACTGTGATCAAACTGTGATCCAGGTACCTTGCCATCCAAGAATGATGAGACACAGATGGCAGAACGTATGGGTAGGTTGAGATGAGAGCTCAGAGAAAGACTGTGGAAAAGCATGTGGGATGACCTGACTCGGAGCTAGATGGAGCTTTGAGTAGAATGCTGTCAGGTATCAGCTGGGTGCAGTGTCAAAGAGGAATGGTCTCCTGGTTTTTTTTTGTAATCATTAAGTTGTGTTTTCACTCTGGAGGTGTATTTTTCCACCAAACAACAAGTTGAGCCAGCATGGAATGGGGATATCATGTGGGTTGTTCCAGTTCATTAGTGTCACCTTTTACGTATTGCTTGTGCTGTAATCAGCAACCTGTCCATGGAAAGAGGGGTACTGTGATGCTCATCATGGTCATCATGATCATATAGCAGTGTGAAAAGTGATAGTGATGCAGGCATAGTGACATCAGGGATATGTGAAAGTAAATTCAGTGGTTCAAAACAAAGGGATGCCAGCAGGTAGCATGTGGTAGGCATCCAGCTGATCTTTTGGACAAAATTTAATCTAATTTTAAATCGTAAACCCTGAAACACACAGAAAACTGAAGAAACCCCACTCCTAGAGTCAGGGAAGGAGCTCTTCAGTGGTGGAGTCTTGCAGTCCTGCTCTGGAGGGCATACATATCCCATGGTTCCCTTGCCACTGCTGGGTTGGTGCCTGCATAGGCCGGGCTGGGCAGGCTGGAAGGGTGGTGTCTGGCGAGTGCTTTGATTTCACGCAAGCATTCATGCAGACAGCCGCTCAAAGAGGGTGACAAGCTTATAATAGCCAGCATCTGTTACTGGCATCCGTGCAGGATCTCACAACCTGTGCCTGAGTGGGATTACATGGCTGTACAGCTGGCCTGACACATGGGCTGGCACACACACACACGGACACCCACTCTCACACACACGCACACATACACACTCACACCCCTGCAGATACACACACACACACCGCTACAGACGCACACACACACCCACACACAGTCGCACACTCACACCCCTGCAGACCCACACACACTCGCACACTCACACCCCTGCAGGCACGCACACACACACACACACACGCACACACACATGCGCATACACATGGTCATACCCCTGCATACATTCATGCACACTGCAATAGACATACAAAGTCACACCCCTGCAGGCTTGCATACACACAAATACACACACACTGCAATAAACACACTCTCGCACCCTTTAGACACGCAGGCTGACATTCCCAGACATGCATGCTCACACACCATGCACACACACCCCAGTAAACACACACACGCATACTCACACACACCCATAGACACATGTGTGTACTTTCAGTGTATAAAGTGCAGTGGCCTCAATGTTCCTCCTGTGAACATTAACACAGGTACAGTTGCAGGTAAATGTGGCTAGTTTTAGAGCGATTAAATGAGCAAACTGTGAATGGAATAGAGTCTGTATGATGGCACACATTGTAGGGACAGGTATGGGAAAAACGATGTAAACTTCCAAAACCAGCAGCAAACTAGTTATTTAGCTAGCTGTGTCACATTGTCATTCAAACACAAATGTATCACTAACTAGTTGATGAACACAAATTATGCAGTTGAAGGAGCCCTTCTGAGACAAGTAGCTAGCTACGACTAGCTAGCCTACAACTTGTCTTTCTCATTATCTCTCTAAACTCCTTTCTCTCATCAATAGTGTGATTCTTCTCACTCACATGCCTGTTTTCTTTGTTATTAAACTTGGGATGGCTTTGTTTTGTCCAAATCTTTTCCCTCTTGGGTTTATGTGATACTGTTGTCTGTAGAAAATATAAATCTAAATCTTAAGGTAATGCACTGGTTTGTTGGCTGATCACAAAGGATCAACAGGCTTGAATCATTGCATGGATGTTTAGCTGAGGGATTAGATAAAGAATTGCTGGCGGGAATCTTCACGGAGGGCAAATGCCAAATTCCTGAATTGGTTTTCCTCGAGATCTGCTTTCAAATGCCAGGAACAGATGCACGTCGTGTTGTCACTCCACAACAAAAGGGGGCTGTGGAGCCCACAACTGCAGTCTGCTACCCCTCCTCCCACATATCTGAGGTACTTGCAGTTCCACACTTCTCCAGTAGAGGCAGCGTTTGATGATCACAGTGTAACATCTCTCCAGTAGAAACAGTGCTGTTTGATTTGTCAGTGGTTTAATATCACTAAAAGTGTTATAATATGCAAATTGGCCAGAAAGCTGCATTGTAAGTGGTTGCTTATTATGATGATAGCTGGCTTTTCAAATTAGCACACGTTTTTGCAAAGACAACCAAACTACTCTCTCAAGGCAATCTGGAATGTCTTTGGCCTTCCCTCATCGCTCGGCGAATGATGAGCCTAATCGGCAATCATTGTGTCAGATAAATTTGAGGTCTTAACCAGAACAGGAATGTCTGCTTCTTTCAGATGAATTAGCTTTACGGGTTTGCTTAGTTTCCCATTACTAAGTACATCAGAATTCCATCTGGGTGACCGATTGAATTATGCGCTCATGCACTGTTCAAAGCAAGGGGTTTTCCAGTGAGCCGACAAATTCTTAGGCATTACAGTCTCTGTCGCTAACTAAAGTAATGATCTTCGGAAAGAAGCTTTTCCAGAGACCATATGAAACAGTTATTACGTACTTGGTAATGTACACCATATTCTGGGTGTATGGTAGCAAGGTGAGGAACAGGGTTGGTGCCCTCCAAATCTGCATTAAATCAAGCTAATCTGCAAGCATTCACCTGGATGAATACTTTGACTTAGCTGAAATCCGGGGGAGCAAACAAACATGTCTGAAAACAAATTTAGCGTATGGAGCGAGGCTTGTGAGACGGTGGTTGCAGGTTCAACTCCCAGGTAGGACGCTGTCATTTTATACTTGAGATTGGTACTTTACCTCAGTTGCTTAAGTGATTATGCAGCTGTACAGACGGCTGGGGTTTTACAAAGGGAAACTGTGTAAATGCAACGTGAAAGGTCGACAGAGGAGAGAATGAGCTCATTGGCTGCAAGTGTTAAGGAGGACAGGCCCTGAGTTTGCCCACATTTACCGAGCGGAGCGCAAAGCTAGCGATGGGCGTGGAACCTCTGAGTTGCGCCGGCAGGCTGTTTTGATAACAAACAGTTGAGTCGAGGGGGAGGAGGATTAAGCGATTAAATTTTATCACCGGCCAATTGACAAAGCGTAAGCCAGCCCCCCATCTCTGAAAACGCTGACTGTCCAGTTAGGAACAATCACAGGCTCGGACATGGGGGAGCAGGGGGTGGGGGCGTTGTATCGGAGTAGGACTGTGATTTTTTGGTATGGGTGTGGGGGATTGTCACTGGGGCAGTTGGTGGGGGAGACGGGAGAGAGAGAGAGAGAGAGCGATGGGATTGGATAGCATTTTCCTGTAGCTCACGAGCTGGCTGGCTGCCACCGTGAGAGAAGAATGAGAGGGGGGTGTGTGTGTGTGTGTGTGTATGCATGCATGTGTGCTCGCGTGGTGAGAGTGGAGTTTGCGGGACATTGGGAGCTGCCGGGACCTGGTTCTGCGAGGACTCTCAGACACTTGGACTGAATCTCGCACACCACACACACACACACAAACACGCACACACACCCACACACACACACACACATACACGCTCACACGGACAGGAGGGGAACCATGTTCTGTCTAAAAGGTAGGAGCTGCCAAGTTTGTGAAGGTGTTTGTGGGGATGTTGTTGTGTGTACGTGTGTGTGCATGTGTTTGTTTAAAAAGAGAAATTCAATTAATGGCTTATTGTGCATCATAAAAGAGGAACTTCATCTACTGTTAAGGGGAGAAAACTTTGGAGACAAAGAGAAACGGGATCAGATCTCTCTGTCAGAGTTTTTCTCTGCTCTCTTCTCTTCCTCATCATGTTTCTTTTGTTTTCCGGCAGAGGCAACTCTCAGCAGAGGGAAAGAGAGGGAGAGAGAAAGAGAGCGGGAGAAAGAGAAGGGAGGAAAGGGAGGTTGTCGGAAAAAGTTATAGCGACCGTGCGGAAGTTTAGTCCGCGAGGCATGAGGTTCCCCCAGCTGTGAGTGTGTGCGCGTGAGGGAGGGAGGGAAGGAGGGAGGGTGAGAGGAGAACAATGGAGCTGGTTTAGAAGATGATTTCGCTCTGTGTGGAGTTTGGGTGTTTGATAGTGTGTAATCGCGGTGGTGTGTGTGGGGGAGGACGTGTGTTTAGCAGGCGCTGTGTGTCTGAGCGGCAGACAGCCTCGTTCCCCCCTCGCTGTGTGACTTTCATTGTCTCTAGCTGAGAGGTAACAATCAGGCCGTCCTCTAGAGGGTTTTCGGGGCTGCCGCTGCGTATCACGACCCCCTGCCCTGAATGATTGTATCACACTGCTCTGAATCATTAGCTTTGGGGTAAAATTAGACTCACTTTCCCATGGCAAAACCATTGGCTCACCTCTTGCTTGAATGTGCTGATAAAAGGGAGATGCATAGCTTTTAAGTTTGCCAAGTACTTTTCTCGATGTGGTAGAGAATGCACATCTGAAAGATATCGATCCATCAAACTATTCACTGTAGAGAATCAGCAGTAACTCCTTGCAATATGGGTGGGTTTATCACACAGTGCAGTGCCTTTAAAGCCCTCTCTGTTTACGTTTTACACAGTTAGCTTTGCAGGATCATGCGCCAGTGATCCGGAGTTCTCTACATCACAGGCAAGTTGTTCTCAGTTCAGGCTGAAGCACTGACCAGTTGATTGCAGGAACTGCAACTAAGAGGTTGCAGGTTTGGTCCCCAGTTTGGGTACCGCTGTTTCACCTTTGAGGAAGGAGCCTAATCAGGATAGTTTCGTTATTATCCAAATTGTCCCTGGTGGAGAAGTGAATTGTATGTAAATAATGAGAGGATATGATCTGCTCCTGAGGAGTCAGCTGAATGAACTGTTTGAGCTGCTCTTAAGCAGAGTGTTGGCTGAATACAATGTGTGAGCTGCTCTTAAGCAGAGTGTCTGAATGAATTGTGTGAGCTGCTCGTAAGCAGAGCGTTGGCTGAATACAGTGTGTGAGCTGCTCTTAAGCAGAGCGTTGGCTGAATACAGTGTGTGAGCTGCTCTTAAGCAGAGCATTGGCTGAATACAGTGTGTGAGCTGCTCGTAAGCAGAGTGTTGGCTGAATAGTGTGTGAGCTGCTCGTAAGCAGAGCGTTGGCTGAATACAGTGTGTGAGCTGCTCTTAAGCAGAGCATTGGCTGAATACAGTGTGTGAGCTGCTGAGCTGCTAAGCAGAGTGTTGGCTGAATACAGTGTGTGAGCTGCTCTTAAGCAGAGCGTTGGCTGAATACAGTGTGAGCTGCTCGTAAGCAGAGTGTTGGCTGAATACAGTGTGTGAGCTGCTCTTAAGCAGAGCATTGGCTGAATACAGTGTGTGAGCTGCTCTTAAGCAGAGTGTTGGCTGAATACAGTGTGTGAGCTGCTCTTAAGCAGAGCGTTGGCTGAATACAGTGTGTGAGCTGCTCTTAAGCAGAGCGTTGGCTGAATACAGTGTGTGAGCTGCTCTTAAGCAGAGCGTTGGCTGAATACAGTGTGTGAGCTGCTCGTAAGCAGAGTGTTGGCTGAATACAGTGTGTGAGCTGCTCTTAAGCAGAGTGTTGGCTGAATAGTGTGTGAGCTGCTCTTAAGCAGAGCATTGGCTGAATACAGTGTGTGAGCTGCTCCTGAGGACAGTGCCGGCTGAAGTCTTGCATGTAAATGCCCATGCCACAGCACTTTGGCAGTGACATTACACCCAGTTTGTGTCACATGATGATTATCAGTACAGCTCTTTGAGGACGCTTTGCATGTGTCAGTGAAGTTGACAACAACGTGCTGTCTCTCTCCCTCCGTCCCTTCCTTTCTCTCTCTTCCTCCCTCCCTCTCTCTGTCTATTCTCTTCTCACCCTCCCTCTCAATTCAGTATGCTTCATCGGTATTGTAAACATTGCCAACGCGTATGGCAGACACTAGTTATAACACCTGTGACAGTAAATTACAATGCAGAGTTGAAAGTAGTTGTGATGTGCAAATATTATGTTCTGTAACACTTGCTGCCTCACTGCCCCTCCGGCTGAGGCGGGCTGAGGCAGGCTGAGCTGGAAATGAGCCTGTTGGTCCTTCCCCTAAACTCCCAGTTTTTTGTTCATTTGCCAGGGAGGGACTTAATTCAGGTTTACCCTTCAGTCTGAATGCTTTTCACAGTGTAGGAGGAAGTGCATCTCTGTCTCCAGTGCCTCCAGGTCCTGCAGTGGCCACATATGCGTTACTCTTTCGGTACCCTCGCCTTTCCTGTCTGCCTTTTCCCCTTGCTAAAGTGAGGTCACTCAGCCTGTACCCTGTCGCTTAGGAAAAGTCTCTGTTTCTTGTCTCTGACATACAAGTTATGTTATTTCGATGAGCACTCTTTATTATTTCAATCTGTATATATTCGCAGTCCAATGCATCCTAGTTTATTTTGGGATTTTGTGCAGTTGTTCCACTGACTTAATCTTTAATTGCATTTTTGGCCATCTTTTTCGATGCTCTGTAAACCTTAGTGTCCCTTTGTGGATTTTAATGAGACCTGGGTATCTGCCTATTTAAGAATTACATGCACCATTTGGGGTGTTTCTGTGTACTTCTGCTGTACTTCTATCACAGAATTCTGCATTCTGAATGCTTTTCCCATTTACCATAGTATTTACTGCTGGCTGAGTGGACCCCATTGTAGCGTAATTGGCACAATGATGCAATCAAAATTTTTCCCCGGATTGTAATGGGAATATTTATTTTATGGAATCTTGTTTGATTGCATAAAAAGCTCTGTGCGTTTTTTCTTTCAGTGCATTTGCTGCCTGTCCTCCCTCTTGTGATACTGCACTGTGTGTGTCAGTAGAGTTGACAGCGGTGCTCTCTCTCTCGCTCATGCTCACACTCGCGCTCTCGCGCTCTCTCTCCCCTCCTTGCTCTCTGGGACACCAGACAGTAGGAACGGGGCCAGTTCTGACAGCAGTCCATTTAACAGCATAATGATTACATTAAGAGCTGGGAGGTAATGCGTTTAGGCTGTGGCAAACTGTCCGGCTATCTCTGTGCACTATGAACTGAGATGGGGAGCAGAGAAGGGGGGTGGGGTTACTTTAGGCCGCCAGTTTACTGTTTATGTGTCAAATGTTAAAAAAAAAAATGTAAAAATCTGTACAAGCCCTTCCACTGGTCAGTGTTACTGAGGGTTTTGTATGTGGTGTATGCCTTATATGAATCCAAACACAACTTAGACAAGTGTTCTGCTTGAGCAGGGAGTTATTATTTACTCTGCTACGTCTCTGATGCAGTTCGGTTTTCCTTTTTTTTTTTTGCCTAATGAGTTTTGCTCTTTTACAGCTGTCGAACAGCTGTGCGTTTGTGTAGTGTGTAGTGTGCATGCTCACTGGGTTTTTGAAGCTATGGCTTTGTGTGGAGAGAGACAGACGGGGGGGATGGGGAGTAGCTCTTGACCTCGTGGATAAGGAGACTCAGCTCAGGCTGGACAGTCTGACATGATCTGTACATGAGGAGTAAAACCCAAAACTATTTACCCTACATTCCTCCTCTCTGACAACTACAACATATTGAGTTAGAGACTCACAACAAGCTTCAGCTGGCGCTTGTAACAAAAAAGATTGCGCAGCTATTACATGAAGGCTTAGTCCTAGGCTGTCAGGGAGCGTACGCTAACCGCTCCCACTGTTCTGATCCTGCCATTTGCGCTCAGTTCTGAGTATCTCTTGATATATGGTGCTCATTGCTCTCACCCCCACACTGCAGAAGACTGTGGGATGATTTGTGTTGCA